>CM040401.1:59533548-60733548 GCA_022702515.1 Ilyophis sp. 1 JC-2022 | reverse complement strand
CTCCCCGAGACTGTAAGAGATAACCCGTGCTTCCAGTGATTACCCCGTCGCCAGGAATTTGGCTTGAGGAATTCAGTACTGAGACACAGGGTTAAGATAAGAGAGACATCTTTGTCTGCTAACGTTGCCTTCTGTGACCCCTTGGAGAGTGTTTTGCTCTGTCAGTCACACTGTCAGCAAAACAAGCTCGCCTGAGAAAACCCAAAGTTAACCACTAGTTCCTTCCCTTTTCTTATTTTTCATTTTCAGATAAGATTTTTTTCTGTATCAGCTTCTGCACTTCTACTAAGGAGAAGTAACTTTTACTCTTTTTGTAAAGGACGTGCAAGATATGCATTATAAAGTGGTCTGCATTGTCAGATTTTTCATGTTACTCCACAAATTACAACGCACACATTTATATAGCCAGATACTCTCAGATAATGTATGTAAATAAAAGAATACCGCACAGATTCCTGGATAACCACAGCACTCATTCCCAAATGTAAACATCTTAATTGTAATGAAGCTCTCTACACTCAACACACAGTTGTTTTTATCTGCATGTGAAACAGGCTCGAACAGACAGTGCAGTACAAGATAACAGCCAATGTCTTGCGTTTCAGGCGGAGCTCCACCACAAGTCGTCCCTGTTGCAGAGTCAACTTGACCTCCATAAAAGTAGAACCGATTTAATATCCGGGGCAGGCCAGTCGGCTGCATTTGAGGACGCACACACGGATGCACTGGTGGATACTCAGAGCTGGCCAGGAGGCTAATTTGCACATTGTGAGGGTACTTTTGGAAGTTTACAAATATGCATATACAGTAGACCTTTAATGATGACTAAATGAAACATGTTTCCTGTTCACCGCCAGTCAGGAACTGGTTAGAAATGACTGTCATTTTATCAACAGTATGTTTTTTGTTATTATGGTTTTTTTTTTACCTGTCATATTTTTTTTTTAAATGTGTTGGAATTAGTAAATTATGTTTTTTTTATGTTCAGTGGAAATAATGACCTGCATCCGTTACACTGCCTAATGATATTTTTAAAAAACATTGTGGTATTAATAAAAATCCACACTTCAGTGACACAAATGTAAAATTTTTACATTCCTCCTCATTTGCAATAATTTAGCAATTTCTTTAGGCCCCTCCCCCTGCAGCTGTTTGTGCTAATGAGAACATGGGGAGGAAGAAAGGTGGGCCTTTTGACTTATTAACAATATATACAGTAGGAAATCAAAGTGTCTCTGTACTAACACATTTTCCTCCAAAACAATAAAAGGGGGAATAAAAAATCTGGAAATATAAGCAACACATCAAACGATGGCTGAGTATGGAAGAGCCCAAAGTACTTTTCTCTGTTCTTATAAGAGAACACATTTTACTCCGATTGGAGCTGTACAGTCAATCATGTAAATATAAAGGCAATAACCTCTAAACCCTCCTATTATGTTATTATGTTTTCCAATTTGACAGCAGCTTATAGTGTTTTGACAGTGTTTGACACTTTTCCGAATTTGGTGAGATTACATAGTAAACATTCAATAAATATAATGCTGTTTTCAAAAGTCCGGTACCAATTTTGTATACCAAGGTGTTGTGTGGGGTCATTTTTACCCCAGGCTCTGTAGCTTTATAAAACATAAAAAATATACCTTTTTTAATCTCAGATTATTTTGTGGGTAATTCTGGACGCTGTCCCATACAGATTTTAGACTTCACAAACTTTCACTTACCTCTAAAATTAGAAGTTTTTCACAGATTTTAGATATTTAAGAATACAAGTCTAGTCAATTGGGAGACATTAAGACAGAGACACACAAAGTGTAAAAATATTACTATAAAAATAATCTTTTGTCAGTTTAATCTGCTGGGGTCAATTCCACCCCAAACATAAAAGGCATCATACAATTGCAACATAATAGGAGGGTTAATTACATTTAAGTTGGCTTTGGCTTTACATAGGCAACGGAGAAGTCAGAAACGCATTGTAAAACATGAGAAGTCGAATGTGTCATACTTACATACATACATACATACATACATACATACACAGAACCCACTTCCTGTTACAGAGTCTACCTGCCATCTCAAAAGCAGTCACTTGGTGGCACTGTTTATCAGAGAAAAATCAAACTTCATTGCACTCATTTGTAAACATCCCACAGCCCTGCAGCTTTGGACTGCCCTGTTAAAGATTCAGCCTGTATCTGTTAACAAGACCTGAGCCACTGGCTCCCCGCAGTCTGCCTCCTCCTTGGATGTTAAATACGGCAGCGTCAATATTGTGCCCGTTTTAAACTGTGACACTATTCTGGCTGCATATAAAATTAATTAAGCTTTAATGTTCCTCGCTGTTGTTAATCAGACAACCATTGTGTGGGTGACTCAAGGGTGAAAGACCATTCAATAAATTGTAGACAGATTAATTTTACTTTTGACTTTCAGAATATCAATGACCCAGTGTGGAGACCATTGTGCATACTACTAAGTGATTTTGAACAGTGCCAGCTCACGTCTCATTTTGTACCCTCAGGTAATGGTTGTAATATCACTTTTCTGAGCAGATATGCTGCCGTCACCTAACCCCGTTTTCCATGTGTGCATCAGCATGCTTTGTGACTCTGAATGAGACCACAAAATGGAGGCTCTCATATTCCTCACCTCCAGTGCAATCTTTCACAGGCCTGAGAGCGCGCATTCTTTACCTGCGCCCGCAGGGTTTTCACAGGTGAGAAATGGACGGAATCTGTGCCCACCGGACCAGGGGATGTGCTCGCGCTCTCAGACGTGACAGCGACCTGTCAAATCAACCTAAGTTCGGCGGACAGCTGTCTCGGACGTGTCTGATGTCATGGCTTAGTTCTGACCCGGGCCTGTCATCACACGTGCAAATGGGGTGTGGCAGCTCAGAGAGTTCAGTATAATCACATGGGCAAGACCAGATCCAAGAACCCCATTCACTGCCCCCCTCCCCCCAACCTCTAACCCTCCCACACCAAAAATTATATTTACACAATATATCAACTTAGGAACAATATGAACAATTCTACTAAGTTTAATTTCCAAAGATGTATTGCATAATTTGTTATTCATAAATTACTGAAAGTATGTATGTATAATTTAAATAACATTACACAATACATAATTTAATATAATTACTAGACATTTTGTAGGAATTTACCTGATACCTCCCAAAGCCTATTCATACCACAAAAAGGCAGCATCTATTGGGTATTTTAAAATAAATTTTATGTTATCAAAATGCAATGTTCATTCTCTTATATTCATAATACAAACCCTGATTCCAAAAAAAGTTGGGACAGTGTATAAAATGTAAATAAAAACTGAAAGCAATGGTTTGCTAATCCTTTTAGTCCTGTATTCAATTGAAAACAGCACAAAGACAAGATATTTAATGTTTTAACTAATCAACTTTATTATTTTTGTAAATATACGCTCATTCTAAATTTGATGCCTGCAACACGTCCCAAAAAAGTTGGGACAGGGGCATGTTTACCACTGTGTTACATCACCTTTCCTTTTAACAACACTCAGTAATCTTTTGGGAACTAAGGAAGACACTAATTGGTGTAGTTTTGAAAGCGGAATTTTTTTCCCCATTTTTGCTTGATATAAAACGTCAGCTGTATACTGAATACGAAGCCACACTGTTGTAACACGTGCAGAATGTGGCTGGGCATTGTCTTTAGCGTATATTTACAAAAATCAATAAAGTTGATAAGGTAAAACATTGCAACATTCTGCTTTTTTGGAATTGAGGTTTGTATATGACTTTTGCAAATATTTTATATTAGCAACCCACAAATATATTTTATTTATGTTTAGTATGGGTTTGGTACTACATTGAGTACTCCTAAACGAGGGGTGCATTCTCAAACACCCTAAAACATTATTTAAACTTCAAATGTCACATTTTATATTTTTGAAGTAAAGTGTATGTATTTGCTATAGAATCCTGCTGAAGCTGCACTAGATGCTGTAAATGAACGTGAAGGTCGGGCACTTTGCTGTCGATGGCTTATTTGCTTTTCAAAAGCATTCGCTGCCTGCTTGTCCTTGAGCTTTACCTTTGTGTTGTTCTAACCTTGAGATTGGAATGTTTCAGATGGCCCACTGGGGTCCCCGTCCACAGCCCGAAGCGGCGCTGCGTGTTATTGTAAACACGCACGCGAGACTATCTGGAAAAATGTGTTCTCCCACTCGTAATAGTTTAACCTGCAATTATGGAAACAATAGCTATTGTTTGCCAGCTCTGAACAGTTTATCTCCACAGTTATTCATTTCCCCTGTTGGCTTTTATTGTTCAGGAAGTTGCCACAATGGCTAATAAATTATTGGTGATCTATGGAAGAACGCGAGTTGAGCCAAGCGTCAATCACACGTCAACATGTACACCAGAGGTTTTTAGCTAGTTCCTGGGGGGCAAATTTTTTAAAGAAATGGTGGTGGATATGGGCCAAATAGTATCCACCACTATTTATAAAACAAACTATAAAATGTATCATACATGTGTGTAAGAAAGTGTATAACTATCTTGTGACTACTGGTGGGTATTCTGGTACTGTGCATATTTAGACCTATTTAGACATCCTGACATCAATTGTGATGCATCTAAATAATACTTTCCTTTCTTTTCAATGATTAAAGGGCCAAAAAGTCAATTAAAAAATAAAAGAAAGGAGAAGTGTTTGGGTGCATGTAGCGGTCAGCTTTGTGAAAGGTAAATTTACACGCTAAGTTCAGCTCAACACTTTCACTGCCGTTCATTCTCAAATACAGCATGCGTTCACATTCAATTAATATCGACTTCCAGTTTCACTCATTAAATGGTCCAAACAAGATAAACTTCTCATAATTTGTCAGTGAACGGCCTTTTGTATCCTTTTAACCCAGCTAAACCTGTAATTCTTTGGCTTCATAAGTCTATGGAAAGAACAATGTGAAGTGGTGAGATCTATCTTGGGAATGAGCAGCTTTCAGCTCTGTGCAGGGAGTAGTCTGAATTGAGCTGAATTTATGGTGTGTGAAAATTAAGAGAAGCAAGTGGGGGAGATGTGCATGAAATAACCTATAAAATGACCTTCCTCTACACACAGTAGCCTCTGATCAGATCTATTCACTGATGCTACAAGCTAGTGAAGATCTGTACCCATATCAGATTAAAATTGAAAGGCGACATATTAGAAGGCTTTAGGTGTACTCTGCTGAAGACTGCTTTTCCTCTTACGTGAAAGATATTGATGACCAAAATGTGAACATATCAAATGAAAAGAAGGGATGTGTAAAATAGCATGCAGTGAAGCAGATACAATGTGCATTTTCAGAAATCATACCTCGCTGCATTTCCAGTGTACTCAACAAGTTCCTGTTAAAATTCTATTCAGTTGGCACAAGGAATCTCTCATTAATGTGTCAGCTTGCATCAGATCAGTTGCTTCTTACAGCGTGGGATATTTTGGGGGTATGGGGGAGATCGTCCTGAGGTGATAGAAAATATGAATGTTTAATTGGGCACAGATGAACACCCCATGCACTGTGTTCCAGCCAAGTTTTGTTTGCCTGAGACTTAATCTACGAGTCAGTCAGGAACAGACAACCCAATTTGTGGAGACGGGACGAGCTGATTGGCTGGGGACCTTCTGTGTGCGTCTCTGTCGGGTAGCAGCCTCTCTATTTGTGCTGAAGCATGAGGCCTGTACTGATAAAGCCAAGGAAGCCTGTGAAGGTCCTCTTTATCAATGGACAACTTTCGGGGGAAAGGTGTTTCGCTGCCTTATCTTCCACCAGCTGGGGTGACATCACTACCTCTCACACATGCTCATACATTGCTGTGTTACATCAGAATCATGTTTCCTAGGACGCACATCTTTGTGGGCTTGTGGCCACACCACTGACTACAGAGTATGTGAGCTTATTAATATATTACCATTTTATTAGCCTCTTACTGTTAGGGGAGATATATATATATATATACTGTATATATATTAAAAATTTTCCAAATAAAAAAAAAAAAATAGACAGACTCAACAAATGTTGATCAGGGGTCCTAGTTTTAAATATACTTAAATAGTTATGTTATCACCTACTATCCTGATTGGAAATAAATATGTGTGATGGAATAGAATATAAATGTATTTTTTAGCAATCTGTGAAACTATGTCTACTCTGGGTCTTACGTGTTCTTTTCATGCAACATCTTGAAGGCTGATTTAAATGTTAATTGATCTTAAATTAATTAGATGAGAATTTGCATAAAAGACAAGAGACCCGGCTCAAATTCACTGCAGTGTTGTGAACATTGAAAAGTACTGAAAAACCAAAAATCAAGTAGATAAAAAGTCTTGTCAGCAAATGGATGAATTGTTAGAGGGAATGCATAAGACTATGTAAGGACAATGCAGAGAATCTTACAACTGGTGCCAAGCCTCAGAAAAGTTTAGTCTTAAAAAAAAAATTGTTGGAGCCAAACTGCCTGTAATTTCTGCATTGGGATCCAATGACTGATTTCTGGTAGCAAATAAATCAACCATTTTCCATTGACCTATCCAAATATCTCTGTTTATATTTGCTGTTATATGTCATTCAGAAACTTAGATTGGCTATTACATGGTATTACTACTGTTACCTTCAAAACAAAGTTGCGGAGTCCTAGGAGGAATGAACTCACAGAGTCTCTGCTTCAATCACAAAACTTCATCAACTGAATGCACAATTATACAATTACAATATCAGTTTAGATTTTGAGTTGAGGGAATGACTGTTTATTTGAAGCAAACAGTTGAAAATAAAGCCAATATTTTGGCTTTCACATTATAATGATACATGCGGTATATTCCTGCGGGCTTATTATGCCTCCCAAACTCATTTGGCTCTTGTGACTGACATGTTGGTTCCCTGCTATAGGAGGATAATTACAAAGTCTCTGTGAACTAAATATAACGGCGACCGCGTCTGACGATCAGGTTGCAATGTGGCTTCATTCTTTCCCTGACCAGAAATCTTTTCTTCTGCTTCACACACGGTCAGAGTCTGTTGAAAGTCACCATTATGTAGCTGCTCCACAGCACAAGCTGCTGGAGCAAGACTGAGCGTTTTGAAAAGCTTTGGGGACTTTTCACGTGAAAATGCACGAGACGTGTGCTGTGTTTTTAACTATTTGGGAACTGCAATGCCGGTCAGCATTTTTGCGACGCCTCCCAACTTGCAGTCAAGCGGAAAGGATCGCAGGCCCCGCCAGTCTCCTCGTCCTCATAACTGCGATTTAACAGTCAGTGACCCCGTCTAGTTTGCACGTTGGATTTCAGTGCTCGCACATACAGAAAGATTCTCAATGGCTCCTTCATTAAAATGTTTGCGGAGGCTGAAAGACGTCAACAAACACGCCACCCTCCTTCTCCTACGAGTCCATTTCTTTGGTAACGGAAGAAGAATTCAGATGCCGATCATTGCGTAACACAAGGCCAAGAGTCCCGACTCCAGATCATGGCAAAGGCGGGAACTGATTCTGACAAGAGAACATTGATGCTCTCCTCTTTGGATTAGACACTTGACCCCGGACAGACATCATGGGTGCTGATTTGTAACCATTATAAACAATGGCATCATGCCTTATTGGCTGGGAGGACACAACATTTTTCACAGAGGGTAATTTTGAGAGAAAATGCAAGCATGAATCTCCTTCAAGAGCGACGCCCAAAACCAGGAGTCAATCTCAGCTTGAGCTATTGATTGGATAGTATATTGACTAAGCCTCTCTCTGCTGTCTGCCTAAATTTAGGCCTCATCCGAATAAGTCATTCCCTAAGTCAGAGCACAGATCGTCCAGATGGGACCCGTTATGAGGGGAAACATCAGCCTAGATCAATCAAACGGCAAATGGTTCAGCTGTACCGCATCATTTTTAACCGTCGTTTGTTAAGTATGCATGGGGGGGGGGGGGGGGGAGGGGAGGAGTTTGACAAGTGCTACAAAGACACATAAGAAACATTCTTGTGGCTATTTCGAGTGTGTTTTATTACTGCCGTTCATGGCCCTTTCCTATTCACTGAGCACGTAATGATCTTCCGGCATATTCCTCCACTTGCTGATACTGGGTAATGTCTTCCTTCAGACAAGCCTCGGTGGATGCAAGCTGTCAGACTCAGGACTTCCCAAAATAAAACTGGCAGAGGTCAGGGGTTACCAATGGCAAACTCTCCACCTCACTGCACTCCAGACACCCTTGGCTCCAATAACAGCACACATATCTAAGGGTTCTGAGGGCTGGACGTTCTGAATGTTTCGAGCGGTTCTTGAAACAAAGAGCAGTTGAAGGATTCTCTGAGATGATCACACCTGATGAACGCCCAGTGGCACGCGGCAATCATCAGTCAGCGTGACGCCAGTCGAAATTCAAAACCCGGAGTCGGAGAACTTTCTTTCGGAACATTTTTCTTTTTAATTGACTGCTCGTGAGTGCGTTTATGCCTGATTCTGCCCATATGCTCTGCATGAGCATTTGAAAAGCTATTCTTACCTCTTGCATATATGTGGCAAAAAATAAACATGAAGCCTTTATTATGATTTAATGAGGTCTGCTCATGACATGGGACTTCCCATGAGAATATAGCTGTGGCCTGTCAGTGAGTGCTTTTTAAAGCAAGCTTTTGATGTTTCTATTTGTGTGTCAACACGCAAAGTTTGTTGCAATGGGCAGCAATTTCCTCATTCATTAATAAGAATTGAGGATTTACCATCTATTTGAACAGATAAGTTAGAGAAAGTAGAAGCAATAGAAGAGAATAGAAGAATAGAGCAAAAATTCACACATCAGTTAAAATAGCTTGGAAATAAGGAAATATGTCTCTGAGTGAACTTTTTAGCCACTCTATTTGAAGAAATGGCTAAACAGTAAGGGCTGCTGTTTTGTGTAGTGGGCGGAGAACTGGATGACAGTAGGTTTAAAAACTACAGTGGGGCACTACAGTTGAGCAAGGAGGTTAACCTAAAAGACTAAATATCCAACCACATTAATGGTTAATATGTAAGCTAAGTAAGTCTCCCATGGATAGAGGCAATGTTGCAATGCATCTCCCTGGGTTCAGAGTTCTTCCTCAGGCCTGTAGGCCTACTCCTTAATCAGCTTAACTATAAGAAACATATACAGTTGGTACACATCTACAATCAGTACAAACATTAAGTACAAGGTAGATAAAAGATGGGGTTAAGGATTGTAATTGAAACGTTTCAACAGATCCAAATGTCAAAATATGCTGAATGAAGAAATGAATAAATAAACTTAAAATGTGCAGTGCTTAATACACATCACAGAACAGCACAACATTATCTTACGCAGGAACCCACTGTGGTACAATTTCAGCATGGTTGTCTAGCACTAAGGCCAAGATAACCTTTGTCCTCAAACATTAAGTTCATTAAGACAATTCAACTAGAGCCAGCTGGATTTGCACTTCAGAGAACAATGAAACAATCAAGTAGTATACCAGGTTTCTTTCCCTATCATCCAGGAAACTCAAGCAAGTTGAGGCAGTATTTTCTCAGGCTGTGTACTGTGCTGCAGGGCCTCTGCAACTGGGGGAAGGTTTGACGAGGAGCTGTGCCATATCAGCGTTATATGGGGGGCCATATGTTTCCCATGTCAATGTCATGACAAAGTCATGACGAATGACATGAATTGAGACATGATGATCCATGGAATTAAACAACCAGATCACACAGATCACACGCAACACAATCTGAATTACAAGAAATAGATCAGAAGCTTATCGCAGGCATTTTAAAATTAGGTCGCTTTCGGAAATAAAATCCGATTAGAAAATAGGAATTCCATGGAAGAGCACAGCGTGCCATAGTGATACACTGTGGTTTCGGGACCTCATAAATGTAAATTACAGCTGCAAAGTATGCGTAAAAACACACCAGTATCAAACTCTGAGTAAATGTATGCGTAAAAACACACCAGGGGCCACATGTATCAAACTCTGAGTAAAAGAATGCGTAAAAGAACGCTCAGGGTGAAAGTCGGAAATCTCCATAAGAAAAGTTTAGCATTTTCTACCTCTGCCTTTCTGTCACAGTGTCGCCATATCACACGGACTCCAAACATTGCATACATATGGTGTCCAACGTGTGCAGAGGCACGCAGATTCTCACAGCACGTGTTATATAATACATCTGAATTTCTGCGTGGAAACTCGCTTACGTGGTTTTCTGAGGGCATTTTTCTGCTCAGCACCGTTTATACATGTGGCCCCAGGTCTTACATATCTGCGTCTTATCTAAAATAACTATGACACACCGTTATGAGGCTGCACCCCGTCATGTGTGACCAGTTGCTGTGTGTCAGCATACAGTGGAAAGCTGAAAGGGAGCGAGCAGCTGCATTAATAATAAAGTGTTTGAGTGCTCACAGGGCTACATTAAATTTACATCAGTGATTCACTATATCACATTGTTAACCCCGACACCATCTATGTTTTATCGTCTGTAAAACGCACGTGAGCGCGATCACCCGATAATTCCCGTAAAAATTATTTTGCACGATGCATAATTTATAAGCTGTTGTCAGGAAATTAAGAGGAGAGAACCATGTACAGTAAATACTAGACTTGACACAAAGCTGACGCAAGGGTGACATGGGTGGTGTGGGGGAGAGGGGGAGGATGGGGGAGGGTGTGGAGTGGGGTGGGGTCTATCAGGGAATGCCTCAGCCTCTGAGCTCTTTAAGACTAAAGGCGGTATGACGTCAGCGCCCTGCCCCGCCTTTTCAAGGGAGCCCCACTTATCGGCTGGCAGGCCCCACCACGCTTGGGGACGCGGAGATAAAGGGGTTATCACCCATCCTGCACCAGGGCCTGCGGGCCCCGAGACGCGGCCTCTCTCAGGAAGGAAAGGTAGCGGCTCGGCCTCCGAGGCCACAGGGAAGGGAGACAAAGCCTTCTCCCGGCCGCCGGAGGAAAACAACAGGAGCGCGCGACGCCACCGGCATGTCAAGCTCCTCGCCGAGCGCCGGCGTTTGGCTCCCGGCGGAATCCTGTCTGGCTGCCAGTTCTTTTTCCCTCCCTCCCCTCCAGCCCACCTCTTACGCACGCTGCATTTGGGCTGAGTCAGAGCCTTTTCAGGGCTTCCACGGCCCCTGACCGCAGAGCCTCAGGACCGCGCCAGCAAAAGTTCCCCATTCACCTCGTAGAGTCCGCGCGGGTCCCGGCGCCATCGTTCTCCTGTCACGGCCCGCCTCTGGGTGCCCGTGGAGGACAGAGCCAGCTGCGGGTTCTATGGACAGGGTCAGTGCAGCATAATGAAACACAGCCCAGCAGTCCCACAAGCCACATATGAGCCATGAGCCACCCAGCCCCTTCCATCCCTCACAATGTGGTTTGTTTCTCAGTAAATTTAACTGCACTTGTCCGGTGCTTGTTGACACCTCCCAGTCTGGCATGAGGGGAAAAGAAAGCTTTGTTTTGTGTAAAGTGATTTTGCATGCATTATACTTCTAACTTTCCTTTATACAAGTAGTTACCGTTTTCCCTACTGTCACTCTGTATGGGTCAGATGTACATCCCAGCAGGGGCACTTCAGTGGAGTACTCGACTTCAGTTGCTCCAGCGACTAACAACTATAAAACTGGTTGTAAATTGTAAACAGTAAGTCACCTTGCATTAATGATCTGCATCAAAGTAAACTGTCCGTATATGAGATGGACCACATCACCATTCACATTACCTCTCAATATGCCAATTGGCCGAGGGGGACATTTAAACGTCGCACCAAATTTAGTTAATGCGGACGCCGAGGCATGTTGAAGAATGAACGAGAAAATGGGGAGCAGTTTGAGCTTCTCTCCCGCAGGCAGGTGAGCGAACTCTCTTGGCCAACTCTGTTGTGAGGCCACGGGATGGGCCGACGGTCCGCTTATTCACACTTTCTCTGCTGGAGATCTGGAGATGGTCCAGCCGCGAGGCAGACATTTTGAAGAGCAGCCCCCTCAGCAGTCTGGAGCGGAGTGATGGGTCTAGCATTGGCAGCCTTTCTTTAGGGGGAGAGGAAAGAGGGGGTGAGCGGAGAGATGCAGCCCGCACAGCTGTGCCCAGGACCGGGGGGACTATGGGCTCCTCAGTATGGGGCGATCAATGCTGCCCCTTGTTGTGTCTGCCGTCATCTCTGAGAGCATCCGCACACATTGGCCAGTGGGGGTAAAGCAGCTCTATCCATCTCTCTCCCTTTTGACATGGGATTGGTGCCAGAGTCCGGGCTTCGGCTGGGCTCACTGTGTGCTGTCCCAGTGAATCACTGCCTCTGAGCATGCTCTGTTGGGCTTCCCATCCCTTAAACTCAAGTCAGGGAAAGGAGTATGGTGGTGGGGGGCTCATTTTCTTTTAAAACCCCGGCATAGATATATTGTTGGGATAAAAGGGCTTGACGCACAGTCGAAGACACGTTACGCTGTTGCGATTAATGATGGCTGAGGCAGTAGAGATTCACCTAGATCCTGGTGCTTAGCATTTTGTCACAGAAGAGTGCAGCAGAAGCATTATTTCTCATTGCGCAGTCACTTGGCTGGAGGCTTCATTTACTGACAGCGAGGCGTTTATCTGAGCACTAGAGCCAGGCGCAGCACACATTGCATCACCCGCACCAAAGCCATGCGCGTACCAGCGGCAACGGCTTCAGCTGAAATTATCACATAACAGCACGTCGGCACCTAATCCAATAAGCCCTGAATTTTTCTTATTTGTCCGAGAAGAAAGAAATCAAAAAATAACCCATTCGAAAAAAATTCCAAAAAAAGTTATAAATTACACATCCTTGGCAGACGGTATAGAGATACAACAAAAACAGGGGCTCCCTCCGCCTAGGTTCAAGCTTATCGTTTCCTCTTCTCAGGCAGATGGCGAGGTGGCAACCGCCTCCCCACCCCACCCCCACAGGGTCGCGCCTTCTTATCAATCACGGCACACATGCACAATGCCCCCTGATAGCCACGGACAGGGCCACAGGCTGCAGAACAATCAGAGTCAATAATGGCACATGGCCCGGGAATGTGACTCCGCCCGTACGGTGGAAAGGTCAATGCTTAAAGATGATTTTTATTTTTTTTAACATGCAAATAATAAATAATTATGCAATATGAGACAGAGTAGGACTCTACTCTGCAGAGATCACCACAGAGTTAAATGTGACTCACGGAGCCTGGAGACCCATCGCAGAACATCGCCACCGTCACACTGTCATAGGGGCAATGCACTATTAAGGATACAAACAAGCGTGTGTTGTGGTCGATGAACGCAGAGAGTTTTGCACAGCATATGCTATTGCTATTGGAGTAGAATGTAAATGAAAGATCTTCTGGCAAACCTGACCTGTGTCCGACCAGCTCAATGCCTTCCAAAATGTCAGTTTGCGTTTCATTGTTTTTGTAACTACGATCGCTAAGCACTTAAATATTCCTGGGCAGGTGAGTTGCCCCATGTCCTGCACACAACTTGTGTCCGAAGAAAATGACTTTGGGCCTGATTTACGAAGACCTTTAGCTTGTACCAAACCTTTTAGCACACGCAAAAGGAATAACACAACCAATGATTTGTGCAAAACAAATACCATGATCAATCATTGGTCATGTTATTGGTTTTGTGTGTGCTAAAAGGTTTTGCACAGCTAAAGGTCTCAGTAAATCAGGCCCTTGAAGTAGTAATAACCTAACTAGCACAATAGTTAATAGCAATGGTCAGAGAGTATTTTTCTCATTCGGCTTCAACACTGTTTTGTTTCAGCAAATCTTTAATGGCCTGTTTTACAATTCTGTTGCTGCTTAGACAGAGTTTTATTAAGAATGGTGTTTATGTGCAAAGTATGCATCATTAATTTACTGCAGTGGATGGTCTCATGCAGTCTGCTTGCTAAGTATATCTCCTGTGTACTTAACTTCAGCTTCTTTGTTACATTTCTTTCTAGAAGATGCTTTCTTGTGCTGCTCTGAAATGTGTGTGTAAGAGCCAGATGGTGTGATACACTGGTGCACCAAAATTATTTTACTCATCTTCATTCTCAGAAGTCATCACAGCATTACTTAGGCGGCTGTTATTTCATTTATAATTATTTATATCAAAGTACTAATTTAACAGTTATATATTTATTCCTGTCAGTTTCTATGAAATGCCCATTTAAAACTTCATTTAACTACTCATCTTGTGCATAGCGCTCTGGAACCCAGTGCTTTCTGTGTCAGAATGAAAAAAGCAGTGCAAGAATGTGAGACCTGCAGTTTTATTGCGGCCATTTGAGTCTAAACGTCTATTGGAATACAGAGCGTATCGTAACTTACTGACTGTTATTTGCACCTACTGAAGTATCCTAGTAATGACTAGATCATTTTAAGATTGAAGCATGATTTAAAATAAAATATGAATTAAATGACAAATTGTCCTAAAATTATTGTATGAATACTGTAGGAATGATGAACAATACCAGTGTGCATTCCGAGGCAATGGGGGCTTGTCCAAGGAAAGTGGCCACATTTATGGCATATACTGAACTTGGCATAAGCCTGCTAATGGAATTATTAGCCTTTATTATAAGATGGAATGGCAAAAAGACTGAATGCATATAGGTACAGCTGGATTGACCTTTGAGCTCTACACTGGAATTAGACATACATTACTGCACATAAACTTTCCTTGTGTGTTCTTCTGCATGAATCACAGGGTAAACCAGGTACAGAGACTTTTGTACATTACAGTTTTATCATTTCTCATCAGCTGCAAAACCCTGCCAGCTCTTACAGAGATCACACGTAATCGTGTTCGCATTCATTCATTCAACTCCATATTCAGGTATACATCTGTCACAAACTACACTATTCATCCATTTACTTTAAAAAGATGTGATGGAATCTAAATACAAAAAGCCAAAGCATCGGATTTTGATTAATGGGATGAAATGACCACTTTAGTCCAACAATATGGAGGAAATACACAGCTAAAATATATTGCTACATATATTAATCTATAGATATGCTGTAATTATAAATATTAAATATCTTAAAGTTACACATTGAAGAATGCATCTAGCTAATATTCCAAACAGTCCTGTGTGGCAGTGATATATGGGATCTTTTAAGATCTCCAGCAAAAAATATTTAGAGCACCTTCCTTGAATTTCCTCTCAATGTAGTCTTCTCATATTGTGACAGGTCAGAGGTTATTTTTAGGAATATGACAACAGCCAGTTTTCTTGCCTGTTTGGTGTGGGATGAAGTATAAAGAATTATTCAGGTCAATGTAATTTCTTAAAGTCCATGTGTCAGTCAGACACTGTAAATTACATTGGAAGACTCAGAAGTCAGACTACATTCTTTCGGGATTACACCCGGTATTCATCTCCATGCAAACTTCCGTTTTCTGAATTAACTCTTTGTCTGTTTGTTGATATGAAAAACCCTTAAAAATGTCAACAGGTCAAATATTTGAGTGATGTGTCCCTTTCATCTTGTTCTTATGCTGTGTAGCGTGTAGCACTACCCATTACGTTAGGTGGCGCTGTAATGGCGACATGTCCAGCTGTCTCTCGTGTTCGTGTTTGTTCATTTGAATGTATTTTGTTGTGTCTGGCTTTTGTCTTTTGTTTTTTCCATGCGCTGTGTGTCTGTTGTGGGACGGGGAAGCGGGCTAAAGATTGTTCAGGGAACTCCTGCTGCTTGTTTTGATAATATTGACAAATTGTCTAGTCGGGATAATTTTGTTTGTGGTCGTCACCATGGAGACGCATTCGTAACATAGCTCGGGAATGTCCGTTGAATCTGCAGCTACAAAGTTTACCATCTCTCTTCACCTGAGTTGAAGATGTCGGGACTGATCTAGGACTGCAAGCGATCTTCAAATGGCCACCAGGGAAGAGAAGGAGGAGGAGTGAGGCGACGAGTGGGAAGGCTGAGTAGTTCGGTGCTCCGTGTTGACAGTGGACAGAGACCGCATCCGCAACACTGCGTGTACGAGAAAATTTGTGGAAGCGGAGTTTGTGTGTTGGACTGCTTGATAACACAGGACATCTCGGGACAGCGGGGGCTATTTTTAATCATGACGTTTGGCTGTAGGCCATTCCACTTTAATTCCCTTAATTAGTTTGACTAATGCAATGATGTCTTTATTTGATATGTTTGTTTGTGTGTTGTGGGTCTGCCCCACTGTCTAATGTTCTGTCTTTTTTCTTGTTGCTGGTGGCAACAACTGAAGTTCCCTAACAGGAAAATAAAAGTTATTCTATTTGATTCTATTATCCTAATAGAGTAGAATGTAATAATATTTTGAAACGGTATAGAAAATAATATTTTTGGTAGCACAAGACTGAATCTGGTCTTATAACAGCAGCTTACTCTGCTGAAAAAGGGGAGTATTTTTCAGAGAACTATACACAGTCTGGTGGTATTGTATGATAGAAACAGTGAGGGGGAAAGTTTTATGCACACTCAATGTATGATATGAGACTCTGTACAGTACATGGCTAATCATGTCTTTACACTCTGGCCATCCTATTGGATGGATGCTACAGATCCATCCTGTTAGCATAACCGGTATTTTCTACTGTTTTAAAACAATGATAACAGCCCATATAACCGTTTCAAATGTGTTATATTCTTTTGTATTTCTCTTGGTGGGAGTGTGTTAAACTTATTCTAAGAAAATGTTAATTATTGTGCCATGCCCAAAATTTAACTGTTGCCACAGTAAAGCAATGCAATATTATTAATACTGCGATGAATGCATTTGTTGAAAATATTCAGCAATAGGAAAGAAGGTTGGGCAGCCATGCCATGCTTGTCAACATTAACTATAGATAAAATGCCTTTGATCTAAGAATGCACCATTGAACCTTTTGAACTGTATCTATGTGTTACCACTTTCTATTACCTACATATTTATGCAATATTAGCAAAAATGTACGCTTAGTGGGTTTTTGTGATTTTATTTTGCTTGAAGTTGTGCTAAAAGTAAATACAGAACGGTCGCGTGCACATTACCGTGCATATTTATATAATGGAATATTGTTATATTACAATAATATCGTTATTAGATAGCACCCCATCCCCGGAGAACTGTCCAGGGTGCTGAAGATTCCATGATCCATCCTCCTTTGCAAACACTATCAAACAATGACAACAAAAACTTTATGCACAGCCATGTGCACTGACTGCATGAGTTAACCTGTTGGCTGTAGGACTTCGCATAAAAAGACAAGGGGACAATTCACTTGTCAAGACACAAAGCTCTAATTGTTGTATAAACAATATGGCTAGTCGGAGTATGTTTTGCTATTAGCGCTATTAGAGATGCTATCGCTGCTCATGGGCGAGTTGCATAATACCTGAAATAACACGCTGGGCAATCAAATCAGCTGTGGCTCTTTTAAGATTTGGCAGGATGGTTCCAAAATCATATTCTAGCAAGATGCTGCCTTCGCTTTCAAAGACCACCTCTTCTGAATAATATAGGCTACAAAAAGGCAATAATTATTTTGCGGTTTTAAGTTGACTGCTGACAACCGTGTAGTTGATACATCAGGGCTACAGAATTGTGCGACTATCTTCATATCTACAGTGAACCTAAATTAAGTTCTATCTTTTTAAAAAAGTTACAAAAATGTAACGATTGTATCAAGACTATTGTCATTATAATAGTCCCGACTGTAGTCACTGTATGATTTCCGCTGCAAAGGCTACTCTTTTCGTATGTTCAAATCTCACAACATGTAGGCTAGTAAAGGACAGGGTCTTAAGCTACTTTGTTTTAATGACTCGTCAATGCTTTCGTGCTTATGCTATCAACACTGACAGTCTTAGCATAATAGCGTTTCGATTTAATCCTTATCCAAACTTTAAAGTGGAAGAAAAACAAGAGAACACAGATTAGTTAATCAATTCATACAGAGGCATCGGATCAAATTGTCTCCACTTTGCCTCACATAGTTAAGCTGAGACAATGTAGCGTAATGGTAACTCATTGTCAAAAGTTACTTATTAAAACCCCCCTTTAGACCTTCCCGGAAACAAAAAGCTAAACACAAGCCTATCTACATAGATAGCCTATCAACTTGTTTACAGGTCCTGGAATAAAAACGTTCACTTTTCATATTTAGGCTATAAACCAAGAATATCAATTCTAAGGCTTAGCCTATCAGTTGCGAAGAATGTCAATTTGTGTTTTTATTCAAATAAAAATGTGCGGAATGTAGGCTACTCATTCTCAGTGTAGTAGCTACTAAATAGGCTAATACTGCCGTTGCAAATGCCATCTCTGGGAGTTATGGACACTGTATTTGAGCTTTGAATAAATCCCAACAATCGTGGGCATGTAAAATAGCCCACACTTTGACTTACGTTACACCTAATGCTCTACACACAAAAACTTAACACGTAGTAATTACAGTAGCCTAGTCTAATTGTTAGAACTTTTAGAGATCTTTTAATTACAATCATTCCAGTGTGCTGTGTAGAAAATCTTTGTTGATTTTTCAGCATGTTTTTTTATGAGAAAATACTTCTGATAAACGGTTCGTTTATATTATGTGTCGCGGATGTGCAAGTGCTAACAGCGGCATTTTTGCAACATGCTCTGCATTCATGACAGCTCAAGTTGCCATTCTCTGCATTCTCTACATCAGGTGCAACTTCCATCATTCGCCAGCTTTGGACGGGGAGGAGTTTAGTTATACTGACACACCCCCTTTACTCTCCACGGCATGCCTGTAGAAAAACCCTTAAGGAACGCTATCGACGGCTACTGCACTGCTGGCCAAACATGAACCAGGACAACAATCTCCCTTCAAACGCTTAGAGCATCTACATCACGATTAATCTTTCATTGCGATTCTGATCCTGTGAGGATTGCTGCCTTTTCACTATTGTGCCGCTCATTTTCGTTGCGCTGGATCTTTCGTGTCGGAAGATGTGTGTGGAGAGCGATGGGTGTGAGATAGAGGGCTGCAGCAGTTCGGACGAGGTGCACACGCTGTCAGGCAGTATGAGCCCCGGCATGAAATCAAACCCCGATCTCCATCCATGCACACCCGGGCAAAAATTTCGTGCCGCGCTCCTAAAATGCAGGTCCCCCACGGCAGCCGCTGGGATTCTCAGTTTTGGGAATGTGCTTAATTACATGGACAGATACACCGTGGCAGGTAAGTTCAACGTTATCGTTTATTGATAGATCCATAAGTTATTTTTCTGCCCATTGAATGATCGCACCCGTTGAGAAGAAGTGCACGTGTAGGCTACTTTTTCTTTGTCTATAGCCCGTGATTTACTGGTATTGCGAACATAGTTAAACAATTACATCAGATTACATTAGTCTATTTTTCTATTCGTCTCACCTTTTTCGATGTCGGATCCCAGCAAACAAAGAAAGAGCTGATTCTGACAATGTATCTAATGCATAGCCTACTGTATGGGTCCTGACATACATGCCAAAGGTATTTCAGATATTAAACTAACATTTTACTCTTACAGCATGAGATGTTATTAAAAATATAGGCTATAGCCTAAAGGAGCCAACTTGAAACTGGCACAAATCTATGACTTTGGTTATCGTTCAATAAATCCTCTCAAAATAGCATTTATCAGTAAGCAAACGTTTGCCGTTTTTGGATCTCCAAAAAGTTAATAGGACATTAGACTATTTTATGCATATAACTAGCCTATACTGCTAATAGGCTAGGACCTAAAATGTGCTTTGATAAACACATCCTTTAGTGATATAGGCTAATTGTATTATGGCCCTCTGAGTGATATATGTTATATATGTTTACATTTTTAACATGATTATGTATGCGCTTTTTAAATTTTATTTTACTCAAAGTTGGCATAACATTGGATAGTTTATTCGTATTTTCAGGCAGCGCTAGCTCGAGCGTTCCAGCGTCACACAGTCAGATAAGACACTAACGACACCATTCATGTCTATTCCTTATAAGTGTATCTCACCTCAGAATTCTAAGGCATGAACACAATATTTGAATACTTTAAAATATTAAATATTTAAAAGTTCGTCCAGAGAGCATAAACATACAGTTCCAACTGCAACTTCCACCGGGACCGCATCAGGTCAGATTAGCCGGACAGGTGCATAAGAACTGGCTTGAAAGTAGAGCAAAGAACAGAACATGTCAATATTGATGTTCATGTTTTGCTGTTTTACTCCAACGACATTAATCATGGATATGCATGATTTATGATCTATGATTCTGGTCTTTAATAGTAGCCTACATTTGTGTCGTTTTTTAATTCATCCAACTGCAATGTAGATCTTTAGAGGTAGAGGTTTCCATGGAAACTGGACTGCAGGTCAACCTTAGTTTCATAGTCCGATATAAAGTTCTGTGGACTCCTGTCCTCTACCGTGTCATTTTAGAATAGGCATCAGTATGTTAATACTTGTGTGATTGTAGTAGCTAAAGGCGTTTATTACCAGTTATTTCTGAATCATTCATTTCAGTACCTTTTTCGATATTAAAGAACGAAAAATAGAACATTAGGAAGGAAATTATAGCCATTGCAGACAAGCATGTCATTATAATGGCTTGGTAATATAGGCTAGATTTATTTGAGTCATTTTCATCAGTCTGAGATGAGAAGAAATTGTAGCCTACTGTAGGCCTATTAGGAGACAATTTATGAGGGGAAAGTAATCTCTTCTCTCATTATGCATAACGCTCACTATGATAGCCTACTTTATTTTTCACGCTTTGGTGAACATAACAGGCCTAGCCTATATTATAGTTGAAATGGATGTTTAAAAGTCTATATAGTGGGATATATAACGTATAAAACATATTTTACTATGCTACGATAAAGATAATTGCACTACAGCTTTGTGTGTGTGTGTATATAGTAGTGTCATTATGTGTATCGTGACATATAGCCTAAACAATTACGTTTTAAATTTTGGAATTGTGATTTGCACAAGGAAACAATAGGGAAGGACATATTAATTTTGCACTCATGACATTTTGACTACTGCGCTTATTGGGCGCTGGACAAATACATAAATAAATATCCGCCCAGTTATGACTTTTATTCATCGGTGTTCTTAAATTAATCCCTTAGTTGCAATGCTCATATAGCCTACATTGCATTATTGGCCCCGCTGAGTGGTAAACTAGAGTAGGCTATTCTCGTCACCAAAATGTTCATTTGCAGAAAACACCGGCGTCTATTTGTTCCAGGCTTTGTGTGAATGACCGTGGCCACGCGCGGAAGATTTCTCCGCAGTGAAGTGGTTAAATCCAGTGCCGCAGCACGCAGTCTGAGCAGAAACGTGTAGCCTAATCTTTTCATTAAGAGGCAGACACAGGCCAATCTCGAGCATACACACGTTAAGACTGCACTGAGATGCTTGGAAGGGGGTAACTGAAAATTACAGTTAATTCCGTTTTTACAGCTTCACATTTTTGATACATTTGTTAGGTGCCACATATCAATTTTGTTTAGCCTAAGCATCTTCTGATGAGACGATACATAAATTAACGTTTTCGTCCTAACGATGGAAATGTTCTTGAAATTTAATAATAAACGAATAGCACACACTGGGTTGTAGCCAACAGTGTTGCTACCAGGTTGGTCGACAACTGTCAGACTTCAAAAATGTCCCTGGATTGAGCCACGTTTCTCACATAATGCTCAGATTTACCTGCAGAAATGTCTCTGGATTGAGCCACGTTTCTAACATAATGCTCGTTAAATTAACGAATTCTTTTTTTAGTCTAATTTACGACTGGTAGAAGCTTACAGACTGAACACTCGACAGTGAAACGTGCATTGTCCAAAATAATTGCGGGACTGCAGTAGCCAGTTGGAAAAGATTCTGTATCTTTGCCATCGATGGGTTAATGCAATATATAACGAGAAGCACAGCACAGTTCTGTCAACAAAATATAAATGGGTTAACATTTAAGATGACATTGTAAATGCACTCAAGTCATGTTTCAATATTTTTAGAGAACAGATTGATTAGGCTATCACAGATGGGTTAAATTGAGCTGCAATGACCTCGGAACTCCTCCCATTCTAACGTGATCAATATATACTGTATATCATAGCATAGTGGGTGTTTTTGATAGCGTTCCTGGTAATCCCCAAATAGGCAGCCAAGCAACATAGTGGGCTCATGCAGTTAAATTGCTTTCGAGCTACATCAGAAAATATCCAGGGAGACACACAATTGCCATGTCTTTGAAGGGAGATAGCACTGGGCAAGTGTAAAGGGACCTGCCTGAAACTGATGTGCTAAACATGTACAGGTTCTTACAGGTACCAGTTGAGAGGGAATCCTGGGAGAGTTTGCACTGTGTAAAGCACAGGCTGACCTGAGATTAGGCGGAGGGATCCCTCAGATTTAGAGGAATCTGTTAGACAGTATGTAGTGTAAGGTAAATTTTTCTGAAGCTTGACTAGAGCTGGAAACAGCAGACAGAGCTCGGACAGGCATGCTCTGAAAGGGTATAAACGGGGTATTTCCAGGGTCCCACCCACCTCCTAATCCCACGCTGTTTCTGCAGGGAGGATGCTGCCTTCTTAAACACGAGTATGCTGCTCTTAGAAGAATCCAGAATAATGAATGATGAGGCTCTGGAAACCTCCAGTTGAGGCTTTTGGGCCATCACTGGAGGCCTGAACTCCCCGAGCTGTCAAAGGATTTAGCAGAGGAGAAAGCAGTCCGGTCTCTTGTGACCCTCAGTAGACTTGACTTTCTGCTGTGCTACCACATCATCCTGAAGCACTGTCCCAGTTCACAATCCACCCCGCTTTCCTCAATCTTTGCTTTGTCTGAGCAGAGGAGGGCTTTCAAACCAAGTGCATTCTGTTCTCCCAGCTGAAAGCACATCTCAGACGCAGGGCATAATCTATTATTCAACACTTACTATAGCCCAGTTCAAGCCACAAGTTAACACAAAGAAGCCCCCGCGTTGCCTTCATTGACTGCAAAGGCTTGACGTGTTAATCAAGGCATAAGATACGATTTAGCTATTTAACAGCGAAGCAGTTATGCCGTTTACTGCCGATGTGCTTTTTACAGTTTGTTATAATTAAATGTGGCCAGACTGGCCATTTTACAAGGAACAACTGCCCTGAAAAAGTATCAACTGCCCTGAAAAAGTATTATGTGAAGTAGGTCATGCATGTATGTTTAGATTAAAATGTCTTTACAATATCAGTGCTGCATTTGTGATTCCTTAAACAGGCTGCAAAATACCCCTTTTCTAAGTTAAGAATATATTCACACACCATGCAAAGCTCACCAGGGAGACCAGAGGCTGTGACAACATTGGAAAGTGTTTAATTAAAGCTCAGGTCTTGATTTCCTGCAGAAAATTCAATCTGCTGGAGCGAATCTACAAAAATCTCATCCTGCTCTGAATGTAAATAAATGTCCACAAAAAATGTGTTTTCAATATTCGTTTTTCCCCCATGTTGCCGCTCTGTAATTTCAGACTGGTCCCTGCTTAATTGTAATACACATAGGATAGAGAGAGTGGAAAAGTTGTAATTTTACCATTTCCACCATTCTCCCCTGTGGAAATAGATCATGTGGGAAACAGTTTTTAGCTGTTGGGGCAAAGTGGTCACACTACATGAGGATGCACTAAGGCCTCAACATGTGTTTGGAAGCCATGGTAAAGCGTAAACTGCCAATCGCTACCCATCCAAACAGAAATGGGAAAAGCAGAGGGTTCAGTTGTTTATTGGGTTGTCCATGCCATAATTCAAATCCATAAGAAGACTTCTGTACCCCGCCACCAATTGACTATTGTTTTGTGATCATTTTATGGCAAATACAATAAAACAATACCTTGGATACATAGTCAAAATGGGAGGTGTGTGTGTCCGTCTGTCCGTCTGTCTCTGGCTGTCTGGGAGAGCATTAGCATTGCTTTCCCCCCCTGAATTCAAATCAGCGCTGTATGATTTTCAAGCTGAAATAATGGATTAATAAGAAGGTGCCTTCTATGAAATTTTGCCAATGGTGTTGTGTGTTTGAATAGCCAATTATCCCGATTGTTTTAAATCCCTTCGCAGACAGATTTAACTCACAGGGATCTTAAATTAGAGACTGGATTAGCTCTGGGAAAAGATGGGGTGACAGACTGGGGGGATCACTCAAGTTATTTGATGCATAGAGCTACCTCAGATGTAAACTCAATCTTTCCTGTATATGGAGGTAAGGCTGCCTCTATCTCTAGGCTTAGGGGTGGGAAATTGCCGCAGATGAGCCTTTTCCAGTCCTCTGGGAATCCCGCTATTCGTCCTTGTCAAGTAAATAATTTTAAGGGCTCTCTGTATGGTAATCTGCGACCCTATGACCCCCTGAAGCCACAGTACTCAGCTTTGCTTTTACAGAATTGAGCAGAATGACAGAAGCGCAGTGGGGGAATAAAGAGGCGGGAAGCTTCAAAGATATGCATCCAATAAGTGCCCTTGGCCATGTCAGTCTGATCAACTCCAGCCAATCAGCTTGAAGGCGCCATAATGGGCAGGCACCAGTGCATTGCCTCCATTTTAAACATTTGAAAGACAGTATGCAGCAGGAATAAGCCGCCCTGGATAATGTGTGTTTTTAATTCAGTCAAAGGAAGCTGTAAACATTCCAGTTGTCAGTGCGATGAGGCCGGGTTGATGCCACCAGACCATCCAGTCCAACATGTCCTACCTCAGGCCACCCCTCACCGCCACTGACCTCACAGTCAGCGCTGGCTTTTTGGTCATGGTAGGGCCATGGCGGCTGTGGATCTAGCAACATTAACTGAATCTTTGCTGCAGTGGGCTTTGCTGCTACTACATACATCCTTCTCAGAATCCTAGTTTCAGGTCCGAGTAATACTTCCGTCAGCCACACCTGGGCAGGGTTGCCAGTATCACTGTAGAATACAAATTCTGGATTGTAATAGAATAGAATAGACTCTTTTGGGAGACAGTCACATACCTTACAGACTGGTACAAATGCTTACTGCTATCTTTGCTTGTTCATTTGATTTGGTATATTTTCTATGTGAGGTTCAGGTGCTTTTCACTCCTATAGAATGTGCTTTCATTATCTCGCTTCTAGTTTCATTTCAGTTTTGTTTTCTTTATCTCTCAGTTGTGCGTGTTGACACCTGATACAATCATAAAACTTGTCCGATTAAAATTTCGAGTCGGACTTTCCTTTTTAATTTCAGCCTAACCACATTACAATGCGGTGTACTAGTGCCTAAAGCAGAACATTCATTAAAAGCGCTTGAATCACCTCCTAATTATACATACGGCCCTGCTTATGTGAATAAGGAGCATGGGATACGTGTCAAAGTACTGCCCAGAATGAGGTCTGCTCAAATTGCCAGCCTTCTTGGGCAGGCTTCAGTCACAGTTTTTTATGATACTCATATTAAAGGCTCCCGAACAACAAAAGTTTTTTACTCATGGAAAAAGCCCCAGCAATTTATTTTATAGGGTTGTCTCCTTTTCAGAAACCTTGCCCACTTAAGAGCTTCCATCCCTTCTAGCTATTGTTTGGGCCTGCCTAGGAACCCATTCCTTTTTCTCATTAATGTTGTACAACAGTACGAGCTGAAAGGCACATTGGGGTAATATGACTGCATCTGCAGTTTATCACTTTATGAAATAAAGCTGCGGAAATTTCACTGACAGACTGTAAAGTGCTTGTCACCGCGGCGGAGCGCTTAAACCCTCAGTTGAGTTGAGCGCTCGTAGCGTAACGGTCCCTCCTTGAGCCACTCTCTCTGACAAGCTCCTTCTGCAGGCAGACTACAGAAAATGTTCCGGCCCTCTCCCATGTTTTGTGCTGTCAAAAAAGCGAACGGGGCCAGTCTCCCTGGTTGAATTTAGAATGCGCCTCTGTAATAGGAACCATCGGAATCAGACGGTGCCTCCTCCCTTTGCCAAAATGCCTTTCATGTGGCCTCACCAGTTTATACTGCTTGCGCTATTCCCTTGGCAGCCGCTGCTGCTGTGGCCGTCGCCCACAGAGTGCGCTCGCCCCTCTTGTCTTCTCCCCGAGACTGTGGCTGCCGTGCGTCCGCAGGCTCCTCTCGTTGTAATGGCCCTTCTCCCTTGTTTATTCTGTGCTGGCCAGGCAAAGGATTCTGGATCCATTACTTTACTTTACTCCCGACCGCCACCACAACAATGAAGCTAAAATAAATGCGACAATGGCTGAAGGTATTTATACACGGCCCATGGCCGAAGTGGAGCCTGGCTGGGTGCTTTGTCACACTGCAGAAATGACAAGGGATGTGCGGGCACGCCGGATCGATATCTCACAAAAAACAGCCAGCCGGATTCACGTCGTGTCGCGCAACACTGGCCCGCGTTTATTTTAACTCGTCGTCCTTTGTAAAGAGCGCAGTAATTGTTGATGCGCCATAGGTATGAAATCGGATGTGGAAACCTTTGCCAGTGTTTGTTTTGACTGAGCACATGCCCATGACTAAAGCTCCTTGTGTTTGTTTGCTTTGCA
The DNA here is from genome assembly GCA_022702515.1 of Ilyophis sp. 1 JC-2022. Classification (NCBI taxonomy): domain Eukaryota; kingdom Metazoa; phylum Chordata; class Actinopteri; order Anguilliformes; family Synaphobranchidae; genus Ilyophis; species Ilyophis sp. 1 JC-2022. The sequence continues at coordinate 60,707,038 of CM040401.1, read as the reverse complement.
CTGACCCCACGGGCGCTGTGGCGAGCTCTTCGGCATGTTCAAACACAGAGGGAGGAGGAGTGCAATAGTGTTGGGGATTGGCCGCCTTATGCGGTGCTCTGGTGCGTGTTTGTCGTGCGAGTCTTTGAGAAGGTGAGGTCTACACACAGGCCTTTAGTGGTACTTAAAGGCTCAGGTGTTACTTGTTAGAGCAGCGCTTCCTGCATGACCCCCACAGTGTCCCACCCACCAGGTCTTCCATGTGTTCGAAGGCTGGCAGAAATAGCAAGCACAGCAGTAACTTCCAGACCAAATGCAGTGATTTCACACACGACTGGTAGAACTTGTCAAACAAGGACTGGAACGGGAAATAAACACATCCTCTCTCTTGCTTGTGGAAGAGCATTTCCCATGCACAGGCTGAGTTCACATCTTACTTTACCTGCAAAATACTTTTTTTTTAATATCCCAGATAATAGATTCATGGTAAGCAGAGAGGAATGTGGTTTTGGAAAGGCTTGACAGCAGACAGTAGGCCAGCCTACAATCAAACCAGGTTAACCATACTACTGATCCCCTATTGTAAGCTCTCCCGGTAATTTCAACTGCCAGTTTTCAATGTCATTTCGTGAGGCTGACTAAACTTTCAGCCTTTTCAGGATTAGCCTGTAATAAACAACCCCTTAATGGAACTAGCGGATGAAAAATAAGGGGGGGGGGGGCAGTTGGATTAAGGAAAGCCTACAGAAAAGGCCCTTCTGCAGACGTAATGACCGTATCAAAGGTGACTCCCGCACGGACTCCGCAGATGTTGCCTACCAGGGAATTTGAAGGAGATTGGATGCACAAATCAGGCTCTTCCAGCATTCAAATTCAAACTTACTCTTCCTTCGGTCTCTTGTTTCTTCTCTATGTGTTTTCCTCTAAACACTACCAGACTACATGTGGCACATTTGCTATCAGCAGGAGTATCAAGCTAATGAGACCCTTTGTGGAACAGGGAAACAAAACCACTGATAAAACGGTGACCCCTTCTTGTCATCCACATATCCAGAAACAACTGTGAGATGTTGGTAAAATGATCATATTTCTACCACTCCCAGACTTAATTTGACAATGTATCTAACTAAGACATATCCTAGCTATAGGTTTTACCCCATGTTTAAATCTTATATTTAATGTATTTAACTAAGACATATCCTAGCTATAGGTTTTACCCCATGTTTAAATCTTATATTTAATGTATCTAACTAAGACATATCCTAGCTATAGGTTTTACCCCATGTTTAAATCTTATATTTAATGTATTTAACTAAGACATATCCTAGCTATAGGTTTTACCCCATGTTTAAATCTTATATTAATGTATCTAACTAAGACATATCCTAGCTATAGGTTTTACCCCATGTTTAAATCTTATATTTAATGTATCTAACTAAGACATATCCTAGCTATAGGTTTTACCCCATGTTTAAATCTTATATTTAATGTATCTAACTAAGACATATCCTAGCGATAGGTTTTACCCCATGTTTAAATCTTATATTTAATGTATCTAACTAAGACATATCCTAGCTATAGGTTTTACCCCATGTTTAAATCTTATATTTCGCAGCTTTCAACAGCAGGGGACCCAAGGGGTGCATTGTGTATCAGTTTTGGGAATTAGGATTGTGAAAATGATAACTTCAATTTGGAATATATTCCTGAACACTGAATGCTGAGGCAGAGACGCAGATATTAGTTAATATTGTGACAGTGACAGAAAGGATATTAATATGACAGCCATAAATGAAACACACAAATTAAAAAATATTCTGGGAATGATATATTTTCCCCTATTATTGCCAATTGCTGCATTGATTATTTTGGAGGGGGGAAAAAGATTATTTATGAGGCTGTGGTGTGCAATGTATTTATTTTTTAACAGCACTTCCCATCGTGTTTGCTGGAATAATTTAGTCACAACTTACTGAAATCAAAATGGTAAATGGAAAATGGACTGCACTTATATAGCGCCTTTATCCAAAGCGCTTTACAATGGCCTCTCACTCACACATTCACACACCAATGGTGGCAGCTGCCATGCAAGGTGCTAGCCTGCTCATTGGGAGCAATTTGGGGTTCAGTGTCTTGCCCAAGGACATTCTGACATGTGGACAGGAGGAGCCGGGGATCGAACCGACAACCCTGCGATCAGCGGACGCCCCGCTCTACCTCCTGAGCCACAGCCACCCAGGTTACACAGTTTAAGTAATTGCCATGGCAATATACATTATTGTAGCTATCATAGCTTTTCCTCTTGAGGGATACAGAAACCCTTAAAAAATCACTGATAGAGCAATAGTGCAGACAAACAGCAGTGTGGTCAATAGCAATAAGCAATGTGCTTATTCCCAGTCATAGGGGTCATAGTGCACTATGTGAGAGCCAGGTTTTTATTGATATGCAATCACAATATCTCAGTTTAGATACTGTATGAATTCCTTTTGTGTAGTGGAAAAAACATATCAGCCGGGATTTTCTATTTAGATTATCAGAGTGGAGCAACAAGGTTTGCTTAGAGCAGAAGCACTATGGACAAACAGGGGCACTGACCCTCCACATTACATTTACATTACATTATAGACATTTAGCAGACGCTCTTATCCAGAGCGACGTGCATAGTGCATTTTCAAACTAGGAACAAGAGCGTTAAAAACAACCCTAAAAAGGCAAATACAAATCTAAGTACTAGGCACAGTCAGTATGATTGGGTTTTTTTTTTTTTTTTTTTTTTTTTTTGGGGGGGGGTAATTACGCAACATTAATAACAATAGTCACAGGGAGGTAGGGAGGGGTGGAGAGAGGTACAGCTTGAAGAGGTGAGTCTTCAATCTGCGCTTGAAGGCGGTCAAACTTTCTGCTGTTCTGACCTCCACGGGGAGCTCATTCCACCACCGTGGGGCCAGGACAGACAGACGTCGAGACCGGGTGCTAGTATGAAGAGGGGGGGGGGGGGGGGTACCAGTCGTCCTGAGGAGGCGGAACGCAGGGATCTGGCAGGTGTGTAGGGTCTGATTAGTTTTTGGAGGTATGGAGGGGCAGATCCTCGGACTGCCTGGAAGGCGAGCACCAATGTTTTTAATTTGATGCGAGCCATCACCGGTAGCCAGTGGAGGTCAATGAGCAGGGGGGTGACATGGGAGTGTCGGGGGAGGTTGGCAGGCCAGCCAGCATCGGCCATTAGACCCCTTCAGCTTATCCAGAACGCAGCAGCACGCCTGGTCTTCACCAGAGATGTCTGTTTTAATGCGTCCCAAGAAGTCCCTGTAGAGTAGGCTTACATGTCCACTTCCTCCCACCACCGAATGGGAGACCAGAACACAGACACGTGGGGGTAGGACGCTGTCTTTTTCTTCCTTTTAGCTTAGTAGTTATGCTCTCACCCGAGGTCGAATTCCTTCCATGGCAAGCCTTTGTGTGGCTGCAGCAGGCAGCACGGTGGGAAGAATTAAATGAGACACGAGTTCATGCGTGAAGGTCAGGTGCCGATTGGAATGAAGGGCAAGGTTTCAGGTGTTATTTCTGAAGAATTAACAGGACGGTTACACCTCATTTCCCCCCGGACGGATTTGAGCATTCTTCCAATTCTTTGGTGTCTTGGTTTGTTCTTCTCAGGTACACATCCAGCACAGACTGCTCCTGTCACAGGAGCCTGGACATTGGGGAGAAGATTGACAAGCACCTGTTGTCCTCTCCTTTTACTGTGTTGGCTTTAAATCATAATGCGAGATGGAATTTCACTGCTAGTAGAAGATGAGAATTGGAAACGAATCAGCTGCTCTGTATCTGTATCTCAATTTCTATCTAAGCAGTATCTCTCTTTCTCATATACACTGTGTATACATACATATATATGTGTGTGTGTGTGTGTTTATAGTGATATTGGGGTGAGTTCGCACATCATAAGGTAGGCGTGCTTTTATGGGATACTGTGCTTGACTGGCAGCAGCAGTGCACAGTTTGCAATGCTTAATCTTGCCAAGAATCGCCAATTCAGAGAAGTGGGTGTTGTGACAGCATAAAAGCAGCAGTATCCTCAGAAAACAAACAAAACAACAAATGGTGTAAGTCTGTAGGGCCATTGTCTCTGACGCAGAGGCAGCTGTGGCATGCAGAGGCAGTCAGGAAGGAATGGTAATAAGCGCTTCACACCCTCGCTCAGCACTTACTCATGGCTTCGGTAGGTTAGGTGAAATGAGACGTAGTGATGTAAATAGCAACACGCTTGTTAGCCTCTACATCATTGCTCAATGGATGCTCGTTATACAGTACTACTGCAGTTCATCGTACTGCTGAGCCCCGGGGTGATGGTTCTACCAATCAGTCACTCGCCTGTGTGCAGGTGAGTCAGAGGTAGATAACATCCCATAATAGGCAAAACATTCTAACTGCGATGGAATCGCAGTAATTATAGCCTAAGTGACACCGCTTTAATGAAGTAAATCCTACATAAATACATTGTACTCCGAAAGAACTTGATGCTGTATTTAGTATTTTGGCCACTCAAGAAAATTATAAGAATGGGGAGGTCTTAGAAGTATTATATAACCTATTTATTGATTTACACATTTTCTTTCTCCATTTTCTTTCTCCAACATCTTGCTAGAATCTCTCACAGCGGTGAACTAAATCAAATTTCTTTCTGACAGAATAGATTGATTTAGGGAGGTATAAGAATCTGCCACATCAGAGCTTGTGCACGTGTGAGAAAGCCCAGTCTGCTGCATCTGTAATATCCCAAGGGGGAGAGGCTGAGTGCTGGTAGAGCACAGCCATTTCAGTCACCAGGGGTGAGATTGATGGAGGCAATAGCAAAGGCTCCAGTTATGATATATAACCCACCCCCATCCCTGCCATTATTCTAAACACTTCCACACACCTATACAATCAAGTCATTCTGCCCTATTCTGTTTATAATTTTAATTAACTTAACCAGGAAGTGCAATTGAGATTTATAAAATGCTTCTTTTTTTTTTAAGGGAGGCCTTGCCATGCACCACAGTAGCTTTCTGATGCAAAATTATGAATGAATGACAAACCAAGTACAGCAAAAACAAGTTGATTAAAATAGGTGTGCTCCTCAATTACAACACCGTTGATAATACATTAAAAGGCAGAAAAAGCAAAGGGAGTCAAGTAGGCTGTGTGCTTGGTGAGACACTGTGTTGAATTTCTGTGTGTCAGGTACTTCCATACAGGGTGCTAACCGTGATAAATCAATGTTGTATTCTACACAAACCAGAACAAGAGATGGACCCCATGACCATCGCTCATAATTATCCTCGGCTGTACCAGTAGAGGAGGGGGGTAGCTGGGCTGGATTTTGGGAATCAGGAGGGAATTTGTGGGGGGGGGGGGGGGGGGTTGGATGCAGTCATCCATGTATTTACAGATTTTTCCAGTGCTTATGTTTATGAAGATGTGCATGTGTGTGTGTGTGTGTGTGTGCAGCGGGGGGGGGGGGGGTTTTCCCGTCACACTCTCTGCCTGTTTAAACCGCCTCCATTTGGTTTACAGTTAATAAGCACCCTGGTCAAGACAGTCAATCAGCGCATTATGGCTGCAGCACACTGATGCTAAATTTGGCATAAATCTTGGATTTCGATTTTTTTTACTGCACCCTAAAGCATGCCTTAAAACTCAACATACTCCACTTTATTTTTTCTTCTCTCAATCTTACATTTTGATTTGAGTTGGCGAAAAATCTATTTTTGCTATTTGAAAATCTTTCAAGAGAGAGAGAAACCATTTAAATTCAATCAGAGATGGTGAGCCAGTTGTAGCTGGTTGACTTTTCATATCTGATCTCATGGGCACAGTTTTTGCCAATCTGAGCAATTAAGAAAGCATGTCTAAACGGCATAATGAGAGCAACTAATCAAATAGTGTGTGCACTTTCGCTAATTATGCTGCAAGGCAGTTTTTTATCGAACTTCGAAGCAATCCCACCCACCTAGTGCACTGGGAAGGAGGGATGGTGCGGGGAGAGAAATCTCATTAAAGAAAAAAATCCTGGTGATTATTGTAATCCCTCACAGTGTTATGTAAAACGAACGGCTGGATTACGGATGGCACTTTTCAATTTCGTCTGCCGAAATAGCTCCGGAATATCTGTCAGTTTGGCTGTAAATCAGGACAAGAGCAGTGTTAGCAGTGGGGTGCTCATTTAAATGAGCTGCCTGTCTTCCTCGCGCCCTAGCTCTTCACAACGCAGCGCGACTCGGCCGTCCGGCTTTGATGTGGTGCTTCCGACGGCTCCTAATTAGAGCCGTGCACGGCGTCGGGTTTCGGGGGGAGTGGTGAAACAGACTCGGTCGAAAGCCAGGGAAACAAGTCCCGCGGATGCCACACGCCGCGACGGCGCTGTAGCTACTGCACTACGCTCACTCTGGGCCTTCCCGTTCTATTATACTATCACAGCGAGAACGTTAAACCTAAACTCTCAAATGAGGCGGTGGCCCTTGTGGGCTGTCCGCTGCCGTAATGGAAGGAGCGAATAATGCCGAGCACAAAAGGGAAAGCCAGGTTAGTACCTGAAAATGCATTTTATAGGCTATAGCTTGCGCTGAACTTATTTTCCTTGGTTGAGTAGCCCTCTGAGTCTAGCAGGTCACACATGACTGAGGACATGCCAGATAATGTTTGATTCATTATTGATGCGCCATACTTACCGTCCGTGACGCTGAGATTCCTTCTGAGCTTTGAAATATTTAGCGTCCCTTGGCTGGGGTGATTTAAGCCCGCCTTTAACCTACTGAAGCAGTCCGAGCTAAAGGCTTCATGCACAAATCTCTTGGGGATATTATTTGGACTCCTGGGTAACACGTTCAACAGAAAACGTAATTGGAGTGAACAGAGGCATGGTCATTCAGATGCTGGCTAATGTGTTAGGGTATGCAAATCAGATGGCCATTCTGACGGTGAACAATGACTGGTCCATAACGCATGGATAAAACATTAATAATAATAATAATAATAATAATAACAACAAGAACTTCACGATTATTTGGTGTTGTTTTGTTAATAACTTTGCTACAAAAAACGCTTACAACTGGCAACAGAGAAAAGAGGCCTCAGTTTGACCCGGAGTGTGCGGCACCCAACCCTGGTTCTTACACAGCTGCAGTGGGTTTCCCTATGTGTGTAGGAGAGAGGAAGTGGAAAGTGGAAAAGTGTCCCTCCTAGAAGAGGAGCCCTGCGAAAGCAGACCCAGCGGAGACACGGTCAGGAGCCCGTTGGCCAAAGCCATGCATTTCTGTGGTCAACCCTTTGCAATCTGTGGCTAGGCTTTCCCCCTCTTCTGCAAAGCCTGCTGGGAAATGGGCGTCTGAAGACGCACATATGCACGGAGTTCATATTCGTCCCTTTTCCTCCCACAGAGCAGAAGCTCTTTCCATTGATCCAAATAAAAAAAACAATCGCTGTTAGCTAGTGAAGATGTCGCACGATCTGCCTCGGTCAGCGGCAAGTGGTTAGCCACCCGTTTGAAAGGAATTCCTGAGGAGATCCAATGTTATTAAAGTGTATTATAGGAAAAAGGAAGTGAGGTATTACCGCAAAGCGTAGCATTACAGCGAAAATGTGTGTTTGGCAGGATTCAGCACCATTGACCTCATGCAGAACCTCTCTCCTCCTTATGACTCCTTTTCTTTTCCAACTTCTTTGTGCTGAATGTGTCCTTTTCCCCTGTCCTTCACTCATACGCCCAGTTATCCTAGTTTAAGTGTCCTGAAATAGAACTGGGAGCTAGCAATCTATGGATTTCTTGAGGGGATTGGAAATGAGGTCTGCCCTCGCTCGCACACCACACTGTTTGCACAGCAACGACCGTGAAACTGTTTTCTTAGACCCAGGCATGATTGTGTTTTGCAACATGAGACGAGGTGTGTGTATGTGCGTCCATGTTTATGTCTGGTTGTTGAACCTGAGAGATTTTGAGTCGCAGTTTCGTGACATGGGGAGGATGGCGTAAACACGAGTATCGCATAACACAATATTTAATCTTGATTTTTCTTATTGTGTTGTTTCATTTCACTCATGAAAGCTGCCCAGGTAGGCAGGCAGACAGGCAGAGACTACTTTATAAAGCTCAATGGGTTTGTCACTAGAAAAGAAAAGAAAAAGAAAACTAAATGGCAGTATGAAACAGGCCCCACCAAAACTGCCAGAAATATTTCTGCAATTCCAGATAGCCGCTGAACGGCTTAGTAGGTTTTTGCGGTTCCCACCCTTGGCTCCGGCTTCTCTGTGATTGGTATACAGATACACAGTTCAATCTGACTCCTCTGCCTGGCCTCACACTAAAGCACCCAGGAATGTTATAAATGAGGTAAAATCTATGTGCACATGCACATAGCTCAACCGTACCACTGACAAGCAGGATCAGCAGAAATGACTTATGGCTCCTCCTCCCCTTTACTCGTAGATTGTTGAAAGGTTTCAGGGATGCATTAACAGTAGCACACCAGGACACAAGCCAGGGGGTTACAGCTCACTCGCAATTGAACATGAGATGCATTTTCCCCTAGTTGTTAGTGGTTTCTTATTACAAGCTGCATTCAGGGCTGTAAAACTATGAAACATGCACAATTACTGTAAGTCTCCTGAGGACGTATAGTTGGAAACGTGAATAGTGTTTTTACTGTTTAATCATAAAGGCTCCATTTATAGTAGAGCTGAATTAACATTTCTGCAGTTCTAAAAACACACGACTGCCTATAGTGCTCTATCAGAATGTATAACCACTCATTATTTGGGAAGCTTATACCAGTATCAATGTTACACTAAACGCAGAATAAGGCGACCAGTGTGTTGTATTACAATAGGCTTAGTCTCCGAGTGTTGGTTCAACAATAAAAGGCCGGTCTTAATTTACACAACAATGTCTGTGTGTTACTTCACACATTTCAGCCATATATGAAGAATGAGACGGCTCTTCGCCAGTTCGAAAATATTCAAACTGGAAAAAGAGCTACAATAGAGCAATAAAAAGTGAATAATCAAAAAGTAAATATTAATGTCAACAGTACTGTTCTTACAGATAATGCATTTAGAAGTGTATTTTTTTTGCTAAAGCAGTGTATTATCTGACCCTTCCTTTAATTAGTCTTAAATGCGTTTCAGTTTTCCTCCTGTAGATTGCATGGTTATGTGTAAAAACTTTCTGTATGAACAGAAAGATGCCACTTGTCTAGCATAGTACCTACACAGATCTTTTTGCATTGTATATCATCAGTTTTCAAGTAGTTGGAGGATTGGAAAATGATGCCACACACTAACCTTTACAGCGTTACTTATGGACGATGGCATATCGCCAGAGGCATGCGGTTATTTGTTTGATTAGATGGGCACATTGTGTTTTGATTAATGCCTTGGTCTCACAGGACTGTTGAAGCTACTAATTCTGGAATATTCTCTTAGGGCATTGAAATCACAACCACTAGTCTAATGTGCTTAAGGAGGAGCAATTTGTACGGCTTGCTTTAAGTGACCCATCTTATCTGCTCATAAATAAGGACACAGTTTCTGCAAGCCATTCAAGCCTGGGTTTGTGGCCACAATTCTGAAACATAGAAACCTAATTGAGCTCAGTTTTAGATTCATCAAACGATGACATTGAGAGATCCTCACTTTGTCACAATAAGAGCATTTGTTCCAGAAAGTGGCAGCAAAGTCGTTCAAAGCTGGCACGTCGTGTGGCAATTTCAAAGGGAAGGCCTGAAGCAGTTGCGCTAAACATCAGTTGCAGGGCATGTCCACGGTAGTTTCCCTTTTGGAATGATTTTTTTCCCTCCAGTGCTTCCCTGCTCATTCTGTGGACAGCTGGAGAAGCTGATATGCATGTCCCAGACACACTGTTTCAGCAGGATGCAGGCTGCCTTCAGATTGTTACAAAGCCTCGGCCCTGTTGATAGTTTACTGCAAAGAGGCATGAACAGTGCTTGTCTCTGTGGAAACTAGTGTGTGTGTTTGTGTGTGTGGGGGGGCGTTTCCTGTATGGATCCCTCACACCCATTCTCACTTCCTGGCCCATTGCTTCACCTTTCCTCTCTGTCCGTGAACACACGTGTTGCCATGGCAGCACGGCCCTGGCGCCATGCGTTTGTGTTGCACCATTTCCACAAAAATAATCAGAAAAGGTCACAGCGATGACCCCCGCATCCTCGGCGCTGGCTGGCATCATGGGGTCTCTCTGCGAAAACACAGAGAAAATGGCTCATTGTTTTCTTGGGGACAGAGCCTGCAGAGCCGTAATAAAACGAGGCAGCATTTATAGCCATTATTGTTCCAGGCGACATCTGGTGTCATGACGTCTCCGATTCTTTCTTTTTTTTTACTATTTTTATTTTTTAATGAAATGGGATATTTGTCCTGTAAATGTCAGGCTTCATCCTTCTCAGATCCATCACTGTGTTTTGTGTGGGCACATTTAATTCAGGCCCTGTCTGCTCATATAATTCTGTGTAAAAGAGGGTGCAGGGTAGCGTTGATTCCGGTAACTGACATTTGTCCGTTCACATCATTCACTCATATTAAAACAATCTCATCACGTTTTATGTACTGATGTCCTGGTAGCTCTGAGGAGGCTGTTGATGACCAGACCCACATGAAAGCATTCAGGTTTAAATCTACTTCACTGTGGATGGGGGACAAAAAGCAGGACTTTATCCAGTGTGGTTAAAGACACTGAAATAAATGTGCAAGGTCAGGAAGGCTGGGATAGCCTGCCAAGCCCAAGAAAGAAAGAGTGAGGGAGAGGGAGAGAGAGAGGGGGAAAGAGTGGTGTGGAGAAATGGAGAGCGAGGGCAGACCTTGGGGCTTGCCGTACGCCTTTGTTCCAGAAGCACACCTTCAGAGCCGAGGCGGCCGCCCTAACGAATCTTAACTTAACGGCGCAGCACCAACGCAGCCTAGGCCCTCTGAACTGTGAGCAGGAGGGATGCAAACAAGCATTTCGGGCGCCCTGGCTTAAACAAATTCACAGTGCCAAAATAGCTTAAAATGGGTTGTCCTCCAATCACCTCTAGCCAGGTTTAAGAATTAGTATATAGAGGCCACGGTCTTCCCAAAGGTGATATCAAGGTTGTCGTTGGAGTGTCCTTCAAAACAGCTTTTTATGGAAACAAAGCTGTCCCTGATTCCACCTCAGTTGACCCTTTCAGCCCGGAATGGAAAGCTGACTGAAATATTAATGGCCATGGTGGGAGGGGCTCGGCCAGGATGGTGGGAGGGGCTCAGCCAGGATGGGGGAAGGGGTTGGGTAGGTCACATGCACATGCACGCACGCTCAAGATGGGCCATGTCCATTTGTGAGTGCCATGCCCGTCTCTTGTCTCACGTGAGCTCCTGGGGGGTACGTGGGGGGAGGTGATGGGGGCTTTGGTATATTTGTGGTGGTGGTCTGGGTGGGCGTGGTCCAGTCTGGTGCTGGAGCTGAGGGGAGGACCCTTGGCCACCTGGTGCGGGGGTCTTCCTCCCAGTGGGGTCGGGGGGCTTACAGTCTGCAGCCTGTTGACTCGGCCACCTAATCGGTCCAGGGCCATGGGGCCGGTGCACTGTAACTCCACCCAGAGCCCCGCCCTCACCCACGTCGCTCCATCGCTCATCCGCTGAGCCTCCGAGGGCACAGGGGTCTGGGTGGGACCTTAACGGCCGCTTCAGGTTGTACAGGAAAAGGCCTGATGTCCGCTTGGGCAGCAGGGATCCCTGCGGGGTTCAGTGCACATGATCAGGCGGACATTTTCAGCACTAAAACGGTCCGAGCAGCTGCCTGAACACGGAAGCTTGTAGGCTTCTGGACACATTCAATACAGGGGACAGGACAGGAGAGGAGAAGAGTAAAACCTGTTTAATCTACAGAAAATGTTTTTTTAATCAACAGCGACAGCTGTACATTGAGTAGTGCACATAGTGCAAGTTTCAAGTAGTTAACAAAACATCAGACCTTAATCAAACTTGGCTGTATGAGAAATACTTAATGTGACTTAAAACATTGGCTGACAGTGAAGCCACTGTAGATGATGCACGTAAGGAAGATACAGTCCCTAGCATAACTATGAGCACCCATTACAAAATGGTGGGAAAAGTGACTGGGCCAAAAGACTTTTAGCAGCCAAGCTAGTGTCGTACATAACTGAAAGTGGTGCTTTCCGAGATTCGTATTTACAGTAAACAGCTATTTGTCTTGTTGCTTTTAAACAACGAAACCCAATAAATATGTTAAGTTACTGGGTGTAACAGTGCTCAAGAATGTTCACTGAATCCACAGGAATGCGAGAGACGTTTCCCAGGCGACAGGAGTGTCGTTCATATTGTTATAACATTGAGCCATGCCTGCATTTTTTTTTTTGCACATAAAAAACTCCCACGGTGACTGAATGAATTTGGTGGTGACAACAATGACAAATTCTGCAATAATAATACCAGTAATCATGATGATATGTCCTCTCAAATAACAAGATCTTCAATCAACTGTAATTACCAAGTAAATTATATTATCATTTAGCCAACCACGTGGCATTTTATATCTTTCAAAAATGTAGAACAAACCATTATATTAAAAATATAACATTAAAAACTCAATCATTTGGACAATTACAAAGCCTTAACTTATTTATGTTCAGTATTATACATTTTTAATGCCATTATGGTGGTTATTTGGCAGAATGGGGTGTGGGTTTGGGCTTCAGAGGTGTAGATGCACATTGGGACATTGTCCGTGCAGAGAGACCCGCATTCGGCACTGGCTCAACATTATAGTAAGTGCCTGTCAGTGCAGATGGGGCACAGGCCACGCAGGTATAATCTCTCCAGGGTCCTAACTTGGCTATGTCTTCATTCACTTACAAAGCATCAAGCTCCAGTTTTTACTGAAAAACTATCTACTTGGAATTCAGTTTGCCTGGCACATTATGTTTCAACGTGCATATCTAGTGTTGGAATTTGAAGTTAGGTTTGTGAACCCCGGTGAAGCTGCTTAGCAAGATATTCCAGGAGAAGGCAAGGCCGAGTCGATCAAGTGCATGGTATGTCCGATGGTATACTTTCTCTGGGCTTTGTTTAGTCCCTGAACAGCCCTGGGGGCCTTTAGAGAAGCTCCTCCTTTCAGAGCTAATGCGTGAAAGGTATGCATCTCAGTGCCCTGGAGGTTTGATGGCCCGAGGGAGCAGCACGCTGGCAGGTGAGCCTTTTAATCAGCCCGCTCACCTGAGGATTAGGTGCTGTGTGAGTGCCGCTGGGGCGGATCGCGGTCTCTCTGCTTCTCAGCGTCGCCACGCACATAGCTCTCCCACGATGCTGAAAATCAATTAGGCGCACCGTCACATACCCACATACCTACGAGGAAGGGAAGGTTGAGAGGGCTCAGGGTTACCACATTAACTGTATACATTTCTTTTTTTTAAAAGATGTGCTTCCCCTTGAATGCTCCTGCCTGTCACTGTGTGATTGACATTCCTGCGCGGTATCGTAAACGGTTGAATTGCGGAAGCGTTAAAGCCTGCTAAAGCCAGCGATCATTTAGTTAAATACATTTCTCTTTGCTTTGTCACACTCAAAGAGATCAAAGACTCCGATATAAACCGGTGTGTTCTGTGTTGTGATTCTGCTCTGTTATACAGAACACAATTGTATACTATTGTATAACTTTTGATCATGAATATAAGTCCGCTATTGTATGCTGAAATGTGTAGTTTAATACAACAGCTCGAGGCGCTTCTGTTACATATTCAAGCCTCACATCTTAATCTCTGAGTTCTTCCTGTCAGTTACAACCACCTTTCTTTAGTTGATCTCCTGACATCTTGTCAAATGTAAAGGTTTTTACACCATGGACAAAAGTATGGAAATAAAAACAGCACCTGATTAAAGTGAAATCGTTGAATTGGAGCAGAGTGTAAGCCAGCATGAACAGGAATATTTACGCACACTTGTCAGAAGGACTGGTGTGGTGGATTAAACACACGCTGAGAAGGATTTGTCTTTGTTAACCTATTTTCACTCTGAAAATTCTTTTTAGTTTTGTATAGCCACAACTTTACAACAGAGATCAACCTTTTTTATAAATGCCCTCCTAATCGCAGATATGTGGGTCTTCCTGTTGCAGAAAGTATACTTACAGAATTTAGCAAAGCCTTGAAGTGCACATTTGTCATGTAGTTGTTTCAAGACTCCGGTGCCGTTTGCATTCTGAGGGCAGGAAGCTCTTGCAATGAATGCAGAATATCTTTACATGAAAAGCGCCGCAGAATTGTCCCATACTAAAAACCTGCAGACAGTTCATGAGCGCGGTAGTGTCAATCAGATTTTTCCCTACGCATCAAACAAAGCTGTCATGTTAGAATGAGGAAGAGAAATGTACGTTACAGCTGACTGATCGATTAGAAACATCTCAGACTTATTTGCATGGTAGTGAAACTGGCGCATGACATTTCTGCCTTGTGAAATCAGCGAGGGTTCATCCAAATTTTACAACAGTGCTTGCCATGATCCACTTTCCCACCAGATTGTATGTGGTATGGGCCCCTTCCCTTTCTGTCTGCCGATTGGCCAAGGCGTACCAAATGAATTGCCTCGCCTGGACTTATCATAAATAATTGTATTGTGTGCATGGTAAAAGCGTCAACAAGCATACAAACAGGCAAGTATTACACTCATGCGCAGGTTTTATATGAGTTTAGAAAAATAGAAGCGGGGTGTAATTGAGGGTGTGTTCTGGGAGTAGATGGCAGGCGGTGTCTCTCCACCCAGGCCTCACAGCGTTACAGGCTAGTCTGGTAATGACAGTGTTTCACGGGAGGCTTATTCCTCTGGCTGCTGCCACATAGTGTTGTTTGCTGCACAGAGGGCGTTGTGTGGCATGTAGTACAGCTTGTGGTACAGTGACAGAGGCCCTTTAATGGGACATTCAGCCCAGAGAGCGATTATCTGTACACATCCTGTACAACTGCATAGCTGCATTAAAGCAAGAAGCTGTTCTGCGATCTCAGAAATCACTCATTTAGGAGATTACTTGGATGTTTCAAACATACAAAATTATCCTCCACAATTGATCTATTTTATAAATATGATGTTTTTTTTTTTTTTTAAATTTATTTATGGAAAATACTACCATGGTATTGTGCTCATTGATAGTCATCTGTTTTACATAGAATTTGTTGCTGTCATAAAAAACACAAATTGAAAGACTAATAAATAACAACCTTTATTAGCAAAGCTGAAGAATTATTTTTCACCCATATCCCTGAGCAAATTCATAGCAAATACAAATGATTATTTTGTCTGCATTATAATGTGCCACTAAAACTAAGTGGACACTATGATTTAAAATAAGGCTGAAATGTTTCATTCATACAAACCCTGTTCTCCTCTTTTCCTTGTCCTCCAGGCGTGCTGCTTGACATCCAGAAGCACTTCAACGTCAGTGACAGCCAGGCCGGCCTGCTGCAAACAGGTGCGTCTCTTGGTATTCCCCATTTCACGCCCGACAACCACCCGTAACTCGACCCCGTTACTCAAGCAAGGCTAACGCGCTTAAGCTTCTTAACGCTCGGGAAATAATGACAACAAAAAGCAGAAATATGCAGCGGCCCGTGCATTAACTCACCCGCCCCCCATTCTTCTCAGCCAGTGTAATTGATTGTATTTGATATGGTTGTTGAGTTTACAAAGAAGGCAAGAGAGCGGCACACTTCTGGTCTGCAGCGTTACACCCGAGCTTGGGACGGGCTTGAGGGTGCGATTCCTCGACAGGACCAGGGGGCCGATAATGAACAGAGGGGTATGAGTCAAAGCCTGAGTTAGAATCGGGCCTTACAGCCAGCCAGGAGAAACAAGAGACTCTTCATGCACAGTAGAAAGAAATAACATGAGCTTTGGCACGAGCCGAAGTTCCTGATAAATAGAGCCCGCTGAATTCACCTTTTGTGAGAGAGCGCCTGTATGAAGAGCTCACAGTGGAGGAAGAGGCCTTGCCTTGTTTCGTCAGTTACCCACACATCCACGCAGGGAAACACAGAGGCTTACTGAACCTGAGTCTGGGACAGGGGGGACAGGGGGGACAGGGTGGGGGGGGGGGGGGCAGAGAGTTTGGGCGTGTGTACTCTAATCTTATACTACACACAGTAATGAAGAAATGAACCTTTTACATTTCTGTGGGATGACCATAGAATCTCTGTAATGGATAGAACAGATCCTCAGGGCAATGGGCTCATTTGTCTGGATGTGCCTGTAATTTTGTTTTTGCTGATTTTTTGCTTCGTCCGTTATAGATTGTGGGTTCTAAAAGAATATTTCTCCACCTGAGTGCATATATTATTATATCAAGGGCGTATTGATTCTTTGAGGTACATGAAAATGAAATATTCCAGGGTCTCGCTGCAGTCTGAACTTACTGGCTTACGTGACGTCTTTGAACAGTCAAGACTTCAACTGTTTATATTTTTACAATATTATGTTTTGATTTCACTTCATCGCAGTTTTAATGAAGAAGGTAATTCCCTCCATTTCCTCTCAAAACGTCTGAGTACATCCAGACTTCCACTCTTGAGAAAATGGATATGGTTTCTGCTATTTAATTACAGTTTGGCATGTTATGTTTCATTGATTCAGAACAGTATGGAGAGCATTGTACAGATTTTTAAACTGCTTCGCAAATAGCAAAGCGATGGTTCTGCGTGCACATCCAGGTGCCATCATACAGTGTCTGGGTATGTGCATAATTGTATCCTTTGTGATGTATGCAGTCAGATAGAACATATATGGTAAAACATTACTGTTGGCCATAATGCCTTTATCGTCTGTACAGTATATATATAACATAAAAGCAGACCACATTCTTCTATTCCAAGTGTGCGTTTTGCAAAAAAGCCATTAATGTAGAGTTCTGGCTTTCATTTCATTGTTCACGGTGATGAGCATATTTAGCCTGGGATGTTTTTGGCACTGGTTTTTATATGAACCCCCCTGGAGAGTAATCCCCACTGAGCTGCGATGTGAAATGATACCTTTTTTAGGAACGTAAAAAGGAAGCATAAAAAACTGCTTGTTTGCAATGGGTTCTTTCCGCCTGCTGGGCCTTGATGTTTGGGAGAACACGGTGACCTCTGCAGGGAACGCTGTTATATCCCAGCATGCATCCAGTGCACGGCTCCCACCGAGCAGTGCTAAACGCCAGAAAACCGCGTTGCCTCGACACTCAAAAAGGGAACATGGCATCTTTTTAATTCCTAGCGATGAAAACCAATCAGTTGGCACAGCAACAAAGAGACACATTCTTCGTAGAGTCACCCCATGTCCTTGCAAAACTGCATTAAATGCATGTTGGGCTGTGATTGTGAACATGGCTTTTCGCACGCAACACAAAATGCCACCCGCCAGCCCGCTACGAGGAGTTCTGGTATGACAATTAGCATCTAATTCCTCAACTTCTTTTATGACACTTAGTTGTGTTTGCCTCTGTAATATTCCAGTGCTCTCTCACGAAAGCATTGTTGGCACAACGGCTACGTCACCATACAGAGCCGTACCTGTCTATTATTTGTTAAAGGCACAGAGAGCCAGAGAGCTTCAGATGAGAAGTAGCAAGTATGCCCCATGATGGCACGCACAGCAGCGTCACAGCGCGGCGTCACAGCCGCACTCTGACTGCTCTCTGCAATCTGTGAAACCGTGAGCATAAAAAGCGAGAGCCTCTCGACGACACGCCCGTCCAAGAGCACATTTCTGCTGCCTCCATCCTGGCTGACCCCTGTCTCACGCTGCCCCGAGGAATTTGGGAAGCTGGGGAGGGTTTAGAATGTTAACATTGAGTGAACATTGAGTGAAAGCCTACGTGTGAATGAAGGAGGGGGGGGGGTGGGGAGGGGAGAACCACGCAAGTCAGTCTGTCAGTGGCCATGGCCGTCTTCAGGGAGAGCAGGACGGTGAGCGCTTGCGTGTCTCTCTCCTCCTCTGCCTCTCCCGGCTTTGCTACGTGGCCCCACATTGCTGACACCAGCTGCTCAGGTGCTGATGTGAGAACAGTTTGGTTGCAGGTTTGCTGACGGGTACTGTTTATAACGAGGATCACAGGCCCCCCACACCCACCCCTTAAAGCCCCCCCCCCCCCCCCCCCAGCCACCTTGCAACATTATCCTACCCTGTGCTCACACAGCTACTGAATGTCTGCTATTCTATAAGGTTTGTTTGATTTTGATGTCTGGATTTCCTCAGCTCTCAGGCGCTGTGGATATTGGCCACGCTCGTGCCGCAGTCCGCCCCGGCTCTCAGCGGAGAGGCTACGCAGGCCTGCCCAGCGCTTGTTTTCTCAAGGGAGGGAAGCTGACCTTCCTGGGGCTGCAAGGTGGGATCTTCCTCAGCTGTCGCTCGCGAGCGGGCAGGGGCGGCTGTGCTTCCTCGTTTCCCTGACTGCTCTTTTTGAAATACCTGGCGCTCTCAAGGTCAGCTCATTAATTATTCCCTGAGCGTGGAACCATGTGCATTAGCGCTGGCGCTAGTGCTACCGCAAGGTCCCTAGCACCCTGGGACTACAAGGCGACCGCTCTGCGGCTTGAGCTGTCTGCCGAAATCGTTCGCGTCGTTCGCGTCCCGCTTGGGACGCGGCGCACGTGAGTGGCTATCGCGGACGGGCTGTTCCACTCAATCCTCCCCTAAGCCCAGGGGATCAGGACAAATGAACCTGCTGACAGCCTGCCATCAGTTCTGCATCACTCACCTCAAGGGAGGAACTCAGCCTCCCCGACAAAGGTTGTCATAGCACGGGGGTGTGGGAGGGGAAAGCAGCCTTATCTGTGGAGATAGAAATAAAGTGAGAGCACGCAAGGAAGAGAGAGAGAGAGTGAGAGTGAGTAAAAGAGCGATGAATGATGTCTCCAGAGAGCGGTTGTTGACTTCACAGGCACAGTGTTTTTCTCCACCTGTTAAAAGTGACACAGTAATTGTTCCCAAGTTGCTTTGGCCTCCTCAGGTTCTGGAGCATCAGTCAAGCCCAGTCATTATCGGCCCTCCCCGGCTTCCCAAATTCCTCATGATGTGTGGAATACAAGTCATAAAAGGCATAGAGAGGGCTCTGCAAGATTGTACGTACATAGATTTTGGTTCCTCTTCGAGGTTGCATTACCTTGGATTCCATAGATCACCTGGAAATGCGTTGTACTCCTTCCACCATTGTGGCTCATTCTTGGGCTGACCCTGTCATTAAAAGGAAAAAAAAACTAATCACCACAGGGCTCCCTGTGCGGTTTCTCCTGACGGGTCTCGGAGGAAGGAAGGAACCCACGGTGTCAGATTAAATGTAGTTAGAATGAGAGCCTCTTCCTCTTTGTATATGGAATGTGCGGTGTGGGTTGGAATGAGGGCTGATGGCAGTATCTGGATAGTATTACTCTCCTTTGGGGCCGATAGTTCTGCATGATCCCATCTTTCGTGGACCCAGACAGAGGTATTTGTGAGAGTGCACGTCAATCACCCAGCGCTCTATCAGAGGCGCTTTGTGTGTGACTGAGAGAGCTGACAGGAGGGAGGGAGATAGAGAGAGAGTGAGAGAGGGTGAGAGAGAGAGAGAGAGAGAGAGAGAGTGTGGGAGAGAGAGAGAGAGACATCCTGCAGGCTGTGTGCTATTCATCACTGCCAGGGCTGAGGTTGCGCCTGCCCCACGGCCATCAAACAAACAGCCCACCATTGCAACTGCGTGTGTGTCCGTCTGGCCCTGCCTGAAATACGAGACGCGCATATGTGGCCCTTTGCTGCGCCGGTGTCAGGGGCCTGGGCTGTACGGCTGAGTAATTGGCACACAGGTGGAGGTCTCTGCCCCCAGCTTTGAGTCGCCGTCATCACACGCATGCAGCCAATGGAAATTATGGAAATTAGTCTACAGGGACAGACGTGAAGGCATTCTGGGAACTTTGGCACGCTTGCTGACCTGCACCCTGCACTGACCCCATCATGGGTGTGGTGAGGGCATCACAAGAGCTGGGATACAAACCCCACGACCCCCAGGCTGCTGCACCACCCCTCCCGCGACATCCCAACTCCACACTTGTGTTTCGTTGGCAGTTGGCACGCCGTGGCTGATCTCGCGCTCTTAGGTTACATCCGATCACGGCCGTGTCTGTCTGCTCATTTCTCTCGCCTCATCAGACCGACGGGTGAATTAGCCCCCCGCGATCCGCCGTGGTTCCCCCTCACAGTCTCAGAGCCGACCCCCCCCGCCCCACCCCCTCCGCGCCTTCCCGCCGTCAGGCGTGACAAGACGCGTTATTTTCTTTTCTCTCCTGCCAGCAGCTGTCTCTTTTTTAGACTGTCGCTTTGACGGCTGCTTTTTAAAGAACTGAATCGCTGCACATTGCATACGCCCCTGCTGTGGATCCACCTGCATTGGCACCTAATACTGATTATTTTACTGGCAGCTAAATCTAACCTGACATCTTGAAAGGCGAACAATGTTTTGTGCTGTAAAGAAAAAGAGAAACTTCTGGGACAGCAAATATTCTCTCCAGCCTCATAGTTTCTTTTGACATTTGCGGATGAATTGTATACACGTCCTCTTCCTGATTCGTCTCGTATCTTGTGCTAAATGTGATGGTTGGCACTGTCATGATTCGTTGGTTATTGTTTCTTTTTCCGCTGCGATTCTTGTCCTGTTACCCGATTGAGAATCTATCCGATTTTTTTCCACGTTCCGGTCCGGGGTTTTGCTTTCCCGTGCTCGTTATTCGTTTCACCTGTGCTTCTACCGGCGGGGTATTTAAGTTCCTTACTTCTGCTTTCCCGGTGCTTCTTTGTCATTCATTTGTACATTGGGCCAGGTATAGCCAGGTTTAAGCGACCTCGTGATATTAACGTGTTTATTTTCACGAGGGACTTGCTTAGCTTTATTCAGGTATAGGATTGTGTACCCCCTGTTAGCATTCTGCGCTATTTATTTCTGGGCTGTTCTCTACGAGACAGTGTTTTCTTTTGGCGGTTTTGTGTTGTTTCACCTTCTATCGGACGTTTTAGAGTTACGTTCCGAGGGTGTTTTTCTTGTTTTTCTAAGTCTCCTGTTTGGGCTCTAGTATTGAGTTCAGGAGATTCAGATTTATACTTCACTCGTGCTATTCGAGTTCTCCCTGTTTTTTCCTGGGTAGATTTCAGTTAGCTGTTTAGCTGTCAGGAATTAGTTCCTGTTTTCCTTTTCTTTTGTTTGTGTTATAGCCCATTTATTAGTCCTCACGTTTGTGGGTGACTTGTCTGATCTCCCTCACCTATGCGCGTGATTCACCACTACTAAATCCATCACAGGTACTGTATGAAATGAGGATGTGAGTGCTGGAAAATAAGTGTTTATCCGCCCCTGTACAGAGAGACACCCTGTGAGAGGGAGTATATGGTGTGCCGTGCTTCTGAAATGCACCTAATTCATCAGATGTACAAGGTCTTTTTTTCTGGCATGTGGAATGCCATTACATGAGGCCTGCTGTTGGTATTACAGGTATTTGTTTTGGAATTCTCATCATTTGGGAATTTTAGATTCGGAAAGTATACGGCGTGATAGCATGTATCTGTTCAGGGATATTGAAAGAAAGTTATGTGGTAGGCATGTTGTGCTTTATGTTTAAAAAATGAACCCAAACGCAAGAGATTTACAGAATGCTACTGCAATGTCAAGAATGAACCTCTTAAGTCTTCTGTTGTTTTCAAATGTATTTGCATGTGAATATGTGAGTGAGACTCAATACATGAAAAAAGAAATCCTGAAAAATAAGTTCACTCATTCATTAAATTAAAGACTTAAAGGCCAGTATTCAAAGTATTCACTTGAATCTAGATGCTGCTGTTGGGCTCACCAGCAAGCAGGTTTATCAAAGCTTTTTCAGGAAAACTCAAGCCTTTTGATAGGATATATGTGCACATTAATTATGCATAAAATTGCAAACAAAAAATACATTTATAGAATGTTTTTTTTTTTATAATGTGCAACTGAATTGTCTGGACAGAAATTAACTGCCACTCCAGTCTCTCTTTGTTTAGCAGAAGCTGAAATTGGCTGTGTTGTGTACTTCATATAGGCCCTTCTGGTGAATATTTTCCTTTTCCAAAATGCCTGAGATGCTGAGAGGTGTTAAAATCGTGGCATGAAGCCTGCATTGTGAGGACCATGGTTGAAGCCTGCATTGTGAGGACCACACGGGAGGCTGTGTGGAAAAGGGCTCTCACTAAGCCATGTCCCCAGGCCTCCATATTGCAGACCTCGTCTATGAGGAGGAAAAATGCCAGATGATGATTGGCACCCCTCCCATGCCTCAGTCAAAATCTTGCCGCAAAGAGTGTGCCATTTTAATCCTGCCATTACAGCCAATTAAAACAAACAACCCCAAGAGACATCACTAAGGGCAGCGAGGCAGAGGATTAGAGACACACAAAAACAAAAATGTTCTTTCACTAAACTACTCTGAATGGAACTGCTGGAAGTACAGTTCATACAGTAGACAGGCCTGCTCGACGGGACATGTTTGTGAGAGAGGCCTAAAATAATATTGAGCTGTGCCTTTCAAAGTCTTTCTGCAATCAAAACTTCTCGTGAAAATAACAGCTTGCTGGTCACAATTTCTAAGAATAGCCTACATTTCCTCCTGATAGTTTATTAATCCTAATACAGATTATTAGCCTTTTATTCCTTTGACCGGTCTCATGTACAGTAGGATAAATGCTTTTCTGATTAAGAGACATCAGCTTTTGGGAACAGCGCCTCCCGGGGATGGAGGCCTCCCGGGGATGGAGACCGGTAAGGGCAGTTGTTTACATTCAAGGAGTGATGGCTTAGCGGCCAGGCCGTGAGCGTGTGAGCCAAATTAGTCCAAACTGAAATGTAGCGCGCTTTTTGCGACTCCCTGTCATTTTGGAGACGGTCTGTCATTAAGTCAGCAGCGCCTGTACTTAAGGCCCCCACAAACAGAAACTCCTCTCCCTGCAGAAATGCCTCTGGACCCCGTTCAAATGAAAATATAGGCACCAGTGAGAGAAAGTGTCCAAAGGAGAAAATAACGCTGTATTTTTTTTTCTTTATATTTTTGCGGCCTACCGCCTACTTACAGAAAGCCAGTGTAGTCTAAACCTGCATGAGTGAAGTAATGATGTTGTGCTGTTTGGACTCTGCACAATGATAATGAAAACAGGGACAGTCTAATGCACCAGCACGTTTCCGTTGTGTCTTTCTGAATTGTGTTGTTTAAAATAAGGGGTGCTTTCTCATTTTTCAAAGAATACCCCAGTTATCTACAAAATGAATATGTATTGTATGATATTGATAGAATTTTCCGGTGTGAGACCTGACACAAGTTCCGTGAATGTGATGGTGTTTTCCCTACACAAACTGCACAGCCCACACTGTGTCATGGTTATACCCCCTCAAGGTGTCGTGTCTCTGTGCATGTGCCTTTGTTTTGTGTGTGTGTGTGTGTGTGTGTGCGTGCATGCGTGTGTGTGTTAGTGTAAATTTGTGTGTAGGTTTGTGTGTATGTGCATGTGTGACTGTGTACCTGAATCTATTTATACATAAATGCCTGCATGCATACATGGGTGATGTCTCTGACCATATGCGCATGTGCATTGTGTGTGCATGCATGTGTTAGACATGTTGCAGATTCACATCCTCTTAGTCGCCCAGCATCAGCCCAAAACCCCTTGACCTGCATCCTAATGAGACCTTTCAGTAGCCTGAAGTGTTTGGGTCTTGGGGCCATTTTTGAATGGGACCCACTTTGAACGGGGGCCACTTTGAACGGGGGCTGCAGTGTGCAGCCTGCTGAACGCTAATAGTAGGGAACTCCGCTTTAATGGGAGCCCTCAGCCCTGGTGGTGACGAGGGGAACCCCAAACTTCCTTTTAGCTCCAGCTGTGCTCCAGGGCTGTGGGTCTTGGCATCCGTTTATACCGCTGAATGAAAATGAGCCACAGCATTCCACTGCGCCTAAGCATCCATAGGCTCATGCCTAATGGTCCTTCTATAGCCACAGCGCTAGTCTAGCAGAGCATGTAATGGTGATCTATGGCCACCGTCGCTCGAAGAGTTTCTTTGAAATGATCTCCTGAAGGGAAATGCAAGGAATGTGGCTGACAGTCGCCACCCTTCTCATGTACAGTTTCACCTTTTTGTTTTGAGGGGAATGCCAGAAAGTGGAATGTTCTAGGCAGGGCGCTGAAGAGGCTGACCTGCGCCGCCGCCGTTGCCGGCAAACGTGCCAGGTTCAGTCAGCGGGAAACACTCATCATGAGGAGCTCGTTCATCACCTGTCACCTGAGATTCCTCAGGTAGCAGGACACCCGAGGGACCACACAGAACTCCAGTGCCACTGCGGAAGGCGGCAGGTACCTCCAGAACGGACCGCTAGCAGTCTCCGTGACACACGGTGTTTATATTGTATTCTATCCTGACTGTATCCACAAGCACTGCTTCGTGGTTAAATGGGTTTTTCTGAGGATATTTGAAGACCAGTAAGCACACAGCTTGAGGACTCAAACTGTTTTGGCTTCCATCTCTATCCTGTTCCTTCATGACTACCGCTGGAGCGGCTGCCAGACCTCCCGTACTTAATTACCCCCCCCCCCTCCCTCCATTCCCGCTCCACGCGTCCCCGCACCGCTCATTCCCATGACACCGAGGGGCCGACGCCCCACAAGGGAGCTGTGTTCATGAGCTCCTTGCGCGCGCACGGTGCGTAAGAAACCCGTCACCCTGAGGAGTCTCAGAAGGGATTCCCGGTCCTTTTGATTCATTGCGGCGGCTTTTGTCCGCAGACTGCATCTAAAGCGATTACCCCGAGGGGGGGAACTCGTCTTCATTTACCACTGCTAATCCACTCATACCGCTCCTCCTCCCCTTGTGATTTTCTGCAATTACACACTTGCAGAAATGAAAAAAATGGAACTGAAAAAAAGGATTTTCTTTCCCGCCGGGCTATTTTTAGGAGGGCCCACTCCCTCTGTCCCTCCCTTCACCCACAGTAGCTTGCGATGAGGGGGGCCGGGGGAAGAGAAGAGTCTCTCCCCTGTCTGAGCAGAGCCAGGTTTGCCCATTTCCAGAGCGCAAGCGAAGAGGAGAAGGCCACAAAAAGTCAGCTGGACACACACTAGCCAGGCCCCTTCTCGGGCACACGCGACGAACAAAACGCATTGTTAATGAAATCAGACGGATAGTTATCACATTAAAGTTACTGTTATGAGCTTGTGTGACCCAGACGACACGTGGGTAATTGAATTGCTCTGCCCTGTCACGTCCAATAGAACACTCTCAGCCATCTGCACATGGTCCGCTTCCTCTCGTGGGTCAGGCAGCTTGAAAGAGCGGGCTTCGACATTCCGCTTCACAGAGGTTTCCTCTACCCGTATGGGATCAGCAGCTTTTATCATGAGTCAGTTAACTATAGTGAAGGAACACATATTTTATCCAAGATTTTTGGCATTTTGCTCTCCTTCTTTCTCTGGGAAAATAAGAAAGGTTGAGTCCAGCACGCACGGACCAGACATATATTAGCCGTGCATACACATTGTCTAGACACATTAGTCCCACACACATACACCAATGACCAAGGGTTACACTTTTTGTAGAATTTCCCCCAGCGTTCAGAAAAATAAGCCCACATTGTCAGGATATCCTCTTGTGCCTTTGCTTACTGCGTGTGCTGTGTGAACTGGGAAATTGCACAGTTGATCCATTGTCAAGCCGTCGAGGGCTTAAGTGTTGCGTTTATCATCATGCCAATTTGCTAAAGTTTTTTTGGGGCAGGCACACTGTAGCATTAAAAGCCTAAAAATGCAGTAATGAATCATTTTGCCCTGAAGTAGTGCAGGCTGCTCGCATGTTGTAGCTGAAATATGACGGGTAGCTTTAAGCTTTATGAATAATGACTGGAGTTCTGAAATCCCTTCATAGTGTAACATGAATGACATTAAATCACCCCTTGCTATTGTGGACAGTATTAAAATGTGTGAACTGGCTTGCCCTTCAATTTAGCTTTTATTTTGCGAAGCTCGATTTGTCGCTCCCTAACCTGACAAAGAGTGTTACTAAAATCCGTTTCAACATGATATTGAAACTTTTGTTGGCCCAGCGATGAATGATTCTGTCTTAGAAGATACGCATAGGTTTTAATCTTCAGAATCAGAATAAAGGAGATGCCTCTTCAGTAACCGTAGGGCTGAGTCCACAATAATGCTGCCTCGGAGCTCTTTGTCACTCTGGCTATGCCTTCATTGGTTTCTGTGGAAACCAGGTGAAGTACAAAGTCTGTTTCTGTAGGAGGGCTTTGCAGAAGTTTATTTATCTCCTTTTTTTTAATGAATGAATGCAGAAAAAAACACAGGAAAGAACTTGAGCATTATCTCAGCCAGGATCCTCAATAGGATTTTTGTTTTCGTAACGATCGGGTTTGTGTTGACTGTTAAGCTATTTCATTTTGCTAGTATTCACTGCTCAGTGTAGCGC
Organism: Ilyophis sp. 1 JC-2022; assembly: GCA_022702515.1. Taxonomy (NCBI): domain Eukaryota; kingdom Metazoa; phylum Chordata; class Actinopteri; order Anguilliformes; family Synaphobranchidae; genus Ilyophis; species Ilyophis sp. 1 JC-2022. The sequence continues at coordinate 60,680,553 of CM040401.1, read as the reverse complement.
AATAGATCTAATCCACACAGCATCAATACCAAACACCCGAGTCCCGTTCAGAAAGGCAGCACTCTGTCACAGCTAACTGACGCTGGCATTGCGTGCCGACAGTAAGCTGCCGTCTAAGCAAGGTTACTTTTTTGCACTCTATATGTATACCAGTGGATCCCTTTGCACATTTATTTGTGAAATTAAATGCTTTACTGCTTGTCAAGCTCTTGGCCTTTATTCAATCAACATTTGTCCTTAACTGTGCGGGAGTTAGATAATAATATATTGATTATACTTCGCAAACTCAGTTTGGCAAGTTAGTTAAAAATAATTATTATTGCTTTTAATTGTTAGTGAAGGTTTAGGACAAATATTATTGAAACCTAGCCCTTTTTTTGCGATGTAGCCAGCTGAGTTTCTAAACACTCACAAAGCAAAGGCAGTGTGAGCCTGATTTAAAAAAAGAACAATTTAAAAATCCAACCAAGATGAGTTTTTTTGTGCCGGAGGAGGGGGCTGGCTAGTGTGTGTCCAGCGGACGTTTTGTGGCCTTCTCCTCTTCGCTTGCACTCTGGAAAGGGGCAAACCTGGCTCTGCTCAGACAGGGGTTTGAAGAGCTGGGTGCCCAATGCAGGGGGGAGACTCTTCTCTTCCCCCGGCTCCCCTCATCACAAGCTGCTGTGTGTGAAAAAGAAAATGATATGAACCTATTGTCTAATTTCCCGCCTTGATTGTGTGACATTTGTGGCAGCACACCTTCACAGGACCGCCATACCGCCGCATGAATCATGAGGCTGGCTTCTAACCCCTACGGGCTCTCCCTGCTTCAGGGAAATGAATGCGTTATTCCTCTGAGGAACAAAAGAGTAGGGCTCGGCCACAACAATATAAAACTTCTGGTTCCCATGGGTTGGAATGCCCTTGAGAACCGCAGCTATGCCAACACTTCTAGGTAAAGGTGCTCCACTTCCGTTCCCTTCTTATATAAGCCATTAATCACCTCTCACATATATTTTTTCCTAATTTCTTCCCCACTTTGACCATTTGACCTTTCAGACTATATTCTTTCAGAACAGCGCATTTCAAAATAAATTTACATTTGTTTAAAGCAAATTGTATGCTCTCACTGTAAAAGAATGGCTTTAGTAATCTTTGGTAACCATCACTGGACCTGCTGTTGTTACACCATTAGGTGTAATGTTTGTGTGTGGTACCAACATTAATGGCAGTGAGTCAGTCAGCACCCTATGAGTCAGTCCCTTAGTTTCTGTGGTGAATATTCTGTGTACTCTTCATTAAGACTAAACCTACAATACACATACCCAAGTGCCTATCTATCTATCTATCTATCTATCTATACATCCATCTATCTATCTATCTATCTATCTATCTATCTATTTATCTATACATCCATCTATCTATCTATCTATCTATACATCTATCCATCTATCTATTTATCTAATCTAATCTCAAATTGAAATGTTCAAGGCAAGCAAGTTATTTGCAAAATATATGATCAAATGCAGCAGAGGGTGCAGGGAATTTAGTTTTAAGATAACTTGACAGGACATGAATAGAAATGAAATTAAAAATACACCAAGGAATAGAAGGTGCCCTATGGTTATGGTTTTTGTTGTAAACATCTGGTAGCGGCTTAGCAACAAAAGAATTGTTAAAATCTGTTTGTGTTAAAAGTTATATGGCTGCATGTGTCATTTAAAAAAATGTTGTGGCCTTGAATGGGTCCAGAACCTGAGTACCCCTGACCATGACTTCTAAAGCAAATGTACTGGATGGAGACTGAGCTCCGTCATACTCAAGTGCACCCGTACTGCAAGTATGCTGGCCCAACATCTCCCTCAGAACAGCCAATTTGGCCAGCATACCAGTCCAGTCAGAGAACCATAACCAAATCATAACCAAACCATAACCAAATCCGAGAGCATAAGATCTGGGCCAGCGGAACATCGCTGAGTTCCAAACCAGTAACTCTTGTGAACATGTGGGGAAGAAATAAATAGGCGCATCGTAAATCTCTGGCAATCGAAAGGAAATCTGAGCAAACCGTTTAACCTTGGTCGTGGTAGTGGTGGTAGGGAAAAATACAGACATGGGGTTAATAAAAAATTTTTTTTTAAAGTGTCACCCAAAAGGGTTCTGTATCTGGGGCAGCGGGATTTTTGTCCAGTAACAGTTCAGCACTCAGCTTACAGGCATGCGCAGGCCAAGGGGGCCTGTAATAGAGACATGATGATTGAACAAGCATGTCCAGACCTGCAGTTAGGACCTTTCTGTCTCCCACAGCCATGGTCTATTTAAATCGCCTTGATTCGTGCCCCCGTTCAAAGCGGCCGTCCGCCTGGTCGTGCCCTGCAGCTGAACACCATATAGCGATGGATGCTGCTTTGAATTGGTCTGGAAAATCTGCCTGAGTGCTTCATCTCAACAGACATCACAACTAGCCCAGTAAAGATTATAGAAATTAGGCATGCGATCGTGTAAATTGTTGTTATTTGAGCAAGGATATCACAAGTGTACATGCGTACATGGATATTATAATGTCTAAGGAAACTCCATTGTGGTTATGCAGTGTAAACCTGAAAACCATCCACACAGTTCTATCAAAACCAGACTGGTTTTTAGAGGATCTTGTCGGTGCAGTTTCTAAGCACAACGCATTTCTGTGCAAGTTTTATTCATGGCAAACATGAGATTTTCATAGTTCTCAGCTGTCCATTTGGCTGGGCGTTGCAACTCCACAGTGTGCCTACCTGGAGGTGTGATGTAGAAGAGTATCTTCCTTTTGTTTGTTAAGTCCCCTGATGATTCTGACATCATGACTGTGCCCCTGGACTTAATTAGACACATCCATCATAACACTTTGAGCTCTCAGGCAACTGTTCTAAGACAACATTTCTCAAATAGGCTCACTAGACCAGGTCATTTTGATTATGACTCAAGGTAAATTAAAGCCCATTGTGCCCAGAATGAGGTACAACTTTTCTCACTCAAATGTCCTGTCACCCAGAGTGTGCTCAAAGAAGCTCTACTTGATTAATTTAATGACGTTCACAAACAGCTTAAACTTGTCAGGAATTCACCTCAGGTATGTAGACGTTTGTTCCCTACAGCTGTTGGCATTTCAGTACTGGCTCAGCGTTCTTGAAGCAATACAATACAAATGGTTTTGCAAAGATAATCTGCTCACTGTGTCAACACTTATGTATCTGAAAAGATAACCTGTCGAATGCCTGATCTGTTGAATTCATTGTGGTATCAAGCAAAACAAGTTTTGTGTGAAATATTAGTGTTTCACAACTTTTTGTTTGTGTCACTGGCATCATTCCCCCACGTGGAGTTAGGAGAGATATTAATATGTGTAATGCAATAAATTGGATATTGAAAAAGCCCAACAGAGGTGTCAGCTGTGCCGTACCCTTTCTGCCTTCATAATTTGTCCATATAAACAATGATATTGATCTCACTAAAAACAGAACTGGATGCATTCAGTCTTTTCTCTTTTGAAAATATTATTTAACAAAAAAGCATTCAGAATATAAGCATGACATTACCGTGGTAATAGATTCCGTTGAGAAGACAATAATAACTGGTTTAGATCCTGCCAGCCAGCCTAAGAAGGTAAAGGTAGAGATTACAATGAATTTATTGCACTTGACAATAAGTAAGGTGTGGCTTCTTTATGATCCCCAGTTTTTATCTATATTAGTCACCACATCTCGCAGCATTAGAGCTTTCTGTGACAATAAACAATGGCGGATGGATGCTTGTCTGTCTCAGTCTGTTTTGAAAAATCCAGAATAGGCCTACATTCTTATCTTTTATTGTTATCTTTGGTGAAGCAAAGAAAGTATTTAGGGTCAGGGATGAGGGGTTATATAATTTAATATGCACGTTGTCAGCCATGACAGATAACTGTATTTGAACAACCAATGGTCAAAGAAAAGTTGGTATTTGGACTCTCTCTTGAGGGGCTGTGTGTGAATGTTTCAGTCACTGTCGACGATCACTAAAGCACAGCTTAAATTTAATCTTGACTGCTTTAGTAGTCCCAACAGTGCCCCATATGTGATCCCTGATAAGAACTGCGCTCCGCTTGTATGCAGATATCTCACAAAAATATGTGCAAGCAATCATCTCTGTATTTATCCCCAATTGAATACAGCGAGTAGTGACATCTAAGGGCCTGTTGTCCTTTCCCACACCAATCAAAACATATTTAAACAGCTGCTCTCTGTCTGAAGAACAGTTAGCCCGGTCTGCTCCATCTTGTCCTTCTGTCTGTTAAATTCAGAAAACCAAACAATAGCAGGCATCGTAACAGCTGCACTATATTATACCCCTTGTTTTGCCGTTGTTGACAGATCTCATTGTTTTCTTCTTTATCCTCTAAGAGTGCCGCCTCGTAGATCGTAGACCTGAGCTTGCCAAGTCAAATCCATAAACTTCTTTCTCAAGTCAGTTGTTGACATGGGGTCAGAGCTAGATATTGTCCTGTGGCTCATCAAAGTCATTTTCTATTCAGCAGCTACAATTCATGTCACAAACATATGCAAGTATGTGTATATACAATATTATATATATATATATTAAAAACAAAACAAGAAAGTATAACTTGTATAAGCCAGCGCCATGACTCCCAACTGTTTATACAAGGGATTTCCTCTCATTTGCACAAGTATACACATGGCATTTATGAACTTTTCCCCCTAACTGTCTGTAAATTCAGTCAGGAACAGGCCTCACAGTGAGCCACTCCTGAAAGACAGAGGGGAGAGACACTTGTGCACAGCCTCTGGGATGTGTCCAATAAGACAGCAACATGGATATATAGTGCTGCAAGTCCCCATGGACTGTATGCTGAACTACTTAATGCAGATGCAGGTGTTTATAGGAAAGTGGGTATTTACAGAAAATATGTGTTTAGTTTTTCTGATGGGTTTTTTTTTGGATAAAACCATACAATCTGTGGTCTTACGTGACCTTTTTCTACTCAAAATCCTTTGTATTAAAGTCAATACTCACAATAACCAATGTTCACATTATGCATACATGCATATGCATACATGAGAATGCAGAATGAAATAATGAGGTATTGTGTGTTTCAGCCTCTGTTGGTTGTTCTTTGTTTGTTCTCGCTGTGGAAAACTAAGGAGCTTCTAATTTATCGCCATCTTAATTCATCAGCGTCATCCCATTAGTCACCTGTTCAAAGCGAAAGGAGAATAAAGGGGTGGTATTATCCTTTAATGTCTTGTAGCTAAGTAATGCATTCACTTAAAAATGAGAACATCTGATAGTCTTAGCAAACTAACACTGTATTTAACCGAAACTGACAATCCCTGATTCTTTAACGGGGTGGGGTTGTTTTTAAAAGAAATGTTTCAAGTCACTTAAACCCCCCAAAATGTCTTGTTCCACTGGTCAAGCAAGGTCTGCGGTCTAATGATAGAGTTTCCTGGTATGATGGGATACGTCTCTAAGAATGTGGGTGAAAAATCGCTGGAGTTTTTTTTTCCAACCTCTGAGGAACTGCGGCAGCCTTTTGTTCTATAAATACAGCTGAGGCTCACGTCTAACTGTTGTCATCTTAGAACCCGAGGAATTCTTCAGACGTTACCTGATTGTATCTTATTTCCACTTGATTTCATCCGTCTATGAAGGCATGCATGGTTTATACTCTACAAAGACATGACTTTGCCATTTATTTTGAACATCTTAATATCTTGTGTTGCCAGTCTTGCATCATGTGGTATCATTTTTTCTTTTATGCAGCCGAGGAGTGAATCCGAAAGAATATTGGCACAGTTTGCTTGCTTGGGTGAGCAAAGTCATTTTTTAAATAAATACAAAGTTAAGCAAAAAAATATATATTTCAATGGGCAGTTACCTGCCTGGTATTATTAGGATATCAGTCATTAATGTTGTGTTTATATTTCGGGGCACTTGGCTGTGCTTTTCAATGTTCAGATGAACATTTTTTTCTCCCTGCTGTTCAAACACAGATGAGGTGGCTGCAGCAGGCTGATTGCAAAAACTGCCTCCTTATCTTGTTTATTACACACAATTATATCTGTGAGGCTTGGCAGGGCTGTGGAAAGATGAGGAGAGGGCACCACAGAAGAATCCAGAAAACTGACCAACTTAGCCAAAGTGGCTAACATCGCAATTTAATGTTACACAACAGAGCAGGCACTCCTTGACAGCTACAAAATGCCGCAAATTCCTTTCGGCTGTAACAAGTGCTTCCTGAGAAAGCATGGCTTTTTTCTTGACAGGGCTAAGCAGTTGACACCTGATTGCGGTACTTTGGCAGGAAACAGTGGCTCAAAGGTTCCTCCTGGCCTGAAGCAGTTGGTTAAGGTGTTAATTAGACCCATTAAGATGCTGCACAGATGAGAGGCGAGTAGCCTGAGGAACACACGTAGACAGCCACACTTAGAAACCATTGGAATTGGCACGCTTCTGTATCGGTTGCATAGCTGCTATCGCACAATGTTTTGTTTAGGCCAGTCCACTGATCATAACAGATACTGTACCTTTTTATTAGCATTTGTTGCTCCAGCTCTGACCTGGGCTTCTCACGCAGGTTTGCAAGACTTTGTTTTGTGCAAATTGTTGTTCCCTGGTTCCCACAAAATCACCTAATCCCACATAACTTTTTTCAGCTCATTTATGAATGCTTGGTATGTTCAACATGGAAGGTGGCCTTAAACATTGCTGTAAATTACATCTATTACAACAGCATTTTTGTGAGAATACTTCTTGTTTTAAGTAAAATGGAATTGAGTGATTGCAGGAGAAACATATCTCAGCAACTCAAGGTTTTGTAAAGACCTTCATGAGGTCTTGAAGTGGACTTCAAAACCATCCAGCAAAGGTGGATCAGCTTTGCGACCTCAGCAAACCCTTAAACCAAAACTAGAAAGTTCGGTCAAAATCCGGTGATGAATACTTGATGAGGACCTGGGAATATTCCAAGAGCTTCTTTGTGTTTGTATGACAGAATTCAATATGTTAAGAGTAGATGACAAATTTGTTGGGGTCCAACTGACCTGTGAATTTGTTACCATACTGTTTTAATAGAGCCTTTAAGGATGAAAGTTGCTATCAGTGCACAGTTTAAACTAGCCCAGAGCACCTGTATGAAACAATTCTTGAATTAAACTGTCAACAGAACTGTATGAGATAAGTACCCTGTAAACACATTATGTTGTAATACATTTTGTCCAGCATCAATGTTCTTAATCTCAACGGTTATTGTAAGTGATAGACACATAGGTCCCAAAAGACTGTAGATCAAAGAATTTCGGAATACATCCATAGATTTGATTCCACTAGGGGGGAAATGTGTGGAAGTAAAAGAAAAATAAAACTGTACAAATTAAGTGTTTTATTTATCTCACAAAGCAGACAGACCATGTAAAATGACAATGAAATACTGTTGCTTTGGCTCAGTCACAGTCTTTCATTTGAACGATTTCTTAATTTCTGTGATACTGCAGAGATAATTCAAAGCTGGATGGTACGTAACATTGTCACTCTGGCTCCCGTGAGATCATGTTTTATGCAAAGTGTGTATCAATAAACTCTCACACCGTGATAATCTTAAAATCCAATTGTTAGGATTAATGCCACAAAGAACAGTATGCCTTCCCTTTTTCATAAACTAATTTTAAAGACATTAATAATTCAAGCCTGCTTGGGGTATATTCTGTGCCCTGATATTGACTCTAACTTCTGTTTTCCTGAAGTCGTCATTGAAAGGATTAGGACAGTAGAGACAGACACATCTCAATCATACAGTGTCTCAAATTTGAAAAACTCTTGCACACCACAGACAAGAAAACTGGTAACCCTAAAAAATGTGTTATTTCAGTTTGCCATATATCTTCGAGCTACAACCTGCACTTGTGTGATAAACTCAATCATTACCCAATGGCATATTGGGCAACACAACATAAGTATATGAAACCATTGTATGTGGCCCTTCATTATCTATGCATTTAAAAGACAAGCTGTTTAAAGCCTTATTTGTTTTTGATAACACTTCCTTGTCCCTAACAACACTGTCCCTAACAACGTTAAGTTTAAGGCAGCTATTGAATACCTTAATGCATTCAGGTAATGACAAGATCCCGGCCTTGCACACTATTTTCCTGACACAGCATTGTGTCAAGTGAGATAAAGCCTGGGAAGGTTATTATTAGATACTTATTAGAGACTGTTTTCCCCCATAACACTTTCCACAGGGCAGAGAACTGGGCACAGTCAAATAAACAGGCTTCAGGATATCCTTGAATTGGTGAGAATTTGTGAATTGGGAATTTTCTGTTCCAGGATCTGGGAGTGCAGAGGGTGTGGCCCTACTGAGAGGTCTGTGTGAGCCAGGGCTTTTTGGGAAGTGCACCAGACCAGCGGTTAATCGCAAGCCACGTGCTCCGGAGCGCGATGAAATACATGCAGCGCCAGAGACGTGTGAAATTTGCGAACCACTGGAAGCTCATCAGCTTCCCAAAACGAACACCTCAATCCGCCTGAAACTAGGGGGATGAGGTCATGCCATTTAATGAGATGCTTGGTTTTGGGAGGGAGCGTTGCACACGGCACACCTCGGCCTTCCTACTTCAGAGCATTATTTCATGGTGCTACTATGTGACATATGCTAATTACGCTCTCTTCCAGTCTCATTGCCCCGCCCCTCCCTAAACTCCCTTTGTCTCCCCCCTGTCATTTGCAGTGTTCATCTGTAGCTTCATGGTGGCAGCGCCCATCTTCGGTTACCTCGGCGACCGTTTCAACAGGAAGATCATCCTGAGCTGCGGTATATTCTTTTGGTCGGCCGTAACGCTCTCCAGCTCCTTCATTACCAAAGAGGTAAGGCCTGCCTCCACGCCTCCAGTTCATCCCCTTTTTCAAAAACAGGTACATTGGCTTCAGGGTTGTTCCGGGTTAGTTATGACCATATGAAATGGGACAGATCTGCTGCAAAATGACTAATCAACTATGGAAGGTGTGGGGGAGGGGGGTTCGGTCGTATGCATGTTCCACGGGTTTCATGGTTATCATTAGTTTTTGGTAAAATAAAATACAATGCCAAACTAAATGCCCTTTATACAGTATATTCTCTTTACTGAGGCGCAGATACTGCATCAGTACTGATTTGTAAAGTTGACTACTACAACAAGCAAAATAAAACTGCTGCCTTAAGCCAGGTCGCTCGGCGAATGATTAAATGACATGCTTGCTTAGTGTGAGTTCCACTTTGTTTTTAGTGCCTTCATGTTCTGAGCCCTCTCGTTCTCTCTGTCTACCTCTAAGCCTCAGTGAATGAAATTAAGAGGTCACCGGTATTAAGCAATTACCCTAATGAATGCATGCAGCAGACAATCACTTCGTTTTATATTTCAATTGTGGAGGTCATTGTCGTTGTGCTTTTGAGAACCATGTTGGCCTTAACCACAAGAGCTCTGATCTGCTCCTGAGGTCAGCTCAACCTCTGGTCATTTCTGTTTGAGGTTACGGTGGCCCTGGAGAACCCTTCCATCAATGGCCCCTCCACAGCACAACTCTCAGAGCTAATGGGGCAGCGGAGCTTAAAATCCAGTAGCTCTTTTCCCCAGGCACTCTGCGGCTGACTCAGCAGCCTTAATGGGACAGCTGGGAACAGGAAATGCCCTCTGTAATCTCAAGGCTGTCACTTAATACTGTCAGATCTCTTGGATAAAAAGCTTCCACAGCTCTTTACTCCCAAAAAATTACCAAAACCCAAATCCAGTCCAGTGTATTTAAGGGCCATAGGGATTGCAGTAATGAAGCGGATACAGTTTTTAAAAGATGTGTTTGCCATTGTTTGTTCATGCTTAAACTTATCAAACTAGCTTTACATTAGATGGGGAATGGTCTTCAATTTTAATGTGATGTCACAAAGTATCCTCAGAAGAATACTGGAATAATGGAATAATGGAATGAATATCTGTAAATCGGCAGTCAGGCATGCACTATCCGCTAAGAAAACAAAGCGCTATACATTGAAGATCAGATATAAAGGGAGGAAGAAGAAAGTATGTTATTATTTTGTGAGTCATTTCACAGACTACTCTGAATAACTCTGCCTTAATAAGGACTAAAATCTCACGGTGGCAAAAGAAAGTCAAACGATTTGTTCCAAAGTAAAGACTAATCACGGGCTGTGAAATGTCCTCACTCAAAGGCAGGCCATGACTTTGTCCACAAAGCCAAAACCCATTATTCACTGCAGGTTCTCTAAAAGGTTGGTGTGACCGTAATTTCTGGGAAGGACATGGTGTGCATTTGTTCCTCAGCTATGCTGATGATATTTCTGCGGAAAAAGACAGAGGAAAATTTCCAGAGGGGGTGCAGTCCACTGGGCAGCAAAGAAATGGGGTGTCAGCAATTTCCATATTTTGTTTAAAAAAAAAGAAAAAGAAAAAAAAGATGTTAATGTGAACTAAATGTGAACTAAATGATTATGGAAAATGCAGCCATCTTATCTCTTTGGTCACACTGTCTTATTAATGCTGGATTACAGATTTATCTAACCAAAACGTCCATAACATATTCAGTAACAGACAAAAGAGAATGAAGTGGACGACTGCTACTAGTTTGAGTAATAGCCGAGTAATTTATTATTCTGATTTAAAATAAAAAAACAGTATACATGTGATATCTCTATTAAATTGTGATTCAGAATTATTTGGCATGATAAACTCATGGATTCACACCCTCCAGCTGCTCCAGTTTACCTATCCACTGTTCCCTGTAGAGCACATCAACATCAGGAAGGATTTAGTGGCTTTTTAGTCTCAAGGGAATGTATTAGACAGCGATATGACTACTAATTAAACTGCTATCCTATCTATAAGGTGTCTGAGAAGTGACAGATTATAATTATGATGGTCACTTGCGGGGGACACTGCCCCTCTCCCACTGTTCACAGGGAGGTGCAGAGTAGCTCTCCATGGAGAATGTGTCTCTCAGTACATTGCTGTTCATTCACTCATTTGATGAGAATACTCTCAAACAGATACAACATGAGGCAGTGGCTATTTGCACTATAGACCAACCCCCACCACTCTTGATCTCTTGATGTGGACAGGAAGGGCGGGGGATTTTAGTGGGGGATTTAACTAACTTAAATTATTTTTGGAGAAAACATTAGTTGAGGGTTTAAGCTCATTCAAGCAGAAATTAAGTTCACATATACATATATATACAGACATATGCATACATACATACAGTACATACATACATACTGTACATACACATACATACATACATATGTACATACATACTTACACACACATACACATATAACACACGCAGTGAAGGTACATCACTGGAATTCAAGGCTCATATCTAATATTGCCCAGCATTATTACTCAAAGTATGAAGCAATAATGCTAATTAGATTGAAGTAATTTCCCTGTTTAATTAAGACAACGGCAAACAGCCTTGTGTTTTTATTTGTGGAAGAAACATATTACTGCCTGTAGCCTTTTTCAATTTGTTCAAATCCCCTGTCTTGCTTTGTGATATTGATATAGATAATGAAGCGAAAATAAATTGTCTTGGAAGCGGGGGGATGGGGCTTACATGAATCAACTGTCGTACAGTTCTTCTACACCCACAGTCATTTTTCTGTCAGCATCTGCTATAAATCTAATGTGGAAAAACATGGTAAGATAACTGTTGTTGTGGCTGCCACATGCAATATAGAGATAATTTTCAGCCATCAGACTGCACATACAAATACAATGTAACTAGACATATCACCCAAGATGAGTTGGATGATAGGAAACCTAAAGTTACCAAATAACACGCGTCTGAATGACATTGCGTGCCAAAAATCTAAACAAGCACCAATGTATTTTTCTAAGGCCAAGATATGATAGGAACCATTTTTATTGATGATGGTTGATTTATGAATATATAGGTATATTCCAGTAGGTGATTGCTCCACAAAGCCATGCTGTGTCTTGGCCTAGTGGAAGCAGCTTTAGATTGTACGTTGAGCTGGGACTATCGAGGCGTTGTCAACCCGTCACTCTGAATTGTAATGAATACAGTCAGTTCCAGCTGACTATGCACTCCAGCGCATCCCGCTCACCCGCCCCCTCCCCCTCCCCATAAGCACGATAGGCAGACACTAATGTGTCCTCAGGCCTCTGTCAGAGGGAAAGCAAACAAAAAGATTTGTCATATTGGCATGCGTCTAAAAACCCCAGCCATGTAGAATAACCCTGCTTCAGTCATTCCCGATTCCCATCACCATTCCATTCCGATCCCATTGGAATTACGTAACAATAACAATAAGTAAGCGATGCTCAGAAGCCCGTCATGTTGGGAGCCGTTGGGTAGAAAGGACAGGCTATTAATGGAGGCTAGCGCTGCCCCCTGGGCATAGCCGCTCCGCACTGTAAGTCTTTTTTCTTTTTCTATTTTTATCCATCACTACTCTTTTTCTGTGGTGTATCAGCATTTCGGATACGGTGCTGAGTACTACGCTTTTGCTGTTTGTTTTTATTTATTTACTTATTTTCATTTGGCCACACAGGAGGTTGTGCTTTAGCACTGAAATACATTCCACGAGCTTTAGCCATTCCCTCCCAGATAAGAGTGAAAGCAGTGGGCACGTTTTGCTCTGTTTGACTTGGATGATTCAAGAAAAACATGAAAATGACTTAACATTTAGCTATATATACTAACTGTTAACTCAATATTTTGGGAAAGGTGAAAGAGGTGGTTCAAATTTGGTTTCCTTTCCCCCATTGAAACAGACAGAAAGACAAAGGTCAGCAGCCACATTTTCGCGAGATAAAGAATACTGCTTCCGCTGTGTAATGCAATGCAGACCGCATGAGTGCTGGAAAAAGAAGATGGCTGACTTATGTATTACAATGTATCTCACGTCCCCTGTGTGCCCTCAACCAACTGGCTCCACCCAAAAGATTCTGGGGTAATAAGCATTTAAGCGGCTTGATGTTCCCTGCCTTGAAGTTATGTTCTTGACACTCTTTCACGCATATTATCTTTGGTAGTCGGCTCCGAAAGCATGTAAATTTGATGTAAATTTGACAGATTTATGAACTTGTGATGGTTTCTAATAAGCGTTCAGGACAATTCAAGGGGAAAAATTAATTATACTTCGAGCGGAGAGAACTTTCCAGAGAAGTGACTTACACGGTCGTGTGTAGCAGCCGCCTCACAGGGTGAAAAACAAGCAAGATTCCTCTGTTTCTCTATGTGTTTGTACTGTTCATTGGCCTACCCCCCCCCCCCCCCCCTCCTGATCACATTCTCCCCCCTTCACAGTATTACTGGCTGTTTATCCTGTCGAGGGCTCTGGTCGGCATTGGGGAGTCAAGCTACTCCTCCATCTCTCCCACCATCATCGGCGACCTATTCACCAGCAACACACGGACCATGATGCTCTCCGTTTTCTACTTTGCTATTCCCCTGGGCAGGTATGCCACAGATAAATTCCACTGCACACTATATATTCAGTTTTCCCAAAAGTGTTTCTCCTAATGTGTTTCAGTGATGTGACACACCTCATGGTTTGGTATCAGGTCCTGCATACGCCAGTTAGATGCAAATTGGTAAAAAACTATGAAAAAGGCTTCCAGTTGGAAGCTTTGTTCATTTTGTGAAAGCACAGTCTCACAAGCTGCAAAGCAGAGGAAGGTTAAAAGATCTAAATCTGCATTGTTCTCTAGACACTTGAAATTGAGGATTTCAGTTCATTATGAGAAATTATGGAATGAATTAAAATGAGGCAAGATGATGCGGACGAGGGCAAAGAAAGTCAAATGAGGCTTGAGATGGAGATAAGGAGTTATCTCGGACTCAGACACCTTTTCACAACAGAAAGGTCAGACAGTCCAGCCCTGCAGAGTTTAAAATATCCAACTGCCACCCTGCCTCTTTCTATTTATTACAGTTCCAATGAAACCCCCCGTATGCCAGCGATAGACTGGATAAAATAAAGATACATTACTGGAAAGGTCACGGTATATGAGGAGCTAGGCTGTTTTTGAGTTTCACTGCAAGGGCTTATTCAAGGGGAAGAAAAATGGGAAAAGAAATAAAACACAAACAAAGCTGAATAAATTTTTTTTAATGAATGGGCCTGTAACGGCTCCTGTTTTTTTTTTTTTTTATTTACCAAGAAAATCCCCCAAGGTGCTTTGCTGCGCAAGTGCTTTCAGCTGTGTCAGGCTGTTTTTATCCTTTGCAGCAACGAGAGGCAAGGCAGAGGTGGTGGGTCAAAACGTGATGGTAAATAAATGAACTGCTCTGCATATTCCGTCCTTAGTTCTGGCTTTACTCTCCAAGCGGTTACACAGTGCAACGCGGCACCAAATCAGCTTTCCCCCCCCTCATTTATTTCAACAAGGAAATACCAAGAGAGCTACTTTTATATTTTCAACCTGACAGATTTATATCCCTCATAATCTGCGCTGTGCCTGGAATTCAATTAGACGTCAAAGAGAACAAAACCTGTGGCAATAACTTCTTCTTTTTTGGGAATGCATTATTAGACAAGCATGGAGCGCACTCACAAAATTGATGGCAGAATGAATGCAGTCAGAGACGGACAGGAAAGCAAAACCTGGCCCCAGAGGAGTTCTGGAATGCTGAGGCAAAGTGTTTCGCTTCAATAAAGCATTCGGCGAAGGAACAATAGCAGCTGAGTGACTGGACCCTGCGAACCAGTGGCCAAAACATCCTCTGCACTTCCCCGATTGTTTATCTTGATTGAGTTGTTGTGACCGTTTCCAGGAAGTGACCTCAGGAATCAGACAGGGTGCACAGGAAATGGGTCTCCTGAAGAAAAGGTTTTCCCGGCTAATAAACACGCCCTGTCGGGCCAGTCTCTTACCTCTGGGGCAAGGGCGGCGGTATTTTTCACATATCTGCGCTGCTGGTGTCCAACATTCCAAACAGGCATAGGATGTAGTCTGATAAGGTTAGTAATTAGTCACTCCTTTCTTTGAAAATACAATATGTGCCCATTACGTTTTTCTGTTATTTTTGGAGTGCTAATCAGTGAAAAACAACAATGCAGAATGGTTTATTCCATTTACACAATTAATGAGGAGTAGCCAAAATGACATCATGAGACCTTGACACCCCCATAATAGCATAGTAAGCACTGTAAGGTCCCTAATACCACTTTGGTTCGGTCTACAAATTTGTCTCTAATTATGGTCAGCAGTGCCTGCAAAGTCAAACACCTGTCCTGACAGGCTGCTACAAATTGTTTGAAACACAGGAAAGAATGTCAAAGACTTGGAATGTGGTGAAACACCCAACGTTTATCTGATCACGGCACCAGTCTCGCGCTGTCCACAGTGCTCACTGTGACTCATGTGCAGTGTTGAACTTCAGTGTAGGTGCTGATTGCATTGCAGTTAATCATCCCTCTGTGTATGAAGGAAGCTGTTTACTCTGAACCTACTGGAAGAGCCCAGAATATAAGAGGGCACCTGTTCAGCATAAGAAAAGAAATAGACCAATCAGAGTTCAGTAATGAGACACGGCCATTAATGTTTGGCTTCACCCCTTCTCTTCACAATGTTCTAGTGAGCTCCATTACCCTAGTGCAGTTGTGCTACTATAAATCCATTTAAGCATCTATACTGTGTCTTTCATTATAAATTTACAACCTCATCTTAATCTAATTCCAGCACATAGTCTTGTAGGACTGAAGAAATATTAAATGGAATGAAATCTTTTTTTTTTTTATAGCCACTTAACTTATTTTTATAGCCACTATATTCAATAAACAATTGTAGTTAATTGGAGTGGAGAAGATGTATTTGACAGTTTTCAGTTGTTAAGCTTTATCCTAAATGTGACATCTTGACAGTAATGAACATGCATTCCATGTCGACTAAACTCTACCGGATTCTCAATTTGTCTCTCAAGGAAGCACAACCCAGTAATTACAGCAACAATAACTCCAACGTCTGGAGCCTCCACATATCATATAAATAGAGGACCAGAGGTGTGACCAGTTGAATGATATAGTGTAAAATATATTGTCTGGAGGAGTAATTACAACAGAGGAGCTCATGTTGTTGTTTGGATACCTCCCACCAAAGGGGCGGGAAAAGTCACTCGTTGAGCTGGCAGGTCTTCAGAGGGCCAAGGCATTGTTGCTTTGATCAGTAACTGCATCACATCCCTTCCACATTAACAAACTGTTTTGGTAATTAAGCCTCTTATCGGATCGTAAACTGAATATGCAGCCGCTGATCTAAGTATCATCTTTTGTAATCAGGGACCAGCCCTGCGTGATTCATGATCTTCTAAATGCCAGATAACTTAAATATAACACTAAGCACTGCTGTGTACTTCTTTAATAGACCCATAAATATTTACAATGCAGGCCACCTTCATAAGGCTCACATCGACGAAAGCTACTTTTGAGGTCAAACATCGCATTAACGTTCAGTGTTTTTTTTATTTTTCAAACACAATATGGAAAAGAAACCACCTGACACTCTTTCCCTTGAAATAAAGACTCTCAGGTATTTGTGCTCCAAACAGAAGTTCATATCAGGCACGATGGCGATCAAGGCACCAGGTGTTTTGAGTGCATATTGAGTTATCAGGGAATGTCATCCCAGATAAGGCTCAGTCTATGAGTATTACACTTGGTGTGACTGACTCTTCGGTGCCAGGATCAGGACAGGCTTAGCCTGCTGCCCCTGTTTGAGTAAATGAGATGTCACAGCTTTACTGCAGGCCTGCGAATGTTAACATTGTGCTGTTCTCTGTTGCAGTGGTCTGGGCTATATCTTGGGTTCCAGTGCGAAAGAGGCGGCGGGTGATTGGCACTGGGCTCTGAGGGTAAGAGATCTCACTCGCCGTCCGCCGTGCCCACTGTTAACTTATTTACCATGTCTTTCTGGAGAGCTGTGCCCAGAGGGGATATCCACTGACCGCTCTACCAAGGGCCACATGCTAAAACAGGAGGGCGACTGATCTGACACAGCAGAAAGCTAGCAGCCAAGCCAGTGATAGTGTAACCAAGAAGAGTGTGCACGTCTGCGGTGTTATATTGGCTTCAGGCTTTCCGCCCATTCCCTCTTTACCAGAATATAAAACCACAGTGATTTATCTTTAGTCATACACTTCCTGTTGTTTAAAGGGCACTAGGGTTCTTTTATGTGAACAAGAGAAAGTGTTTGGTTGGGCATATGACGTATTTAAAAATGAGCATTGATTGACATGAAGTATACTTGGTCTGTACATCCAACGAGACACCTTTTCTTGGTTACAGTGCCTAATTATTAAGGAAATATCTTTGATGCTATCTAAATGAGCTAATCTTGCTAATTTTGATAGATTAAGAAGAGGTGAAAGTTTGAATAAAGACAATTAGTATAATATCTCCTGACCGCCAGTTAAGCACCACGCCCATTAATTCATACTCCCTTACTGTAGCCAGAGGAGATGAGATATCAACTTCAATGAAATAGTGAGTTCTTAGTCCTACCATAGAGCATTAGAATATCTGTCAGATGTCTCTTTGTGAAGCTGTGCAGGGTAAAGTTTGCCAAGCACAAAGACAGCTTTGTTCAAAATACTTGGCCCTCCACGTGTTAGATGTAGATGCCCAGAAGTACCATACAGAATACGAAAGCTCCTAGCAACAGTGGCATGTTTAACTTGAAAAAATAATCTCCATCTGATATTCTGCATCCATCCTATGCTTCTGTACTCTTTCGAGAGTTCACCACGCACACACAAACACACACAGACACACACACACCCACACAAACACACACAGACACACACACACACACACACACACATACACACACATACAAGGTCAAGGTCAAAGAGGTTAAGAATAATATAATTTTTGCACCTCATAAGCCCTTAAAGAAATGGAACACTGAAAATATATTGCAACACTTCATAATATACATATAAGCAAATAACAACTTTTGCCGCCTTCAGATATTGAAATGTATTTTTAAAAATGCACTGCTGTAAATATATATTCATAGTTTCAAAAAAGTCCACATATTGACAATATAGTACAGTACATTCCATTTCAGTAAGGGAGGGCATTTGTCCTTTCAAAAATGTAACAAATGTAGCGAAAAATGTTTAAAGCACTGAATGTTCCTATGTCATGCCCCTGTTCATTAGGCTACCTGTTGTGTTTTTAGTTGTGTAATCAGTGGAGACGGGATGTACATTTTTCACCGAATTTCAAAACAAGTGTGAGCCATTATTGTTTTGGAGTGTGCATACATACCCATTAATAAAACAATTACCAAGGAGAGGGCGATTTAATCACGCTGGCCACTTTTAAAAAAAAAGAAAATAAACTCATGAAAAGGTTTTGCCAGTGATATCCTGCTTTTAGGAAAAAACACTTTGTTCTGCTTTCCGTTTGTTTTCTGTGCCCGGATTTTAGTGGCTTTCCTTCTCGCAATATTTGTGAGGGGGGGGGACATAAGATGGGGGGGAAGGGGGCACGGAGGAGGACTAGGAGCTGGGAGCTAGACGGGCCTCCATTCCATATCTATCCTTCACAGGCCAGAGAGGAAAGGACTTAGCAGACCTGGTGTGTGACCTCCCCACTGTTTAATTATGGCAAGGAATGCATTTATCTGCCAATGGCACCGGCTTGCGGTGACTTACGGGGCCTTGCCTCTCATCTCACTGAATGATCTGGCATGCAAGACAGAGAGGGGAGTGCAGTCATGTCAGTAAAGGCTCATTTGTAATCGTTTCGGCTCTGACCTCTCGCCGCCTACAGTGTGTGTTCCATCAAGGGCTCTAAAGCCCCATCAAAGCGTAGGGCGGCCCGCAGATCAGCGGCCAGCACAACAGGATGTGAGTGTCATTATTAAAGCAAATATCTCTTTTAACGAGCGGCGGCGCCGCGACCGCCGGCTGGCTCGGGCTCGCCGCGCCGTGAAAATGACACGGTCTCGGTGAGAGGACGTGCCGCGGCGCAACGTGCTCACGGAAGCTGTCCGGGACTTCGGCGGCCGAATTGCTTCTGACGGATGAAATTGGTTTTACTCGGCAGAGCGGAGTGCGTCTCCCTAGCTCACCCACCTAAGCTACCGTGTGTGTAATTCAGCAGGAGCCCTCGCCCTGCGGCTCACTGCAGCCCAAATCGTAAAGGCTAATAAAGGAGTTTATGCGGCATGCTGAGAGAGAGAGAGAGAGAGAGAGCGACAGAGCGAGGGGCGGCTTGTGCACAGAGCTCCGCTCTCCCTCTATCGATTTCTGGGTAATTTTATCCACACAGCTGAACCTCTTCCTGCGCAAACGTGAGACGGGGACCAAGAAGGCTGCTTAGATATGTCAGCATGCTTTGATGACAATTTGAAAATGTGCCTCTGATTTAGCAAATGGGAGCTTTATCCTCCCTGGCATTTCCCTGTAGTCACATCGTACCCCATGACACAGATTCCCCTCAGTTGCAGTGAGATAGCCATAGGGGAGGATTCTCGCTGAGATAAAAACATGTGTACAGGCTCAATATGTCCTGCTGATGATGTCGCTGCCGATGTAACCCGTGGGTGTGGCCTGTACAGTTTGTGAGACGGACTTTTTGTCTTTTGGAAGGTGTCCCCAGTTTTGGGGATGACGGCAGGTACCCTGATTCTGTTCTTTGTGCCCGAACCCAAACGGGGGAGCGCAGACCAGCTGGGAGGGCGGGTGAAGACTCGCACGCCTTGGATCTGTGACATGAAAGCGCTGGCAAAAAAGTAAGAGGCCTCACTCTCAGACTCACACAGGGTTTCCTGATCATCTGCACAGGGGCCATGCATGCATATGTTTCAATTGTTCTATTTCCCTTTGGCTCATTGTGTAGTTCCTGCCATTCTCTTGCGGAATTGCCCATCATGACAGATAAACCCACCATTGTATGCATTGTATGGAACGGGATGATTTCTTGGAGCTGAGAAGGTGTGAAAAGGCTCTGCTTTCTCTCTCTCTGACAGCCGCAGTTACGTGTTTTCGTCCCTGGCCTCCTCCGCGGTCTCCTTCGCCACCGGCGCTTTCGGCACGTGGATCCCACTGTACCTCTACAGGGCGCAGGTAGTGCAGAAGACAGTGGTGCCCTGTACCGAAGAGCCCTGCAGCAGCAAGGACAGGTGAGCAGTTCACACGCACCTTTAACTATAGATAGCTGCTACTTTATGGGAAGAATGTGCTTTATCTTATCTGTTCTGTAGTTACTTCGATGACGTTTCTGTATGTGCTGACTGTATGTCGCTTTGGAGAAAAGCGTCTGCTAAATGACTGTTATGTAATGTTAACAGGGAGGCAGTCTGGACATGGGGACACACACAGAACACGATGTGCTCATCTTTTTATATTCATGGGCAGAACTTTACAATTTTAAAACAGCAGCCTTACAAGGCCTTTTGAAAGTACTGACTTCTTTGGTTCTGCAACAGCCTTATTTTCGGGGCGATCACCTGCGTGACGGGGCTCCTGGGAGTGCTGATTGGCGCAGCCACTACCCGTCTGTGCCGCCAGCGGACCGAACGCGCAGACCCCCTGGTGTGTGCCGTCAGCATGCTGGGCTCTGCCATCTTCATCTGCCTCATCTTCGTTGTGGCCAAGAAGAGCATCATGGGGGCATATGTGAGTGTCAGGCGAAGGGCTGAACGTTTACGCCGCTGTTGTCGGGGGGAAAAGCCTTTAAAAAAAACTTCTCTACATATTTTTGTAATTCACTGGCCAGTGAGCTGTGACCTGCTGTGATACATGCAGTAATGTAGGTTTTTTTGTCTTTGAATAATGAATGATATCCCCTAATCATGTTTTTACTGCTGTTCATAAAGAAGGGTGGCACAGGGTGTAGGCTTGTTCGAAATCTGTCAGAAAGGTTGACTAAGCCAAGAGACGTATTGTTTGCTCAAAAACCAGGAAGGGTGTATTTCATTGCTAACAGTCAGCAACTAAAAACAATGTGTGGCTTTTGGACTCAGTCTTAGGGTTCAGACAAGGAAATACCATACCCTTAGATTACTGGACAATGGAGTCTAGAGTCTTATCATCCTAAGAACTTAGGAATGCCAGCGTAACCAGTTTATATGGACTATGCAGTGAGTGACTGAGAAACAAGTCGTCAGATCATCCATGCCTCTAATCAAGACCCAACAGGTTCCGATCAAACCCAACCTGTTCTTCACCAGCGTTTGTTCTTTTTGAATGAGGGCATCCTGCAAGACGTTTCATGGTGTCCGCTGTAAACGTGTTAGAGACGGGTTGAGCTACAGTTGCTCAGCTGCGTCACTCTTTTTGTTTTGGGTTGTGCTGAGGGGGGAGTGGGGAGACACTCTCTCCTCTGGGGTGGTGTTGGGGGTGGTGTCTGTGTTTTGCCTGGCTGCTCCGGCCCACTGCAGGAGCAGAAGGCAGGTCACCCCCCCAGCCACGCCCTGTGTCAGTCAGTTCAGACAGTAAATAACAATAAATGTCAATAAAGTCTTCAGAGGTTTTGTTCTGGGAGAGTCTCTTTTTTTTACCACTGTTTCCCATTTGCTGGTAACAGCTTCAGTTCTGGGAGAGTCTCTCTTTTACCACTGTTTCCCATTCGCTGGTAAAAGCTTCAGTTCTGGGAGAGTCTCTCTTTTACCACTGTTTCCCATTCGCTGGTAAAAGCTTCAGTTCTGGGAGAGTCCTCTCTTTTACCACTGTTTCCCATTCGCTGGTAAAAGCTTCAGTTCTGGGAGAGTCCTCTCTTTTACCACTGTTTTCCATTCGCTGGTAACAGCTTCAGATCTGGGAGAGTCTCTCTTTTACCACTGTTTCCCATTTGCTGGTAACAGCTTCAGATCTGGGAGAGTCTCTCTTTTACCACTGTTTCCCATTCGCTGGTAACAGCTTCAGTTCAGCCTGTCTAATGTACGCGTGTTGATCCTAAATATTGACCACATTTACAAGAGCAATCCATGATTACTAAAGATAATGAATAGTCTCGGTACACGCGTGTGTTTCTGTAGACAGTGCCCCGTTCCATCCTATGTTTGATTTGCCCACAATTTCCCACTTCCTCTGACATTCATTGGAACCTACAGATGGTTTATACACGATATCAAAATGCGCCAGAGCGTTTGAGCGGGTTCCGAGCAGCTGCGGCGCCACGACCGAGCGCACGGGGTTTGGCGGCTGATCAGTGGTCGCCGTTTCCCGAGGGCCGCCAGTCACGGTGTCTGCATGGCAGATCAGACGGGAAACGGTATCCGTCACTGTCTGTCTGGCATGAGAGGTCGTTCCCAAGGCAGCCAACGGGAACCGAAAGATGCCGCAAAAGTCGAAAGTCACCGAAAATTCACAGCATTCCAGAGCGACCGTATCTTCTCAGATCCATTACATGAATGTTAGCGTCACCTGCTCCTGACAACAGCTGCTTGCAACTTGTGAGGCCCGTCCAGACCACACAATTGTAAAAGACAGCTCTGGCTGTAATTTGTTTCTAATCTTGCATTTAAAACTCAGAAACTGCACTCCAATTGGCTCTTCCTGACCAGTAATATGAACAGACAAATCCTTTAAGTGTTATTCTTTCTCATGGATCAATGTCAGCATGCAGCAGACAGCAGTCAGTGAGTCACACAAATAATTTAGAAGTGTTTGCCGCAATTTTTAGATTTTGTGAGACTTTTAAAAAACCAGGCGTACAAAGAAAGAGTTTGATGCGGCCGAGGAACAAAGCTTTCAAAAGCTCTTATGAGTTCACTTCCAAGCCCTGTGTCATCATAAGCTTTAATCTATTGGACAGTGAAATATTTTTCAATGGTCAGAGCTGAATTTTACATCCTCATGTTATATAACCACAGCTGTTTCATCTTTTCATCTTGAATAGTAATGGAGCATAGCGCATGCTGCTGCCAATGGAGCTTCAGTCAGGACAAACCATCTAATTGTGATATGTGCCGCGAATTTTGTGTACTGTATGAGGTTGGCAAAGATACTTATAATCATGACTCAACAACAGGGGAATGTAATCCAAACACCAAATAGTAAGACGTTTGTGTGGGTACTAACCCCCGTCTCTTCCTGTCTTCTCACAGTTCTGCATTTTCATCGGGGAGACGCTGCTCTTCTTAAACTGGGCCATTACAGCGGACATTTTAATGGTAAGGACTGCAACATGCACTTATCCACTAAGAGGCTGGAAAGTTATGCAGCGCTACAAAGCTGGTCATCTTTCTAGAAGGTTTTCAAAAACCAAGCTAATGTAAAATTATTGCGCACAATGATGTTAGGGCGTGCAGTTACTCCCCAGAGCTAAATTCACATATCACCCATAGAAAAATAGGATTCCCTTTTGAATACAGCCACTTTTTTCATGACATCCCAACATGACCTCAGTTGAGCCTTAGCAAAGCGTGAAAGGACAGTTGTAGCATGAAAGGACAGACTCACAGACCCACAGCCGGGGTCTTGTAAGGGAGACGGCAGCAAAAACTCAAGCACTCACTGCTGGGTTTTAGAAATAGTTTAATTAGTTATTTAATAGGACCTGGCAGTATTACGGGTTTGTGATGATGAGAAGGACTAGGCTTGAATAATTGAAGACTCTGAGGGTTTTTTGGGATGGATTAATGGGCCCCGCACTTCCACTAATGAATCTTTCTCCTCCCCTATTTGTGTCTGTGCAGCATGTAGTCATCCCAACGAGAAGAGCCACTGCCGTCGCCTTTCAGGGCTTCACTTCTCATATCCTGGGGGATGCTGGGAGCCCTTACCTGATTGGCTTGGTAAGGCAACGCTGCTACCTCCTATTACTATGTCATTCGGTTTAGTGGAAAGCATTTCTTACCATACCCTCTTTATGTTCAGGAGAGTAAATCATTTCCCTGACTTTATTTTAAAATAAGGCCTTAGGTATTATGGTTGCAGTATTTAAACCGATAAGCAGGTTGATTTCTATGAAGGAAGTCAAGGAAGATCAGGGACATTGCTGGCCACAGTGAGGAACTCAAAGGACTTAGCGAAATTCTGATAGCGAGGGCTATGGGTTGAGGCAATTTTACAGCATTTGAGTGGCGTGCATTCAAGCAGAACGCCTCTTTGTCTAGTGACTCACTCATGTAGCAGGTTCTCGGAATGCCAATCATGGAAAAAACACAGGGGTCAAAAACTGAGGTGTGATTTTTTTCTGTTCCCCGCTCCGTTCTGCCTCCCTTCCTGTAACCGGTGTCCCGAGAGGCTGTGTCATTTCTATTAGGCCCTGTATCAAAAAATGGCACTAACTGCCACAAACAAGGTCGAGCATTCCTTAAGTGCTCCCCCTGGCCTCCTAAACGCTCTGTCACCAACACCAGACAATAGCGCCGCTCCTCCGAGCGCGGCTACGACATCGCACGGTTCTACGGAAAACAAATTGCGTGCCACTCAGCATTCCTGCCGTTCCTCGCTGAAGAAACGGCGTACCTTTCCGAGTTAACCAGTAACTCCTGAAATACCTTACCTCCCGCAGAGTTCCCAAGAATTGCGTTTCATTGGCCCTCCCTGCAATGAGTGAGCAGTAAATAAATCCAGGGGGGTAAAGGAAGGCCGGTTCGCTAACTGAAATAGCAGTTAAAACACGTTCTTATCTGTCTGTTACGCAATAAAATGATTGATGTTGTAGCGAGGTCCTGCTCTTAATGTCTAACATGTGGTTCGGAGTTCCAGCAGCCTCTCTCTTCATAGGTGAACGTGCCCCCTGGTACATATGTGAGGGGAAGCTGTATTTCAACATGGCACACAGATTCTGTATAGAGTATTTTTAAGCTAAATAAAAATTGTTCTGTGGTGTACATACAAGACGTTTGCAGAGTTTCTGCGCGTAGTGACACAACAGCCGCCTCAGGTTTCCAGTTAATCACGTGATAAGACATAATACAATCACACACATACAATCACGCACCATGAAATGACAAGAACTCTTGGAACATTGATTGATCACACTGGCATTTTAAGTGTGGAAAAGTAAACATACTGTGACAGAAAAAAGAACAGTAAAGTTCACGGCAAGCCCCTTTTATGGTGGCTGCCGTCTGTTTTAAGCGCACATGCCGGAATAGACTTTACGATCAGCTAGGCTTGGCTGTTTAGTGATGTTAGCCTATATTGTTCTTGGAGAAAATGTTGCCAAAATGTGCTAAAATGTGTTTTACCTTCAAGTCACTCTGCCCACGTGTTGGGCCTAAACCATTTTACACCCAGCCAAGCTGCTTTCTACAGAAAGTGACGCAGCATCCGCAGAACTGGGTGCTACTCAGCCCATTAAGGAAAGAGTCCAGATAAACAGGCCCATGGCGCTCTGACGCACGGGATGAGCCCACATCTCGCCTTGTCGTAGTGGCACAGCCAGGGTGAAATGCGTCAGAGATGAGCCCACTGTACACGTGGGAGATTTCGCAGGGTGGTGAGATGTGGGCTGGTGACATGCTCACATCTCCCGCAGCCCAGGACTGAATGGAGCTCCCAGCATAAAAAACGACAAAGAAAAACAAGAGCCTCATTGCTGAGAAACTTGGATCAAGAGTTTCAGGTCACCCACTCTGATGATTGGCATTTATACAGGCCCATATATCCAGCTGTCATACTAGCTGAGACCTCACTTTAATATTCTGCAGATTACCTTATTTATTGTAATAGCAAGTTACCTGGGAAAGTTTAGGTACATACTGTTCTGTAGCATTATACACTACATTGCAAATATATAATTCAGTACTCCCTTAAACGCTTCTGGTTGGGTATCTTAGCAAGGGGCGCAACAGCAGGGTCGTATTCAGCATTCAAACTTGCAGTTTCCGTTTACCTGAAGTACAGTTCTCTTCACCACTACATCATATGTGCATGTCAATGGAATGAATTGGACTAGCATGTCACTGTTTTGTGGCCATGGTTGCTGGGGGGATCGCCTTAACATGGCCGCACTTCTCTTAAAGTGAAAACAACAGTGAAAAATTAACCCGTTAATGTGTAAGATCACAAATATGTGACTAGATTGTTCTTAACTGAACATTCTAATGCTGATCTAACAATCACTACTGGCAATGGAGTCCTTGAACACTGACTTAGAATTTTGAAAAACCTTCCAAAAAAACCTACTCTTTAAAGGGTTAAGGAACCTTTTTAGACTGAATTTAATTTTCCTTAGTTTCCTCTTTCTTGCCTGATAGTCTCTCCAGTTTTAAAGATCACAAGGAACAGGCCCTGACTTGAAACCCATTCTCATGAACAAAGTGGTGCTTCTCACATGGCAATATGTTTTGTGTTTAATTAAATCTGATACAGTACATTGATAGAGAGCATCCTATCAGTTTTGGCTCATATAAAAAAAGTTGCATTTCCATATAAAATTATACTGTGCATCCATAATACCTTATTATTCTCATCATATGTGCAAAATATGGTTCTATAGAAGTATCAGAGAAGAAATCTAAAGGCGTGATTAGCAACCCACTCTTGGAACCAAAAAGAAATGGTTTTTAAAACGAGTGCAATATCAGCCTCTTTTCATCTGCAGTATTTATGGGATAATGTTTTCTAATCTGGCTTTTCACCGTCTATTCCATGAAGCCCAAACAGAAAGCAAGCCGGGGGACCTTGCACCTTTTCAGCCTCTCCTGGGGAAATGTAAAAACCAGGCTTTAGATAATCATTACAGATAATCTGTGGACTAATCTAAGATGGTTCATATCACTCGATGGCATTTTACCAAAGAACAAATCAATGAGTGCCTGCTTTTGTCGATCAATACTTGAGCAGAATTTGTCCTCTAAAATATGTCTTACTTTACAATTAGATGAAATTGAAGTTTTTTCATGATAAATACATGAAAATGAACCTCGGGGGAAGTGTCAGTCGGATGCGTCAAACACACACTGAGTCGGTGTGGCCTCGTAAGGCTGATTCATGATGAGTGCGTGGTATAGCGGACCAAACGCTCTCCCTGAATTTGTTTGGCTCACACAGAACCCCCCAGAGCAGTTACTCTAAAGGCTTCATCTGTTTGCGTGGGAATGCAGTATTGGATCAGCCTCTGATCAGGATCATTTCTGATGACTGATCAGCATGGAAACACTGTGACCTATGTGTGATAATGGGCAGAACTACACGTAGGTGTACGCTCCCTTGTTTGATTCTGGTCGGCACTGCATGTACGTGTAATGGCCTTTGTTTGACACGGATCAGAACTGTATGGAGATGTAGTTCATTTTGGTGTGTGCGTCTGTGTGTTGTCAGATCTCGGACTCCCTGCAGAAGACCTACGCCCACTCCGTCTTGTGGCAGTTCCTCAGCCTCGGTTACGCCCTCATGGTGTGCCCCTTCGTAATCGTTGTGGGGGGGATGTTCTTCCTGGCCACGGCCCTCTTCTACCTGGACGACCGAGAGAAGGCAGAAAGACAGTAAGGGTTACCCCTGCTTCACAGCAGAAATCCCAGTCTGGACCCACTAATCCACTGGCAGGACTGGCAGTGTGCTGTTTATGGATATGATCCAGCACAGTGCTTTTACTGCCAGATATTACACAGAATGTGAATAACTAACACAATATAATTACACACAGTGCTTTTACTGCCAGATACTACACAGAATGTGAATTACTAACACAATATAATTACACACAGTGCATATCAAACCCATCTTACTTTTTTAACATTGACTGAGTGGCTATTAACTCATCTTGTGTAATAACAATGGCCCAGATTTTAAATGTGTTATTTTCATGGAAGATTTACAATGAATTGTGGACCTCCCAGTAACTGATCTATAAATAGGCTATATTAAAAATGTTTTAGATATGTTGGTTTTCATATAATGAAAATGCTTTGCACGTGTGTTATGGCCCTGTCACACTATTGCGTATCGTACTAGCATATGAAAAAGATCACTCATACACTGATATACGCTAGGGGTACGTTATGCATAGGTTGTATACGTTTCAAGCACGGTCGCATACGGTGGCATACGCTGGCATACGGCGAGGCACAAAAAGTTTTTTAAGCATGCTTTAAAATTTTGTGCATTTTCGGACGTATGGTTTATATGCTAAGCATACGCTAGGCATACGCTGAATACGCTAGAATTACGCTAGAGGTACGTTACTCATAGGTCGAGTACGCTGGTCATACGCTGACATGAAGGTGTACCGTACAGCTAGCGTATTGATTTACATACGCAACTCATACGTTTCTCTCATACGCAATAGTGTGACAGGGCCATTACAAAGGGGTATAGCATTACATTTCAAGCCCTCAAGGTTTGGCTGCGCTTCGAGTCTTGAAAACCTGTAAATAGCCCCGATAGGAGAGGTGACCTAGCAGGAAAGGGAAGTCTTTCTACAAAGACCTTTTCAAACGGACCCCATTGCGACATTGAAAGGATGCTGCTGTGGTCATTTACGTTAATGCTCTGAGGGTCAAAGGTTAAACAAAGACATGACACAGCATTAGGTTTTGTAGTAGATACAGTCTGAGAAGGGAACGGCTACACGTAGGAGCATTCCATGGTTTAAAACAGCACTGGGGCCCAACACAAGCTATTCTAAAGAGATGGGCTGTCATTACATTGTCTTTTTTAAGTACCACCCTACTTTAGTAGAAAAAAAAACAACATATTTTTCACTATAACAGCTCACATCAGACAACCGCATCCCGTTCCCTTAAAAGGCGAAGATAAACACTCCAGGCCCCGCCCCCGCCCCCTTTGAAGCATTTTCTCTTTCGCATTCTTTTATCGGGATGACTTCCTCTCTGCCTCTCACAATGACTTCCTTCCTGTCGGATGGGGGGACATATTTGGGCGGGGTGGCAATGTGATGCCTATTGCCCATGGCTCCCTGTTGCCCTTGTCAGCGCATAGCCTATCTCATAATTGTCTCCTGTATCCAGCAACAATGGGGACGCTGTGTGTTTCCTGAAAGCGATCTGAGTCCAATTACAGTTGTATTTCTCAATTTTTCATATTTCATTATCATCATTCCCAGAGCACAGCACACACTAAAGAGATGGCGGTCACATTTATTTTTTGCTGATTTTAAGCAGCACAAAGGAAACGTTTTGTGCCAGACTCAGCTCAGGGATATTGTGGAACTGGGGTACTTTCATTGTGTAAGAGCTGCTGTGTTTACACTGCCCTGTAGTCCACTTGCCACTATCTAACCACAGTGCATCCCAAAGCCCATCATCATTGTACAAAGGCTTGTGTGAATGTGACGAGCCCCAACAGCAATTTCTGAGAAGTCTCTCATTTCCAAGAAAGTTCATTCACTACACATCCATTTTTTCGAAAGATATTTAGACTATTAAAAACTATGAATCAGCATGCAACTTTATTTCTGGGCTCTGACTGATTAGACAGGATTCATGTACATTTATTTTTTTACAACAAGCTGAAATACATGATAAACATTTTGTGTTGGAGCACTTGAGTGAATTTAAAATGATAGAGCTGGTGAGAGAGACAAATCGAGATGTTACGTTATATGATTCAAATGATGTAACAGAAACAACATCACTTAGTGCTATAAATAGTATTTTTTGTTTTAAAAAAGGAGGCTTTTAAGATTCAGCCATCCTTAGATATCCTGCCCTATAAATAATCCAAGCAGCATGAGAAGTCGCTCTTCGGAACGCTGTTCTATTTTTGGTCTGAAGTGTGTCTTATTACTACAAGGTTGTCTGTTTTGGGGAGAAAGGGTCCGTTAATAGCACAGCCCGGGTGCACAGCTGCCCACGTCTTCACACACAGAGGTCTCTCTAGGCAGCTGCGCAGCTGAGGCCATCTGCGCAGACCCCCGCAGCCCTGAGGCGCCTAGCAGGCAGCCTGGACTGTGAGAGCCTCACAGGCACTCAGCCAAGCTGGGCTCACACAGCAAAAATCTTATTTGAATAAAGAGAGAAGGTCTTCATTCATTATTATTATTATTATTATTATTATGGATAATTAACTGGAGTCAATGAATGCTTGTTCCTTAAGATGTGATTTGACACCTGATTATTCCCCTCCTTTAAAAGATGGTGTATAACCCCACATTCCCCCGTTCATCCCATCTTACATCTGTTCTCCCTTCTTATTCAGGTTGAGTCAGCTGGCCAAATCACCGTCCTCTGTCAAGGTATGATCAGGTAAATGCTTTTTGGCTCCTGTAGATAGAATCATTGTGCATCTCCCACAGAAAAATAGCTCATTTCCTTCTATACAGCCTCTTTCATGCACTTGTGACAAAGCTCCAATGATCACGATGGGAATTGAGTTTCACATTTCAAAGAGGGCAGCTGTGCGTTATCCCAGCCATCTTGGGATGACCTCTTTTTGTGGGAGCCTCCTCAGTCGCCGTCTGTAAGGCTGTCCTTTCTGTATGTCTGGCACTGTGTCACAGTCTGGATGCCCACTGTCCCTCCCTCTTCCTTATCAGAGACAGCCACTTGCAGTGCGGAGCCTCCCAGCCTAATTACCGCAACCCTTGTTGAACAACAAACAGACACACGCACGCACACTCGCGCACACACTCACACACACACACACACACACGCGCATATGCACACTACGCACAGGCACACGCACACACACGCACAAACACACACACAAAGTGATCCATACAGGCCAGCGAGCTGAGGCAGGACAATGAGGCTGGACAGAAACAATAACAAGATTAAACCCAGACAATTAGATTGGAAGGGCAAAGATTTGTGTTTTGTTGCTATTATTTCTCCTCAAAGGTCATCATGTAAAGACACAAGTGGCAGATTGATTAACCCTTTGGCACTCTGAGTCCGGTGCAAACAGTCAAGCATTTCACCGGGGATTTGCAAGGAACACAAAGAGAGGGTTCAGCCTTAAATGCAGTGGACCAAGCATCGATCATCTTCATTAGCAGGGTGATCATTTAATTGACAAAACAGCATCATTGCACAGTGAAGCGTGGAAGAACAGTGGCCAGTTCCAGCACAGTTTACAATTTTTTAAGTTTTTTTTTTAAGTTTAATCGCAACACTTTGGTACTTAATTGTTTTGAACGATTTATTTAGTTGCTCATTCAAAGGCAGAAATGAAACCTAAAGAAGCACAAACATTGAAGTTGAGTCTATCCAGCCCTGCTCATTGGGACAGGATACCATGAATAAAAATTCAAAGACCTGACCGTGTCCATGTGACACACTATTAAACATGCCCTTGAAAGCACAGCCAATCAGCAAAGTATATCATTCAGGCGCGGGGGTAATACTTACCTTGCACGTGTCAGTCATGAATTAGGCAAACACGGATCAATGCAGTTCAGGGGGGTCAACCGTCTTAACAGAGGCACACGGGATGGCGCAGACAACCCCTCCCCTCTTCCCCTGCTGTTAATCAGTGATCGTACACAAAGGCTTTGATCTGACAGCATTTGAGAGAAAAGTCATTGAAACATTGTGGGTGCCATTTGATTACATTAGACAGCAGGGACAATAATTAACTGCGGCAAGAGCGCTCTTGAACGAGGAGTTAGCGGTGGGAGGCAGGAGAGGGATCTAGGTAAACCGCACGGCTTCATTCCCTTTAGTCATAATGTATCAGAAGCCATAAATATTTGATGACGCAATAAAGATGGAGCTCAGATAGGATTGCATCCAATTAAGTTGCACCGCGGGACACAGTGGACCGGCCACTACGCTGGTGTATGGAGACAGATTAATATTGTCAAGTGATCAAATTGGAAAAGTATATGGAATGATAAGCAATGAAGCCTAAAGCCTTGTTCAACACACTTGGTTACAAATCTGAACCAAAAGGCTCCTGTCCCTTTTACCTGCCCTCTATCAGTGACATTGGGAACACCAAAAGGGCAACGTTATGGCTTCACACAAATGGGACTTTTCACTAATGTGTTCTTGTTGTAATTTTCTGAGTGGCCAGCCCTATATGCAAAAGTTGTCCATAAAATTATCCAAGCTATGTATCTTTAAAACCCAGCAACACACATGACTACGGTAGCTGTTAGGGTCCGTTTGTCCCTCGTCTCGTCTGTTTGTCTCTTGCCCTTTCTCAACGTGGGCCATAATCAGTGTCGGCTTTGAGCGTGTTTTGATCCAAGGTACATTTTTGTTGCTTCAAGGTATGGGGTATGAAGTTGTGTGCTATAGGTTACCATTTAATACTGAGGAAGTACAGGATTGTAACTCAATTCTATAAGAACTGAGAAATATCTATTTCCTCCACACATACCCTTGTATTGTTCATGATATCCGGCAGTGCAGTGCTAAGGCTAACTATGCTTGATTATCATGTGTCAGCATATTGCTCATGTGTGGAAAACAGGCCCAGGGCTATAATCCTATAGTTGTTTACAGCGGCTCTATGGAATATCCGGCTTGATCATCCCACATAATAAAAGCAGAATAATCGCAAGAGAAACGTCTTCTCTAATTACCATCTTTAGAGGAAACAACAGCCAGTTGATATGCAGTTTAACTCGGCTCCAACTGGTTTTTGTTTGTTCATAATTCTATTGTGTACAAATTATTCTGGGTTTTAGGTGTCAGAGATTATTACAGACATGATATAATTGGTACCACTGGGGAGTCTGTTAACAGACCATAATGTACACAAATGTAGGGCGGGGAGCCTCGCTGACACCAATATTTTGAAGGACACAATTTAAAGAGGGTCCCAGTGGGCACATTGTACCAGTGGGGCCACAAGCAAGACAAACAGATGGCTAGAAGCTCTCGAGCCATAATTACGGGAATATCCTGTGGGGAAGCCAGACCCTAACCGCTTTCCATTTCCTCTTTCTCAGGTCTCGACGCGAGGAGAGCCGTGGGAGGAGGAGTGGAGCGCTTCACAAGCAGCACGGGGAGCAGAGGAGCCCAGTCCGCCATAGATCCAGGTTCCTCCACCTGCATTATCGCCGCCATTACTATTATTACTATCATCGTTGCTATTTACACTTTGAAGACTGTCTGTAAAACTGGAATGAAGGAGCGCCGCCTATCCAAAGAAGCCCGCAGTATACCATGAAGTCATGCGAAGGACTGATACGCCAAACCAGCTGCACAGCTGTCCCAGGGTGTCGGTGCTACAGGCCGCTAGACGTGTGAGGTGACACCCCCCCCACTCCCATTCCACCCCCACGCAGTGCCAGTGCCATACTACTGAAGAGACGGACCGTGCGACCGTCTGTCAATCTGCACCAAGTGCATTATCAGAACATTCCTTTCCCAAATCTGCACTGACTACAGCAGCCAACAGGAAGTCACTGAGAATAGTCAGTGACCTCCCTCAATCGCCCTCGACAACGACAGCCTGGAGAACCAGCCTTAAGACTTTGAGCCAGAGGCAGACCTGCTCTGTTGATGTTGTTTTCTACGTCACAATGTCTAGCACTTACAGTAGATAATATATACAGCGCCAGCGTCATCATATAGTAAAATTGTCTGATACATAACGTTCACTGTCACAATGGAATAGATTTTTGTACTTGTTGTTATGACTGTATAGAATTGGAACTGGAACGGGAGGTTATAACCTATGATTGTTTCATAGAGAGCATGTTTATTATTGAGAGATTATTGATATTGCACATGAACGGACATAGGGAAAAGGATACATGTAAAACTTGCGCATTGCTGTAAAGCTCTCCAGCTGGCATTTAGATTCATAGATCTGTGAACCTTTAGCCTGGCCGACAAAATAATTTGGAAAATACTGCATACAAAATGAAAATGATTAATGTATTTGATTAATGTAGTCCGGGATGCCGAAACCATGCCCTGCTCTTCTTGTCTGATAACATGCTGGGATTTTTAGTGGATTGGTCTAACCTACCTTCCACACTCTTATCTTAGAACAGTATGTGCAATTTAGGGATTGATTACAGACTTCCTGGTTTTGAATTCCTGGACACCCAGACTGCTGAGAAGTGACAGTTACACTGAGCAACGGATAAGATTTGGAATCCAAGCTGAGAACAGAAGGCTCTGTTCACAGGTTTTTTCCCCACACTTTTGTAGATATCCAATTCCTGAGAAGTGCTTTTTCCCCTGCAGGAGTTCTTTCATTCGGCTGCAAATTAATTAGTCACAGAAATCTACCCCTGAGGAAACAAAGTCCTCTTAAGGCTGCCAACTTGACCTCAAATTAAACTAGATACACTGTAGTTTATTGTTTTTTTTGTTGTTGTTTTTTTTCAGTCTAGTGCTGCATTGAATCCCAAAGAAAGCGAGCAATGCAGGTCAGATGAAGTCTTCTGAGATGACACGATTTGACAAAATCACTTATTTTAATAGGAAAGGGATTGAGAACGCACCCCCTACTGTATAGCTTACCGTGATCAGCAAGAGTGGATCTGTGCCATTAAGGCAAGTGTTTTTCTTCAGAGGCGACATCCCTGGGGGATATCTAAGGGAACGGGGGGATTGTTGCTCGCATTATTGCCCCATGGAAATGTCTATGTCTGCCTTTAAACTTAAAGCCCCCCAGGAGTCCCTATTCCAGCATTGCTTCTTTTTCACACAGAAAAAAAAAGAAAAGTTGCGTATCTTGTTAAAAGCATTTAGAGGAATAGTGCCGAATAAGGCTTGCATTCAGAGGAAAATTGGGAAGAAAAAACAGGCTTGTCACCTGATTTTTGTCAGCGTTTGAAATTTGTCCTGAACCCCATCTTGTTTTTTTCCTTTTTGTCATCTTTCTGTCCAAACTATGTGTTTACACAGAAAATCTATCTCATTAAGCTTCTTTCTTTTTGTGGTTCTTTAATGGAACTTCCTTTTTTACAGATATGTTTTTATATATAATTACTATAGAGATATACGAATATATCATGCAGCAATTTTAATATATTGGAAACAAAAGCTTGGACACAATGTATTTATATGTTTGTTACCACAATGAAGAATCCCTGAAAAGGAAATTTAAAGGAAAGGATTTTATGTATATTTTCACCTGTTGTTTGGTTTATAAGTGTTCCTAAGTTCACTCGTGTTGTATCACAGTGAAACAAACCCATACCGTTTACATCACAGAAAATCACAATGCACTTGCTGTGGTCACATGTCAGACATCAGTGCTCACAGACATAAAGGCTGTTTATCTTAATGCGGAGCTCCAATTGAATGGACAAGGAGCTTTGTATTGGCCAGTTCTCATCTGCTGGGTGGCTCAACCTGTTAAGGCACTGTTCTCGTGTATGGATGGGCCCCACGGTTTGGGTATTAATGCTGTACTGTGCCAGTGCTGACTGTAGCCAGCAGCCCCACAGGGACGACGCACAATTGGCTCTAGCATTGCCTAGGGAAGGGAGGTTTCAGTCAGCTGGCATGACAGCATCTCATTGTGCGCTAGCGACCCCCACTGGTTTGATCAAGCATATGCAAGTTCGCCCGTGATGCCGCACGTGACGTATCTTCCTCTCACAGAAGTCTGTGCGAGCCTATCTTGCGAACGGCAGCGCGACTTGCCATTGCCTGGTTTTAAGGAGAGCCTGTGCTTGTCCTTGCTCTCCAGAACCGATGGTGGAGCTGATATGTAGACAATTCAGCATTCAAACTGGGCAGGAACGGGCGTAAAAAAGAAAAATACGTTTTAAGGACTCAATTCTCATCTCCGTACACATCAGTTTTGGCAATTGCTTGGTAATGAAGCCTTGCTTCAGGGACTCTGAAATGCTTTCTGGAGCCCTTCTGGCAGCTGAACAAATCAATCAAGTGATTAATTAACACCACCTGATTTTATCAGCGTTTCAGGCTTCTGCAATTAGGGCTACATTATGGGTTGCACTCAGAATTTAGAATTTTTCAAATCCGCTGTTAAGAAACTGTCATGTCTACAGTGCACACTAATGCGACACACATATTAAAATGGAGGCTGGCATTTCATGGCCACAGTAATCGGTAATTGTTTTGGGTCATTTAACTGATCGTTTTTTAAATCTGTGCTCTTGAAGTAAGATGGTCTAGAGTGGATAAGCTACAGAGTGGGTTCACGATGCCAAAATGAGATCTTCACTATTTTAAATGAGGTTTTTTTCTTCCTCTTTGTTTTGTTCTGAAGAATTACTATTGAATAGCACCTGTTCGTCACGGGAGGGATGTGATGTAATGAGATTGTGCTCTTTCTTGTCATACAAGAATCATGTAAAAATATCTTATTTCTGGTTTTAAACAGAAAACAGAGGCTGTTTTATTTTTTAGAGCAAGTGTGATTAAAAATGCTCTCTAGGAAGTAACTGTGACATTCCCACAGGGAGTGATATGAAATGTACACCCATATGTCAATGATAAAATAAACTTATTTAATCAAAGCAGATTCATTGCCAGTGGTTTCCATTTGTACCATAAAAAATGTATTTTGTTAAAGATCCCAAAATATTCATCTGCATCAAAGGTATCTACCATTATCTACTGCTATTAAGACTGCTAGAGGAACGGTCAATGTTCATTTATTTAAGGAACACATTATTGAAATATAAATTTGGTATGTGCACCAAAATATATTTTGAGCAAATGCTCTTGTGCACAATTTTAATTAGAAAAATTAGAAATTCTTTAAATGGAAAAATTCACTTGGAAATGTGGAAGGTTTTTTTAAAGGTTTTTTTCAGTGGTTAACCACATCCAACAATTTAGTAGGTGGAGATTTTCTAAGCAGGCAACACCCTACGCCCCAACACTAGCGGCTTTTAAAATCTGTATGAATATCCCAAAATTTGGAGTTCATTTTAAATTAAGCAAAGTGCCCCCACCCCCCCCCGTTCAGAATTACATGAGAAGAAATGAAGGGATTTACTCCCTCAGAAATATCAACACTGTCGAGTGTGTCTGGAAATACTACATCAGAGGGAAGAAAGGGTATGTAATAAGTGAGAGTAATGTGTAAGTTCTTTTAGAAAAATACCTGAGTGGGGGGGAGTGGTTCAGTTTGCTGCTATAGGGTTCTTATGCAGAGTTCACAAAGGCTTGATTTTATCAAGGCAAGGAAATGTAAGCTTGGCTGGGAAGGCCTAGGCCGTGAATGAAGCCTTGCATTGTTTAGCAAGAGCTCCCGAATCAACCCGGCTTCTTTGCTGGGCAGGGACTCACTGAGGCGGTAAGCAGTATTATTTATAACGTTAGCATGTGAGAAGGTCACTGATGTGGGGCCATTTGTGTCTGAATGGAGACACGCAGGACCATCATGAAAGGGTATGCGGTGAAGAATGGGGACTGACAGTGCGTCAGGGGAACACGCACAACACAAGCTCTTTTCACATTCCCACCTTAAGTATAAAAAATGTTTTCAGCTCCTGGGGAGGAGGTCATTTTAAACAAAACACATAAATATAAAGGGTCACCATGTTTCAGTAATATTTCTTTAGAGAAATCTGTTACTCAAAAAAATGAAGATTTTGACAGACCAAAACAGGCTTGTTCATGTTCCTGTCGTTGGCTGTGGCGGTTAGCTCAAATCTTGCATTACATTACATTACAGGCATTTAGCAGACGCTCTTATCCAGAGCGACTTACACAGCATTTTTTTTTTTTATACATAGTATCATTTTGCAGCTGATATAATACTGATGAAATGCTGTGAAGTACCTTGCTCAGGGGTACAACGGCAGTGTCCTACCTGGGAATCGAACCTGCAACCTTTCGGTTACAAACCCAGTTCCTTAACCATTGTACTACACTGCCGCCCGTTACGGGCTTTTGTTGCACATAAGTATTGATTGAAACAAATATGTTTTGCGCTTTTGTTCGTGGTTCTCTACCTCTTTATTTACTGATCAATTCAGAGAGTGGGAGATTAGGGAACCTTTTTAAAAAATAAAAAAAATGCACTGGAGACCATTTTTCAGCAGAATAATTTCTCTGAATCATCTTGATGTATTTCACACTGTCAAAAACCTTCACCCCACCCACCCCCATTGGAGAACAAGTGACTAACATTTTGAAAGCAAATGCAATAAACCAAAGAACAAGCAGGAAATACTGGGGTGTAGACAGGAAACTGAGACACCGTAGTCAGCTGGAAATTCTATGTACCCCCCCCCCCCCCCCCCCTCTCCCCACTTAAAATAAAACACTGTGGAAACCACAGTGGAATTTTAGGTGCCCTTCCTACCTACGTATAACAAATAAACTCCTGAAACTATACAATAACATATGGACGATAGAAGGATTGAGCATCCCTCATTTTCCATACTAGTTCTTCATTCATATGGTGGGTCAGTTAAATTCAACCTGGTATAAACATAATTAAGGATAGAAAACAACCTGACAGCGTCTTAAACCACACAAAGCCATGTTCTCAAAATGCTAATGTAGCAATAAAAGCTACATGTGAACAAATAGGTGCAAACGCGCATTTTGGCCATGTGTGTACAATTTTCTATCTAAATTTGACATTGCATATCAGTGATTATAAATATACCAGTGAATTGCTCATTAAATTGTGAGACCAACAGGTGAAGTGTGAAACAAATTTAGTCTGGGACTAAATATGTCTATATGCCTCGTCCCAGAGTAACAGCTACAGCAAGCAGTGATCTGGTGTGTCATGCAAGTTCCATGAGTAACTTAGATTGGTGGTATGTATTAATCAGGTTTAAGAGTATACGTATTAGATAATGTTTAGGTTGCAAATATTTTACAAAAAAATCACGAAAGACCTCACGCAAAGGAAATGGTGCCTAGTCAAAAAATTACGATTAAAGAATTATAATTTAGAATTATATACTCATAATTTATTACTCAAACAAACGCGAACGTTTCAGCCTCAGCCTTGTGAGTGATACAAAACATGAAGAGAGAACACCATGATAATATAAAGAGACACTCTGAGAAAAGGATAAACAGAGAAGAGAAAAGTGACACTGTCAATTATTTTAATCTTATTTTGTGAACGGGACAACGATGGCCAAGATCTAAAGAGAGAGGCCTGCTTGTTTAACGTATTTTTCCAAGGAATGCAGAGACAGACGCAAGCACACACATCCACAGGAGCCGAGACCAGGGATATTCGGAGGGTACGCTTGGCAGACAATAGAATGATCCAGATTAGCCTGGGATACATATGGGTGAGCCTGCACCTGGTCAGTACAATATCCAATGGGCCTTTTTTTCTAATTTTGACATTTTGAAATAATGTCCTTTAAATACAATGGCGATGCAACACAACAAATCCATTCAGAATTTCTCCTTTTATTTTATACATAGTGGTTCAAAGAAAGGTTTTAGCATTAGACTTGGGTTCACATGTACTAAAAAAGAGGAAATTACAGGGAACATTACAGGAAATGGCCTTGGAGCTAATGACAAAAAGTTAGGTTGGTTATCAGAAACCTTTGACGAAAATCACTGACAAATACAGGTTTTTAAAAAGACCTTTGAGAGCTCTTTGTGTCTCTCTGTACCTCCTGTGTAATTTCCAGATCGTCAGAAGGGACACAGCTGAGGAGGTTACTCTAAATGATAGGAAGGCCCTTTTTGGGAAAAACCCATAGATGCTACAAGAGTTCTCTCACATTCTGCTTTAGGTCACCGAGTACAGGAAGTGAAAAGACACCCAAGTTAGGGGCTGTTCTCACAGGCTGCGTTCATCACAAGCGCAACTGCTATTTTGAACGGGACGCTTGCGACTGAGAATTTTAAAATGAATCGCAACCTCTCGCGGTCACACTGCCACCTCTTGGCAGTTGGATCGTCTTTTAAATTTTCACTGCTGTGTCGCTTAATGTAACATTAAACAACCACAAGGCCTTTAATTCTCTCCATCGTCGTTGTTTTTGCAATCAGCTGCTGGTGATATCTTTCTGGTAATGTCACCATAGTAACATATTGGACATGCTCCCTGAGCAACTCGCATCTAGCCTGTGATAAACAGCTAACCGCGTATACATCAAACCTCTTTTGAAGGCAGATGACTGTGGCCTGGAAGAATGGACCTTTTATCATGTTGCATGTGTGCTGTCAGTAAACACTTAAGAGTGTCTCTCTCCAAACACACATTCCCAAATTAAAATTACTCTTTCTGATGAGACACCTGTGGTCGCTTGGTCATGTGATTCCCCCACGTGGGTGGGAGTTTGATCCCTGCCATGGCACTCTCTCGGCTGTGGTCCCTTCCATATCGGTTACCCTCTTTGCTTTCTATCTTTCTGAACAAA
The DNA here is from genome assembly GCA_022702515.1 of Ilyophis sp. 1 JC-2022. Lineage (NCBI taxonomy): Eukaryota > Metazoa > Chordata > Actinopteri > Anguilliformes > Synaphobranchidae > Ilyophis > Ilyophis sp. 1 JC-2022. The sequence continues at coordinate 60,640,409 of CM040401.1, read as the reverse complement.
GAAAAAAAATACAGAAGGACGATGGGCTGTCCCACTCCTTTTATAAAAATTAAAAAATATGTTCACTACTTCTTTGTATGTTACAGAAAAAAGCCCAAACCTTATTAGACACCAGAAGCTGAGTAATAAAACGATCCTACTCACAGAGCTGAGCATTGTTCCTTTAAATCTGAGTCAAGGGAGGGTAGGGGCAAGGGGAACATCACCACACCGCCATCACACCTCCACTGTGAATTTCTCACCTCTCTGCGTGCTGCACTCATCCTTCTGCACTCAAGCCACTCCAGAGTCAGGATTAGCGCCACTCAGAGCAGTCAGAAATTACTTTTACCCGCTATTCAGTGGTGCCTTCCGATTCAAACCCATTAATGCCAAACAATCCCAATCACACAAACTGTACGCAACATCACTTATCATAGCTTTTTTTTTGTCATGCAAAGCACTGTCATACAATGAACTCACACCACGCTTGTTTCACCTTACACAGGTTTCTTACCTTACAACCCACACTTCCGCCATTTTGACTGTAGTTAATCAGCTCTCCTACAGGGAGGGTTTCAGTTAGAAAAATTGTCCCTGTATCATCACACAAGAGTGATCTGTCTGGTCAGTCGGGCACCTGCAGTGTGCCTGTGCCAGCTGTACAGTATATTCCATTATTCCTCCAACACGATGACTGCATAGCTCAGCTGGGGGACTACAGAGATGCTCTTGGGTAGACAGTATCTGCATGTCTGCACTCGCCCAAATTGATGGGAGACTGCAGAGATGTAATGGCTCTACAAATATATAATATATAATGTAATAATGTTGGTCATTCCAAACTGGGAGATAAAGATGAGATTAAATGTATTTTCAGGGACTGGTTTAAAAACAATTATGATGCTGTGTACTTCACTGGAGTGATGCACGTATGCTATAAACTAGACTTCTTTTTTCTATCATGCTTCAGCTAGTGCTTTTCACAGAACTTAAAATAATTAAATTGACTTTAGCTTCCACATCCCATTGCTATAATTAGATACAATTGACATTATTATTATTCAGGGACATTGTCAAAGATAACATTATGTCCCATTTGAACTGAACACGAATTGCATGTGTACAAATGGAAAACTATGGTGCACATTATTAAAAGTATGCTACAATAGGTAAAATAATTTTTTAAATCTATATTCTAATCAAATGACTATTTTCAATATGAACTTATGAATAAAGCAATACAATTCTGATCATGTTGTGTAATATTTCAGCAATATCAGAAAGTAAGAATAAATGGGCCATTGCGTGTGGAACCCTTTAAAAGTAGGACTACACTACAGGAACGCAGACAACACTGCATTAAATTCTTATTTGCCGTAGGCGATCCTGGATTGTACTATTCATGAGGATTTATCTCAAGGGACTATGCATTGTCAACACAATAAGGAAACAGAGACTTGGGCCATTCTTTGCCCCAGCGCTAAATTAGCATCAGCAAACACGAGTAATCCTCATGATCTGTGCACAAATCCTGTTAATTCTGCACGTGTGAATAACGCGTGGTGTGGCGTTCGATGCAAGCGTGCCTTCTGCCCAATATGCAGATTGTAATTGAAGATAGCGGCGTCGAAGAAATTCTGATTTGAGGCCGCCCACAGGCAAGTAACCTACCACCAGTTAAGTCTGCATCGACAACCAAGTAATTTTAGTTAACATTCCTCTTGTCCCCCCGATTATGGAAAAGCGTATTCCATAACAACAGAATAGGGTTCGATAGAAACAATGGTGCTAAAAGAAAATAAATCACATTCAATTAGTCTTTTAGAAACTACAATAGGCTACACACTGCTATGATGTGACTGGAGTAAGAATATTGATGGTCTGGAATGGGCAAGAATGGAAGGAATCTTTTTGGGAACTGACCATGTCGACCATATCGTTTCAAATGGCTTTGCTGAATCGGAAACTGGTTGAACACGGCAGCCTTGCACCGTCAACACGGATGCTAATCGCGGTAATGAGCTGAGCTGGGAGCCGACTTCTCCAGTCGGATGAGTTTGCCAGCCATCGGCCTTTTTCCTCTCCCTTCATTCAGCCCCTTCCTTGGCTTCATTCATTTCACTCCTTTACTCCTCTGAGCGAGACGCATGCGAATCATTCACAAAGCCGCGTGAGACATGTCGTGCCCTTAAGGGATGCACGCGCGTGAGGGACACAGGAGCACAGATGCTTTCGTGCAGACATGACCGAACATGCACACAAGAGCAGGCGCAGTAGATGGTCTCACATGTGTGCATAAAGCAAAAAACGACGGTACAAAATGCCACCAGGCAAGAATGCACACTTCGGACTTCATCCTCCTATTAGCACGTGCCATTACAGATTGCCCATCACTAATTCGTTCATTCGTTATTTTCTTAATAAATATGCACGTTTTAGAAAAGGAATCCATTCAGTGAACCAGTTTACACCAGCGGGCGTCCAATCCTATCTAAATAGTCCAATCCTATCTAAATGCACTTTGGGTGCAGGTTCTTTGTTTTAGCCCTGCACTAACACACCTGATTCTACTTATCAAGGTCTTGATTGAAGACCACGATTAGATAATTAGTTGAATCAGGTGTCAGAGTGCTGTGTTAAAACAAAAAATCTGCACCCACATCTGTCTTCCGGATAAGATTGGACACCCCTGGTTTACATGATGGCTTCTTAAAAATTAAATCAAATGGTTACATGCCACCATTCAGTGAATGTTTACAATCTATAAATTAAACTGAATTTTAAATTAAACAAAAAAAATGTGAAGATGACAAAGGAAAATAGAAATGGTGCACACCGCTTGTATAGAGAACATTTTCCAGTATATTTTCAGCCACGTGTTCTTAGTCACCCTATTGTTGGTAGCTATATTGCTCCTATAAAATGAAGATAAGGATGTCTTTGGGGGCTCTGGGTGTTCACGGTGCAGCTTGTTATCAAAATCAAGAGGATTCCTCACTACATTTTTGCATAGCCTACTTATTGTAATTTTAACCAATGAGTTTCAGTGGAAAAAGTTTTATTTTAATAGTTGTATTATTTCATTTTTATTTTAATTGTACTGACATCAGTTTTTGTTTGCACTTCAAGGTTTTTACATTTTGCCTACTGGTTGTCATTTTGAATGCAGACATCCGTTTTTATTTGTAGCCTAGAACTGCAGGGTTTTAACATTGAAATAAACTATTTGATACATACTGGTGACGTCCTTGTGTTTTTTCAGTATAAGGTCATATACATTATATTAATTACAATTAATATTAATTATGTTATATCATATATAAATTATATTACATTTGGAACTTATTAGACAGACAACAGGCGCTCATTGAATGACTGGAGGTCAATTGAGTTTTTACAAAACAGTTCCCTAAACGGGTCATTATCAGACAGACAAAATCAAAAGTCTGCCTTTTCTTTTTAGATTATATATGCCTAGGTTGTCAGGACCCAGTACTACTGCTTACAACCCATTACGATTTTGACTATCCAATGAAAACCAACTTAAAATCTGGCTACCGCCAGGCAGATGTGCCACTCTAAGCATACATTATGTAACTTGATGATAAGCTAACTGAAAACCCTACCGCGCATGCCTGATCACTTCGCCTTGTGCGGACGAAAAATCTAACGTGGAAAAGCGCCAGTTGCGCATCTTGTCATATCTAAATTCTTTGTTTGCAGCCTATGGCTTATGTATTCAGGTCAAGGGCACCGTAGTGGGGGGATAGTGGAACGGACTACCCAGGACTCCAAGATGGGGAAGGGCCCTCAGAAGGCCTGAAATTAAATGTTTGCTTTGGGAAGGGGCCCCACAGAGACTGCATTTTCACGGGGCCCAGAAGTTTGTGCTACGCCCCTGGCTCTAGGTAAATGGACATATCAGTAAACTCATTTGGACATTACATACCAACTTCTTACAGACAGGTTAATTCTACCATGGCAAACTTGAAACAACCTTGACATTGCTCCAGCCTTCTAATAACACTTTTTCAGATCTGAAAAACAAAGCCCTCTTGTGCATGTTGAAAGGCTAAGTATGTCCATTCAAAAGGAGGCAGAATGTTATTTTGCCCTTTCACCCCAATCACATGACTTTTTTGTGTACGAAGCATCTGAACCCTATGGACAGACATTAGTGCCTTTGTAAGCCCTGGATGGGAGCTGCTTCCTATATTATGACAGACTTCCACATGTCTTTTGAAAAAAACAACAAAAAAAACCAGTGCCTGTCCTTTTAAACCCAGTGGAAAAAACCCCCCACATCTGTTTAATTGGTCTACTCATTAGCCTTCAAAGATTCCCCTGAGGAAGTCAGTCCCTAGCCTCTAATTGTAACGTGTGAGGGAGACACGCTCTCCCAGCTGAGAATGTGGATATGGGTCTATGGAAAGGCCAGTGCTCCAGAGGGCAGCCGCGGAGGACATGTGAACACCTCTTTAGAGCCACGCCACGGAGACCACTCCGCTCTGCGCATTCCCAACACTCGCTCTGTCTTGCCCGCTCCGAGGGGCCCTCGCCCTGTTTATGCAAGGCATTAGCAATTGTTTTCGTAACTCGGAACGGTTCAGCGGGCCAGGCACAGCTGCAGCAGCAAGCCGCCGTGTGTGGTTCTCTGGGTTTGAAACCGATACACGAAGAACCGCTCATGAACACAAACCGAGGTTACGCATTCCCCTTTGCTTCTCAATCCTTTCAGGCTTTACTTTGTGGTGGTTGGGATCGAGAAGAAGGCATTCAATACCAATTGGACAGCACACATCACAGGTAGACACTCACAAGGTTTTGAAACCCCAGTTTGGAATCAGGAACTGTGCCAATTTTGGCCTCTGGACGTTTAACCATTAGAGCCCCTGCTGATTGGCAGACCGATCGGTTTAGGGAACCAAACAGTGGCTTCCTCAAATCAATCACATTATTTTGAATATACATTTATGTTTTGCACCTAAGAAGACATAGACTGAGAAGGGGTATTTAAAGCCATACAGTTCATGTAACAGGATTCAGATCGCTGAATCCAGAGTGCATTTTCTGTATCTCTGACAACTGCCATTCACCAACCATGTATTCCATACTGTTCCAGTATAATTTACAGCTAAATGTAGTCCCAGCCCCCAATTCTCATAGAGATCCATTCAAATGCTGAGAAGTTATAGTATCACTTGTAAGAATACCAGAAAATAAGATATCAAGAGTCTTTTGATATTGTTGGGTCACAGACATCAGGAATTCTACATTGTTAAATTGTCCAATATTTTTTGATGCCCAAAATTCTATTTATAAAAGGTTCTATAATTTCTAAAAGGTTCATCCGATATGTATGAAAATACCCTCAAATTAAAGCTGACAGTCTGCCCTTCAACCTCATTGTCATTGTATCCTTTTCATCTCAAAGAGCTAGAGCACAGAATTATGGTGCTCAGTGTATATGCTTGCATTTATAGTGCATACACATTCTATTTATAGTGCATACACACTATTTTTTTAATGATTAACTCACATTTCAACACAACTCTTTTTTCCAATTGCATTTTGAAACTAAATTCTTTGTTACTGAGTCAAGGGTGATGTAATTTCTGATATACAATTGCAGGTTATGTTTTTGTTACTATTTGTCTACTGTTTATTAGATTTTTTTTAAATAAACTGTCACATGACTAGAACCACCAGTTTGTCTCCTCTTGTTTTCTCCCATGGTACTTCAGTCCTCTGCAAGCGAGAGGTTGTGATGGCCTTTTTGTCAGGCCAATTACCTCATTTGCACCACCTCAGTAATCTAAGTTCGTTAAGTAATTAGCACTAATTAAGCACAGATGATGACTGACAGCGATGTTTACAAGCGACACTCATATGTTAAATTCAGTTACTTACTATGATTACTAATTACTACTGTGGACATGCTGCAGTATTTTATTTTATTTTATTTTATTTTTTATTTGTAAGGAACCATGTACAATATTAAACATAAATGTTACCATTTGATGCATTGTTAGCCAAAGGCTAATTTTCATCTGCAGTCCCGTGGCAGGTCACAATTAAAACATCCATTCAGTAACAGGACAACATTAAACAAACTACACAAACAAAACAGAGCACATAGTACAAATCACATACAGTAATATATCACACACACATACCTTGTCAGCACCATGAGTATGTTAAATAACTTAGAAGCAGAGGTAATTGAGTACCAAGCTAAACGAAAATACGTATGAAATATGGAGTCAGTGATTGCAAAGTTGAGTAGCTTTTAGCAGATTTTTCTATTTGAATTTAAAGCTACTAATAGAACTACAACTCTTTATGTCATCTCGTACAGCGTTCCACTGAGCATCGGCTTTCACAGAGAAAGCTGACTGCCCAAAGGCAGTACGACAATATGGCACAGTACAATCTCTTATGGAAGTTATTCTTGTGGATCTTACAGAGTTTTCAGAGCGAAGGTGAACACAGTCACTTAAAGATCGAGGGGCCAAACCATTTAAAATTTGATATACTAGACACAGATTAGAGAAAAGTCTAAAATTCTCAAAGCTCAGAAGGTGATGTTTCTCGAGTATCCTAGTGATGATAGCAAAATGGCTTTTTATCCAGAATTTTTAAGGCTTGTTTATACAAAGATTGTAGTGGTTTAATGACTGTTTTGCTGGACTGCCCCCAACAAGTAATACAATAAGACATGTGGGAAAGGATCATGGTATGCATTAATATCTTGGCTGCATCCACAGAGAGAAAATGTCTAATTTGTCTAAAATTTGCCAAGTTGTATTAAATAGTTTTTATCATTTTCTTAACATGTTTCTTAAAGTTGAGATTTGGATCCAATATTACGCATTGTTGCCTAAGATATTTAAATTCAGTGACTATATCAATCCTTTCACCCTTAATAAAAATATCAACGTTAGGAGGCTGTACATTGGTTTTGGAGAAGAATATACCTTTGAAATACCAGTTTAAATCCCTACAGGTAAACTGATGGCCCTACCCATGACATAATACTGACCACACAGATTGCAATGACATACACTGCTCAAAAAAATTAAGGGAACACTTAATCAACACAGTATAACACCAAGTCAATTAAACTTCTGGGATATCGATCTGTCCAGTTAGGAAGCGTAAACGATTGTGAATCAATTTCACCTGCTTTGGTGCAAATGAAAGTGACAACAGATGGACAGGAGAGGCAACAGCAAGGCAACCCCCAAAAAGTAAATGGTTTTGCAAGTGGTGGCCACAGACCATTTCTCTCTCCTTATCCTTTCTGACTGATTTTTCTCTAGTTTTGCATTTTGTTAGTGCCCTTGTCACTACTGGTAGCATGAGGCGATACCTGCAGCCCATTCAGGTTGCACAGGTAGTCCATACGTGCCGTCGCAAGAAGGTTTGCTGTGTCTCCCAGCACAGACTCAAGAACGTGGAGGAAATACCGGGAGACAGGCCATTACACGAGAAGAGCTGGACAGGGCCGTAGAAGGGCAACAACCCAGCGGCAGGTCCGGTATCTGCTCCTTTGTGCAAGGAGGAACAGGAGGAGCACTGCCAGAGCCCTGCAAAATGACCTCCAGCGGGCTACTCGTGTGCATGTTTCTGACCAAACTGTCAGAAACAGACTCCATGAGGGTGGCAAGAGGGCCCGATGTCCTGTAGTAAGACCTGTGCTCACAGCCCAGCACCGTGCAGCTCGATTGGCATTTGCCAGAGAACACCAGAATTGGCAGGTTCGCCATTGGCGCCCTGTTCACTTCACAGATGAGAGCAGGTTCACACATGTGACAGACGTGAAAGAGTCTGGAGACGCCGTGGTGAATGTTATGCTGCCTGCAACATCATCCAGCATGACCGGTTTGGTTTAATTGACTTGGTGTTAAACTGTGATGATTAAGTGTTCCCTTCATTTATTTGAGCAGTGTAGAATAGTGGGCAGCGATCAGCAAATGGAGGCACAAGAGGCTGCTGGAAAGACACTAACAGGCACCGTGGAGTGAACTGCAACTCCAGCTACTGGGGAGAGGTGACAGAGCCACTAGCTTGCAAGCTATAATCAAAACAAAAAGGGAGATTGTGCTCGTTTGTAGCTCATTTCGGTGTGGCACTTTTCGGCGCTTCTGGGACCCCCTGGAGACAGTCCTCGTGTACATTTGGGTATGAAGCCGTGAAATTACTATCAGTCTGAAGTAACAGAGCGCAACCTTTGCAATCACAGCTGCGTGGGGTGTGGGGGGTGCCTTTGCCAAACAAACTGATTCTGAGTCTCTGGCGCACAGCGCTAGTGGTGATTAAAACATTGAGAGGGAACAGAAAAACTGTCACCAGGAAACAGGTTTCATATGTGTGAACAGCAGGAATAGCAGGGCTGACACAGCAAACTGCCCCTGAGAAAAAACAGCACGTGAATATCTGTGCAGACTGTGTGAAACTCGATAAGGCCATTTCTAAACAGCTGAACCACCCCCCATACACACATACACTCATCCGCACTCTCACACACCAGGCCCACTTGGAAAATTAAACCCTAAAACAACACTCTTTAAAGCTGTCCTATTTCTAAAAGTTTGCGCAATACTAGTCTATGATCATAAACATCTCCAAGAGGCTGAAACAACCTTTCAGCTTTGAATCTAGATGTCAGTTTCTTTTTTACGTGTACTTTTGCACCATTGTCTGCCTGAACAGAGAGCACAGGGCTGTGTGCGCGACGGAGAGCTCCAGTCACCCGCATGCCACGCTGCATGTACTGATCTAAAACAAACAGTCTAAGCAGAGCATCCTGTTCGCCACGTACAAAAAGAGGTGGTCAATTGCTGGAAGTGAACAATGGGCTTAGTGCTGAGAAGCTTGCAAGCTCCAGGAACAGGTTTGCCACAAGAGGGGAACCAGGCACAGGTTTTCTGGCAAAAACAACAGATTGGTCGGGGGGTCGGGGTATGTGGAGAGGATATGTGGCCAGGCCTATGCTCTCTGCCAGTCTGCGTTTGACATTAAACTGGAACCCCCCCCCCTTGTGTCTTTGATTGATGCACAGGTGTGGCCTTGCCAGAGAGAAATGCGGTCTGTTACCTGTCAAATGAGCCAGCAGGCAATGGGAAATCAAAGAACCTCCTTCAGACAAAAGGGGGCAGATCCACAAAAGTAGTAGTTTCTGCTCCAGGCTGCCTGCAATCGACCACTTTCTGGTCGGAGCACCTCCGCTATCATCCATATGCAGACTATTACCAATCTTTCTGAAATGTCATAGCCTAGGTCTGAAAGTAAACAACTGGCACTGGAAACACACCACGGTGCCGAGAGGGAAATGACCTTCACTGGAAAGCATTGTTGCCTAAAGTTTGTTTATTTTTACACGCTATAAATACGAACGCACGCCGCCAAAAAGTGATGGCGCGGCGCAAACATTCCAGTTGCTGCAGAAGCTATCGTCAGCACGCACCTGGGCTTACTGTGTCGACAGCACCGGTGGTGCGACTGAGAACCTAGACAGGAAGTCGACTGGAGAAAATTCTGCATTTGACAAGTACATTACATTACATTATAGACATTTAGCAGACGCTCTTATCCAGAGCGACGTACATAGTGCAAGTAGGCATACCACGTTTCTGTACAATTCATATGAGCACATAGCATTTGGTATGAAAAATGACAGCATTCTGCCTGCAACTCACTCAAAAAACCTAGCACATCAAGTGAATGTCCACATCATCTTGAACTGAACACATCTTTCACTTAATTACACACAGGGTAGCTCTCTGCGATCAGTAATGTTCCTTCTCCTTAGCTTACAATCAACCATAATATAAAATTCCATTCTAGACGAATAGCCTATTCACTTCTTTCGTGACTATCTAGGCTACATTGCGCAAGGCGAGTAGGAGGGGCTGGGATGGACTTGTGGATTCAAGACGATATTGTAAATATTAGCTTCCGTTGAACATAACAAGCAGCCCCTTTGTCGATTTGTTCACACATTCTTACTTTACACATTCTATAGCCTATTTTGGCTATCTGTTCAGTTCATGGGTGGATGCAGAGAGGGTCAAATTGCCGAAAGCACACCCGCAACCACATACGCGATTACATAACAGTTGTCGCATGCGTTATTTCCACCTCAGCAACAGGCTGAATCGGTGACAGCTTGGCCTCTTAATATTCTCACAGTAACCATTCTGGAAGTGCATCAAAATCACCCATTCCGCCGCCCCCTCCCCTTTCCGCTGTCCCTTCTGTGTAATGGATTTCTGCTCCTCCTGCCTTTTCCTGAATACATGCAGCAGAGGAACTACTCATCAGGTTTTGTCATTGGGATGTAGCTAAGGGTGAACTCTGCTCTCAGAGGTGCAGCAAGAAAAACATTATAAACACAGCTCGTCGAAATACTGTACGTAGATTTAATCCGAGGCAATTGCAGGCCTACTACATCAATTTAGCATTATCTAATTGAGGGAGGGAATCTGGCAACTAGCGCAATTTCTGAGAGCCGTGGTTGCAGCTCGCAACTTAACATTAAGTTATTTGTTATTTGCATTTTCTCATTACTAATTCCAGAAAGCTATTTTTTAATTGTGTTTGTATTAAATTAGACGGATTTTTTACATCAAACTAAACCAAACCATATTTGACGCGAACATACTTCTATAGTTCTGGAACATACTTCTGAATAACCTGCCGAGGTGGAAAGTCCAGGGGTCAGAAAGTAAAAGTCCTGCAGTCTGTTTCGTCCACCCATGAATTTACACAGCTGATTTCACCAATTAGCTCAACCTCCTGGCTGAAGAATTTTGCTAATTAACAAATCCAGGTGATTGGAACAAAATACTGGGGAGGAGTTTTACTTTCTGAACGTGGACTTTCTGCCTCTGAAACCTGCAGTGATATGCTGCAATGCCACGTGTAAAATACCACCTGTCTCGTAGAATTAGCCTGGTCGAATTCAGATTGAACTGACAATCATCTAATTTGCAGCGATTGGCCTTTCCGTTAGGCAAATCTGTAGTTTTCCGTTACACCCTCTTCTATCTGTGAAACTGTATACACACCCCTCATCAACAGACTCCCTGTTCTCCATCCCTCGTTCCGAAGTCACTGTACCTCCTTTCTACAAGAGTCGTCTGTCTCCTGACTGCACGTCTGTGGACTGCAGCATTATCTCCGTTGCCCAATGCCGTTTTATACACAGTCTGGATCTTTGTTCTCTTTGGTTATTTTCTTACGCTCTGGCATCCTATATTAATACTTTATGCGTGCTCAAATTGGACACTGTCGGAGCCATCTTTCCCAGACACAGAGAAGTCTCTGTGCAACCATTTACTCAGGTTCGACCACAAAGCCATCATGGTGTACATTACTGTCCAGGTGCATGCTTAACCACTGGAAAGAGTTGCTTTGGTCTGTCCTCTTTCAGAGCATCCCATCATTACAGAAATAACGTGTTGACACCTTTTTTCCGGTGGCTACCTTCAAACGTTTTTACCTACGTACAGATGCCGTGCTAAAGTAAATACAAAAATATTTTTGTGTCAACTTCTCTCGGATTAAAAATGATACATTAACTAACGATTAGTGTTTAATATGGGTCAAAAGCAGAACCTAAAATGTACATTTCCAGGACAGTTGTGCTTTTGTAAACAAACACCCGAGGAAAGCGTTTAGTTAGGCAAACCAAACACTCAGCAAGACCCTGATGTCAAAACTGTATCTAGGCTACAATATCACTGGATCTTAAAGGGTAACTACACCCTAGATCACTTTTTTTTTAAACACATTCTGCCTTTTAAGCTGTAAACGTGTTTGTATGCCTACCTTACAATTAAACGTATTCATGCATTCCGTTATTGCAACAATTCTGAAATAATATTGTATGTCATGAGAAACTGGGAGAAGAGTCTGTGCTGCCCCTAACGGTTGAATTCTCTTTCTGCTCCCCAGCGATCAGCGCCCCCGCCCTAATCGTGATGTCAGAGTACCTTATCGTAGGTAAATCTATGTCATATGGATAATTGTTGTCGCCCACAACGGAAACAGCCGGCACCTGATTGGTTAGACCCACTACGTTACTTTCGTTTCGGCTCTACGTTTTTAAACCGGTTGCTGTATCTTGATTCATAATTGATGTGCAACGTCTAGTTTGACCCGAGTTAAAAAAAATCATTTGTACAATGTACGTTCATTTATGCAAATTACGATGGACACAGCTGCTCCGCCCCTACCCCTCTCCCTAGCTCACCCCACGAAGTATTTTTCAAAATAGTTTCGTCGGCGGAGACGGGCTGAAACAGTGGGTTTCAAACACTTACCCTACAATTTCTGACTATGAGAATGAGCCCAGCTGCCCTTTAAACATGATTTTTGTATTCATTATAATTACACTATAAAGCCATGGAGTCTGAACCATGAGATAATGTAGAAATAGGTCTAGTCACAATAGAATAAATAAAAGATAACAAATAGGATTCTTTAGTTTGGCTTCATGACAGCAGATGAGGATACAGCAAGATAAACTATTTCCTTAAGGAGTTACTTATGTTCACGGCTTTCTTGTAAAGCATAAAAAGTTTTAAACACCTAATTCCACTATGTAGGCAATGTGTTTGCAGTGGCCTATTAGATGAAAAAGAACTGTCCTGTGCACTGGGTCCTTTCTCATTGCTCTAAATCTAAAATCAGATACGTTCCAACAGCGCCACCCAATGGTTTGTTCATTGCATTGCAAGCCTGCCATTTGTAAATATACATAGGACAGATTTAGAAGCACCTTGGAAATACCTGTGCTTTTCAGAGGAACGAGACAGAGCGTGCCTCTGTGTCCCATCAAAGCACAGCTTATTACAGCAATATAGTCCAGCCATGGAATAAAGTGTATTTCTGTGGTAGACACAAATAGCCAACAGAGGTGCTTCTAACAGCCCCAGTACTGATGTGCAACTCTCAAAAAACCTAGCACATCAAGAGAATGTCCACATCATCTTGAACTGAACACATCTTTAACTTAATTACACACAGGGTAGCTCAAAAGATCATCAACCAATAAATAAGAAATTAAGTATCACACAGTACTGTATTTAATTTTTGAATATTCTAGTGAACTTCAACATGACCCATGTTTTATGGCTGTCTGTAAGGTAAAGGCAGTGGGAGGTGTTAGAAATGAATAATAAAAACAACAAAAATATTATTAGCCTGGTTGTTGTTGTGTGAGCAGGTGTAGAGCACGAAGAGACACTGAGAGGAGATTTAACGTACACTTCATGTAGAGGTCGGCTAATGGATGCGGCCTGGACTTGGACCGAAGAGAGCACAACCAAAGGCATCCTCGGGTGCCTCAGACTCCTGTGAGAACTCCTTTATAACAGAATATTTAGCAACATGTCAATTCGCACGAGATTGCTATAACCTGGGGTTATTTTTACAGGGCATTTAACAGCAGGTAAATGAAGCCGGACTCTTTACTGGAACGGGACCTCCCCCTGTAAAACGTATCCCATACGAACAGGGCTTAAGACAACTACATCCCGCTGGTCTGGACTCCCAGGCATGGTAAGCTAATGACAAAGACCAGACTCAATCCCGTAGTACGCTATAGGACCAAGCCTATTCTAGTGTTGAGCCCTTTGACCAGCTGACCTACTTGGTACCACCTACACAGGGTATTTCAAAGGGTTTGCATTGCGATTCTACACTATTTGAGGAAAAAGCAATCGATAACCACAAAAATTCTTAAATCAATTTTTAATTATTTTTTATTTTTTAAACAATGAATTTATTTAGTTTATCATCCACTGTTAAATTCCAAATAAGCAGTCAATAAAAGTCAAGCGCAAGAAAGATGAAGATGAGAGTTGCTTAATGAAAAACCAAACGTGCATTTCAACTGGGCCAAAACCCACGACATTACAAAACATATTTCAACATTGCAATGTGACCTTGAACAGGTCAGACAGACATACAATGCCAATGGAAGGGTATCACAGTAAAAAAAAAACTACAGAATGTCTAAATCTGCTTCATTAGGAAGTTTCCATCTGAGTTCCTTCTGAAAAACACAGAAATGGGTGAAAAGATTTTAGACGCATAGTTCAAATTTGGCTATTTAGTTGTTTTTTTTCACGTCAGCAAACTTCATGTTTCATGTTCTTTCTGAACCATCCTTTTGATAAAACAGTCTTCTGCTTTTCAATGTTTAAAATACCGTTTATGTGAAAAAACACATTTTAAAGAATACAGAAACTGATACAAACACATGGGACAGCAAATGTATTGGACAAACAATTGTCTACTTTTGGAAAAACTAGCATTTCTAAATGTAATCAAAATCCAAGTATCAGGGCAAACGCGATGGAGCTCGCAAATAAAAGGTGATACATTGAGACTCTCAGTTGAAGTGGCCACACTTACGCGTTTCGTTGAAGAGGAAGGAGTCCTGGTACTCCTTCATGTACTGTGAGGATCGAGACTCGTCCAGGAAGAGCGAGTACACCCTCTTTATATCCTCCACTTGTACTTCTGTACCCTGAGAAGAACAGACCACACAGCCTTAAAGCTCACATAGCCACAGAACCCATTCTCTAACACAGGTCCTCACGCAACAATCTTTCATTAATATGTATGGTCCTTCCCAGGTGGCACGTGGTGCGTTCTCAGGGTCCAGTACACCTATGCTGAACGGGGCTGTGGCCAGGAGACCCACAATCTGAAGCATAACTGGCCACAGCAGACTGAGAAAGGAGGTTTCACTTGGCAGGATATTATCCCAACACGTGCGAAAGATTCACGGGCCTCTTTGTCCGTGCAACTAAAATGATGGACTGTAGGGTGAGAAGAAGTGGCAGCTAGGGCTGAATGCATTTTGGTGGATTGTCTACACCTGTCCATTTGATTAAGGATGTGGCCAAACTGAAAAATGTGACCAGGCATTCAAAAGGGAGGAAGAGAGAGAAAAAAAAAAAACGGAGTAATAAACAACAATATAATTTGCGTGGGGTGCGAGGGAAACAAAGGGTTACAGTCGTGTCGGTTGTTTTCAAGCGGTTGTGTCGACGCCACGCTACGGCTGCACTACCCACCCTTCGCTTGCGGCAAACCAGACCGGCCGTACTGATCAGCTGTATGGCGTAGCGAAGGGACGTTTCCAGTCCGATGCGGGTCAGCACTGTGTGTGCTTCTTCACTGAGCTCCACGTCCTCCTCTTCACACCTGCGGGGGAAACACAATACTCAGGTCTGTGGATGTTTGTGAGCAGCCGTGCCATTATGTTTAGAAAGAGACTTGTTTGTAGCTTTGTTGATTTTTTCTCATGTAAATTTGCTTAAAAAGACAAAATATAAGCTGTAACGATGAACCATGGTACCTTAGACAGCTTTACAGGATTCAAATAGCCACTAGTCTAACAGATTTTGGCCACTACATTTTCAAAAGCAACGCTACAATTTTTAAATAATAAAATACATCCCTTCACTGTGATAAGAAAGCAACTTTAACAATACATATGTCCTCAGTTTAGGACTACAATAGGAATGATAACGTGAACGTTTTAAGTCTGAAAGGATATCATTTCTTTATAACACTTGCTTGTAAAACACTGGCATAAATACAAATGTATTAACATTAACGGCAGTCTCACCTTTTACAGAAATTAAATTATATAGTAAAGCTTATTTCCGAATTGCTTATAAACAACCGACAATTGAATTGTGCTTTGCAAATAGTATTTTCATCTTAAATCTTACTAGGCACAGATTTAATGTGGCCTTCATAGTGTCCTAGCAATTTAAAATTATGTTATCGTTTAAAAACTGAGGACTCAAATGCGATTCCTCCACATTAGCTAGAAAAGTGCACGATTCAGGAAAAAAAATTTGGTCATTAAATAATATTTTAAAATAATCAAATTCTGAAATTATCTAAAATTATTAGTTGAACTATGCAAGTATTAGTTGAAAAATGAATTTGAAAAGGATTTTATTTATTTATTTCACTTGAATGTATGTTTGAAGTGCGCAACTGTGTCACTGGTGCTGAAGGGTTTTTATGACAAAAATAAATGCTCATAAACCCTTCTCAGCTAACACCAAGTCTTAACGGATTATTAATGCTCATAAACCCTATTCAGCTAACACCAAGTCTTAACGGATTATTAATGCTAATAAACCCTTCTCAGCTAACACCAAGTCTTACCGGATTTTGAGGATCTGGCGGGTCTCCTTCTCTGTGTAGGGAGACGTTGCGATGATCAACAGGCGATCCAGCATGTCGATAGGGATTCCGTGAGGGCTCTGGTAGTTTGTTCCCCGGATTCTGGAAAATGACAGAGTGGCAACTTAGGAATTCCATTTAGTCATGAGATCTGAAAAGATCACACTCCCATCATATTTACACTTTTCATGCCTTTTCTGTGACATTTACAAGTTCCTCTGAGACTGGGAAACTTTGAACATTTACGCTTAGAGAAGCAATATCCCACCCCTCACAGTATTATGTTGAAGATATTGTGTGTTAACACAGGCACACATCTGTGGAAGCTTTAGCCACTGAATACCAGGTACCAATGACTTTTGGTCATGAGCTTTGTATACACGCCCATTGAGGTAGCCGACTTATTAGCGATATCAGCTACACTAACAGCAAATGACATCAGGCTAGCAAAGAAAAACAGTCATATCACGTGCAGTCTTTGCAATTTAAAGACACGTGTTTCAGTGATTTTCAGGGGCCATAGGAGCTGCGATTCGGATAAAGATCGTAAATATCTACCGGGTAATTCCTCGGTTAGTAGCTATGATGAGGACCGGAGACAGATCGCTCTCCAGGGCTCGGTTCAGAAAGGAGAAGCACTCAATGTCCAGCATGTGGACCTCATCGATGAAGAGCACCTGGAATCAGATAACATCAATGCGTTTGACTTCACACGAGTGCGACCACTTCCTGAGGTAAAGTATCATAGCAAACTACAAAAACAGACTAGCATTGCACATTAAAAGCACAAAGTTTGATATCATAATTAAAATGAAGCAGTAATAAAAAGTCAAGCTTCAAAGCATTCAGAATTTTAGATGGTAGCTAGCTTGATCTACGATGTGTCCCTACTCAGGCGCAGCACTGTTTCCTCCCTCGCTGGCTCCGCCCATGTGCCTATGTAATTTACATGCCCACTTGATGCCACCGTAGTCTTTCAAAAACAAGGAAGTGGTAGAGGTGCACGTCATTTTGACATATACCTCTACCAAATTTGTAACTTTAGCGGTCAATATTTCAGTTCACATATGTTTTGGACAGTGACAAAGAGAGACTTGATTAGTCGCGCCTTGATCTGTTAAATAAGGTTAATGTTGTTTTGTTTTTTTATTCAGAAACAGGATCTCATAATATTTCAGCATCATTTCATAAATAAACCAGTACAATCGCATGAATGAAGAATCACATGTGCAGACTCACCCCTGGTATTATCTCGGCCTTCCCCTCCTCTCTCCACTCTGACACTTTAGCATTGATCTGTTCCCGCACTTCTGACTTGATCTCTCCAGTGTCACCTGTGATGGCAAACAGAGCGGCATTAGCTTTCAGTGGCCTTTAACTGTCCTGAAGCCATCTCCTGTGTGCACGTCCTAAAACGGGGCGGGGAGAGGTCTGTCAGACCTGAGAAGAGAGCGAGGAAGCCTTGTGTGCGGCTGTTGATGACGTCGATTTCGTGGAGGGACACCGTGTGGACCACCTCCTTCCTCTTCTGCAGCTCCCCCTCCGGACACTGGACAAACTGCGTCTGAAACGCAAAGACGTCAGAGGTCGGAAATGGGAATATCAAGTAGCAGAGCAGGCAGTGGGATAAGGCTTCTACACTAGAAAAGGGCCTCACAAATACAGGCCCATGACCACTGAACACGCCACTCAGGAGCCTTGTGTGCCATTTTGTTCTCTAACCAGTTAAAGTTAAAGGAGTGTTCCACCGAAAAATGATGTTTGATTTTAGAAAAGTAGCTCTCCTCCTGATTAAAATGAGCTCTCAACCTACTTTCTACCGGTAGTGAGAGCAGAAATTCCGCCCCCAAATTACTGCGCATGTACCAGGTTCCTGCTTTACTGTGAACTACAACGTCCAAGAGCGCATACAGTTTATGAGCAGTGTCAACGCCAGTCACACTGAATAATGTTACAAACGAAGGCAGGGTTGCCAGATCTTGCAAGAGTTTCCAGCCAATTGGCAACTCAAAACTAGCCAAAAATATATTGTTAACCGAAACCGACGTTTTTTAAGTAGTTTTTTACCTTTTAAAAGTGTGTGCTTTGTGACTTTTAATTTCCTCCTGTGACTGCACTTGGAAAGTAGTCCAATTTGGCTGTAAAACTGTGGACAGGGCAACATTGAGTGGAGGGACTGGGTCTCGTGAATCATATTGGCTAGCCTAACCAGAGGTCTGCAACACTTATTTATTTCTCATCCCTGTCCTCTAACGTTAACCTTTAGCGTTGAACCTAGGTAAACGAGCGGTGTAACGTTAGCCTACATGTGGTAACTACCGCAATTCCAACTGAAACGGAAATGTGTGCCATCGGGCAGTTTCATGCCGAAGCACTTCTAATTGGCAGTGCGTTCAGCGCAGGATAGCCTATTCTGGCTAAAAACAGAAGCTTTCCACCGACGACAAAATCTAGTAATAGGCTATATTAAAAACATTTTGCTTCTGTAATCGTATGTTCAAAGTGAAACCGTTCAATTACGATCAGCTCGCTTATGACTATGTTAGTCTACTTTTCATGGTCATGATCATAATGTAGTTGGCATGGCCCTTACTGGGTGATTCAATAAGGCAGAGGAAGACCAGAGTTGTATCATTTGTCCACTCTGTAACCGACAGCACTCGAGTCCTGTTTGGTTTAGTTTGCCAAAACATATTTAGGAAACAACGTATCAATGTAATTTTCTGACATTATAATAAAATAGAAATGGTAGCTAGCTTGATCTACGATGTGTCCCGACTCAGGCGCAGCACTGTTTCCTCCCTCGCTGGCTCCGCCCATGTGCCTATGTAATTTACATGCCCACTTGATGCCACCGTAGTCTTTCAAAAACAAGGAAGTGGTAGAGGTGCACGTCATTTCGATGTATACCTCTACCAAATTTGTAACTTTAGCGGCCAATATTTCAGTTCACATATTGTTTTGGTCAGTGACAAAGAGAGACTTGATTAGTCGCGCCTTGATCTGTTAAATAAGGTTAATGTTGTTTTTCGGTGGAACTATCCTTTAAGAAAAACATGTTTTTAAGATGAAAATTCCTAATTTAAACTGAAGTGCTTTTAAAAGCCTGCAGGTTTGGCTCATTACATTTTTCTTTCTGTTCTCCCACAGACAAGTGTTCAGCTTCAGACATCCACGTGTTCCGCATTTACGCAACGTCATTCTCAATGCATATTTTCCTTAGCGCAAATAACAAAAGGTGAATGCATTATCCATCGGAAAACTCTTTCTATGATTGAGCAGCAAGCCCTTACATTAATGTGATATGAATATACCTTTGCAGCAAGCACACTTGTTTTTGACATAACCTCACCTCAGGAGGGCAAATCGTTGCAGGTACCAAGTTCAGATCAATAATCAGCTCGCAACAATTGTTGACGAGTACTTACGGTCGGAATGAAAACCAGCATAAACCAAGAGGCCACAGGGTTAGGTCAGGGTAGCCCTGGTATAGAATAATCCTTTCAGCAGATGAGTGGTGTGCGGAAGACCAGGGCGTGAGGCTTACCTGCGCTCCCATGGCGTCGTAGTCTCTGGCCCGAGTGAAGGAGCGTCCGAGCTTGCTGATCTTCCCGGTGGCTTTATCGATTGTGATCACATCCCTGTAGATGCACAACGCACCACTCGTCACACTTCAGCGCCATTAGCCGTCCACTGATTTATTCATTACTAAAGAAGCACTCAAGCCTGCAGTGACGCACGCGAGGATCAATACGGATGACCGTTTCTCACCCTGCTTGCACTCGCTCTTTACCGAGGCTCTCGATCATTTTGCTGCCCAGGTCGTAAATGGTCTCCATCTCTGTTGTCTTCAGGGTCAGTTTGCCCACCTTGGTGCCCTAATGAATAGAAAGGTCCATAGACTCAATACCAATAGATGTGCTGTGCTGCAGTTTCTTGGTTAATGCTGGAACTTTTATTCGTCAACAAAATTGCATTTGCTTTCACTGTGATAACCAAGCAGCTTTTATAATATACGTGTCCTCAGTGTCAGATTGCAATCAAAATGGATGCGTACCAAAATTAAATACTTTTTTTCTTCGTGTTATCAAGGGACATGAATCATTCTAGAGACTGGCCTGAAAGTATCACATTTTCAGTGACCTGCTGTGACTGCCGGCAGGATACACACACAAACCACATAACTGATGACACTTGTGTAAATATATACACTTATGCACTCATTCAACCCACAAAAAAAGGCATCTAGCTGAGAACTCACTGTTCCAGTTGCCGGCCTATCGATTTGAATCTCTACGACTTCTCCTTCGATGATCTCGGTCTCTTCCCTGAAAAGATAAAGCGAAATTAAACAAGTTTCAACTCCTTTATAAACTCAGAAAGAAAAAAAAATTTGGAAGAATTCTTGACCTAAAGCATACCCAATTACATAAAGGCTATTTCTGCTCCTTTATCATTTCACAAGTGAGTTACTGAAAGTTCTGATGAAAGGATCCATTATGTGAGGATAACCCATTTGAGATTAGAAGAGAAGAATTCAAAGTCGCAGTCAGTGTTATAAAAATTCCGTAGCAATGAAGAAAACTTCAGACTAAGAGTGCATCATGGTCTTTGTCAGCACTCTCTTCCATGGGTCACACTCACTTGATCCTCACTCCGATGGCTTTCCGGAAGGCTTGACTGAGGGCTTCAGTTTTACTCATTTCCAAAGAAAAGATCTCACTTCCAGAAATAGCTGTGAAAGGCGTGTCCTGTCCGAGAGACTGCGCGATACCTGACAAGTCAGAGGAGAAGATCAATATCCTTATTGTCATATATAACTTTGCATATATATATATATATATATATATATATATATATATAAAACCTTTCCTACTAGCCCATGCATCTAAAAGAAAAACTTTTGTACCGTAAACTCTTAGTACCATAAAAGGCTATTGCTCATACAATTTCATCAGAATCCCAAAGACAATGAAATATCACCTTATTTAACAATAGGCGTGAATTCAACAGACAAGAGTGGGCCAAGCTGTGCAACTGTACAGAAGGGAGGTGAGCTCCAACACTGCACTGAAATAACAGGACTTCACCTCCCAGGCTCCCACCAACACTTCTATAAAATGTTTCACAAGGCACTACCCTATTTTTGCTGTTCCCTAAAAGTTTAACTTACTGAGATACCAAGTTTTAATTGGGACCATGAAGACATGCAAACAAATGAGTCCGACCTTAAAGGTACAAAGGGGGGGGGTCATGGAACATACCCATGGCGATGGCGGTTTTCCCAGTGCCTGGTTGGCCAGCGATGAGAACGGCTCGTCCAGCGATGTGTCCGTCCTTGATCATCTCCAGGATCAACCCAGCTGCCCGGCGAGACGCCAGCTGACCCACCATCCCCTGGGAAACCTGGGAGTGGCAGTTACGTGCAACTGGTTAACCACGGGACGAAGCTGAGTCAAAGCACTCTAAGCCAGTATCGGCCATCGTTGATAGCTGGGACTTTTTGGAAGCTGGGATTTACCTGCCGAGGTTCCAAGGCATCATCCAATCCAAGGCCACGGATGTGAGAATGTGCTCCTATGGTAAAAAGGAGACAGCATCAGAAATATACATTTTGATTTTGAGTCTGACCATTTCCTGACTGATTAAACCACCCTGAGTACGAATGCATTCAACAGCTGTAAGAATGTGTTGGGTCCATTTGCGATGCAAAACTGTCCATGAAGAGTTAGTCAGATTTAGGTATATTCAACACAGAAGGAGAATCAAGACAACTTTAAATATAAGAAATACAGACCAAAGGTGCACAACTCTCTAGGAGTTTGGCAAAGGCGGATGCATATAGAGCTGGCTTATTTAACATTGACTTCATATCGCCATATTAGTGCATCACAACATCGATTTCACTTTAATGTTATGGGGTCTCCAATACATTATAACAAGTAGCATCAACTAGATATCTAATCATTAGCACCGGTAATATTATAAATATCATAAACTCACCTATTCTCTCTATCCTGGTGATGTCACGCACCTCAGGAACCTTCGTGGCTGCCATCTGTTTTATTTTGAGGACAATGAGAAATAGATAAATCTACGTTCATTCATTAGCCAAGAACAAGTAGATGTCTTGTTAGCTATTGAATATGCAATGTGTACAAACAGTAGCTGGCCTAGCTAGAGAGCTATAACGCACCAAATACACCCCACTCTCAAACAAGCTTGGGTTTCAATACACATTATCAAATTAAAAATAACGAGAACTTTTGGTAGTCATAATATTTAAACAGATAACATATCCTGAATACGGCAGAATCTAAGGTGCCGTTTATGTGGAACCACCATCTCAATTTCCGTGTTTTCTTAAAGGCCCCGGTTTGTGTTTAGATCAAGCTGGAGCGGCACCTCGTTGCCATAGTGATGTAACGTTAGATGATCAGTTTACTAGCTACAAGCTTCAGCAAGTGTTCCACTAGCAAGCAGAAATGCAAAAGATATACACTCGTCAATATTAGCGAACTGTACTAAAAATTACCTGCATTTACTTAAAATTCTAAGGAAAAACCTTCATTTGGCAAGTGCCGTCTAGCTAACATAACACACTTCTATAACTAACGTGTTAGGTGGAACACGAGGCCTATAACGCTACAGCTTGAATGTTCCAGATGTACCGACCATTCACAACCATGGCTTAACTACATTCAAGTAAGACCGGAATTGTGAACTGTCACCAACTCAGCGTGCTCGGTTTACTCCCGCAAAATGGCATGTACAGTCAAGTTAGCTCGTCCGCTAACAGCTAGCTAGCTACGTTAACATTACGCAGCGGCGGTTTCATTACCTAATCAACTCATCCAATCTTTCATGTTCTGAATTTTGCTAAGTACCTTGTAACCTGGTCCACCAAAATAAGATAGTGGTATTTATACATTTCACAGCATAATGCGTCATGTATTCAATGAATGTTCAATAAGTGGAGTATGTATTATAGCGTGTAAATCACTCACCTGTGCTGCCATGTTTTTAAAAACGCGCCGGCTGTTTCGGAGGGTGCACTGTTAAACTACTGCCGTGTAGAAACCTCTAAACGAAATTCTTCAAGGCCGAGTGGCCTACGTCTTATTCTTCTTCTTCTAGAGTTTAATGGTGGGTTATGAGCTTTGTGATACATTACCGCCACCTTCTGAAATGGAGTGTGGGTCGGGATATTGATCTTTAATTATTAAAAGTTTGTCGTTCAAATTCTGTAGATGAGACCCGTATTATATAGAAAGTAAAATATCAGCTTAAAGCAATGGTCCTGAGATTTTTTTTGAAGAATGGTAATAATATTAAACTTCACTTTGTTTTCTGACAAACTTAAAACCAGTTGCCCTCTTTCTTGACTGTTTTATGGACACTTAAAACCAGTAGCCTATGCGCTCAATGGTTTCTTGACGGTTACAACATTCACAACTGTTGTGTTTATTCATTAAAAACAGAGTGCTATTTATTCATTCTAGATAATCACTTCCTCTCTTCTACTCCTATCTGAATTTCTTGACTAGTTCATGCTTTAGCGATGACTGATGAAGTTAAATAGTATGCAGCCAGTCTTTGTAATTTCAAGTTAAATTTACTGTTTCAATTTAAATTCAATTTAAATTTCACATAGCTAACATAACTTTACTTATCCTCCTACAAGCAAACTTGGTGATTCAACTCAAAAAGGATATGCGTGCAGCAAATTTACTGCAGCTTCAAATTAACCTAAACATTGGTGTTTAGGGTATCTGACAAATATAGCTTTAAACTGTGAATTCCCATTATTTATTTATTTCCTTACTAGGAGTAGTACCTCAGTTTTGGTGTGGGGGAGCTAACTTCTCTTCTGACTAAATTCACAAAGGCCTGATGGATGTCTCCCCATTATATGCAATGTTTTATTTAATTTGCTATGTCCTAATCTTAGTCTTGATATGACAATCTCTTACTTTCTATGCTGATTCCAACCTTATTTTGAATCAGATAAAATTTCTCCCTTTACTGTCTTAGTTCCAATATTCTTGCCATCTCTTATTAGCTTTTCCAAATGCGAAAGACCTTATATATTCAACTGACACTTAACACTGCAGGTATTGAGGCCACATACTACATTCTTTAGTGAAGTGTAGCCGAAACATTCTTCACCAAGTAGATCGTCATCTTCAGGCTATTATCAATATGACCAGTAGCAGTAGGGTCACTCTTACCATGAATTATATCAATAAAACAAACAGTCAGATTTTCATTTGACATTTTATTATATTCAACAGTGTAACAACAAGCTCACTGGATAAAACTGAATGAAGTAAAAAATAAAACATTATTAGACAGAAAGCTATACATTTGAACTTGTACCATTGGGTATAATGTCCAAATAATCATCCATATGTGTATGATAAAATATAGTATAACAATGCATTAACAATACATTAACATTGCTTTTCTCACTGGGATGGCAGGCATGCTGTCCACCAGGTTTCAGTTGGTGGGGCTTATCCCATGTTTTAATTGATACCAATACAGTAGCAAGCAGATTATTGTACACACTGTAGCAGGCATGGCCTACATTAGTCCTAGAGGGCTACAGAGTATACTGCTTTTATTTCACTTAAATCAGCAACCGATTTAGACCTAAGAATCGAGGTGAGGCAAGTTCAACTGTGTAATCAACTGCGTCAAGTGATCAATTCAGTGCTGAGTAACAAAAGCAAACATACCCTGTAGTTCTCCAGGGCCAGATCTAGCCACCCAATGCACTGTTACGTGATGTAAGCCAAATCTACACAGTTCATTCATATCTGTTGTCATTTATTTAAAGAAAATCACAGTACCACCCATGTTCTAGCATTAGGTTTGCTTATGCATAGATTTTGTATCACACTTTTTAATATTGTTTATTGTTTATTGTTTATTGAATGGATCCCCATTAGACGCGCCGCCGGGCGAGCTAGTAGTCCTGGGGGGTATATAAAAATGCATACAAATATAAAAACATGAAAAATACATGATTCAGTTCAATTCAATACAACATACAGCTTATTTGAGATAATCAGAAAAAATAAAGGCTTTAAAGTATTCTTAATATATAAGTTGTCATTTTGTGGTGCAGGCTATTAAACAGAAATAATATTTACAACTGGTTTATGGTGACAGCAGATTCATACCACACCCAGAAGCCAGCATACAGGGTCTCAGTAAAGGTGCCCTGAAACTTGTGGATGAGGGACATGGTGTCAGAGACATTGTAAAATGACAGGGTGCCAGCGTCGTGGTCCAGGAAGACCCCGATGCGGGACGAGTAGGGGGCGTTTATCTCAAACTGGTCCTTGTTATGGCGAGCGGAGTAGCTGGAGTCGGAGCAGAATAGGCTCCAGGACTTGCGGTTGTATCCGATGCGTGCTCCGTCTCCGTAGCCGGTCCTCTTGATTCCCTTGTAAGTGACCCCTATAGCAGCTCCTTCTCCGCTCCACTCCACCTCCCAGTAATAAGCTCCCCCAGACAGGGGCTCTTTGCAGAGGACCTGGGGCAGGCAGTCAAACCTCTGGACGCTATCTCCGTATGACTGGGCATCTCTCTTTAAGGCAGCCTTCCTGTTCCCTCTCGACAAGTACAGCTGTCTGTATGCTGTGCTTGGGTCTAGTGTGAGTTGGCAGGCATCTGGTTAAAAAGATATTTGGTTAATATTAGTCAAAAGGTGAAATTTTATGAAAAGCACATTTACATTGGAGAAGCAAAAGGGATTTTTGTGCATTTGACTATGTGCTCCCGTAAGATAGATCCCATTATACGTTGTGTGGGTTAATCATTAGTTTATCTCAGTCACTGAGCATGTAAGAAGTTGCATGCAATTAACTAATTTCCCAAAATGCTGCAAAGAAAGTCTTCTGCCTTTTCTGTTATGTATACTCCCTTGCTCACTGGCTTACTATGAATGCTTAAGAACACACAATTCACTTTCCCTGTAAACTCAGAACCAGACCTGGGTTAAATGTATATTTTATGTATTTGAATTACTTATACATAAATACAAACACATAAATGTACATACGGTATGTAACATGTAATAGTTTTGCGTTTTATTTGAAAATATTCAAATACACAGAAAATAGCATTTTCAAATACAAATACTTAAATGCTCATGTATTTCACCCAGATCTACTCAGAAAATTCCATTATTGTTGCAGAACCTTCCTCAACTACTTTTACATTGTTTGTGTGTAGACAAGACACGATAGTGCATGAACGGTATCTAATTGTGGGTTGTGTTAATCCCATAGGGTTCATTCACAAAGAATATCTCCGTACATTTGGTCAAATGTGGAAAATACCAAGTGTGGTTATTTCGGAAGCATGGGAAGTGATGGTTGACTTTTTCATGACCAAAAAACAGCCTGATGCCACCTTGCACCCTTTCATGTAACCGTTTTCAAGATATTAAAAATTTAACTCCCTCGGGTCTACACAAGCATGCAAATAGAAGGCACGAGAGATGTCACCTGCCTGGTGGCTATGTTTCTCCACCTCAGCAGGTCAGAACTGATGGTACACTTGCTTGGCGTCTCTGCCAGATGGAGGGTAGCGTTGATCTGGAATGGCAGAAGTGCCAATGTAACTTGTCTATAAATGGGAGTTAATCCTGTTTTGTATTTAAGTGTGCTTTTGATCCTTAACGTTTTGTATGTTTTCGGATTTTTTGATTTGCATGCTAAGTACACCCTGGTTTGCAATTAGACACGTTCTCTGGACAGAATTTCAGCAGATACATTTTGTTGTATCTTTTTTGAAATTGTAACAGTCAGGAATGCAAGAGGCGTCCAACAACCTTGAGATAATCTTTGGGTATTTTTGAACCTATTCCAGATTCTTGCTTGATTGTTTCCACATTTTGAGGATTTTGTATATATAACAGCTTGGAGGGGAAAGAGTCATGAAAAAGTATTTACTTATGTGTTATCATGTACATTACTGCATGACCCAACACAATCCCGCCTGCAGGTGTTACAGTACAAACAAGTATGCTGGGTACTGATACAGAGAGGACTAAATTACTACACCAGAAAGGTCATTCATCTAAAAGGATAAGTTCATCCTCTTTGTTATTAATTTCAGAAGTCTGTTTAAAGTACGTAAGAAAGGCACTCACATTGTAAGAACTCATCTCTTGTTCGTGGCTCGTGGCTGGGAGTCTTGGACAGGCCAACTTCATTGGCTGTGGAAACAGAATAGTGATGTCAGTGAGGTGTGTTTCGAACACAAACCCACAAAATCCCCAAACGTCTATTTTTCTTTTTAGTTATTTTTGATCGTTCAGATGAATTATCGATGTACAGACACATGCAGGTCTTGTTGAAAAATAATGTATAACCAAGCTTGTTTTCCCACTAGCCCTGCAGCATTACTTGGGAGCTGCTTGATTGGCTAACATAAAATGGTTAATGTGTAACTTTACAGATTGAACATTGAAGTCAAGGAACAAGGAACTGTAAAGCATTTACAGTAATTGTTTTTTATGAAAGTGGTTCTCTAATTCAATGTATAAGCATTGACTTTAAACTAAAACCTGCTGCATGAGCTGTACCTTATTCAGGAACTGGGGAAAAAAATTGGGGAAAAAAACAATCTGAGGGCTTGGGCAATGTTCTGGCTTTCTGGCTAACTTCCAATATACATAATTGTGCAATGACCTAAGCTCATACTGTTCAAATAAAGGCAGCTCAATACAATGTTTGCTCTTTTTTGAATAGCATAAAACGGTAGCTTATGTGATCAGGTGTCTACTGGGCGTATCACCCGATGAACTCTATGTTGTTGTCATGAAAATATGACATGGTCCATGGTTTGTAGCTTATTAGAGAATCACTTTGTCATGTGTGAATTTGGGCAACCAACAA
Source organism: Ilyophis sp. 1 JC-2022 (assembly GCA_022702515.1). Classification (NCBI taxonomy): domain Eukaryota; kingdom Metazoa; phylum Chordata; class Actinopteri; order Anguilliformes; family Synaphobranchidae; genus Ilyophis; species Ilyophis sp. 1 JC-2022. The sequence continues at coordinate 60,612,288 of CM040401.1, read as the reverse complement.
GATGCTTGCATGTTTGCTTTTGTTAGCACCAATAGATGACTACAATTACTTGTGTGAAAGGGAGGTCCATGACATGTTGCTATTATAATTGACTCACATTTCATGGTTTGTCTTTTTGTGCGTTCATCCAGCTGGCAAAATGGCATCTTATTGACTGAAACGAGAAAGGGGGCAGCATTAAAAAATAGAGCATTTACTGAAATAACCAAAACTGAAGGGCAATAAATGGTAGAGAATTAGTAGAGATAATCTTGATCTCTCTAGTTTCTGAAATCCTCTAGTTTCTCTGACTTGTAAAAGTATGTTTACTGTTGACGTTACCGCCATGTAGCCCCAAGTTAGACAATGAACAGTGACTTTGTATTTTACCCACCTGTCTTTGCCACCTTCACCAGTTCTTCATTGCTGAACTCGTTTAGATGTTCTTTCATCTCGGACACGGTCTTAGTCACGGCTCCAAAGGAGAAGTACGGGTTCACTGACACGGTGGGCAGCTCCTCCGCTTCAGTCTGGGCAATGAGCATGTGGAAGCTCTGGAGCAAAACAGAAAGATGGAGAAATTCAGTCAGTCAGCGAGTGTGGAACCTTCATTCGGTTTGCGGGGCCGCTCTTTTTCCCCCGCGCTCGTGCATGCTGCCTAGCTTGCGGAGAGGCGAGGTTCTGCTCTGAGGCTATTTTCCCGGCAGTGCCTGGATCACCTGGATGAAGTGGATGTGGTCCTCCGTGCGGGAGAGCTGCGTCAGCTCCGCGTCCCGCTTCTTCAGGTCGGCGATCTCGTGGGTCAGCCTCTCCATGTGGTTTTCCGCCGTGTTGAGGGCCGACTTCTTGTTGGTGGAGATGAGTTTGCTCATCTCAGCCTGCATTCTCTCGATGGCTTGCAGCATTTCCCCAAACATCTTCTCACTCTCCTGCAAGGCCCTTTGGGCGGAGCTCTGACCAGGGGAACATAAGACAATGGACAATTTAGCATATACTACATTCCAGTCTGGAAGTGGTTGCTCTACACTTGTCCTGTGATTACTCAGCAAAGACCTGACTTTTTTCCACATTGTGGAATACCAAATGAAAGAATTAATCCTAAGTGTTCATCCAAAAGTGTTGAAATCCTTGTTATTCTAGAACAGTCATGCGTACCTTCAGAGAATCAACTGCTTGTTTCAGTTCCTCCATTTGTTTTAATCTCTCATGGATCTTCTGCTGGATTTCCGCCTGGGTGGCACCCAGAAGGGTCTGAGGAGAAAAATGTTGTTTTGAGCAGTGCCTCAAAGTAACTTTATAAAAGGCTCTTTCATACGCATTATTGAGTAGAACCACATTTTCCTGCTTTCAAACAATGAAAAGGCATAAAGGACAATGCTTAATTTCTCAAACCATGAAGCAGAGGCAGAACAGAAAGGAGTTTATTGAGGCAGAGTTTCATTACCACACCCCTTGCACACCTTGGTTCAACTCATTGCATGACAACCTTACTGTTTACTGGGTGGATCTAACTGACATTTGAAAACACAAATATGTATTTATCACCCTATGGTCATGCAATGCCAAAGCATAAGTAACTCTTAGCTTGACAAATAACCTATGAGTGGTAATAATATTACTATTATATCATTATATTATTATTATATATAATGTATATAATATAATATAATCGTAATTATATTATTATTGTTGTTATTAATTATTGCTGTTGTTGCTATTATATATATTTTATTATTATTATTTAAAACTTTACACACTGTAAGATCTTTATAGTGATCAGATTTGTACACATAGAAGACGCCACTCCCTGACACAGGTGAGGCATAAAGAAAGCAGCCATACCTGTTTCTCTGCCCTCTCTGTTTCCGCGGAAACCATGTCATGGCCCTTGTGCTCCTTCACAGTGCAGAGGACGCAGATGCACATCTGATCGGTGCGGCAGTACAGCTCCAGGCCCTTCTGGTGTTGTGGGCAGATCTGCCGGTCCAGGTGCCCGATCTCGTCCACCAGCTTGTGGCGCTTGAAGGTGGCCGACTCGAAGTGGGGCTTCAGGTGCTTGTCGCAGTAGGACGCCAGGCACATCAGACAGGACTTGATCGCCTTGTGCTTCTTGCCAATGCAGATGTCGCAGCCCACGTCCCTGGGGCCGGCGTAGTTGTAGTCGGGGGACGGCGGCGGTGGCGGCTGCGGCTCGGAGCTCCGTGGAGCCCCCGACCCCGACCGCGACTGCCTGGAGCCCTGGAACCGACGTGGGGACGGTCTTTTGGTGTAGGTGACCCTGCACTCAGGGCAGTTGTAGGACCCGGTGTGGTCAGCATGGTCCCAGTAGGTCTTCAGACAGATAGAGCAGAAGGAGTGTCCGCAGGGAATGGACACGGGGTCTCTCAAGTCCTCCTTGCACAGGTGGCAGTCATCTTCCATGGCCATACTCTTGTTCAATTCTCTCCGAAACAAAAGAGACTTATCGGTCTGTCAGATCAGATAGAAACTGAGGCACGGTGACAGTGCTGCATGTTATATGGAGTACGTAGGGAGGGTTTATGGAGGTTGAACTGGTTGAGCAGAAACCAGAAAAAAAAGAGCAGGGGGCGGGGCTGAAGATGGAGGACGAGTTGGCATCAATCACAGAGAGCTGTAAAAATTTAAAGATGGAGGAATTAGTGAAATGTGTGATCTCAGGACACTGACTCACTGTGCCACCGAAGTAATAAAAATGAGCCCTGTTCACTCTGATTCTAGCCATTCAAAATCAAAATGCCGGCAGCTCCTTCCTCTGCAAACATTACAAATGGTCAAATATGTTTGTTTTAGTACTACCTGTGGTGGGTGTGGAGTGGTTTGGATTTAAGAGTAACTATAGCATGGTGACATTATCAGAGCAAACAACTAGAAAAGTCTCTCAACATGATTTATTCATCTGTTTTATTAAGTGCTTAGAAAGAAGCACAGTGTTTACAATGTGCACCATTTTTCACAGAAGTTTCTTGGTCATTAGTTAAATCTCGAATACTTTATTTTCCTACGATGTAGAATTTACCAACTGTGTTGTGCAGCCAAAATTCACAACACTTAAGATGAGTATCTTTTTGTTGGGTTAGTGAATTACATTTTGTAAGCTTCAAAATTCAAATCCAATTATCATGTGAAACATTTTATGATGCATTTTTACGATGAGGTTTGCAAGTGTAATCTATACAAGATTAATTATGGGTGCAAAGTTTAGGAATGGTCAAACGGTTTGTTCTATACCTGTATAATTATGCTAAATCTGGAGCAGTGATGTAGTCACATCCGAAGGAGGCCTTATGCAAGAGACAGGTTTTTTTTCTCACAAAGACTTACGCTTTAGAGAAGTTCTGTGGCAGGAAACTTAGCCAAGAAACGGGCAGCTCCCACCTGCCCTTACTCTCTGAATGTCATCGCAAACCAGGGGAGTATCTGTGATGGATTTACTCTGAGACTGTACACATCTAAGCTCTCTGGCCTCTACGCAAGGGGAACCAGGAGATTGATGAGGTCGATGGGGGTCTTCAGATTTGGTGGGGTCTCCATGTTCGCTCTAGCATTCCTGTGTTCCCACGGATCGCTCACCCACGGATTTATGCAGGAATTTTGAAAGTCTCATTTATTTATTGTCCTGCTAGGATAGCATTTAACTGAAAGTGTTGTATTGAAATTTAGGGTGCTTGATAACTGCTTTGGAGTCATGTGGAGACGGCAGGCTACATTTTCGTTTGCTGAAAGAACATTTTTCAGATTAGCTTTCAAGGCACAGCTGAAAACACTCGGCTGAATTACAAGAATCTCCATTGGTTGGTGTCTGAAGGTTATAAAGTGGCGTGAGCGCTGATGCGAGTTGTTTGGAGCTATTTGTCACAAACTTCCTGTTTTATTTTCAGTTATGTTTTGCCTGATGTCCATTCTTAATGTTTCTTTTTTGTTACTCTTAAAAGGAATGTGAAGACTCCTCTAATGCAGCGTGCCATTTTCTATCTCTTTGCATCTCTGCTTAGAAAAGACACTGCAGTTATAGGACATACATTTGTGTATGCCTTAGCTTTGCATTACTCCAGTTTATAACAACTGTACATGCATATTATGACAATACCTTTTCTCCTTCTTTTATCATATCTCTTGTCAAAATGGTTACAGGTTCTATGGTTTCGTTGTCAGAAAACGACAGACGGAATGTGGCCAGGCGAGATACATGAGATAAGAGCGGGTCAAGAGGTTTTTCAAAACGTTCCACTGTATGAGTGTGGCTCCTCAAGTCAAACAGGCAGCCAGTGCTAAGCTTAGTCTAAATCCGTAAGGGAGTCAAACAGGCAGCCAGTGCTAAGCTTAGTCTAAATCCATAAGGGAGGACACTTCAGACACATAGTTCACTCTCTGAGGTTTTATGCAAAAGTACCTTTTATAGACTCTCACAATAGACAAGAGAAAGACATGGTAAATCAGTCCAACATTAACAATTGCCTTGGAGGGCTACACTGACTTACTTTTCCAAATAAAATAAATGTACTGTGCCGACAATCTGTTTCCTTTGAAGTAGGTGGCAATTTAATAAGAAGCTTTGTTCTTTTATTGCTGGAGATTAAACTGCAGTAAAGTAGGTAGCTCTAACTTGTCAAGCTACACAGTTGGATGGTTGGATGTTTAGTGTCTTTTTTCTCTTTTTGTATTATTGTCCATTAACCTCCATTAACCCTAAGTCTGAATCGCTATATATACACAAAAGTACTATCTATCCATCTATCTATCTATCTACAAACCCCAATTCCAAAAAAGTTGGGACAGTATGTAAAATGCACATAAAAGCAGAAAGCAATGATTTGTAAATTCTCTTTTACATGTATTTAATTGAAAACAGTAAAAAAATGTAATGTAATGTTTTACTTTATCAACTTTATAGATTTTTGTAAGTATATGCTAATTCAGAATTTGATGTCTGCAACATGTTCCAAAAAAGTTGGGACAGGGCCAAAAAAAAGACTGGGAAGTTCAAAAACATTTCACAGGTAAACAAGTGATGCTATTATGACTGGGTATACAAAAATATAAAAAAACTCTTGATATCTTATTTTCGGGTACTTACAAGCAATACTATAACCTCTCTGCATTTGAATGGATCTCTATGGAAATTGGGGGGTGGGTCTAGATTGAGCTGTAAATTACACGGAAATAGTATGTAATAGAACACATGGTTGGCTAAACGGCTGTAAGTCATCAAGGGTCTGAGGCGAGCCTGAAACTATCACTATTCATATGCATTAGATATGGATGGATCACTTTAAAGGTTGTTTCTTCATTTTCCTATTGCACTCTATGGGACAGGAGAAACAACCCTTTTAATTTTTTCTTTTAATTTTTCCCTTTTCATTTTTTTTTTTTACTTTGATACCTGTCTGTATATATATATATATAGCACATTTGTTTAAATGTTTGTGGTTAATGGACAATACTATGGAAGGCTAAGCTGTTTTAGTCACCCTTGATGAGCAGAAGAAGAGATGCATCAAAAAAGAAAGTCATTATTGTTGGGGTTTTACTGAAGGCCAGAGGTAGAACAATGTAAAGAGACCCCGTTGCTCTTTTAAAACCGAATCCCAGCAAAGCAGTGTGAACAGCCTCACTCTAACTGCTGGAGTTCATTTCAGTCTGCACTGGGGTCAAAGTTTATAGTCTCAACATCAGGTTGTCCTGATAAAGTAGGACTCTTGGCCAGAAATGGTCAAACACTTCCTCAGATTTAACGCTACCTGAAACCAGATCTTGAATTTATTCATGTGCACTGCCTTCAGATGTATAAAAAAGTACATGCATTTTGTTCAAGTTATGTTGATATTCTGGAAAAAAATGATGTTTCTCTTTTTTCCCAGTGTTCACCTTGTGTTTTTCTTTCCTTCCCAAGTTTTCCCCTGAAGTTTTAATTACGCAAACTGACATACACACTGTTTGCTTTGTAGAATGTTTAATCCATGAAGAAAAATGCTAGCCCGACTATGGGGTCAAACAAATGGAAATAAACACATGCGGTTATGGTCAGTATAACAAAAACTACAAAAGAATGACAAATGATTTAAGGAAACGGGTTTGGTTTTTTTAAAAATCTAAGATATTACAAGTTTATAAAGTATATTATTACACGTTCAATCAATTACATGTTCAATCAATTCTGCATCATATATTTTCTGCAGGAGACAGGATGACACATTTCCTCTTTACAACTCTGCCTTTTCCTGTACTTTCATGATGGCTTTAGTGCAGCCAGTATGATTTAACCTGGCTTTCTTCCAGACCCCTCCTGTTTGCTCTGTGTATCTGCCAGAACTCACAAAGGTAGCCATTGTTCCAAGGAAACACTTGTAAATACCTCGTCTCCATGCGCTGACCAGTAACCACTACAAAAAGGATCCTGACTTTTGCACCAATGTCGACTTTTACATTCTTCCAACAGCCAGGCCACCCTTCACTGAGTCTAATGTCCCAACATATTTAAAGTTCAATCTGCAAAATGAAGGTTTGACCCATAGCCTTGAATACCCTGAAACATGAGACTTTCCACCTGCCCGATCAAAGGAAATTATTGAAAAGACTGGATCGAAAACCTTTAGAGAAACAATACCTAGCTATTCATTATTTACTTAAACTGTTTTATTCTGCAACGTGCAGTGACGTTTACACTCATTCCACATGGTAATAAAACACGAAAACATTTATAATATGCAAATGCGCATAGATGCGTCTCAATTCTTAAATTTCTTTTTAATAAAATACAGGAGACTACATGTATAAATTAGCCCGATTGAAGATTTAATGACCACTTAAAACGATCGTTAAATACTCAATCGGACTAATTTCTCACGTAAAACTAGGGCATATTCATTTGACAGTAAATGAACTCTGTCCTTCAACTGAATGTTACTTCTCTCAGTAGTAGTTAATCAGTTGCAAAGACTGTGAGCAGGTTGCACAAAGAACCTTTTCTGGTTTCTGGTCAACATTGAAAACAAGAACGAGAAAAAAACTCGCTTATCAGAAACTCAACCTCCTAATAAGGAGCGAGGTGATACTGTCTACGGAGTGATGTCAGAAATGCAAAGAAGGAGGAACGGCAAGATCTTGCACAACCTGCGAAGACTTTTTAAATGGAATAAAATATGAAAAGTCTCAGCATACAATCCTGTAAATAAATATTTTTAAAAAGGAAAATACAAAACAGAGTCAAAGATGCAGTTAGAATTTTTGGTATTCATTAAAAATATTTATTAAAATCACTAAAGTCCCCCCTAGATTGAGAAAGCGGTTTATTCTTTGTCATGTAAATAAAGGGAGGAGTCTCAACAGGTGAAACTAATGAAGCAGTACATGTGTGAATGTGGTTGTGAAATATGTCATCATTAACAGTCACCACTGTTTCATTTTGTTACACAATATGACATGACATGGGCAATACCCAGAAATATTTGAAGAATTCAATAGTCCACGTCTAATAATTGCAACACGGGCGAGGAGTATGTTCTTCTACATCTCTCATTGACAGATTGCTTTCTCTGGTCGAGGTGTATACACTGATTAGCATTTTCTTTTTTATAGTTACTCCCATTATGTGTGTTGAAGGCCACAAAACTAGTTAAACAGGTGATAGTTTAAATATACAACCCATGTGTTCACTAAAGTCTGCTGAAGTCAAATGGTCTTTAGTGCACCTCAGACATCTACCAGTATTTCTGTTTGTTTTTGGTTCCAAAAGGTAGCAAAATTAACATGTTTCTACATCAAGACTTTGTTTTCACAACACTGCTCCAAAAGCTATCGCCCATGGCAAGTATTTACAATAAACACCCAGCTCTTTAGTTTTGTGTAAAATCATCACTTGATTAGTTTAAGAATTTATATTTCAAATAATGTCTCATACAGGCGTGACTACAAGTTAATTTCCACAAACACAAAAGAAGGAAAATTGAAGTGCCTTGGTGGTGAAAATGCCTGTTGTGGGAACACTGCATTACAACTTTAAGAACCATGACTAAGATGAGGGGTAAATTATTAACACAGATAAACACAGTGAGCTCAGTTTGCCTTATTTATATACATTTAAAATGTCTAATACTGTAAATACCTACAGCGGGACAGAAGAATGAGCACACATGCTGGAATGCTAAATTCTTTCAGCATTCTTAAGCTGCATCTTATGCTCCTTCCTGCAGTTCATTCATTCTCCGCACTTAAGCCGCTCCCCTTTTCTCCCCTTCACCCCACCCCTCCCAACTCAGTGCTTCAGCTGCCTCTGCTCAACCTGTTTATCTTAACTGGGTTACGCCTGAACACTCACGCAGGGCAGAGCTCCGCCTGCTTTCAATCAATAACCTCTGGAATTCAGAAACACAAGTAGGTCCTCTTGTCGCTGACGCAAAGCCTTCTGTGTAAGTTGGGAGTCTCTGTCTCTTCTTTGCAGGTGTTGAAAGATGGCTGAGCCAATGTCTCCCGACTACTTCAGCTGCCCTCTCTGCGTGGGCATGCTGAGGGATCCTGTGGCAATTCCCTGCGGCCACAGTTTCTGCATGGACTGCATCAGCAACTACTGGAACGAGGCGGACTACACCGGGATCTACATCTGCCCTCAGTGCAGGATCACTTTCACCCAGAGGCCCGTGCTGCGCCCCAATACCTTGCTGACCAAAGTGGCGGAGAAGATCAAGAAGTCGGGCCTCAACGCGACAGCTGTCGCTCCCAACAGCTACGCCGGCCCGGGGGACGTGCCGTGCGATTACTGCACGGGCAAGAAGTTCAAGGCCATCAAGTCCTGCCTGAACTGCCTGGCCTCCTATTGTGATAAGCATTTGAAGCCCCACTATGAGTCTGCCACCTTCAAGCGCCACAAGCTGGTGGACGAGCTGGGAAACTTGGACCGCAAGATCTGTCCCCAGCACCAGAAGTCCCTGGAGCTGTTCTGCCGGACCGACCAGATGTGCATCTGTGCTCTCTGCACAGTCAGTGAGCACAGGGGCCATGACATTGTCTCTGCAGAGGCTGAAAGAAGTGAGAAGCAGGTAAGGAGCTCTCTTTCTCAAATACAAATTATTTGTGATTATTGTGGTTGCCAAGGTGGTTGAAGTGGGTAATTTATTTCGTAACTCTTAAGAGCTAAGCTAATGGTTTCTGTAAAAGGCATGAAATGAACAACCAAAAGTTTTTCCACGGGAATAAACATGAGAGCTTTTTCATCGGATTTAAAAAAGGGAGCAGATGCAGGGAGTGGAATAGTGAAGGGGGTGTGGTCTGGTAGAGGAATGTTGCATGAGGTATATGTGTAGTATTCTTTCACACACAAAAAACTTGTGATACCTGTACTTTGAAATTCCGGAATTTTAATCGTCGCCCACCTCATGAGCCGTACAAACCATCCATCTGCTGATTCAGCGTGACCTTGCAGTTCACTCAGTCAGTCCAAACCTCCCACTGACTTCTGCTGTTGTGCATGCCTACATTACACATATCACAGGAACCAGAAATGATTATACAGTGATTTTTATCATCGTCATTGTAAGTATCAAGGTCCCAACTCCACCTCTTGTTTATGTGCCTGTTGTAAAACCGCGTACGTGACTGGCAACAGAATTCAAAGTGAATTTCACAAAGTGTTCCGCCTTTAGTCTTTGGTTACAATACATTAGGAAACAGCTGCAAAATTTAAAAACAAACAGGAGATTTCCACAACTCATATTTCAGGCCAAAGTATGCCATTTGCCAGAATTTTGGATAATAAACGAGAACCTCCTTGAAATAAAATAGTAATGAATTAAACCCATTAATCAAACCCAAGTGAATACAATGTTAATTATAACAATAATGGACCTAAAGATTTCTTAATTGAAGTGCTTTATTTGTACTGTTACTTTCAGTCGGTAGATCTCATTGCATTCAGCCCGGATTTACAACGAAGTCTCCTCCCTCTTTTTCCTCCCGCACTTTTTTCTCCATCAGATTCCTGTCATTCTTCAAGCTTATCTTGAAGAATGGATCAATGGGCTTGGTTAATGGCTTGACTCAAACTCCTTTTGACTTACAAGGGCAAAATGTGAGCACCTTCAAAATGGCTTTTGGTGCAGTCAATGTGGGCTTCACATTCCAGGCATGGTTAGGATTCCTTATTCGCTGCTGAGATAAAGCAGCCCACGGCTGGCAGCTCTTTCAACACTCAAGTTATAAGACGTACGGCAGAAGAGTAGTGGTTATGAAAGTGGATTTTTACTGCTTGTTTCGACACAAACGCAGAGAGTTAGACAACATATTTTGTTTTTGTCCTGTGTCACACATTCAAACTGTATTGGGTGTTGACTGTTCATCCCATTGTTCACAACACAACATGCAGCTCATACCCACGATTATATTACTCTTCCTGTTTTCTAGTATGGACAATAGATTTATACAATGGATCTGTCAGACTCAAAGCATTTTACATGAAATTACGGCTCTATTCATTAAAATTTCAGTGTGACTATTTTTTTTGGATAAATATATTTAAATGGCTCTTTTCCATTCTCAGACTGTAGTAGTTAGATTGTGCCTTTATATTATATTTTAGATATAAGTATATTGTGGCCAAAATCTCGAAATCCACTACACTGTCAGTTTTGTTCCCTTTGTTCACACGACCAGAGACACATTAATGCAAGTGAAGGCCACCCGCTATACTTCCGAGTCTGACCTTAATTTCTTTGGAATCTCTTCAACAGAAACTGTTGGGAGTTTCGCAAACAGAAATCCGTCAGAAATGCCAGGAAAGAATGAAGGAATTGGATGAGCTGAAAACAGCAGTGGATTCCCTCAAAGTAAGTAGCAACGGTGAAGGAAAGAATCAGATACATTCACTCAACCTGAAAAAATTGTAGCATTTTAACATTTACTCAATAACTCAGGTCAGCTTCTGCTGTCATAACAGTGGTTGGTTTTAAGTGTAAATGTAGTTGAGTTTGATCACCATCAAGAATCCTTGACCTAAATACATAAACACTAATACACACACTAATATTAATGTGAGGTATTGATAATGTTTCAGAGAAGAGCACTTGATGCCACTTGATGCATGCATATCAGGGTGAGGGAATTACAGCTTTGACTGATGTGTGGACTACCCAATCAGAGCTCAGCGCAGAGGGCCATGGCTGAGAGTGAGAAGCTGTTCAGTGAGATGATCCGCTCAATCGAAAGGATGCGCGCCGAGGTCACCAAGCTCATCGGCATCAACGAGAAGGCAGCTTTCAACCAGGCAGATGGGCTGGTGGAGAGGCTGGAGCAAGAAATTGAGGAGTTAAAGAAGAAAGAGTCAGGACTGAAACAACTTCACAGCACAGAGGACCATATACATTTCTTACAGGTATAGAACCTAGACCCCTGGTATTCAAATCACGGTCCTCGAGGTCCGAGACCTGCTGGTTTTCTACCCTCCTTTTACCTGTGAGTCAGGTGTGAAGACAGTCTGGCCAATCAGTAGCACTAATTGTTCAGTTAATTACCTGGGAGAAAAAAAACCAAGGCCGGATTTGGATTCGAGTTCCAGATTTGAATATCCATGACCTAGACATTATTCGTATCGAATACTCCTGTTTGCAGAAATTTCACAAAGATTAGTGCAACTCAACCAATAATGAAAGTAACTCTCTCATTGAAACACAAACTTTCTAGAAGTATATAGTTTAATTAAATTTACTTCAATCACTAATTGAAATAAAATTTGAACTGTTGTATTGTTGTAACAATAATAACAATACTCGTATTATTAATACATAAACCTGCACCATTAGCTACATCCAGAGAAAGTATGTCCATAGAAGGTTATCCTTTTTGACTTCATGTGTTTTGTCTACTCTTGCCTGTTGCAGAACTTCAATTATCTCTGCACCCCTACTGATGATGGAGTTATACCTCGAGTGTCAATCAACCCAGACTTCTCATTTGGAGCTGCCAGGAAAGCTGTGGCTGAAATTAAGGAACGTCTGGAAGAACTGGGCAGAGAGGAATTAATGAAGATCTCCAAATCAGGTCAGATCTGGTACCACCAAAGGTTAAAGGCTAAGACACTGCAAGTTAACAAAGGGATTATTGTTCAAATTCATGCAAGTAGAAAAAAGCCTGTTATGGTATGTATTTCTAACAACTTTTTGTGTCGTGTGTTACAGTGAACGAAACTCCAGTTTACACAATGGAGAACCGGACAAGGGAGAGAACCATTAGAGGTAATGATTCATTCCTGTAGGCTTACTGCACATTTTGAATGAGTCATGATGAATTTCTCTGTAATACCAGGCTTTACGAAACATACCGTATTCCTTTGTCAACAAAAACATTTGCAAGCCTAAGATTGAAACAGGAACCACTTTTTTACCATCCTAAACAGACTCAACATAAATTTTAATTGAAGTAACCATTATATTGTTCTGACCTAGCTAAAGAGGTGACCGTGGTGGATAGTGCACCACTGCCTGAACCTAGGAGCAGATCTGAGTTTTTGAAAAGTGAGTATCCATCTCAAATCCCTTCTTTTTCTTGCTCAGTCAATAATATTTGCATTCATATATATTTTTGAAGAAGATGGTGATCTAAATAATATAATTGGAACATTTACATATATGTTTTACATTTCAATGTTAATGCTTTACTTGGAGAAAACATTTAAACTTGGTTTATATTTTCATCTCAGTCACTTAGAGGTTTATTGTACTTCAATATAATAAGATGTGACAAGTATTCTTTTAAACATTGATACAGACTTCTGCCAGCTCAGATTGGATCCCAGTACTGCATACAAAGAGCTCTACTTGTCTGATGGCAACAGAAAGGTGATCCGGACCAGAGACCTGCAGCCGTACGCTGAGAGCTCTGAGAGGTTTGACAGCTTTGCCCAGGTGCTCTGTCGAGAGGCCCTATCAGGGGGGCGCTTCTACTGGGAAATTGAGTGGAGCGGGGAGTTCTCCATCGGGGTGGCCTACAAGGGGATCAGCCGGAAAGGCAAAGGGTCCCTCTGCCTCCTGGGGTACAACGAAAAGTCCTGGAGCCTGCTCTGCTCCGACTCCGGCTATTCGGCCTGGCACAACAGAGTGGACAAGGCCATAAATGCTGCCCACTCGCCCAGGATAGGAGTCTTTTTGGATCACACCGCTGGGATTCTGTCCTTCTACAGCATAGGAGAGTCTATGACCCTCATACATAAGTTTGAGACAGCATTTAAGGAGCCGTTGTATCCCGGCTTTGGAGTGGGCACCTCTGTTAAGATCTGCCAACTTAAATGATCAAACTGCTCCTTATATGAAAAAACAAAAACATTTACAATGTACCATATGGCTTCTTTGAACTTTTTTGTATTATTCTTTTTTTTTGTTGTTTTTAATGTGAATGTAAGTACCCATATGATCTGTCAAAGGAGGTTTCATTTCAGTATTTTTCAGAATGTTCCTACAAGAATTGTGTTATTGTCAATCCCTGAATATTAAAATACATTATGGAAGATTTTGTTGACATGCATGTTAAAAAAATACATTCCTTTAATCTATGATTCAACACACACTACTTTTTCACTTAAATACTAATCTTTTTATATTCATCCATATATCAATAAGGGAAATGTAATACCGGCACAACAATAACACAATGATTATTGCTTTTCTTTGTTGAAACAGAGCAATAAATATTTTCAATAAACTTTTCAAGATATAAAATGTCTTGTATGTTACTCCCTTCAAAAGCTTTCAAAAATGTTTACATTCACGTTCAGTCTTTCAATATATATTTGTTAATCGAATTAATTATGTTTTTCAGAATTCCAACAAGATAACATAGAAAATGTACAAGAAAGGAACTTTCTAAAAATGAATAATTTATCAAGTGTAAATAAGTACAGCGAACAAGATAATAAAGTGAACAAGTTCAATTAAGTCCAGAATTCCCTCTATAAAATTATGCTATTGATAACAATCTTTACTCACACATAACAGATTAATCATTTGCATTTATATACCTCCATATTCATCCGTTCAATAGATAAGAAGTGGCATTTGTGACGTTAGTTAAACTCTACTTACTTTCTTACTACGTGTTCACTAGGCTGAGGGGAGAGGGAACATGCGATTTCATTTGGAATGTAATGTGTGAGATCTAAGCCAACGATGAACACAGAAGAACATACTTCTATCCCAAGCATGTAACATTTGAATGCATGTACAGCTAGCACAGGTGCTGTTTTTTGACGGTATATCCTTCAGAATACAATGCCTATTGTACTCATCTTCGTGCTTGAAAACGTCAATATACATGATCAGATCCGTTAGATCCATTATTACACACACATATGAATCTCCAGAATCTGAATGTCTGGCAGAGTGATTCATGTTGTGTTGTAATATAGAGCAACAAAAATGGGTCAGACGTTTAGACGAAGGAAGTGGGTCCCAGAGTGACCTTTAGGGCGAAAGCCAAATGGAATGCATATGAGAAAAACGAAGTTTGAATCAATTAATTAATAATAAAATAAACATGCATATAATGCTGCCCTGTGTGCGAGGGACAGGGAACATCCATGGGACATCCATAGGACATCAGAAAATAACAAATATTATATTTTATGCAATTGTTTTGTTTATTTAGAGGTAATGTCAGTACAGTACTTCAATTTGACCTTTTTCAAATCCAGTTATTGTAGTGGATCTCTGATATTAAGCCAGAATACATTTAAATAAGAATGAATACATACTCCAGACATATCTTGTAATAAATCCATGGATAAATATCATTCATAATCTTTACACGCCCGTTTAGGATTAGTTTGATTCAACTGTGCATTATGCACAGATTTATCAGCTTGAAATTAACAAGATGTTAAATCTGCAACAAATGTATCAAATATGTACCAATAGTTTGGTACTTCACTGTAATGTCTACAGCTTACGTTTTCAGTAGTAAAAAGTAATCTTTGGCTGTTTGTTTCATAGCCATAAGCACATTCATTGTACCTTTGATAAATGCATTAAGTGCAACTCCAAACATTAATATAATTACACAGACCTGGTCTACATCCATTTTTGTAACACTACAAACATCGCCATTTAACTACCATGCTGCTATCTGAGTACAACCTAAACATGTTCAAAATTAGTTGTATTAGTAGTTACATAGTGTAGTGTTTGTGGGAACACTCAACACTCTAAAGATTTAGAAACGGCATTGCTTAGGGACTTAGGGATACATTGTAATGGTGATACAATGAAAATAAACTGGTAAAAAATTCTAAATCTATTTATCAAAAACCTGAACCTTCACACTTGTTTTTTAATTCACTAAATCAGCCATACAACACAGCACATGCAGGCACTACTTAATTTATATGTTAGTAAATAGCTTCTTTTGTTGAGCATAGCTATCTACCCAAAGGACCAGCGCCATTTGACCTTAGCTCACTTTTTAAAACTTCAGTACTTTAATCCGCAGTCTTTGTTCTTAGGTTTTTTATGGAAATCAAGATAACATATCCACTAAACCTTCCTTTCACAAAGAGTGACCTTCACTGCAGCTAAATGTCACTATAAGTATAGTCACATGTTCTTGAGTAACCCTGGATTAATGATGTTCCACTAAGATTAATGTACTGCTATGTAAATTTTACAGCTGGTCAAGGGGTTCACCTCAAGTTTAGCTGCACTAGGGCTTGTTGACAGAGTGGTACTTCTGGTGGTTTTTGAGGCTGACCCGGTGGGTGAAGCTCTTCTCACAGTGGTCACACTGGAATGGCTTCTCCCCCGTGTGAACTCTTTTGTGGGCCTTCAGGTTGCCAAGCTGGTTGAAGCTCCTCTCGCACACGTCGCACTGATAAGGCTTCTCGCCTTTGTGAATGTTCTCATGTCTGCGGAGGTGGCTTACAACACTGAACCTCTTACCGCAGAAGCTGCAGATGTGGGGTTTCTCTCCAGTGTGCAGCAGCAGGTGGGTGCGCAGGTTTCTCTTTTCCGTGAACTTGTTCCCACACTGGCTGCACTGAAAGGGCTTTTTACCTGAATGGGATTGCACATGCTTTATCATGCTCTCCATCCAGCCAAAAGTCTTGGAGCACATCTTGCAGGTATAGGGTTTCAGGCCTGTATGAGTGTGCTGGTGGCGTTTCAAGTACTGTTGCCTTCTGAATGTCTTCCCACAATCAGCACAGTGATATGGCTTTTCTCCAGTGTGAACGCGCTGGTGGTCCAATAAGTGGGATCGCTGCTTGTAGGATTTTCCACACTGCTGACAAAGAAAGGGTTTCTCTCCCTTGTGATCCAGCCAGTGCATACGAAGGCTGGTAAGGTTCCCAAAATGTCTACCGCACTCCTTGCAAGCGTATGGCTTCTCGCCCGTGTGTATTCGCCGATGCTGTTTGAGGAGACACTTGAATTTGAAACACTTGCCACATTCGGCACACTCCTGCAGAGGCTTCTCTTTCCTGCACCTGGTACTTTGACGTTTGGGACCCAGTACTGCTACAGTTGCTGAGGGCAAAGTGTCCTCCTCTCCACCGGATGTGCAGTCCTCCAACTGAGATGGGCTGTGCTCCTCATTCATTAAACCCAGCTCCCATTCCTCCTCCTCCTCCTTCACAACAATGTGGAGGTTTTCACAGTCTCGTTCCTGAATGCACTGGTCTTCAAGTTCTGAATCCTCAGACTGGCCCGCAGGGTCCAGCTCAGGTAATTCTGCTCCGCCAGGCAATGTCCTTTTTTCAGGTGAACTTTTATCAAATGCAGCAGATTCCATTACTAAAATGAATCTACTGGCAATGGGAAATGTGGTACTTCAGAGCTGAAAAAGACCGTTGACAGCAGATATTCAATGAGCAACCCATACAAAACACAAACCAACTCACAAGTTCAATAACTGATTTATTAAAACAGTGCATCTTTTCAAACCAGACAGATGAGAGAAAAACCATCAAAAATTAAAATAGGAACAAATATGACAGGATTAAATCTGTGAGGCAAATATTGAGACTGCCCCGGTTAGGCCATGCTGTAATAATCCCATAGACTGTATGAAGAATCCACGTTGTTTTGTATTACCAAACATCAAAACAATACTGACATAAAGTTAGTTGACGATACTTTAGGATTAAATTAACTGTGAAGTTATTGCTCTAAACTCCATCCGTAAAACAGCTAAGATTAATTTTGTTCATCCTCGTAATATTTTGTCAAAATAGCATTGTATTAGGTAATTGCCCTGCATGCCGTATGCCTAAAAAGCGATTTCAAAATAAGAAATCGATACTGCGGACTTATTAATTATTTCTATATTCCTAGATAGCAGTAAACCAGACATTGTGGCGAACTACATAGCTTTAAAGCATGATCGTACCCGCACCAGATTAACCACTCACATTAAACAGCTACTATTTAACTCGACTATGCTTTACGTGTTATTGTTCCAGCAATCGTTTCCCACTTTTCCATACGCGATTCTGTTCAGTCTGGCTACATCTAATTCCACTATAGCTTATAGGTAGCCTATAGTATGCGTTAGCCACTAAAATACCCTTGACATTTTCCAATATTGATTAATTGTATTTTTCGTGTGGAAAAAAATACTTATTAAACGTTCATTCATCACAATATAGAAATATCGCCATTTTGAACACAGCCAATAACTTCCGCTACGCACCTCCTCATGAGCATCACCATCACTATTGTCATCAGCAATGTTACAATATGTGTAGCTGCTTCGGCAACACTTGTAATGTAACTAATAACTTACGTCTGTATTGAGTGTTATTCTTTTGCAGGTTCCCCATCAAAACAGCATGATCATGTAGGCTACGTTTTAAACTGTAGCCTACTATCTTTATTTTTTGTATCTAAAACAATGCTGTTCCCAACACAAGAAAATGAATTTGCTCGCGGACTGACGGTTTTCCGTCCACTGTGGCGCGTCTTACACACACGTTTATTTTTTCTGAACCTGAACACAACCTCAGTGAAGAATTCGCTGACACGCCCACCTAATCAAGGCCATCACCTCTGAACTGCTCGGACTTTTCAAATAATGTTGTATGTCCATCTCAAAATTAGCTCTCAACTACAGAAAATTGTATTTTGGTCAACTAGATCAAAAGGAGACTAAAGACTAAATCTTGTTAAAGTAGGCCTACATATTTAACGGTTTCCAGATATAATCCTGTTCATAATTGCTTTATTATGTGCCAAAGTAATTTTCAGTGCAATACATTTATTCCAAGCAAAAGACAGAGATTATTACTGCAAGCATTCTGAAGGAATTATACATATTAATAAAACTGCATTTTCAATGGCTAGATTTCAGTTAAATATGTCACACCTTTGACAGAGGTAGTCATATATCTATAAAAAAATGTGAGACAAAATTCGTTTTTTAAATTATTTATTATTTTTTAATTATTTTTTTAAACAACATAATAGCAACCATAGCAATTCTGATTGTGGCCAGGAATCCGACTGGAAAATAAATACATAAATAGCCACAAAATCCTCCGTAGAGTCAGGGTTCCAGTCGGCAGAGTAGGCCTATTCCACACCTCATTGGTGACTCCTCTGTTTGGTCAGGTAGCTGCGATCTGTGCATGTTTCTCCAGGGCAGCCAGTGCAGTTCAGAAGTTGAATTACAGAATCCATGAGAATGCAAACTAATAATAATAATAATAATAATAATAATACCAGGCATTTATATAGCGCCTTTCTCAATACACAAATCGCTTACAATGATGAGGGGAAAGTCGCCTCAATCACCACCAAGGTGTAGCACCCACCTGGGTGATGCAGCGGCAGCCATTTTGCACCAGAATGCTCACCACACATCAGCTGAGGTGGAGAGGGAGAATGACATGACAAGCCTACAAAACTGAACACAGAAACTTATTTTCTACTGAATAATGTTACAGTGGATTCATTGCCATGGATTCTCTCTTTTGTGAACTGCTTATGTGAACACATTCTTGGGACATAATTATATAAAAACTTTTTTGCACTGAATTGTCCAAACATTTGTTTCAAATATTAAAATTGGTATTGTATGATGTAATAGTAGATATTGACATGCTTCCCTTCATTCTAGATTTAAACTTACACCTAAATAAACTGTAAAATATGGGGTGTCATGTAAAACATGAAATAGCTATTGATATGCAGGTAAGCATGGCCTTGTCTTCATGCCCTCTGATGTTTGCATCAACTATTGTCTTGCTTTCTTGTTGAGATATTTTGCTCCATATTATTAATTTAGTATTTCACTACCAGCTACCTATGTTGATCTAAAGAGTTAAATATAACCTCAATGTCTTCAAAAACATTTTAAAGACTAAAAAAATTAAAAACTATGAAGGAATTAATATTCATGACAGTGTCATTCATGTCAACAATCTTTGATTAGCCAATTACATTCATTTAATTTAATGAAACATGGGATGAGTTATAAATAGTTGAGGATAAAAAAAATGTTAAAGTTGGTTTAAAAAAACAAAAAACAAAAACAAATAGCTTAGCTTTTGACATGTACAATGGCTGTGACCAATATCCATCCATCACATCAATCCATTATCTAACCTGGTTATTCCTGGTCAGGGTCACAGAGGGGCTGGAGCCTATCCCAGCATGTATTGGGCGAGAGGCAGGATTACCCCCTGGACAAGTCGCCAATCTATCATATGGCCTGAACACCATTCACTCCCACACTCATACCAACGGGTAGTTTAGTCTCCAATTAGCCTAACCTGCATGTCTTAGTTGGGACTCAGTATGGACTTTCAGTTTCAATGTTTCCAAGTTGCGAGACTGGTGAACGAACGGTCCTGTCACAGTCACTTCAATGAGCTTCCCCACATCCTGCATGTTTTTGAGTTTGTGCTGATAGTGTTGTCACCGAGCCTTAAAGTGTAAAGCAATAACCAAATATGTTGGTTAAATAACCCAATAATCTAATAATAATAATACATACTTTTGTGTCATTGTGGATAGATCCAGTCAAACAATATCTGGGATGGCACAATCCGTTGCTAGCTAGCTGCAGCATTTTTCTTAGAATGCAAGTATAGATATTGGAATGGATCTCTTTTGGATCTATTCTTCTTACAAAATAATATGACAAATGATTCAGTTGCAGTTTAAAAATTAAAGAAAAAAGTAGATCCTTCAATATCACAGAAACCACACCAAGGTATCATATTTGTAGAATAAATTATATTATTTTGCATCATCACAACATGATGCTATTAGCGTGGACCGTCTATGGCGTGGACCAGTAGTGGATGGACTGACAGTGCTCACAAAGTCTGCACAACAGCCAGACCCAATTTGGGGAGGTAGTCTGCTGTCTTTGTCATAAGAAAAATAAAACCTATGGCTGGAAAGACGGACTGTTCTCATTCACAAATGATTGCATCTTCAATCACGACCAACCTCGTAGAATCTGCGCGCAAGTGAACACTATCCGGGCTGCGAAATTACGAATCCTACTATGGCCATGCCAAGACCCGCCCTCTTCTGTCTCTGATTGGCTGGTCGTTCTGTGCGCTGTACCCACCCACTACCCACCCAACCCTCTGAGTTTAAGGCGACTCTCTTCGCTGGAGCGCATTGCAGTAACTTATTTTCCGAAATTGCATGCAAATTCAGGTAGCCTAACTAACGTTACAGCATAAAACGTGTACTGACATCCATTAGCCTAAAATAAGTTTACGTTTTTAATACCACCAATGTTGATAATAGTTCTAGGCTATGTGTCTCATTGCACATTCTAGTGCTAGCTAGAAAATCAGCTGGCTGATCACTCGGAGGGGAATTCAAGCCAATCAGAGACAGAAGAGGGCGGGTCTTGCCTTGGCCATAGTGGGATTCGTAATTTCGCATCCGGGCTAGTGGTGGTGTTACACCGTAAATCTTCCCCATTGCTACTTAAGTAAAAGTATTTTTTAGAAAGAGTACATTTCTTGAAATTGTTGTACAACATATTTGTTAAATCAGAATGAGGTCATTTATGCTTTTGTTTTATGTAATGTATTCTGACAGGTTATTTTAAACTAGTGTGATGAAAACATTTTCCTGCTTTCCATTTACGAATGTGTGCACTTGGAACGTCAGCTAACGTTAGCTCATGCTTAGAAACGCCCTTAGTAACGAAGAGCTTGGTGATCAATGGCGGCTTGTTAGCTGATATGGCTCCCAAACATCAGATTTATATTAAGTAGCTATTTTACAAAAATAATACATGTGTGGCGTTAGGTCCTGGATAATATGTATTTGTAAGTTAACTGTCTTGTAACGTTTCAGAAGTACAACCCCTCATTAACTTGCTACGAGCTAAGTTGAACTGACAGGTGTCTAAATTAACGGTTAACTTGGATAACTTACCGAGGCTAACTAATTAGCTAACGTTTCACCTCAGATAAGTTAGTGCAGCAGACTAGCTGCACATCTAGCAAAATGTTCAAAGCAAAAATACTAATTATTGGACCAAGTGAGGTAAGACGAAGCCGAATGGAACATAAAATAGCAAGCTAGCTTCTTTTCGCTTTAAATATGTAAAGTTAACTATTAACGTTATAACGTTAGCTAGACCAAGTTCGTAACTAGTAACGTTATGTTATCTAAGTTACCTTGCTAACGAGCAGTGCTTGCATGATAACGTCGATGTTGGTTATAACACTTATTTCCTTGATAGTGTGGGAAGACGGTGCTGGCCAATTTTCTCTCAGACACTGTTGAAACAATAGGGGGGGACTACAGCCCAACGCAAGGTGTCAGGTAATTTAGGCTTTTATTCTCCTGTTTGTCGTTCCTATCGTCTGGCCAAGTGAGCCAGTGTCTGTGTACACAAGCAGTGTTGCATTGTAGTGCATAGCGGTCCGTGTAATGTATACTAACTCTACTATTGTTAGTTGTCTTTATATTTTAAAATGCTTGGACATAAATGTATGCGTGATATTATTGCTTACCGTTATTTGCTTTAGGATTCTGGAGTTTGAATCGCAGACTTTGAGTGGCAGTGGGAAAAACGTGGCTTGTGAGGTAGAGCTGTGGGACTGTGCTGGAGACTTAAGGTAAACTCAGCGTTATTATACACGGTCAGTTTAATCACACACTTGCCACCATCTCCCATTAATTATTTACCAAATCATCACCCACACATTTAAAATATGAGCACCTAGGCACAGTACATATGTATTGTAGAAACACCTCATCACTTGCATTCACTTAAATAATTTAAATAAATAAATAAATAAAAACACACGGCTCAAATTTTCATACATGTATACGTGCAATTTTGGTCACAGGTAGGCGCTCTACCTCTAAGATCAGTAGTCATGCAAATTACAAACATTTAATAATTTATCCTGAAACACAGGTTATGCTTCAGTTAAAATCTAGAAAGGCTTTAAAACTGGTAAAAAAAGAGATTTTCATTCCAGTGTTTATTAAATAAGAAAAAAAATAGACGTGCTTAAAGGTGGAAAATCTCTATTTTTGATGCAAACTGCATAACAAAAAAATTGGGACAGCCCACAATTTCAGTGAAGTTATAAAATGTTTTGTAGACAGTAACTTAAATTTCATAAAACACATTTTACTCGTTTCAACAGTTGCATTATCAAATAGGTAGAAATGTAAAAATGTATATTAGCCAGGTACTTTCAGGTCCCACCCAAATGCTTTCATATACGTGTATCTATTTACCTGATCTGCCTCCCAGTGTTTTGTGACCAATACATTCTGTACTCTCTTGATGTGTCAAATTTCTCCTGGTGCAATCCAAAGGTTTGAATCCTGCTGGCCAGCTTTAATGAAGGATTCCAATGGAGTGGTCATTGTTTTTAACCCCGACATGCCCAGCCATATGAAGGAAGCGGAGCTGTGGCATTCCTCATTTATCTCCTCGCAAGGTTTCCAGGAGAGCCAGTGTCTATTAATGGCACATCACAAACCAGGCAGTGCGGCTGATAACGGACGACCAGTTCTAGGTAATCTGGAATACTGTTCATCATTTAATCACTGGACAAATTAAGCAATGTGACCATACAATTTTGTCTGGCTGTGTGGCTGACAAAGAGATCTCAGACTTAGCCAAGTGCTAGTTTTTGGTTCATCCATTTGCATGGTGGGATGGAAAAACATGTCTTGATAGCAATTGTTATGGACAATACCTATAGTACATTCCAGTATAAGTGCTTAAAAACCAGTATTGTGTTTTGTTTTTTTTGTTGCCTGAAGCATCACATCTGAGCAAGCTGCCCCTGATTCACTCGAACCTCGAGGAGGATCCAGAGGAGGTGCGGCAGGAGTTTCACAGATACCTGGGGTCCATTGTTAAGACACTTTCAGAGAGCAGAGAGCGCGAGGAGATGTCAATAATCACTTGAAGTTCAAAGACACGCTCAGGATTAATCGTGCCTGTAAAAGGTTCAGACAGAGGAGTCGTTGAAAGGATTTTTTGTCAAAAAAAAAGAAAGAAAATAAACTTGTGCACAAGCATACCTCTCTACCATTGATAATTCAAAATTACTTAATCTTTTAATACACTTTTCACATATATAGGATTTGGTGTGATTTAGGGTCAATCCCTTATTTTCCAAGATGTTGATGCAGTTGCAGCTTTCTGGCAATCATCATGAAGATGAAGATTGGAGATTCATGTAACATTTTGCATTTGGAATTGCAGTCACCAAAAATAAATTGCATGTTATATGTTGTAAATTATTATATATTTTTTTTAATTAAGAGATTCATACAGTTGGGCAAAAGCCCAGGGTTATACATTGTATTCTTCAATTACTAATTTTGAGGAAAATTTGCTCGTTTTTTGTTTTGTTTTTAAATAGCATTGCATAAAAAAATCTAAAATGGTTATGAACTTCTGATTATGTCAGTTCCACAATGAAAACATCTCAATACAAGTTGGGCTTTTATATTTTATATAAATGTTTTAAGTTTTGCTACCCAAAATAAAGATTTCTGCTCAATTGATTTTGAACATTTATTTTTTAAATGCCAACAGTAAAAACAGCTGCGTACATCATTGTTTCATTAGTTGTTTCAATGTATAATAACTATCAAAGCATTTGTATACATATGTACATTTGTAGTACTGGAATGGAGAATTATGTCCAACTCTTGACACATTATCTCCAAGGTGAATATGTCAATAGTGCACATATCCATACCCCAAAATGACACTACCGATTTCCCACCAAATAATTAGATTTAAGAGATCACAGATCATCCAATCCTTTGCTTTTTCTGGCTATTTCTTTCATCATGTCCTGCAAATTCCGGACTGTCTGTGTCATGGAGGCGAAGCTGTCTTGGGCGCTACCCATGCCGCCTTGCATCCAGGTGAACCGCAGCTCACCGATCCACTTTAGCAAGCCGTCAAGTTGTTCTTGCACCTCTCTCTGCTCCTCTAGTTCTGCCAGCAAGGCCTGCCTGGCACACACCTCAGACTGGTAGGACTGCTGCAGCTCTGCCATCTCAGTCTCCAACTTTAGCAGCTGCTCCACACCTTGGGGATACTTCTTGTGTGGTTGGTCCTCAGGCAGCAGCACGTTACGGGGAACAGACAAGACGTCGTTGACAAGCAGGGTCTCCATACGGCTGGAGAGACGCCGGATGCGTTCCAATAGGAATTTGAGTAACTTTTCGGTGCATTCCCTCGCTTGCTGAGACAACTCCGGTCGTGGATCTGCCCCACCTAGTTTCTTCACAAAAACTGCCTCAACGGTGGCCAATATGTCATACAGTGAGTCCTGGAAGGCACTGTACACTCTTAGCATGCAAGTCTGTGGGGTAAAGCCAAAGAACTGGGCCTCGTATAACTTCAGAGACTCGGGACACAGCGGCTCCACTGGACAGACCGGAATAAAGAAATTACAATTTAAAAACGCATGCAATATATAGTTAATAACTTATGGTAGCTGGTTTGGTTACAATTCTTAACTTAACATTAACGTTACAATTAATTAATTATTAATATAAGAACAGCATGACGGATAACGTTATATGGCTAATGTAACTTTGTTAGCTAGACAAGCAGCCTGTTTACACTCCACTGACATGTTACTGCGTTTAATTGTGTACCTAGATAACTCAACCAATATATGCATTTATACAGTTAGTAACAGCAAAAAAAATAAAAATTTAGACGACTATGGGATTTATTACAATACCTTCATTTGTGCACTCCGCCATTTTCTACCTCTCCCGCCCATTAATCCGTACTTGTCTTGAATCGGGTTTAAGTTCCCTCCCCTGCAGAAACACACGAGTATGATAGCCAATAACAAGCAAGTAAATACACAATAAAACCTTGTTCTCAGCCAATCAGCGGAAGGGAACTGCCACGTATACTTCCTGACACATCTGCGTTCTACTGTTTACACCAGTAAACTATTGGAGCATGGCTCAATCGTGGGCAATCTACCGATATTGTACATAGATGTACTTTTTTGACGCATGTCTATAACATATATTAGCTCTGATATGAATTGCACGAATACATTTTTGTAATAGTTCATATTACTGTAATGCATTTTGCGCTTACCATTTAAATTAATGGGACAGTTTACCGTTCTGCGTTTGCTTTCACTCAAGTTGGAATGTATCTGGTTTATGGAAACCATGCTTTGCTAACGCCATAGTCAAGACTGGAGAGCAACAATATATTTGCTAATTATAGCTATTCTAAATCACACTCATTATTATCATCTGGCAAATCACCTATCCAATTGGATAACTAACATCATAAATGACAAGATCAAGTGTTGCATTGTTTACATTTAGCCATCTGGCTAACAAAGTGGTGGTTTGCAATAATGCACCCCTTCTTCATTGTATAGGCTGTACACTAGCCTAGTACAAAAAAAACAGTGCTATGCGGAATTAATATGCATAAATCGTCAAAAAAACATCTCTTCCTTGTTTATCGAAACAAAGTATACGCGGACCAATCAGAAAGTGCCATCATCGCAGGGCTTTGGTTGACACTTGCGAGGTTTAATCAGGTTAAACAATATGAAGACCACAGCGAATGAGAAACTGCTGTCGAAAAACACTCCTTCTCTACTTCTACGCCCAGAGTAATGACGTGTCAAGAAAGTGCCGGAAGCGCCGATCTATCCAAGATGGCTTACCAGACGTTTCAACAGGAATATCTCCAGATTCCTGTTGTAACCAGGGCATATACAACCGCCTGTGTTCTCACAACCGCCGCTGTGGTAAGACAAAAAAGAAGATAAGACTGTCTGAATTGAAGATCAGATTTAGCGTGCTAGCTGGTTACGTATGCGATGAAACCTGGTGTTACCACCTCGGCTAAAGCTAACTAGCTATAATGTGTAGTTACCCATTAAAGCCTGTTAGCTGCAATGCTAACGTTACATTTTAAACTCTCCAGCAAGCTAACAACCTATTAAGAGCTGATTATCGACAGGGACGTGTGTAGGTGTAAAATGCTATGTGCTAAATGTTCAATTTTGATCAATGGCTACAAAGGAAGGTCAGCTAGCTTGTTAGCCACACTGACATGTGTAGATAGTCATAAGTTACCAGATGGGACTGACTAGCGAGCAAATCCAGGCTAGCTACATAGAAAAACACACGCCTTCTAACTCGTTTTGTTTATTATAGCAAATTTAAATGGTTGCTCTGCTGTCGTAACGTTTATAAATTACTCTGCCTGCAGCAACTGGAACTAATCACACCTTTCCAGCTTTACTTCAATCCCGATTTGATATTGAAAAATTATCAGGTGAGTGGGATCTTCCTGAAATGGTGGCTCTTTAACTTCGGACAGTTTTGCGTGTTATTTTGAGCTATCAGTATCATAGCTTTGACTTACAATGTATGTCTGTGATTTTGAAATCAAACAAAAAGTTAAATAAGTACAAGATTACGTATACCTGTACATTACCAAGATTGCAGTTGCCATAATATTTTGCTGTTTCTCCTTTGAAGGTATGGCGGCTCATAACCAATTTTCTGTTTTTTGGTCCTGTTGGTTTCAACTTCCTATTCAATATGATTTTTTTGTATCCTTTCTTTGGGAAGATGACTCGTTAGTCTGTTTAATGGCTTGTGGATTTTAGAATGAAACATTTGGTTAGCTGAAAACTTTTGAGATGTCTGCACATGAGAAACCATGAGCATTGCTGTGTTTTTGATGTCACCGTAATGAAACGGTCTAAGTTTTAAACTAACGCGCTGCTATTTGAATGCCATTGTTCGTAAATGTTTATATCTGAAAATGTTGGTTTTACCAGTAAGATGTAATGCGAGTCACTTTGGTCCGGTAATGTGCGCTGTTTGTCCTGAGATGTCCTTAACCGCAGGCTCACAGATATCGGTACTGCCGCATGCTGGAGGAAGGCTCATTCAGGGGCCGTACCGCTGACTTTGTCTTCATGTTCCTTTTTGGTGGCGTCCTCATGACCGTATCCTTCACTCTATAAACACCAGCCCGCTGCTTGTGAACAAGCATCATTTAGAGTTCTCGCCATGAACGCGTGAAAACCATGTCCGTGAAATCCAGTAATGAGCCAAAATGCAAGCCAAAAAGACACCCCTGTTTATTCTGCGCTCATCGCACACAAACGCAGCCCTGATTTTTAGACTTTGGAATTAAATTTGCCATTTGGACACATTTATCTGTTATTGACACTTCTATGTACATCATTTGTTGTACCATTCAAGGGGGTACAACGTACATTATTTTATACCGTTTTCCCAGAATAAAAAGTTAACCTTCCATATTTGGAAATTCCGTCAATGATGGCATGGCATTTGAATGACGAAATGTATTACATTTTAATGAAGTGTGTGTCTTTAAAAGCTTTCATGTTGAAGAGGGTGAGCTTTGCTTGTCCTTCCTGGCTGCAGGCCAGAAAGTTCCTGTATCTCCAAATTGTGAATATTCCATGATCATTTTGAGAACAAACATTCAGTATAAGAATTGCAGTCTGTGCTTTTGTTTGTTAGAGAAATGTATATTGTAGAAACGTATTCTTCAGTGAATTTATGCACATTCAAATTCCAAGGTCCACCCTTCACGGCAGCTCAGATATTTGGCACCTTTGTGAGCCTTGTGTTCCTGGGCCAAGCTTTCACCATTATGCTGGTGTATGTGTGGAGCCGACGTAACCCTAATGTTCGCATGAACTTCTTTGGCCTCCTAAACTTCCAAGCCCCTTTCCTGCCCTGGGTGCTGATGGGATTCTCCCTGCTCCTGGGCAACTCCATCATTGTTGACCTTCTAGGTACCTTTTTATCACTATCAGTAACCCTGTTAAGTTTGTAATAGTCTTGGAAATCTATTTGGTCATGTTTAAATCTGTTCAATCTCTCTGTCCCTTTTTCAAATTTTTGTTCCCCTGTAAAGGCATTGCCGTAGGACATGTGTACTACTTTCTGGAGGACGTCTTCCCAAACCAGCCGGGGGGTGGCAGATGGCTGAGGACACCAACCATTCTGTAAGCAGCTATTTGGGTGTTGCAGAATTCTGTTATAAACAAATGTTAACCATTCCATTCTTTAGAAAGTGATTGTTGCAAGCCTAACCCTCTTATTTTATTTTATTACATTTTTTTATTTGGACATGTCTTAGGCCAGAAATGAACGAATAGTCTCTAAATAGGATGTCTCTGTGTGGTTCCCACAGAAAGATGTTGTTTGACACGCCAGAAGAGGACGCCAACTACAACCCTCTCCCGGAGGAGCGCCCAGGCGGCTTTGCCTGGGGGGAGGGACAGCGCCTTGGGGGCTAACGCTAGGCCAGCCTCCCATCCCTGCATCAGACTTGCAGACATTTCTTCAGAGAGCTATGAAAGACTCCTTTCTTTTTCTACCTGTTTCTCTTGCTCTGGATTAAGAGTGTGAAGATCTCTCCCTCTGCGCCAGCAGGAACTCCGGTTGTCTGTGTTTGAGGCAGGTGTCTCCCTCAAGCTGTTCACTGTATTGCTCAGTCACTAAAGAATTGTGTGAAAGGGCACAGCAATGTCAGAAACTTCAGAAGGGACTATGGACAGCTGCTCTTGATCATGGCTGTCTTCATTTTTTTTGTCAGTTTTTGCTAACATAGATCAAATGAACCATTCAGAGCTGGTGGAAAGAGAAGAGAAAAATTGTGGAACAATTCTCATCTTCACAGCCTTTTTCAATTTTACTTTTTTTAAAGAATAAATGTACGTGGAAAAGTATAAATGTGGCAAAGGAACACGTGTTTTCTGTCTTTTGTTCCGCAGTGATGGAGTAATTTTTTGATCCAATTTTGTAGTGCCAAGTGATTGTCCAATTCTCAAAGGATCTCAGAGATTGGCAACTGTTTTGGTATGAATATATTGTAGAGGTCGGTGTTCTACAGTGGTCTAAACTGGTTTACAACCCTGTTGTAGGACGGGACGGTGCAGTAGCACAGAATCTCAGAAACCCTTTGAGGAATGGGAGATGTTTCAGAAATGTTCAAACCTTTAAAATTGAATATAAAATGCACTTGTTTGGATTTGAATTATTAATTGGAATGGTTATTTGCATCGCTGTACACCGACTTATTTTTTATCAGGCTCTTCTTTTGTTGCTGTAAATAGTTTTGTAAGTTGTAAGGTGATAACCAATCATTGAACAAGCCGCTACCACGTTCTCATTAGAACTTTAAAAAATATATATATATATAAAACATCCAAAAGATTCGGAATAAGATGCATTATAATGACCTGTCTGTAGTTCACAGCTGCTGCAAAATAATTTTATCCACTTTGCCTTTTGCAAAATGATAAGGTTACAAACTAAGTTGAAATATCATAACAAAATCTTATTGGAACATACGTTCCGGCAGTATAATAATGGAAATTTAAATGTCGTAAAGAATGTTTGAGTGTCAGTTACAGTGAAACTGAAAAATTGACCAAGAGAAGAGTTGGACAGCAGGGTAGATCAGCTTTGCATAGAGCTCAAACAAGCAGGGGATGAGGCTGTATTATAACCCACGCTGCATCAGTGAGGGAACATTGAAGGGGGACCAGTGATCTGCTGAAGAGTAGGCGACTTCTGATAACACATTTAAACTTGAACTGCTTCTGGAACTTAATAGATGCATCGGTGTGCACAGGAACACAGTAAAACATGAGTTTTATTGTGCACAAGAAGGTACCGTTGTTTCTGTTTCCTCCTGCCTGTCTCTTCCCTCTGGAATGTCAAAGTCGCTGATTTGAGATGGACCCAACACGCCGTTTCAGGTGTTTCCCCAGTTTTCATGAATGGAAGGTGTGACTTTTCCGATTAAGACTCTTTATTACATCAGGGATAATAAAGAGATTCTGTGTATTTTATAAGGAGCGTGGAACTGCATTGTTTCTTATGCTACTTCCGGGTTAGTGTCCTATTCAGTTGACTGGTTCTCGAAGGTTCTATTGTAGTTGGAATCAGCCTTCACGTTGTAGTTTTTTGCTATTCTGCCCTCTGGTGGTTAATTAAGATACTGTTAAAATGATGAACAAGCGACCAACAATGCTGTGCTGTCTTTTGCTATGAAGGTTTTAGCAGAATAACGTATATAAAATATTTATGTTGGTGTCCTTGTTCATTTGTTGCCAAACAAATAATCCTTTTTCTTTAGATTGAATTCTACTGTAATCTGATGCACAATAGGTATTATTTAATTTGTGGTTAATTAAAAAAATATTTTAAAACAGTAGGAATGTGCGGTGACGTGAAAATGCCTGGCTATATACTGGGTTGTTCATTAATTTATGTGAACTGAACTTATGAGTGCAACATGAAAGGAGGGATGCATTTAAAACCATAATTTTATGTCTACTCAGACTCGGAGAGCCATTTTCAAATATTTGTAAACTGGACTGTTCAGGTTTACATTCACAAGCACTGTTCTCTCTTTCTCAGGAAATATACAGAAACATCATGTTGTTTTTTCAGTATAATGCTTTTAAATGAAAGTCGAGGCAGGAGTATGTTTTTTTTGTTTCCTTTTGAAAGTAAAAACAGCAGCAAAAGTTTCTTGCCCGAAAAGAAAGGGCACTTTATTGTTCAAAGGTCAACACAAGAGAGTAACATTTGAACTACAACCCAGTAAAATATAATATTGTAATTAGAGCTGAGCATGAAAAGAGGATCTTCAGATGATCCAAGCAGGTGTCTAAATCCCCTTGATTGAACTTGCTATACGTTTAAGCACTTCTACATAATTTCATATAATTATTTATAATATCATTACATTATTACACAACAAAACGTGTGACTGACCATAATGGACTGCCATCCAGTACAAAATATTAAAATGATAAATTAATACGGAAATAAACTAGGGATTTGCAGTACAGAAAATACTTAATTTAGACACTTCCATGCAGACCCTGAAATCTGATTATCATAAAACTCATAAAAATACTCAAGCTAAAGCATACCATTTTGATCAATAGCTACTGCAATAAATAATATGTAAAGAATGTGCAATAGTGACTGAGCATTCCATTAGGTTCAACATTTTAAGAAAATGTTGGAAAAGATTCTTAATTTGCATTACAATTACATTTGAAAACTGTTTTCCATTGAACATTATTTGGAAAAAGCAAGCATTGTGGAATTAATCCCAATGAAACTGGTAGAACTTCACAAAGACAGAGTAAATTGAATTTGTCCATTAAAACATCCCTGGCCTTTATTGTAATATGCAACTGCAATGATGGTAGACTATAACAGCACATTTCATATACTGTTGGATTATGATGGATCTGAAACCACTAGCATAACAAAAACATACTGCGCTAACGTGACACAAAGTGTGCTAATGTGAAAGTGCAATGAGGTCTTTAATTCGAATTTCTTCGAAAGAAAGTTCAAGTAAACACATTCCCTTGTTTTTATTTTTGCACCAAACTAGATGAGGTGATGGTAGGAAATAAGTTTTTTTTAAAGTGCCGAATCATCTTTGTAAGCACTTTTAAATCGGATGAAATTAGTAAACATGATTTATTTAACAATTAATTGTGGAGTGTTGATTGAACCAGTAGGCGTGACCTCACTCGACATCATCATAGTCTTGGTCGCTCTCATATCCTGGCAGC
This sequence comes from Ilyophis sp. 1 JC-2022, assembly GCA_022702515.1. Classification (NCBI taxonomy): domain Eukaryota; kingdom Metazoa; phylum Chordata; class Actinopteri; order Anguilliformes; family Synaphobranchidae; genus Ilyophis; species Ilyophis sp. 1 JC-2022. Next base: position 60,580,202 of record CM040401.1, on the reverse strand, counting down.
ACGACATCATCGTACGCCTCAGTGGAAGTGCTGTTACGGTCAGGGCACAGCTCGTTTTGCACAGGTGTTGCTGTGCTTTGGTACGGTGGTGGCGCTGCCTTCTCATCTACTTTCACATAGTCTCGTAGATTAGTGACATCCTCATAGCTCACAGAGGCTGAAACACATGGGTACACAGGAAGCCCACGAGACACCGCTTCACAAAAACTGAACTGAAAGTAACCTTCCTATTTCTGTTGTCTGTTTTTATAAGCAACAGATTTTATTAGTCATCTACATGATATATGCTGACTGTCTTGGAGGTTAGAACATATTTCATGATATCATGAACAGTGTTTTTATTTAACATGGCGTTTAAATCACTGAGACATTTTCTTAGAAAGTGGTGTGTGGTACTTACAGGGGCATGCTGGGAAGTATGGATTTCTTGCCGGTAAAGGAGGCAGCTCCTCCTCAAGTTGTTTTGGATGATACTGGCTGCTTCAAAATGGGAAAGGCAATTGAACTTCCCATAAAACAGCTTAGAATATTCCGTTATGTTGTATTTTATGTTATATACATGATCCCATTCATGGTCCATAATACTCTTAAATGCTAAGGTCTGACATTAATGTGTTGATGTGATGATGGGCATGGCAGCTCAAACAAGTCATGTGAATTACAATATATCATTCTGATAGTGTAACATGGTTTTTGTCTAAATGGTTCATTGATGGACAACTAGACTTACCCTTCATAAAATTCTTGGTTTGAAGTTTGTTGTGAATTTATTTTAAACTGTTCAGCTGTAAAGACAAAAAGAAAGATCACATGTGAGAAACAATAAACAAGCTTGTAATGCACAGATGAGACAGTCTTGTACAGCATTGGAATATAAAAATTAAAAAAGCCTTCCGTCAGAGAACTCAGTTGTGCAACTGCGCTAAGAACACCTCATTTTTCTTATATTTATTTTTATTTTTTATTTAAGCCATTAAGAGGAATCCAATTCAAATAGTAGTACAATTAATTAGTCCAGAATGTACCAGTTTCCAACCTCTTGGATAACATTTGAGACCACTGAGATCACCATACCACAATAAATGTATGCGTACCTTAAAATAACCGATCAGTTAAATTGTACCGATTCACTAGAAACAAATGTAGCATATAAAGAGTAGCAGTGTGTTCTACTCATAGATACCTCTTCTGATGATGCACTTGTTGATGACGTAGAAGAGGATGCCAATGACCAGAGAGACGATGACCATTCCCAGCGCTACAAACAGCCAGAAAAACTCACGCAAGAGTTCCATCTGTGCTTTGGAGGACTGAAAAATAGAAACAAATATGTGAAGAACTATCCAAAGAAAATAATAAAGTGAAGGTTTATTGAATGTATCCCAGAGCTACCCCAACAAAAATTTATTGTACTATATACCAGTTTAGTTTAACACTAAATTTGGTGTGTTTTAGACTAATTTATTGAGATGGTTTGCTATGTATGGTCGACATTTCTATCACAAAGTTTGAAAAGAAAATATTTGGTGAGATGTGTGGCTGCTGATGCTTGAGCCATATATGAGTCCCTCTGCATAAGAGGAGGTTTGATCCCCTGCTGTAAAACCTCTCTGCTTTCTACCTGTCTGCATAAAGCAGACCATACAACAGGAGGACAGATTGTTCACTCTCCTTTTACCTATTTATTTATATTTAGTATAAAATAAAATATACAAGCATTTCACCCAACATTTTTTCTCATTTGGAAACGACAAGATTTTGCAAGAAGTGTTTTTAGTAGCACAGCATGACAGTGGTCTTGTGACTGCACAGTTAGATGTATGCGTGCAATATAAGCGTTATTATAAGTACAGTACACACTGTTACTGCATGAAAAACCCTAACCCTTCTGTGTGGCTGCATTGGTACAGGCACTTTCATTTGTGATTTGAATTCCACTGTTTTAAATGAAAACCAGGTCATAAACGTCTAACGTTAAACCTGTGAAACCTGTGTAGTTTTTCATAACAGGAAGCTATCTTAGGTTGCACTTCACCGCTCCATTGACACAGTGTGTCAGATTGCTGTACTAGGCCTACAGAAGTGACCAGCAGTTTGGACCTGATGTATTCATTGTTTTAGATTCAGGGTGTGATTCTGCTGTTCTACCCTAGAGCAATGTAGCTGCGTTGTTTCAGCATATATCTTCTTTTATAATGAAAAAATTGTGAAAATGTAACCTATGTAGGTTGCCTTAGATAAAAATGTTTGCCATACAGATTATTTTGTGAGCCAAAGACATAGGAACAAACAATTTCATAGCAATCACAAGTAGGTTGCAGAAGTGTGAATCTTGGCAGACATAAGTCCCTTGTTATAACATACATTTTTTAAATCTTATATTAGCTTGGTCTATACTATTGGATGTCCTGAGATTTAAAACAAGTGAGTTAACAAAAGTGATTGCCTTTTTAAGCACCAATTTTACAATCTGAAATTGTATTTCTTAAATTCAGATGTCTAATTAAAAACATGGCCAAACTAGTCAAATGCACATACATGCAAATTATTAAATAAAATGTACAGTAATGTCAGTTTGTCTCAGATATGGTTTGCACCTGGAGGGGCCAAATTATTATTATTAATATTAATAATAATAATAATAATAATAATAGTAATAAATATAATAATGATTATTTTTGTTTTTATTATAAATTATTGTTGTTATTATTATTATTAATATTATTATTATTACTGTTGTTGTACTTGTTGAGTTCTTTGAAAGTGGGTTTGAAGAAATATGTTTCACAATGACCTTTTTTCATCACTTCCTTTCTTGTGGTTTACCTTGACAACCCTAGGCTACTTGTGACCTCTATCCAGTGTGGAAACTGGCTGGACTGTGATTTTAGCCACCATGCCCCACAGCTTGCTGCTTTTTGAAAAAATGTGATGCAGATCCAAGGAAATACAAGCTGGTCCAGATGGTCTAGGCTGATTATAGAATAACTGTCTTGTAAGTCTCATAAAGCTAAGACTGAAATGCTTTTCCAATTTTAATTTATTTGTATCTCCAAACAAAGCACCACATAGACCTATATTTGGAGTGGTCAGTTTACCTGCACACTGGACGAGCAGATATGAATTAGTTTTATGAAAACAATGACCCATTTTCTTTCTCTTTTTCCAGAATATATAGTCATTTAGTATTTCACTAATATGTACATATACAGTATATCATGTGTTTTATATGAATATACAGTATAATAGTACTTATACAACCATGATATATACAAATAATGCATGGCACGCTTTAAAAATTTAACTTTAAAGCTAGAGTATGCAACTTTTTCCCAACGGTCACATTTGTCAAAACATTTCAAAGTCACAACATCCCTTGGCCCCGCCCACAGAGAAAGAGATACCCCCTGGCAAGGTCATTCTCACTATTGATTGGTTCACGATGTGATTCTCTTTGATTGGTTCTATGGTATATGGTCATTAGTCACTCTATTTTGAAAACAAAATTCGGGCCGAATCACTGGTTTTAGAATGCAGAATTTGAGTGTATACACAGTGGCTGTGTCCCAAACCGCATACTTCCATGCTCCGAGCACGCATAGCGCATCTATGTAATTCCATAGCGAAATACGGTGGTGCGGAGCATGGAATTATGCAATTTGGGCCAGTGTATGATGCTGGATTTCGCTCAGAACAGTTTGCTACCAAGTAAGCATGACCGTTCTTTGATATTTTTCTAAAAGAAAGTTGCATACTGTAGCTTTACTACCATTTCTGTTAAGGTGTTGTTACGGGGCAATATAAAAAATAAATAAAAAAACATCCAAATATCTTTTTCGGATCATATAGAAACATAATAGAAAGGTTAAAATTAATGTAGTGTAAAGTGATCTTATGCATAGATGTTAACAAAATGGTGAAACAAAACAAATTAATTGAAGTCAACAATGGTGGAACAAAACTGAAGTGAAATTGCTTTTAATTTAAAAATGACTAAACAAGAGTAGTTGAAGTATTTAACGTACACATAGAGCAAATACTGTGAATACATCATTTCAAAATGAGAAAAATAACAAGAGGCAGTCTGGGACCTGCATGCAGTCAACCTTTACATTAATCTCTCAAAACAGAACTTTCTTTCACATGACCATGGTTTATCGCCCACTTGCACAACATCCTCTCCAGCTGCACAACTTTCTGTAGAAAGCACAACGTGCCAATATGTTACTTCCTGCTGCATTATACATGTCTGTGTTTTATACGGATAAGGATTGCCATCGGAGAATTAGGCTTATGAAATTAACAAAGCAACAATATCGATTCCTACCCATACGGCAAATGTCAAAATAAAGTACAAAGTAGTATAAGATCTTTTCTTTAATGATTTAGGCTATACTTCTTAAACTTTTCAAAAAGTTTTTGGAAATCAAGAGATGGACTCTTCTTTATCATTAAAAATATAAGGATATTGTAACAGAATTAGCTCTTTGTCACGATTAACATTGAACTAGAAAACATACTGTGAACTTCAACGTCTTTCTCCTCACTGCCCTGCTGTGGTTTTGTTTCTGACTTCCTCTCTCAGATTCTTCACTCCTATAGCCCTGCACATTCTGATTCCCAGCTCTCCTCATTGTCCACAGCTCACTACTCTGCACCACGGGGGGCACAGCCAGCTTTGCATTCACCCCACTGGAATGATCTACTCCTTAACAGTCAGCATTGCTTCCAATATCAGCACTTTAGAATAGACACTTTAGACCCATTTCATCAAAATATTTTTAATCTATGATGCATTTTGTCTCATGGTCTTCTATTTCCATTAGCCTAGTATTGTCATATTATCATGTTTTCTTTTCATATTGGCTATGCTTGTTTGTTATGTATTTTCACGTATATTAAAAGGTACAATTATGTGATGCACTTTGAGTCTGAGAAAAGTGCTTCGCAAATAAAACGTGGATGTGGATGTGGAATAATGCTTAACATGCTTTAAGCATTATTTGCTTAATTGAGGGTGTCAAAAGCAGGGTGTGATTCAAATGTGTAAATTGGACATACAAATCAATTTATAAGAATACGGTGAAATTTTAAGTGTTTTTTCAACTCTAACAGTTAAATATACTAAGAGTGAAATAAGAATAAGCTGTACACTATCAGAGTTTATTTAACACAGCACTGAACGTTTTACTGTGTGACCGAGCATCAGTTATTCAACTATAAAATATTTTGCAACATAACATAACATTTTACCATTTAAAAAATTATCCTCCATACCTTCCACTCAGATGAACACCACCATTGAAGAAGAGCCAAGCAGAAAAAAATGTCGGCCCTATTAGATTGGCCCCTGAGACCTCAAAGCAGGGCGACGAGAGGTTGAAGAGTGCAAAGAGTGATATGGCTGGAATCCTGTTTCAGTTTTCATGATGCACCAAAGCTCTAAAAAAATGCTTCAGCCAACTCATTTCCTCCCAGTCCTATTTAAGGAACTCAAGCTATCAACCGCCCAGACTCTGCTCACTGTCCTCACTGGTTCTGATATTTCTGTGGCCTTAACACCCATTATCTGGCTGTAGAGTGGGTTTATGTGTGTGTGTGCACTGCACAGCATATGCACATGATTGTGGTCTCTGTGCATTTACATGGAGCTGAGAACTGGTGTAAGTTTCAAACTCAGAAGACACAACTTTTTCGTCATTATATATTTTTTAGTTATGAATACACAAGAAATATCTTCACGCTTGAAAGCGGAAATGCTCATGCATAAGTGTATTAAATTAAAAATATTCATTTGAGTGTGTAATCTAAGCATGCTCAGTGGGTTTTACAAACCCAAACTCATTCTGAGTGCAACTATTTTCTTATTGTTGTACATGAAAAAAATGTTGAGTGGAAATAGTCAAAATCTTTTGTTGATTTGTAATGGGACACTTCACACAGTTTCTGTTAAAATATTTACTCCATTACAAAAATGACTTGTATTCTTTTAGGTTAGGTATTTAAAATAAAAAGGATGGCTTTCCTGTTCCTTGGAACAGGTTTGATCAGTGTCCAGCAAATTCTTCAAATTGACTGAATCTCTGTATTCAGATTAGGAACAAGGATAATCTAACTTGGCAGGATGAACACCATGACGCTTTTTCGTTTAATTTCGTTCCAAAATCTATATTTACTCTGCAAACAAAACACTAATACCACAAAGTACTACTAATAATAATAATTTCTATTTGATATTCTGTGATTGTTGTCATTTATAAACGCATTGTTGTTGTACTGTCTTGGCATCGTAGGTTCGATCGTCGTTCAACTCCCAGCGCCGCACATGCGTAGTGAAGACTGGTTCTCCAATGACGTTGGTGTCTGTTTCTCCCTGCTGCAGCTCCTTTTCCTTGGACACTCCTAGCGTTCTTCCACTGAGCCGGTTATTGCAACCCACCCCCGGGAAACCATGGCCGAGCAGGCCTCGGGATCCGCCCTGCCGCCTCAGCATGACGGTAACGACTCCTCTGGTTTCAAACGTTTCATTTTCTACGCCTTGTTCATGTAATTGAAGGCCAGCGGCCTGTGCAACCACGGGCTCACCCTCCTACTGTCGCCCGGCCTACAGCTCTTCGACCGTCGCGCTGTATCGGGGTTAGCTAGCTAGCTAGCTAACGTTAGAGGCATCATTTTTGCTAATGATGGCAAAGATTCATTTGGGGGATCTTGTGTGTAAACGGGCATCTTACCAATGAAATTACTTCCACAGGCCGCTACATGCTATGATGGAGCGCTTATCAGGTTTGCAAAAACATCAACATGATGGCTATCTTTCCGGCCATAGCCGGCGTTGAGCTGTCATTGTTGGGCAGCCGTACTTTGACAGCAAGCTAACTGTTTAATCCCGAGTGGTAGACCGTAGACACAATGCTAGCAGCTCCAACATACATGTGTAGACAGAGCAGATTTGTGATTTCAGCGCGTTTGCTAACGTTACTGGTGCTGGTTCCGGCGCATGCGAGTTAGTTCACCAAGACAACCAGTTAGGCAACGTTAGCAACACTAGCGATAGTCATCGTAGGATAAATACGTAATTGTTCCGTATATTGTACATGGTGGCAAGATAATTAACGTGAGCTACTGAGATGCATACCAAATAATCCTAACAATTTAGGCAGTAGGCTAGCTGGTTAGCCAACTACAAACTTTGAAAGTCGTTGCGAATACAACTTGTAATACAATACGGCGAGAAAGCAGGGTAGTTAGCGCTCTAATGAGGTCGCTAACTAACGTTAGCCATAGTTAGCCATAGGTTGTTGTATCGTGAAAACTCCTATCAAATGAGATACGAGCAAGACCGAGCAAACGTCGTATGCATTGTTTGTGGAAAACCTATTGTTAGCCAATTCTGAAACCCAATATTTATCTTATTCGTTATCTGTGGACATTTGGTACTCTCGCTCTCAAAAAATCTAACTATTGTCACATGCATTAACTTAAAAAATGGGATAATTTGAGACTGATATACATGGTAAACTCGACACGTAGTCAACAAACGTTAGCTATTCTAGTAATGTTAGCTAGCAAAGTGCAGGATTGTCAGCAATACCAGGCCGACCAAGATTATCAGGTCATTCTTCTAATATTTACAGTAACATTGCATGTTTTTAAACGTCATCATTTAGGTAGCGAATTACAATCATATAGTTAACACTGTGGTTCATATTGTGTTGCCTTAGCTGAGAAAAACAAATAATGATGATATTTGTATTTTACTGTCTGTTACTCTTTTCGTCATTTAAGTTATATTGTGTACAACCGAGACACATGCTTATAATATGCGTGCATAAATTCAATCAAAGTTCCAAGTGAAGAACCCTTACTGGTGAGTAAGTGGTATGTAATTTGAATAATTTACAGACACTAAACGTTATCTTTCTAACAATGAGCAATGAATGAAATCAATACTCTATATCCGTGTTTAATGTTTAAAAAAACCTGGTCCTGGACACTCATTGTGCTACAGTTAAATAGTTGTAACTGTATTCTAATAGAATACATTAGTCAAGGAAAATCTGTAAATAATTCATTTGCTTTTGGGCCACTTGATTAAATTAGTCATAAAGACTGGTATACAGCTGTAAATAATAATTAGGCTATTTGTCATGTTGTTTCTATCATAAGAAATGTAACAATGTGGATATATAAGGTTGATTGAGACAGATTCTTTTAAGAACACATTTTAGCATAAATATATTGTACTCTTCCAACAACAATTGTATATATTAAAGGAAATTTTTGCTAAACGAAGATTAAGTTCACACACTTCTGGAGTTTTTTCCATGACTGTATTTGCTTAATCCAGGGTAATATATTGAAGGCACACGTATTGCCACCATAATTTTACAGTTTGGTCCTTAATGATGTAGTTGCATTGAAGCAGAGTACATGTTCAGGTCTTAGCAAGGCTTTGAACCCATACACTTTTCTGGGGAGCCAACTAAGTGACTTTGCAATTGTATCAGCCTGCTCCATGTCTAATATTATTAATAGACAAAGCATACCCATTTATTTATAAAGGAATTGTCTGTCGCCACATTTGAGAGCAGTGTTATGTGACACATGCAGTTTCATGTTATAAAAATGTCTTCAGCTACAGTACGCTGCTCGGGCAGCTAATTCGTGGTGATAGTTTAGAATGTGGAAATGTAGGACCTAATCTAATCCTTTTAATACAGATAAGTGTCAAACAAACAGTGAGTTCAATTGTGGTGTTACAATAGACATTGTGTGTTAATATTAACACACACAGCGTAAAAAAGATAAGGATAATCTATTCAAAATAAACAAACATGAAAACCGGTTAATCCATAAATGTTAAATAGCGGTACCATTGCTATAACGCCATACTCTACAATACACACCGCGTGATCTGCCACGGTCAAGAAGTAAATGTTCAGATTCTTCGTAGTTTTTGGTGTGTATTCTTCCTTTGTGTTTGTAACGAGTGATTGGAATGTCTTGGAAACGTTTGAGAACTGTGAAAACATCAGAGGAAAACTTAATTTAGCCTGTTCCACGCATTTTTATATTACAGTCTAGGCTATTTCTGTAAACTGAAATGATTTGATATGTAGGCATCATATCTGAGTTATTCATATTTTCCAGCTCCCCAAAGACTGTGACTAAATGCTGCATCGTTCCATACAATCTTACCTTGGGATTATTGCCCTTATCAACATTAAAATTTCTGTACATGGAGTTATGATGTCTTTTGGAACATGGAATCTTTTGTCCCGGAACAAACAACATTGATAACCGTACAGTTTTGTATTGCTCGGATAATAAATGGTTAACATTGACAGAGCCATTGAGTGGCACTCAGTAGAATTTAGGCTTACACCACCACCAGCTGCTGTCAGTACACCTATAATAGGATCATTTATTTATTTGCAAAGGCAAATTGAGAATTGGATTCCAACCTTATAGGTTATCCTGTACACAGCCAGACAAGACTGACGGGTAATCGCATAACCTCTTCTCAAACCTTTGGTGGTACCGTTAATTAGATCACAGTGCTTCTTGAAATTGTGAAAGACTACCTTGGGTGTTCATGTGTGAGTTTGATCGATAATGGCAGATAAGGGCAGATGAGTTGAGTATCATTTTGTAATGGCTGAAGAAGAGATCTAAAGTGTCAGACGATTGGCCAGGGTCTGAAAAAAGGGGAGGGAACTGCAGAGGCCTACATGCTCTCTCAAGGCAGGGTAGACTTAAACATCCGGCTTGTGTGATCCTATTAACTCATTAGCCAATAGCATCGACAGATACAGATGTCAACTCAAATACATTTGTTAGTATGCTAATAATGGATAGAGTTCATTGGGTTGAATGCATGCTGATTAGTATGTGATGACCTGGTTTTACCTTGGCATTGTGATGAAAATAAATTGGGCTTTCTGAGAATAAGCTGAATGATTGAAGGTGTGTCCAAATGTGTTGTGCACTCACTGTTGGCGGATCAATAGCCATTAGTCGTCTTTGCTATATCGTCTGTTGAGTGCTACAGGGAAGGAGCAATGTTGTGCTGAAAAGCAGGATAAGATATTGTGTTTTCAATAGACTTCTCCGCTAACATTTTTATTGGGCTTGTTCTTTTATGTTTTTCTGTAAGTTGTTCATTTTAGTTTTCGGTGTGTTCATAAACGTATAGAGCCATGGGGATTCTCAGAACATTTTCAATTAGATGTGGTTTCTGCACATAGAAGTGCAGTGTGAGTGCATGCATCTATGCTTGTGTGTAGTGTTGCTGGTGTGTGTATTCATCAAGCAACTGGCTTTGTGAAGTTGCAAGACGTATCTGGAATGTCCCTTTTTGAGGTGGCGATAGGCTTAGTTTGCATGTGTTTGAGTGTTGTGGAGGAAGTGAGTATTTCTCAGCTTCTCTTTCACTGTCAATGAGCAGTCCTGAGTCTCCTGACCATCTTGGAAAATCCCATAAAATTAGCATTTTAATTTATAGGCTACTGTGTTTGTGGGTGTGTGTCATAATGCTTTAGGATCCTGTGCTTACAAAAGGTTTGGATATAAGGGCCAGGTCAAGGGGAGGTGAACAGTAGGGGTAAAATGTCATCTTTACCAATGGGCCTATCTTTTTATTTTAAAAGATTTTTTAAACCTAATTGGGTAGTTTAACCCACTGACTGTAAAAAGATACTCAAACTGATGTAATATTGGGAACATTGAGTGCAAGGGCTGCCTTATACACAAGAACTAATAATGTGTCCTTCCGTTACTTTTACCAATTGTCCTTCCGTTACCGGAACCACTGTGGGAAAAATGCTATAAAAATTTATTGGACCATGCCCTTGGTCTAATATTTGGCATGTTCATAGATGGATAGTCAATAGACCATTATCAGTCAGAAAAATACCAATACTTTGCCTGGAACCGCAGGTTTTGCATTGTTGAAAAAAAGGCAAAAAACAGATGTTGTTTTTGAGTCCTTCCGTTACCGGTGGGTTTTTGGCAAAATTACCCATGAAAATGACCCTTGACAAAAAACTTAGTGGATTTATTTTAAAGTACTAGGCAGCCCTCACTTCTCACAAGTGTTCTTTTCAACCTAACTGGTATAGCCTAGGAGCTAGAGCCAGCGTACAGCAAATTTGTCCTTCCGTTACCCCTTGACCTGGCCCATAAACTGACCTTCATTGACCCTCTATGTGACAGCAAACATATAGCCCTAAACATTCATTTTTGCCATGATTTGAAGATAAGGCATGGCGTGACCAGCAGTTTGCTGCAAGATATGTTACCAAGTTGGACCAGTAGGATAAAAGTGTGACCTCTTGGGTTTCTGCAGCCATATACCTGTGCAGATACAGAGAGGTTAATTACATGCATGGTGTTTGTGCTGTCCATACATTTTGCTATCCATACATTTTCCAGAAATATACTGATGTGTTGCATTGTGCCTTTTTGACCTGGAGTGGTGACGGTGAAAAACTGAAGTATGCACACATTCTTCTTTTATGTATCAGATGATGTGCATGATTAATGCTTTTTATTTTCTGGAAGCGGACGTGCAACAACATAACCACATATATATTTATATATATTTTTTTACCAGAAAATAGTAAGGATCGCACTAAATGGGGAAGTAGCTTATAAAAAATCTATTTCAAAACCATTTAGATTTTTATGCCGACCAAAACCTAAGCCTCTTTAGTTTTTTTAAATGCACAAGAACTGGCCACAAATTATTCATATGACTTTTTTAAACATTAACTCTTTTCAGGGGGACCTTATGTCCCCTAATGCTCCAACTCAATAGCTTTGAAATAAATGATATGTGACTAATTCAGTTTCATTATCTTTCTAGCCCTGGTTTTGTAAAAAATATACATCAATTTGTATTTAATCCAAATGTGCACTCTCAAAACTACACAAGCTAGCACTAAAAACAAAGACTCACTGGCACATAAAAACATGCAAAGCACTCTAGTTGAAGGAAAGCAAATGAAACTATGGGCAAAAAGGCCTTTGGGAAGAGACGGGGCCCAGTAAGAGACCTGTAAGTATTAAGTATTGCATGTTAAGTATTGTCTGACAATAACGTAAAATGAACTTGTCAGTCTCAGCCCGATACTAAGCTTAATATGGCCAATATGGTGACGAAACATACGTGCCACATTTGATGTGCCGCGCTGATGTTGTAAATTGTGATGCTCAAAAAGTAGCCTATTGATTGTCATCTGAAGCTCTTTTTAATTTTTACCAGCTAAATTCACATGCAAAGCTATACAGTGGCTCTCTAGATGCCTGCTGTCTGCTGAGTAGTAAAGGAAGCAAGTTGAAATATTTGACAAAAAATGTAACATTTTTCTTTTATACGTTGACGTTGGTTGCCCAGTCGACCAGTGGGAGTTGCTAGTGAGCGATGAGACGCTGTAATCCTGATATTGTTTTTTGGTAACTGTCAGAGCACGTTGCTGTTTAACTAAACTGCAGTGTTAGTAATGATAAACCTGTGAAGCACAGATTGGTCTATGGGACATGGGGATGTCTTCAAAGTAGAGCCCGCTGCAATAGCAATGAGTTAATAAGCTTTTCAGACTGGGTAATATCTTCTTTCAGCATCTGCAGATCAAAAGGAATGTAATATACTGTCCTATTTCTGTCTGTGTGCTATAGGCCTGTATTTTGTGAGCTTAATGCCAGTGATGGATTAGGCTCGCTGGTTGTGGAGCACTGGAGAGGTGCTCATACACTGTTTTTCTTACTTATGAGAAACTGCTAGAGAAACAGGGGGGGTTTCCATTCAGAGGAAGCCTGCATTTTTAGCACATGACAGCGTGCCTTCCGTTTCTTAGAAAGTGTTCAACTTAATTATCCATCTTAGTGAACCGTGCTCCTGTTTGAGTTACATACTTACGTGAGCATTACATCATTTTATTTTTGTCCTACAGTCATTTCTGTTGATTAAAGTGACTCTGCCAAGCTCATGTTTCTATGTAAAGGCAAAATGTAAAAGCATTTAGGTTGAATGTTTCCCCAGGCACTGTTTTTGGGCACTGACTAGTGAATGAAATGGCCTAACATGCTCGTTTCTGGTCTTAAATAAGGTGAGCCTACACAGTGGAGTTACAAGTACTGGGTTCATTACAGCGCTTAACAAAGCGTGCCCACACAGGCTGGTTATGGCTGTCCGAGGATGTTGCCTGTGTCCTACCATGCCCCATGTCCCACCAGTGTACCCATACTATCTCATCCTGCACACGCTCACATACTATCAACAGCTCTTTCTTATATGAATATTTAATGTAAGAGGAATTCAATGGAAATATACACCCCACTATTACAGCGGTCAAAAGATTCAGTGGACAAAAAACCCTGATTTAGATAAAGTGTATCATGATTTTGGTTAAATATTTGGTAAAAAAAAGGGGAAAAAAGAGGTTTTTTCCCTCAAATCCATTTTGAGATTTAATTTGGTACTGTAATTATGCCCACACTGACTGTATCATTAAGAAGCACATTAGATATGCATGTAAACAAAATAGATTTATGTTAAAAGAAGCAAGGAACAGCCTGGAAAGTGGGAAGTGTTGATTGCCGGAAGAGAATTAAAGAAAGATGAAGTAGATACTGCTTCAGTATATCATATTGATCCAATGGAAAATATGGTTTTGACTTCGGTTTGTTTTATGAGTGGCATATTTTCCTCTGTCACACCATCAAATGAAAAAAAGTAAATTAAGGAGCTAAGTGCAGTCCATCAGGCAGGCAGAGATGGAGGTCATACACACTTGTTAACAAGAATAGTATAGGCCTACATTTAGGATGACAGTGTGGTCAAAGCATGGCTTCTGGACTCCCCTCGTCAAAATGTGTCTAACCTCTGGTTTATTAGGCTACATTCACAGACCATTTTTTTATTTTTTATTATTGCCTTTGATTCTTTGATATACATTCATGACATAAGGCCAGATGTAAAATCCTAGTTGCAAATGTCAAACGGATATATAGCACCGTGGCCGGGAACGGGCAATCCATAGACCTATTTGCAATTTCAGCCCTTGTGACTGCTGTTAAAGCGCGCCTAACAGTTCCGCTCAACTGCGTTGGTGTTCACGTCCTTCGCATTTCAAGAAGTGCCGCAGACAAATTGGCCTTCTGCTAATCTGCAGATAATAAAGGCCCTGATTTATGCGCTCTGAATATGAAGTCTCCCAGGGTGAGTGGGAATGATTGATAATGTTTTCAGGAGTAGGCAGCCGCAGGAAGAAAAACAGTGTCAACAAGATCTCATGATAAATCTCTGCCTTCATTGATTTATTAATCAAACCCAAAAGGTGCAGTTGACTTTCTACTCTGAAATAAACAGGACTTAAATCCCTGCCATCTACCCTTCTGTTTATCCTGACAAAGTCATTCATTATTCAGACCTTCTTCCCTCTTGCCATGTTCCTACAGATAGTCACTTAGGAGAAGGGAGAAAAGGCTGTCTTCAGTGTCTTCTATGATGATGACTGGCTGCTGGTGGTGGGAGGGCTGGTTTGTAGCGGAGGGGCGCTTTTTGACGTTGTTGTCTCCCTCCCCGGCAGGCGAACTTCAGCAGCACGTGCCCACGTCCGAACAGGAGCGAGAGGATTTCACCAAGTTCAAGCAACAGTTGGAGATGGAGTTTAACCAAAAGCGGGCCAAATTCAAGGAGCTCTACATGACAAAAGAAGGTGAGCGTCGGGCTTCAAACTCTCCTTCACCCCCCCTGTTTGCTGTCACACTCTTAAACAAAAAATTTAATAAATAGATAAACCAAAGGAACAGTTTGAAGGGACTGAAAGGTACTTCTGGTCTTTCATGTGGATTTAGTTTTTAGTAGACACTTGAGACAAGAGACCACTCTATTGCACTAATGGTGGCTTTACAGCACTTGCACACGCCCTCCTTCCATTACATTGCATTACATTCACCTGGTAGACGCTTTTATCCAAAGCGACGTGCAGCAATGTGTCCCTCGTGTTCATTTTTGTTCATTCTTCTTTCACTCTTGTGCGCCCAGTGGAGCTGAAGAGGCAGGGAGCCACTCTGGAGTCGGTCCAGACGGAGCTGAGCCTGGTCCAGGCCCAGCTCATAGACGCCCAAGCCGAAAAAGAGAACATCAAGGCGGTGGCCACAGTTTCTGAGAACACCAAACAGGAGGCCATTGACCAGGTGAAGAGGCAGTGGCAGGAGGAGGTGGCCTCGCTACAGGCCATCATGAAAGGTACACAGCCTGGCTCACGGCAAGCATGGCCATTATGGACATGCTGGAAAATAACACAACATAAAACATGCAAAAACATAATTCTGCCTATACTTGATTCGAGAATAAACCAACCTCGCTCGTCCAATCTTTGGATTCTGTGCTTTAATCTGCTTTTATTTTAAGTCACGAAAAAGAAACGTTCACGCATAAAAGAATCCATCTCCAGCTCCATATTTTTACTATTATATTTTAAATATTTGTCTCTTTACTGCTGAAGCTGAAACATTCCAATTTCACGCATCTTCTGAAACCGCATTGAGGAGCGTGACCAAGGACAGTAGTGTAGTGGTGAACATTCTATACGGTAATGTAGCTTTGGAAACTCTTCTCCCAAACAGAACCTCCTGTTGTTAAGAAACAAAGAAACAGAGAGGCTAGCTAGGAACATCGGAGTGTGTGGTAGGTGTACAGAATACAGAATCTCTGACTGTACCCCCTGCCTCTCTGCCCCTTCTCTCCCCCCTCAGACAACGTGCAGGAGTACGAGGTGCAGTTTCACCAGCGGCTGGATCAGGAGCGGGCGCAGTGGGCGCTGTACCGCGAAGCCGTGGAGAGGGAGATGGCGGATCTGAGGCGTCGCCTCTCCGAGGGCCAGGAGGAAGAGAACCTGGAGAACGACATGAAGAAGGTGCTTCCACTGTGCTACCGCTCGGCGCTAATCCTCCAGGCGACTCTGAGCGGCTGGCTGCAATTCCCATGAGTCTGCGAGTGCGAGCGCTATGCAGCGCGCTTAGGGAAGTGGGAGGGAGGCAGGCCCTGTCTGACCTCGTAGCACATTGTCACCAGACACACTTCCCCTTGTTTTCTGGGAAAGATTTATATTGTTTTGCCATTGCTCAGGCAGCAGTGAGTGTCAGCATAAGCAGTGGTTGATTTGTAAAAAAAGTTCAATGGGGATGGTGCAGTCTGTGATATCACTGAAAGCCATTCAAACAAAGGGGATGGAAAGGGGCGATGGCAGTTTTACAAAGGATGGTTTTTGTCAAATTGTTTTTACTTGCATCCCCCCTCAAATCTACCCCTGAGTGTAAGACACTTTTTATAAATATGTGGATGGATGGCAGGCCACTCATAGAAATAGTACCGTGTACAAGCCAACATGTAGGCCGTTACAGCACTGCATAGCGCATGAGGATATAACCATCTATCAGTAACTCAACGCCAAAAGAGAGGAAAATGTGGATGACCACCACATTTACGTCAAGAATCGGTGTTTATTCATGTTAATGAATGGTGTCTGGAGTTGTGTCGCTCAGCATATCACTCTCATGGCTGGGGTTATCCTTAGACTCTGCTTTGGGTCTTATTAACATATAGAAACAAAGGTGTGATTAGAATCCCCCCCCCCCAGGCTCAGGAGGATGCAGAAAAGCTCCGGTCAGTGGTGATGCCAATGGAGCATGAAATTGCAGCGCTGAAAACCAAGCTGACCGTTGCTGGAGACAGGGTGAAAGAACTGGAGGCCTCCAAGGTGGGTTTATTTTGCTAACAGAATGGAGCTCTCTTTGAGTGTGGTATTTCTAAGCTGGGGGTACACTTATGTCCATAATGCGTAACCTCTTTGGCTGGCTTCGTGGGTGGGGGTCTCTTCTCGTCCTGCACTGAATTCTGCTCTGAATGGAGTTTCTGTGTTTGGGTTGCAGCTGTCAGTTCAGGTCTAGACTTAATCCCTGTTCTGATTCTGCTTATTCTTAATGTGAATGTATATTTGTATGTATTTATTTGGGTATGTATTTTGTATGAATGTACAAAATGTCTTGTTAATGCAATGCACTTATTATTTTCCAGGTGAAGGAGCTCAATCATGTTCTAGAGGCAGAAAAATCATGCCGCACTGACCTGGAAATGTACGTGGCCGTCCTCAATACCCAGAAGTCTGTTCTTCAGGAAGACGCAGAGAAACTGCGCAAAGAACTACACGAAGGTGACTTGACTTTGATGCCGTAATTCTTAAAAGATTTGTTCGGTTTTTGTTATTTTTTATAATTTATTTTTTTTGTAGTGGAAAATTTGGTGTTGGTGAAGAATGTGTCGTTGTGGCTTCCAGAGAGTGGGGTCCGCGGGTAGTAGGTTCTGGTCTGAATTGTCGGGGGCTGGCCCCTCTCCCTTAGTGTGTCACCTGCTGGAGCTGGAGCGACAGCAGCACAACCAGCTGAAGCACACCTGGCAGAGGGCTAACGACCAGTTCCTGGAGTCCCAGAGGCTGCTGATGAGGGACATGCAGAGGATCGAGAGCGTCCTGTCCTCAGAGCAGCTCCGTCAGGTGGAGGAGGTGAAGAAGAGGGACCAGGTACCGCATAGCGATGCCGTCACACTCCGACACTGTGCCTTCCCAACGGGTCCATCGTGTGTTCTTCCAAATTACACTGTGCAGCTAATGACTAAAGCTATTCGGTGTAAACGGCAAGTGAATCGGGCATCAGGAAATTGTAAATGGAGAGCTGTGTTCAGAACACCCATAAAACATGATTTTGTTTGTGTCCCAAATGTAACGGAAATCTATGGACCATAATTAACCACCTCCTGAGGTAATTAGTTGAAATTTCTTTTTATAATGCTTATGTTTATGCAAATGTATTTATAAAATGTGATTAGGTTGCAGATCATGTACGTTTCAGAGGGAATAAGCAGCCTCACGTATGTGAGGGGGGTTTAAAATTGACAAATGAAACTTCATGAAATTGCCGACAGCTCTAGAGTTTAGTCATTCGCTAATGATTGATGATTAAGGTCATTATGGTCAGAGCTCTGTTAGTTGTGTGCTTCTCTTAAATGTAGGAGGATGATGAGCAACAGCGAATCAGCCAAGCCAAAGAGCTGAAAGAGGAAGATTGCATGGAACAGGCAGAAGACTCGCTCCTGGGCCTGTCGACCGATGAGGTAAATCTACGACCTACTTCAGACTGTAAAACGTCCTTGCTGTGAGTCATTGAGCTATACACCAAAATAAATCACAATAATGTGCCGTTTCTATTTTTACGTTGTGATAGGTTGTAAGATTCATAGTAAAGTTGAGCGAGCGGCAGTGTAATGCTGCCGTAAGGTAATGAATGGGAAGCCCGACAGGAGGGAGCTCTCACAGAGGCCCTGTAATGATGGAAAGTGCAGATGCAACGGTTTCTTGAAGCGCTCTCTTTTTGCCCTTCCCTCAGGGCCACACCAACCACAGCATGCACAGCTCCATGCACTCCCTGGACACGGAGGGCGGCCCGGAGGGCTCGGACCTCTACAAGGACGGGCTCCGCAGGGTCCAGTCCACAGACAGCCTGGGCTCGTCCGGGGGCCTTCTGCAGCCCCGCGGCCTGGGCTACAACCACAAGGCCAAATCGGCCAGCAACCTGGACGAGTCCGACTTCGGGCCGCTGGTGGGGGCGGATTGCGGCGGCCCAGAGAGCCTGGACGTGGTGTCCATCAGCTCCATCCCACTCTCCACGGGCCACTTCCTCCTCACCAAGGACCAGGAGAAGGCCATCAAGGCCATGACTCCTGAGCAGGAGGAGACGGCCTCCCTGCTCTCCAGCATCTCCCAGGCCCCCGACTCCGCCTACCTGCCGCCCTCCGGGTACAGGCTGGTCAGCGAGTGCGAGTGGAACCTGCTGCAGCAAGAGGTCAGGCCCCCCTCTCTCACTCTGTCCCATTACTTTTACATTAGGGTGAGAGGTTCAGTATGCTTGTTTCACGTGAGAGGTTCAGT
Source organism: Ilyophis sp. 1 JC-2022 (assembly GCA_022702515.1). Taxonomy (NCBI): domain Eukaryota; kingdom Metazoa; phylum Chordata; class Actinopteri; order Anguilliformes; family Synaphobranchidae; genus Ilyophis; species Ilyophis sp. 1 JC-2022. The sequence continues at coordinate 60,561,213 of CM040401.1, read as the reverse complement.
TTGTTTTGTCATGAGAGGTATTATTGTTGTTGTGTGAGAGAGAGGTCAGTATCTGTGTTTTGTGTGAGGATGTCAGTTATGCTTGTTTCACGTGAGAGGTTCAGTATGCTTGTTTCACGTGAGAGGTTCAGTATGCTTGTTTCACGTGAGAGGTTCAGTATGCTTGTTTCACGTGAGAGGTTCAGTATGCTTGTTTCACACTGTCCAGTCCTGACTGGACTGTTTGTGTGAGTCTTTTGTGGAAGTAGTCCTAAGGGATTGAAATATGCACATTTGTCTTAATGCACATTCTTGTGCAGTGACAGCATGCATATATTTTGAGATTGTTTTGATACGGTATTCTCAATTTTTTGTGTGCAATCTAGGGTGTATGATACAGCGATCGAGGATTGTAATTTATATATCTGATTTGATCAGTGTTCTATATCATGTATTCATAACATTGTGAGTAAGTATCCCTTGTGTGGCTGTTCTTGCACACTGAATCTTTTTTCTTGTCACCAAGGTGAAGAATGCGGGTAGGAAGTTGGGCCGTCGTTGTGACATGTGCTCCAACTATGAGAAACAGCTGCAGGTCATCCAAGGTCAAGAGGCAGAGACACGTGATCAGGTGCCCTCTCAACTGCTTCTCTCATATGCACTCTCGGAGGACGCACTATTGCATTAGTATGAATAATATAATCAGCACTCAATTAAATTATAGGCGGTCGAAATGAATATAAATGCAAGTGTCCTCTGGGTATTCTTGGCAAACAGGAAATTGGAAAAAGTACTGAAGTTATTGAAGTCTAGTCTGTTTTCTCTCCCTGTTTTAGAAGGGGAGCTGACAGAATGTAATTTGTCACTTCATTCAGACGGGGGGAAAGCAGAGAGGGTAACAGATCGAGATTGGATCACAATACAGAAAGGGGATTTGAACCCCTGGACAAAATGGGGGATTTTTTTATGTGGGTGGCCGCTCTATGGACCGCGCCACACGGTGTCCCTCTCCATCTTGTCTTGAAGGCATGGCGCATATCTAAACCCTGCAATAGTGAATTTAAGTCTGTGGATTGTGTATGTGAAACATTTGCCTACTGTCCTCTCCTCTCAGGTGAAGAAGCTACAGGTGATGCTGCGACAGGCCAATGATCAGTTGGAGAGAACCATTACTGAGAAACAGGAGCTAGAGGACTCTGTGAAACAGGCCAATGAGGAAACCACTGTCAAGGTCTGCTTCCTGTCATCGTACCGCTTTCCTACCGCTTTCCTACCGCTTTCCTACCGCTTTTCTCAATATTGAAAGTACACTGTTGGGCAGTATTGCTTTCACATGCCTTCTTATTTAGATTTGTATGAATGCTGCGGTTTTATTAATGCTGTGATTTGTTTAGTTAGTTATTTGAACATTAGTGACTTATTTCAGCGATATTTACAAGAGAAGTTCTGGAAAATAATGTTCATTGTAGCAACTGAAACACTTTCCCAGTTGACAGTGTGATCGCCGTGTCGGGCTTTCACATCATTTGAAGCACGTTGTCACTGTTAGCGGCAGGAGAGTAATGGAATTAGACACGCTGCTGATATGTGAATCCCGCTGTTGTCTGGCTCGTCCTGCAGGTCAGCGCTCTCATGCACAAGGTCCAGGAGTCTGAGACTCTGCTCAGCACTCTCCAGCAGGCTTTCAGCCAGGCCAAGAGGAACACGCAGGAGCAGATGGTGAGACCACAACCCCACAATCTGCCTTTCAGTCTCCTCTCTGCTCTATTTTCATACTACGGTTCAATCTGAAAACAACAGTTTTAATCCAAGTCTTACTCTGAAGGTAGGACTGTTTCGGTCTGGCTAACAGTGGTGTGATAACAGACACTGGACATGAAGCGAACGACTGACCTGCTAGTTAACTTTTCAGCCTCACAAGCTAAACCAGCTCTTCTACTTTTCAGGGGGCGATGGGTTGTAGGATAGGATGGGTTGTCTGTTATGAGACTGTAGGGGAGCCCATGAGATACATTCACTTTAAAGTTTGTGCAGAGCAGAGTTGTGGCAGGTCTGTGTTAGTTTGCCTAATGGCTGTTTGACTTCTCAGGCGGTGTTGCTGCAGTCCAGGGAGCAGGTGGCCGAAGAGCTGAGCCGACTGCAGAGAGACAACGAGAGCTTGCAGGGAAAACACCGGCTGCATCTGTCTCTGCAGCAACAGGAGGACTTCACTATGCCCTCCAGTGTGCAGGTACGCCCCTTCACCTGTGTGAGTACACCTGTTAGAGCAACAGGAGGACTTCACTATGCCCTCCAGTGCGCAGGTACGCCCCTTCACCTGTGTGAGTACACCTGTTAGAGCAACAGGAGGACTTCACTATGCCCTCCAGTGCGCAGGTATTCCCTTTCACCTGTGTGAGTACACCTGTTAGAGCAACAGGAGGACTTCACTATGCCCTCCAGTGCGCAGGTACGCCCCTTCACCTGTGTGAGTACACCTGTTAGAGCAACAGGAGGACTTCACTATGCCCTCCAGTGCGCAGGTACGCCCCTTCACCTGTGTGAGTACACCTGTTAGAGCAACAGGAGGACTTCACTATGCCCTCCAGTGTGCAGGTATGCCCCTTCACCTGTGTGAGCACACCTGTTAGAGCAACAGGAGGACTTCACTATGCCCTCCAGTGCGCAGGTATTCCCTTTCACCTGTGTGAGTACACCTGTTAGAGCAACAGGAGGACTTCACTATGCCCTCCAGTGCGCAGGTATGCCCCTTCACCTGTGTGAGTACACCTGTTAGAGCAACAGGAGGACTTCACTATGCCCTCCAGTGCGCAGGTACGCCCCTTCACCTGTGTGAGTACACCTGTTAGAGCAACAGGAGGACTTCACTATGCCCTCCAGTGCGCAGGTATGCCCCTTCACCTGTGTGAGTACACCTGTTAGAGCAACAGGAGGACTTCACTATGCCCTCCAGTGTGCAGGTATGCCCCTTCACCTGTGTGAGCACACCTGTTAGAGCAACAGGAGGACTTCACTATGCCCTCCAGTGTGCAGGTATGCCCCTTCACCTGTGTGAGCACACCTGTTAGAGCAACAGGAGGACTTCACTATGCCCTCCAGTGTGCAGGTATGCCCCTTCACCTGTGTGAGTACACCTGTTAGAGCAACAGGAGGACTTCACTATGCCCTCCAGTGCACAGGTACGCCCCTTCACCTGTGTGAGCACACCTGTTAGAGCAACAGGAGGACTTCACTATGCCCTCCAGTGTGCAGGTATGCCCCTTCACCTGTGTGAGTACACCTGTTAGAGCAACAGGAGGACTTCACTAGGCCCTCCAGTGTGCAGGTACGCCCCTTCACCTGTGTGAGTACACCTGTTAGAGCAACAGGAGGACTTCACTATGCCCTCCAGTGCGCAGGTACGCCCCTTCACCTGTGTGAGTACACCTGTTAGAGCAACAGGAGGACTTCACTATGCCCTCCAGTGCGCAGGTACGCCCCTTCACCTGTGTGAGTACACCTGTTAGAGCAACAGGAGGACTTCACAATGCCCTCCAGTGCGCAGGTACGCCCCTTCACCTGTGTGAGTACACCTGTTAGAGCAACAGGAGGACTTCACTATGCCCTCCAGTGCGCAGGTACGCCCCTTCACCTGTGTGAGTACACCTGTTAGAGCAACAGGAGGACATCACTATGCCCTCCAGTGCGCAGGTACACCCCCTTCACCTGTGTGAGTACACCTGTTAGAGCAACAGGAGGACTTCACTATGCCCTCCAGTGCGCAGGTACGCCCCTTCACCTGTGTGAGTACACCTGTTAGAGCAACAGGAGGACTTCACTATGCCCTCCAGTGCGCAGGTACGCCCCTTCACCTGTGTGAGTACACCTGTTAGAGCAACAGGAGGACTTCACTATGCCCTCCAGTGCGCAGGTACGCCCCTTCACCTGTGTGAGCACACCTGTTAGAGCAACAGGAGGACTTCACTATGCCCTCCAGTGCGCAGGTACGCTCCTTCACCTGTGTGAGTACACCTGTTAGAGCAACAGGAGGACTTCACTATGCCCTCCAGTGCGCAGGTACGCCCCTTCACCTGTGTGAGCACACCTGTTAGAGCAACAGGAGGACTTCACTATGCCCTCCAGTGTGCAGGTACGCCCCTTCACCTGTGTGAGTACACCTGTTAGAGCAACAGGAGGACTTCACTATGCCCTCCAGTGCGCAGGTACGCCCCTTCACCTGTGTGAGTACACCTGTTAGAGCAACAGGAGGACTTCACTATGCCCTCCAGTGCGCAGGTACGCCCCTTCACCTGTGTGAGTACACCTGTTAGAGCAACAGGAGGACTTCACTATGCCCTCCAGTGCGCAGGTATGCCCCTTCACCTGTGTCAGTACACCAGTCTGTGTAATTTGACCAGAAGAAGTTTAAAAGCAGCCTGTTTGTGAATGCCTTCTCCACAGAGGCAGACAGGGCCTTATATGACATAGAGGATAGTTAAGTTTTTCACTGTCCTTGAAGAGTCAGATAAAATTGCCGTAATGAAAACAGCACAAAAGCAAGCATGAATGAAATGCAACCCTTTTTCTTGCTGACTCACTAGCTTGATCAGCAGCTCGTCGGTTGGCTAGTATCAATCACTGATTCCTATCCTTACAACACAGTTAGAAAGAAATGGAAAATGCGGATCTAGTTTGTACAATTAATTCCACTATCAAAGGCATCAGTCACCAGAGACTGAAATGTGTGCTATTTTGTACACACGTAATCATTTTAAAGTTGTGTGCCCAAAGTGTCATTCTGCCTCGTAAAAGTAGCTCTATTTCCCAAAGTAGCTCTCATTTCAGTTTGCTCAGATGTCCGTGAAAATCATGCCTTCATCTTTAAAACGTCTTTGAGACAGCCGTGAAAAACGTGTGTGAGTTTTGAGTGGGGGTCGCGATGTCCGCAGGAGCTGCAGGGCCTGGTGATGAGCTACAGGGAGGACGTTGTGGCCGTGCGCACGGCAGCCGACCACCTGGAGGAGAAGCTGAAGGCGGAGATCCTCTTCCTGAAGGAGCAGATCCAGGCGGAGCAGTGCCTGAAGGAGAACCTGGAGGACACGCTGCAGCTGGAGATCGAAGGCTGCAAGGAGGAGATCGGTGAGGCTGCCTTCTCGAGCGGGGAGCTAAGGGGGCGCTCCCCTGCCGTTCTGCCATTTTTCTCTCCCGAGTTCTCATTAGAACCAAAATGGGTCTCTCTGCGGCGCTCTGCCCTTTGCCTGGAGACACAGTGCATAACACTTACAGTGCATGAAAAGCGAGACTTACAGAGCCATCTGTTAGCCCATACTGCGTACTGGGAAAGCTGTCAGATGCAAGCTTGATTATAGGACTTGGTGCAAGCATTGTGATTGGCCCATCAGATTCCTGTTCTCCCTCCCTATTTATCTCCCACCACCAAATAGAGAAAGGATACCGGTCTACCCTTCTCCCGACCCCTCCCCCTATTTCTGGTGTTCTTTTGCACCCTTCCTTTATGCCTTCTAAATCCTGTTCTTTTTCTCCTCTCCTTTCCCTCCGTGGGTGACTGTTGTTCAGACATCTTGGAAGGTATGAGCCACACTGTGTGACTAGCCTGCTCTGGCTGTCTGTGTGTTTACGCACTAGTCTGTAGTCTGTAGGCAGTTGATAACCCAAATCACAAAGCGCATCCCTAAGTGTGTTCACAGTAATGACTAATTATCATAACGCTCTTTTCCTGCAGTCCCACCCTGCTCCTCTAGTCTGAGCACAAATTAATGTTTGTTTTATTGGGCCTGTTCTTTCCTCTTTAGGTGGTGGCAGTGAATGCACACCAGAAGAGGCATTTTTCTACACCTCTGTGTTTAAGAGTACTAACCAAGTCCTAAAGACCTTCATACTAACATTATGGCTTGAAATAAGTTGAAACTAGATTGTTGGAACATATTGTTCAGAACAATGGGCTTCAGTGTACAGTATGTTAATTCTACACATTCTGCATGGACAAGGAGTGATTTAATGGGAACCTCCAAGGCTTTTGCTCTACTAAAATATGCATAAATATACCATCTTTACTAAGCATACCATTAACATCATACCCCCCATCTCCATTCTGTAAGTCAGTGCAATGTTTACATAAATACTGATGATTCCTCAATGCATTATTCATAAATAACACCTCCATGGGCATTATAAGGCACGTCTTCGCTTTTTGCATTCGGAATAAATTAAAAGCGTTTGAACGCCTCTGTTCTCCCCCGCAGCATCGTTCTCCAGTCTGAAAATGGAGCTGGAGCGAGTGAAGACTGAAAAAGAGCAGGTACTTGGTGGGGGGTGCATTCATCGGTTCTGGTTGACTGAAAGTCAAGGTCACACCAAGGACCTCTTTCTGTTCTGTTTCCATGACTCCCCAGTGTGAGCACCTGTTCTACCTCGCTCACTTTGAATAAGTTCAAACGGCTGATTCGATTGTGCGGTTTACTATTGCTGTAAACAGTGCTCTAATTTCATTGTACAGCACCTAAACGTTTATACAGTCTCTGGAGCTTTTAATTGAAAAGTAAGCGCTAGTTTAAACTGCACTTGTTTTGTCTGCATATTTAACCACCTGATGTTGGCTAATTGTTGTCCTCATTGATCCAAGTTACTCCTCTTTACAGTTTCTGTAACTGTTATTTGTTTAAATAGAGATCGGGATTATGCTAGGATTGAGTAGCGCTGCTGTGTTACAATCTTACTGTAAAAATAATGTAAAATATTGTACCTATTTTAAGTTGGTGCATATACTGGATGCTTTGATGTGACACTTTGTAATTGCTCTTAGATATGAATCATATTTATACAAATAGTACTTAATGGTAATAATAATAATCCTGTCGTGTGAGGGGCGGTGAGCTGAAGGCCTTGTTTTCTTGTGTAGCTGGAGCGCAGTTTGTCAGAGAAGACTCAGGCGCTGGACAGCCTGCAAGGTCTGAAGACCAGCCTGGAGGAGCAGCTGAAGGCGGCGACCACCACCAAGGTCAGACCGCTCACCGCAAAATGAGAGGCTGCCGGTCGGCTCGCACGCTGGACTCGGTCTGCCTCTCACCCTATCGCCCTTACGAGGGCGTCTTTAGAGACGCCGCACTGATTTACTAACCCTCCATCGCCCGTTGATTCGCGAGCAGTGGTAGCTGAGTGTTTTACCTCCCTTTGCCTTTGCCCTGGTTTCAGACGGCCATGGAGAGGCAGGCGTTTGACGAGAAGGACAAAGCGCTGAGGTTGCAGACGGAACTGGACGTTAGCGAGCAGGTGCAGAGGGACTTTGTGAAGCTCTCCCAGACTCTCCAGGTAACGTCGTCACTCTGTCTCACGTTGTTTCTTCATCCGGTGCTCCCCAAGACTGGCAGTGTTTGTGGCAGACGGTTGCCTCCAGGGCATGAAATTAACTTTTCCACCCACTGGCCGGAGTGGCTTGTGGATTCTAAAAATCACCAGCCGTTTTAACATTTTACCAGCCACGTTACATTTTAGAATAGAATAAACTTCTATAACTATAACAATAAAACACAACCTGGTTGGTTGCCGGCCGAAGCGGCTGCTAGAGTAGAACATTTTACCAGCCACAATGAACATTTCACCAGCATTTGGCTGCTGGAGGGTGTTCATTTCATGCCCTGATTGCCTCGTCTCAAAACGATACTAATATTACGGCCGAAAATGTCATGCTCAAAAAGTAGCCCAATAATAGTCACCAGAACCTTTTATTTCTTATTTATTTGTTATCAGTTTTTACCAGTCACAAGTAAAGCTATACAGCGGCCCACTAGCTCTGTAGATTAATGTTCTATGCTTAATAGTGAAGTAGGCAAGTTTTAATTACATTTCTTAATACAAATAAAAACGTGATAAATGTTGTAAGTTGACGTTTGCGCTCATGTATTATTTCTGTGATTGTGATTGTTGAAATCTGGTTGCAGTTTGCATGTGGTGTATACTGTAAAACAGGGAGGTGTACACATGGGCATCACACACCAATATCGATTACTGATACCGGCTCCACAATTTCCATATCACTCATCCCTAATATTCAGCTGAATTATGGTTGGTTTTCAGCTCAGTCCTGACAGTGGCTGGGGCTCCCAGATGGCAAAGCTTAATTCTTTGATATTTGATTGGAGAAGAGCAGCCACTTCAGCCTCTAATTTATCCCCCTTATTTCTCGCTGTCCATCCAGGTCCAGTTGGAACGTATCCGCCAGGCCGACTCATTGGATCGAATCCGCGTCATCCTCAACGACACCAACCTGACTGATATCAACCAGCTTCCTGAGACATGATACCGCCCTAAACCCCAGCCACCAACCCAACCCAACCCAGCCCAACCCAAGCCAGCCCAAGCCAGCCCGGCTCCCCCCGGCATTACAGTGCCCTTGTTCCCAAAGGGCCTTAGTACCCGTGTGAGGGCCTGGGAGGTAGGAGGGACTTTCTTTTTAAAACCCAAGAACGCACATGGAGGACGAAAACCAAAAAAATAAAAAACCTGCATATAAGAAGAAGAAAAAAAGAAAGAGAAAAAAATGGCCTTCCCTGTACAGGAATGCGTGGAGGAATCCAAGGCAGGATTTGTGAAGAACACTACCAGAGATTTTGTAAATAATCAGATGACTGTGGAGTCTTGATGAGTGGAGATGCCTGTGTGTCTGTCCTGTGTTTCTAAATGTGAAACTGTCCTTTGACCTGCCAGAAAGGGGTTGAATGGTCTTTCTTTCCTCTACGGCTTCTTTTCATTCAAGCGATTGCGAAAGAATCCCTCTTTATTTCTACCATTTCACACACTTCAAACTGGCTGATATTCTCTCTTTCTCTGTGGTTCTGATATGGCTCGTAATTCTGCTTTGTGTGGAGGGCACGAGGCAAGGAACTAATGAAGGAATCACACAATATTTGTATATACAGAATATATATATTGGATTGATGAAGTCATCTTTTAAATGTGCTCTTCCCTGGCCCTCAGTTTTTGTCATGACTAGAACTGTGTTTTTATTTTCTGTTTGCTGGTCCATTAACCATTTCACCCAGACATCTAGTATTGCCCCATTGTGATGATATTTCTGACCTGCCACTGCTACTGTTGGAGCATCTCTACCCTCCTTGATAAACGTATTCTCTGCAATCAGCCAGCCTCTTAAATCAATTTGAGTGTCTACCCAAGGCATCGGTGACACACCATTATTAACGTCTCATCAGGTTTAGATGGCTCCGGGGAGAGAAAGTACTGGATTTCTTGTTCTTAACAAAGATGTTGGATCAATGATGAGAGGTTCATATATAGAATTTCTTGGAGTATTACCTTTGAAATATTGGATTTACACAATTCAACAAGGCTTGTTTTTGTTGATTTCAGGTGAGGATCTATTTAGATTTCATTGGATTTCAGATTTGAATTGGTGGGTTGATTTTTGTCACAGCATGGAAACCGGGGCAGCAATTTGAACGTGGAAATCTAAATCTGAATTTCCCAGTGTGATTGGCTACCATGGAAGACACAGCACCTCTATGAAATCCTGTGTGTTTGATTAAGCTCGTTTCCCAGGTGATGAGCTTCCCTCAGTGACACGCTCACATTTCTACACAGTCAGTGAAATATCCAATGCTTGCATTTCATATCCAGTGCTTGCATTTAATGAATTCATTATTTAGGTGGGTGTGTGATGTGATGATCATGACTGCTTCAGTGTGTTCTGTCAGATCCCTCATGAACTCTAGCTGTAGAAAACCTCCTCTTCCCTTTTTGAGTAAGCTCAGCATGGGTGAATACCTGCATAAAGTGTCATATCCACTTCTGTTGCTTTAAAATCCAGTTTTCTTTCCCCCTTTTATGGCTTTCGGTTTTGATTTGTTCCCTGTAGCTAGTTTCACTTCCATACTTTGTTCTTGGTTGGTGTCGGTAATCAACGCTGTCCTATTAGCAACATGCACAAAAGTCCTTGTTGTAGCTTCTATGGTTTTTAACTCTGGGCAAGTATGGCACGAGACAGACGAGGCAGGAAGCCAGCCGCGGCTTCACAAAGCACTACACGAGCGTAGAATGACCACACAATGAAAGGAAACTGAAGTACACAAGTAGGTGAAGCACTAAATGCTACTTTTTCACAGGGCTTAAGTGAGCATTCCACCAAAAAGGTCATTGGATTGGTTTCTTAACAAAAAAAGTATTTAAATTCTCTTGGTTTTCAGTTGATCCCATTCCCTACAAATGACACCATGTCAAGAAAGTCACTTCACCTTCAGATTAGCCGTTTTGTGGTCTGCATTTTGTCCATGAAACATTTGCCTTCTTTTTTTGGTTTAAAAATCAATGCTGGATGGCAGCCTGGTATAACAACCCAACTTGCGTTGTAGGAAAATGGACTTTTAATTGATCTGGTGGTAGGTTGCATGTGGAAAACACTATCTAAAGCACAAATACTAAATGGTAGTTTGTAAACGGCTGGCACACTACTCGCAAGAAACTCACGTCTGTGAGCAATTGCAGTATAACGAGGGGGTTGCAGTCCTTTTCCAGCAATTTGCAGTGACTTCTGCATTCTGGTGGGCTACACGATCTAGTTTTACTGCACACAGAAGAGTCGTTTTCTAAGATGAACATTACATTGTATTTCTTATAAGGAGGCTAGCTCATCCAGGATGATCTACATAGCTTACATTATGCATTTAACCCATTTATGCAAATGAGTAGCCTGCTCTAACGTACAACGTACCCAGCTAACTTTGGCCACGCCTCCACAGAGTTATTTCCCCCCCCCCCCCCACTGTCACTTGGTACTGCTGCGTCAAATGTTAAAATTCTAAGGCGCAGACTTTGTGCGGTTCGATCCCCGGTCCAGCCAGATCCGAGTATGGCCGGTGCCTTGAGGGAGCGGCAAATGCCAGCTGCTCCCGGGTGGGGGGAGGGGCTTGGAGAGAATCACTGCACACAGAACGGCCCTGGGCGAGTTGGAATCACGGTCAGGAGCACGAGGAGTCGCGCCATATAGAGGACGTGGCTACTACGTGACTCCTTCCGACTACCGGCTGAGAGGGGTTGTGTAGCGGCGATTCTCTAGCAGTTGCTACACGGGGGGAATTGGCTACCAAAATGGGAGAAAAATGGGAAAATATCAGAAACAAAAATAAAAAAAGGTTTTTCTTCTTGTTCTTGTCCTTTGGTGGAGTGCTCTATTTATGTCACACTGGTGCACATTTACCAAAAAAAACCTCCAGGGTGAAGTGGTTAGTGGTGAGTGAACGTGTAAATAAAAAGTCACATGAAATGTAAATATTCAGCGAGTTTCAAAGTAGCAGCGTGTCGTCGATTCGCTTTGGAACCGGCATAGTTGAAACTGGAAAATACAGAGAATCTTAGGCCAAAGTGCATTTTTACGTGCAAGTGGGGGGTTGATATGAATAGTTTTATGAGGAAATGGTTGGGTTGACAGTGGCAAATGAAGCAAATACATTAACCAGGAGGGCAAATGCTGCTCATATAGTTAGTGTCAATCAAGCCTTAGTTTGCACTAAATAAAATTTAAAACAAAGTGTAACACAGTAAACCGTGGTTGAGCATGAAGGCGTGATGTTAAAAAGAGCTTCCTACACTTTATATCAGCTGCCCAAGACGGCTCCAACACTATGTATTTACAGTAGCTCTCTACATAACCTGATCTTTGGAACCATTTCTCAGTGTAAAAAATGCAAGTATTACTGACAGGAGTTCAGGTGGTGATAGTCTGAGCTTGTATGGATTTAAACCATAACTAATGTTTTACTGGGGAAATGGCTGCATTCAGTCTAGATTGGTTGAAGTGGGACTTTTCTTTGGCTGACTTTTATAGAACATGCCAGAAGCGACCGCATGATTCATTATTTTGCCTTGTGTCAAAAATAACCTGCAAAGGAAAATGCTTTTTAAAATATTATCCTGCTCATCCTTATTCAGAATCGAATATCCAAACCCATGCGTTTTGTACTCAGGATAATAGTGATGAAATCAGTTAACATACTTCTTTAACCTGCATGTGCTGGGCCCACGGCTTTATTCACTATAGGCCACTAGATGTCCTGGGTGTATATGAATAGTAGTCCTACTGTAGAATGGTGTGTGTGTTGGGAAGTGTGTTAAATAATGAGAAGAGTACTTTGGCTCATTTTAAAGCAGGTGTGTGTCACGTTTACAGTGCCTGTAGTTATATGGCTGGCGTCGGTGATGGTTTAGAGGCTAATCCTGACCTACTGTCAATTACACATTTAGATTTCAGAACGACAAACCACTGGTTGGAGGAGAAATCAGTGCATGACGTTAGAGTGAACAGTAGCATCCATTCTTTACGATATCAGACGAGACCGTTTTTTCTCTCTGAAATCAAGAAAGTTTGCCCTGCTAATCTTCGACTTAGAATTCGGTGGCAGAAATGAAAATAATCTCCCAGAATGTCTTGTGGATTTTGGCATCCAGCAGAGAAGCTCAACCACAGGGACTGTGAGGGAACAGTGAAATGAGATCTGCCAGCGGCTGCCACGGCGCTCTAACAATCGAGAGATGCAGTAAAGTGAGTGATGCAATTAAATGATCATAGACTTTTCTGGGTATTGTTTCTTAATAATACACACGTCATCTTTTTTTTTCTTTTTTTATTAGTGACTGACCATAAATAAATACCCTGTTTTGAAATGTCATTGGTGTCCATTTTCCCCTGAGATTATAGTCATTAGATCTGAAATTTTGAGCTTGACCATGAAACTGATTCAGAAATGTGTCCCGTCGTCTGTCTCTCCTCTTTCATGAATGCCAGTGCATAGAATCGCAAAAGGTCTCTGAAGGCCCAGTCCTTTCTGTTCCGTCTCGGTTTCTGCACAGACACCAGGCAATTTCTTGGAGGGGGGGAGGGGGTGCCTTCAAGATTGTTCAAGGTGTTACATTTTGGTTTGTTTAAATGTATTTTTTGGTTTAAAAAAAAAGTCTATAGACTTGTTTTTATTATAGTTTGGTTCTTCAGTGGTGTATAGAACAGTGTGTAAAAGCTGAGGTTCCTGAACATTCTTGGTCCCATATGATGACACGCTTAAGCGGTGTCATCTAAAAAAAATTGTTCTGGCCGGCCCCTCATCCTAAACTTTATATAATTTTGCATTTAAATTTCAAGATAAATGATTTAAGGGCAAAATGAAGATGTCCAGATTCAGCTCCTGATACGAAGGCCTTTTCTTGACATAGATGATAAATTAGCCTCTCTCGCAGGCAGTTTCAGAATGCTGTAAATTGAAAGGCTAGACTTCATATATTTTTAAATGCTAATTTTTCTCATCACATCATACAGGGAAGAGAGCATGCATTAAAATAGTGCACTTATCAAATTGCATTCATTGGTATTGTGTGCAAAACTCACATTTATTTGTTTTGTAGCCCCAAATGGCCACTCCTTTGGCATCTCTTGAGAAACATTTAAACCTGATTGTTTAAGACCCTTTCATTATGATGGGGTTAGACAATGGTTTCAATCCTTTGTGGGGTTGACTGTGGCAGCATCTGTACCAAGGACAAAGAAACGGTCTTGACTAATTCCCCGTGCCGTCAGTCACCCTGGCCTCAGTGCGAGGAATCTCAGCTTTAAGACCTGTCCCATTTTAATGTTTCTGTCCACATGCTTTGTTGCTGTTGCGGGACCCCTTGCGAACTCATACTGTACTGTGTACATATCTCTGTATATATCTAATAAACCAGATTGTAATTTATTGTGTGTGTGCTGCTTAAACATTTTGATACAAATGCTTGATATGGATAATGTGACAGTATGCTATGAAGCATACTGTCACAATCTGTATTCGCAAGCTATGAAGCATACTGTCACAATCTGTATTCGCATGCTATGAAGACAGACCCAGGAAAACTGGGAGGCCAGCAACTCACAATGGGCCTGTCACCATGGAGTTCCCTTCCCGTTGTCTTCACAAAATGACGCCCGCCTTTTAATCACAGAGGCCGAGTGCTTTCAATACTGAAAATGACTGCAGCCATTGTCTCAAAATGGATGTGGTTAATACAGATTAATTTTCATTCAAAATTCTGCATTCTTACTCCGATGTGGGCTACAGGCTAGCCCACCCACACTGCGACAGAACAGAGGACACAACTCGAAAGCCAATGTGAATTTAAGCACAGACATTAAAACTGTACAAAACATTAACTTTATTCTACTGCCATACATTATGCACTTGTATAAAACCTTGATAAGATGTGGCTATACAAAAACATTCTAAGGTTGTCATACCCGCCCCGCCCCCGCCATACTGTATTACACTAAATGATGATAATAAGAGCAAACCTAATGAAACTCTTTCTTTCTACCTCTGACAGGCTAACTTGACTGCATTACTCATTTTCTTGCCAGAAACTACCACAAAAAGGAATTGCTGAAATGCAATCGCATGTCTCACAGGATCAAAAGTAATATTAGTAAAAAGAATAACACAGAGCCAAATTCATTCGTCAAGTTGAGTAAAATTACAAGCGGCAAAGGGATTTTTCTGCTGACTTCATGTCTAAGAGGAGCAAGCTCTCCGCCAGCACTCCCGTATGTTATTGTGTGAAATGAGGGGGCGGGATGTGTGTGGAGTTCTGGGATCCTGTGCTTCTCAGAAGCTGAACTGGTTCTTGATGTCCTTGATTTGCTTCATCATTTCAGAGATGTGCTCGCCCCTGTTGGAACAATACTGTCAGAAAGGGCCTCACTTTCACGGTGAGGAAAATAAACTAAAAACGTTGTCAGGACGCATTAGGCACGGCCTGAGGCGGCTAAAGGCACAGACACCGCACTGGAAAGCCAGTGGTCTTAGAAGCTTATCCAGCACTGTCATGGAGATTATTAACCCTATGGGATTTGATGAGCCCTTTACACCTGCAACTATACAATGGAGTAGTTTGAGATACTCACTGTTCTTTAAGGACCCCTTGGACACACTTCTTCTGGTGGACGCTAAGGGCAATGCTGGCCTTGCCTGGGGACACACCTTTCTCCATTTGCTTCTTCTGATACTCCATCTTCATATTAACCTGTGGAAGGCGGATCGGTACAGTATCTGCGGTATGCTCAACATTTTATTCCAAAAATGGTAATGTTGAGTATTTACTTTTATTTGATTCCCCATTTCTGTCTTTTGAAAGGAAGAATTGCAAAGTCCAACCGAGACCTTCCCTCCTTGGGCAACGTTATGGCCAATTGTACAGCACACGTCACTCCCAGCCACAATTTGGCTCTTGCATGATCAGGCACAATCAATTTATTTCCAGATGATGGGGTTTCCAGTTGGACACACCACTGAAGAGTTTGTAATATAGTAAGTTTGACCAATTACTTTGTATGACTGTCATCAATGCCGCATTCCTCAACAAAAATATTAGTTAGTTATTATAGTTATTTAGTATCAAATGTATGCAGCAGTGTCAGAAAAATCAGGTTAAGCACCTTTCACAAGGGCTCAAGAGCATTTTCTCCACCTTTGCACCAGCAACTTCCTGGGTGAACAGTGCTCCACCCGGGAATCCAAGCGGTTCCTTAAATATATCACACCTTTACCGATCTATATGGAGCCTGCCCATTTTCTGAGTCTGGTAAAGCACAAGGAGTGTCTTGGTAGGCGACTGTGCCATGACTGTAGGTGGCCTCAGAGCCAGCCACTCCCCTGTGCTGTTGTGAATGGGGCCCTGACCTGTTTAATGCCGTTGCCCAGGTGACGAAGCTGGTCGTTGATGGTCTGCAGCTCCTTCCTCATGTCCTTCTCACTGTCTGACAGCACGGGCAGCTGGCTACGCAGGCTTCCCAGAACCTGCTTAACCCTGACACAGCAAGCACACGCAGGTCAGTCCCGCCGAAATGGCTCCACAACTGAGGTCAAGTCTTACAGACCATTAAGAGAACATTATACAGTGCCGTGAAAGGGGGCAAAAAGTTTTTCTGATTTCCTCTATTGTTGCATATTTCTCGCACTGGATGTTTTCAGATCTTCAGTCAAAATATAATATTGATTTTATGGAACCCGAGTGAACAAATTACACATTTGTTTTTTACTTATTTCATTTATTTAATTAACAAAAAATCCCAACACCCATGTCCGTTGTGTGAAAAAATAATTGACCCCTTACACTTAATTGCAGGCAATGTAGAATAAAGTAATCATTTTTCATATTTGGTCGCATATCTTTTGTACGCCACAACTTCCTGATGTCGGTGAGCCAACAATATCAAAAGGCTCTTGATATCTTATTTTTTGGTACTCCTACAAGCGATACTATAACCTCTCTGCATTTGAATGGATCTCTATGGGACTAGATTTAGCTATAAATTATGCTGGAACGGTATAGAATACATGGTTGGTAAAATGGCTATAAGTCATCAAGGGTCTGAGGTATCAAACGAGCCTCAAACTATCAGTCTGCTGCCAGATATGCAGTAGATATGAATGGATCACTTTAAGAGTTGTTTCTCCTGGCAAATTTTCCTGTTGAAATCTATGGAAAAATAAGTCAGCAGAAGAAACCCTTCAAGTTATCCATCCATATTTACTGTATTTCTGGCAGCAGAGTGATGGTTTAAGGCTTGTTTGATACGTCAGACCCTTGATAACCTATAGCCATTTAGCCAACCATGTGTTCCATACTGTTCCAGTGTAATTTACAGCTAAATCTAGTCCCACCCCCCAATTCCCATAGAGATCTATTAAAATGCAGAGAGGTTATAGTATCGCTTGTAGGAGTACCAGAAAACAAGATATCAAGAGTCTTTTGATATTGTTGGGTCATAGACATCAGGAAGTCATGGCATGCAATGGATATGTGACCAAATATTAAAAATGAGGACTTTATTCTACATTGGCTGCAGTTAAGTGTAAGGGGGCAATGACTTTTTCACACAACGGAAATGGGTGTTGGGATTTTTTGTTCATTACATAAATGAAATAAGTAAAAAACAAATGTGTCATTTGTTCACTCAGGTTCCCTAAAATCCATATTATATTTTGTCTAAAGATCTGAAAACATCTAGTGTGAGAAATATGCAACAATAGAGGAAATCAGGAAGGGGGCAAAAACTTTCACGGCACTGTATGTCTGGTGAATACCAATATACTCATTGATAAACGCTCCCTGATATCTCAGGCAGAGACGTAGGTGCAGAGAAAATGAGGTGAACCTGTTCATGATGGCTTCTTGACGATATTTGCCATCTTCATACTTATCAGCCAGACGTTCTGCGGACTCTCTTAGACTTTTCCTGTGCGACACAGAAAACCATTAATATATGAAACATGAAAATCCTCATTTTAGTAAAAGCCATTACCCTTATATTGCTGTACTGAAAACATCTGCTGTTTGTATAAGATATGAGATAGTGTATGGTTTCATACATATTTCCTTAAATTAGATTTAATGGCATACATATTACATTATTTGGTTATCATATAATAATTTTCTTGGTTAAAATCACACATTAAACAAAAACAAAAAATGAAATACATCATTACTTACACAAAGAAATTAAATACACCATTACATCATACTATTACCTTCCACATACTATTACTTACACAAAGAAATGGAATACACCATTATTACATTTGTGCAACTTACGGGAAAAGTAATACGATCTTCGTAGCACTAAGTTGACTGCAGGTGTGATTGTATAATGCTGTGTCTTAGACTTTGATAAATATGCGGAATTACACAGAAGGTAACCGCCTGCATACCTGTCCTCTCTACACAGAGCAAGGTCCTCAAGCTGCTTGTTCTTCTGCCCATTCAAGAGTTTTACCCTGCAAGAAAGAGAAAAGCCAGAGCATGAATCCAAAGCTAAACACTTTGTCATATCGTACAGAAAAATGAGAGGATCAGCACAAATGCCTCCACGCAGAGAGAGGATCAGCACAAACGCCTCCACGCAGAGAGAGGATCAGCACAAACGCCTCCACGCAGAGAGAGGATCAGCACAAACGCCTCCACGCAGAGAGAATCAGCACAGACGCCTCCACGCAGAGAGGATCAGCACAGACACCTCCACGCAGAGAAAGGATCAGCACAAACGCCTCCACGCAGAGAGAGGATCAGCACAGACGCCTCCACGCAGAGAGAGGATCAGCACAAACGCCTCCACGCAGAGAGAGGATCAGCACAGACGCCTCCACGCAGAGAGGATCAGCACAAACGCCTCCACGCAGAGAGGATCAGCACAAACGCCTCCACGCAGAGAGAGGATCAGCACAAACGCCTCCACGCAGAGAGGATCAGCACAAACGCCCCCCCCATGCAGAGAGAGGATCAGCACAAACGCCTCCATGCAGAGAGAGGATCAGCACAAACGCCTCCACGCAGAGAGAGGATCAGCACAAACGCCTCCACGCAGAGAGAGGATCAGCACAAACGCCTCCATGCAGAGAGAGGATCAGCACAGACACCTCCACGCACAGAAAGGATCAGCACAAACGCCTCCACGCAGAGAGAGGATCAGCACAGACGCCTCCACGCAGAGAGAGGATCAGCACTAACGCCTCCACGCAGAGAGAGGATCAGCACAAACGCCTCCACGCAGAGAGGATCAGCACAAACGCCTCCACGCAGAGAGAGGATCAGCACAAACGCCTCCACGCAGAGAGAGGATCAGCACAAACGCCTCCACGCAGAGAGAGGATCAGCACAAACGCCTCCACGCAGAGAGAGGATCAGCACAAACGCCTCCACGCAGAGAGAGGATCAGCACAAACATCTCCACGCAGAGAGAGGATCAGCACTAACGCCTCCACGCAGAGCGAGGATCAGCGGTTCGGCCCCATACAGAGGATAAAGGAGCAGCTGGGAAAAAACTCAGCTCAAACATCTCCACATAAGCCAAGGGGATCAGCCCTAATGTTTTTACAAAGGCAGAATATTAGCGCAAATGTATCCTTGCAAAGCAAGAGGATCTGCTCAAACATGTCCTTATAAGGGGCGCACAACTGTGGTCCTAGAGGGCCGCTGTGTATGCTGGCTTTTGCTCCGACCATTTACCATGGCAACAGCTATATCGACCAATGCTTATTCACTCCTGTGTCGCGCCACAGTAAAACGCTTTCACTGAGGATACATGGGGTCTTCAATCTTAGCTCATGGTTTAAAAAAAGAAAAATAAGATCAAGTAAATGATCGAGCCAATTAATTACAACTGAAACTGACATGAAGCCCTGAAACTGATGTGCCGTTGATATCCCCACCCTCTGGGAGCGAAAGGCCTCTGCTACACACGTACCTCCTTTGCATTTCCTCTCGGGCCAGGTCTTGTTTGAGGACGTACTCTTCTCGAAACACCTGTGTGGCTCTGCTCAAGAGCTGCAGGCATTCTGGAGGAGGTGAGGACATGTCCTTATCCCCTGCCCTGCAAACACAATGCAAAAATAGGCATCTTAGCAACACATTTTAGAGCAATATCTTCCAAGAAATCTTAATCCGTGTACAGAGCCGTCAGGCAACGTCACATGAAAAATGCATCTTAAACTGTAAAAAAGAGCAAAGTCAATCTTGAATTTGTATGACAACTGCATCAGTGTGATATCTGAAGATTATAATAGATGACTAGACGTGCTTCAAAACCAAACTGTTTAAGGGTTATAAAGGGGGTTTGCCCTTATCATTTCTGTGTTACCTCAGAAGGAGTGGATTCGTTGAGCTGCGTGCCAAAATGTTGCGGATGTGCTGTTCAAAGGGGTCATTGGCCAATCCACGCAGGGGAGAGCTTCCAGGCCCCACCCCCGGGTGGGAACACAGCAGTGGAGGCGAAGGTGGGCGAATAGAACTCCTAGAACAAAGATAAATTAGTTTTCACAGCTGGTGAGGCAGGTTCCCTTGGAAACGGCCTTTTCTTCATTAAGGCCAGACGATCATATGAAAGTGCTTGGATGCAGCGCGAGACCTACAGCAGAGGGAGCAGGAGGCATTCGTAGGTGCTGGTGATGCAGATCATTGTAGCTCCCAAAGACAGGTCTGACACGATCCAGAACCCACGGACCGGGGCCGACGAGCTGGAGAGAGAGAGAGAGAGAGAGAGAAAGAGAGAGAGAGAGAGCGAGAGAAAAGCCAATGAGTCCAGCAGGTTTTATTATACAGTCCTAAACAAGCACAGGTCCATCATATGAGCTTTACCCAAGACCACCTATGAGGCTGGAGGCAAAGTATGAATGGGTATCAAAGACTGCTCCAGCTGGGGACTGTCTACATCCTTCCAGTGTCAAGGCAAGTTAGCCAACTGTGTTTATCCAGCCTTTCCACTGGGGAAAAAAAGCAGGATTCTGCGCCTGTTACCTGCTGCTAAGTGGCCTGGTGCAAAGGATGTGCTCCACAATGCAACGCTGTTCAGCTGCCAACTCCTGCAAGCTGTCCTTATCTTCCTCATCTACCAGGAGAGAAGGACAGAGAGGCACCACCATCAAACATGACATTTAACAAAATTAATGCCATTATACCGGTCAATGCAATTAAATCTTAACTTCGGCAATTATCTTCATAAATCTTTAAGATCAGATTTAATAGCTGCATTTATTAAGTGCAGCGCAGCTTCATGGAGACAAATTACCCTTTGAACCATTAATTATGGACCGCGCAGTGCAGTTAAATGTGAAAGTGGCGTCACGCGCAGCGGGCGGCTCAGAACTGGCTCAGTACTCACCAGACTGAAGGAAGTTGTGCAGCTTGTTGAACCAGGTGAGGCCCACGCTGTGCACCCCCGCCTCATGTGTGCAGTGGTATCTGTGCTGGCACAAGGGGTCTGCAACCACACCAACACAGTCATAAAAATGCTTCTTGGGGACCAGTGTGGATCAAATACACAACGGGGCTTGAGTTACTAAGACCTTTAGCGTGTGCAAAACCTTTTAGCATAACCAATAACATGAGTAATGATTGGTCATGGTATTTGTTTTGCACCAATCGTTGGTTGTGTTTGTAAATCAGGCCCTTAATGTACCACAACCTTGGAAAGAGCTCATGCTCCCTTATGTTTAAGCTTTTTTTGGAATCGCTCCCATTATAACATGCACACTGCTTTCTTTCACAGGGGTATCACATGGTGCACAACTGTACCAAAGCAAGATTACATTCAACATTCTTACTGCTGATAAAACTAACAATAATATTTTTACAGCAGAGCATGACCACACATTAACTGGAGGTACAGCTTAGCAAATGAAAGCAATGGTTAGGTCAGAGGTGGCCAACCCTGGTCCTGGAGAGCTACAGAGTCTGCTGGTCTTTGTTTTCAACTTAAATACAACAACCAGTTTAGACCAAAAAAAACCAGGTGAGGCGAGTTAACCGTGTAATCGTCTGCTTTAATTGATCAATTAAGTGCCGAGCAACAAAAACCAGCAGACCCTGCGGCTCTCCAGGGGGGGTATACTACGAAGCAGGATTACGGACAGATAAGACAGATCCTTTAGTTTGCTGGATAACGGCACCGAGCAAAATCTGTAACAGCTCTTTTTACTTCAGTCCATGTTCCAGATTTTGGAGGGTTCCGGGTTTTACTCAGTGCAGTTACCCAGCTAACTCAATCATTCTGCTTCATAGTATACCCCCTGGACCAGGGTTGGCCACCTCTGGATTAGAAGAACTTGAGTTATATGTATACATTTTTACTGTAGCATAGACTACAAGGTTTAACGTCTACACTAAACGGCAATGAGATTACTGCTCAACGGAGGCACCGACTTCTTTTCGGTTTTTAATCAGACGAGAGCCCCCAGGTAGCAGATTAACACCAATTGTGGAAAAGTAACAAACTTGTTTTTTTTGGTCTCAAACCCAGGGTACAGCATCTCCAGCTTAGAAAATGAAGGCAATGGAGAGGACTGGCCTCCTTACCTCTGTGTAATCTGATTGGACAGGTGAAGTCTGACTCCACAGGCTCCTCCCCCTCCCCTGCTGCCAGTTTGAGGGCTAGTTCCAGCTCCACACACTCGAACACGTACAACGAGGGAACAGCCTCAGAGCCACGGGTCCACCTCTCCACAGCCTGGACACACATACACAAGGTTTTCGGTTAGCTCTGAAAGACAGCCATTGGTAGTTCCACAAACACAATCTCACTTTCCACCCTAGTGTTATACACATAAAATCATAAGCTATTGTGACGTGGTAAATATGTTTGTTTGGTCATAGTTTGTGACTGATTGTTCTGAATGGACAGGTGCTGACAGATAGACAGATCCTTTATCCTTGCACAAAGTAGCTCAGTAAGACCATCATAATATACCAGTTTCTACACATCTCCATATATTCACAAAACACATGCACAGAAAGTAAAATTTTTAAAAATCTTTTGAAAGAGAAGATTAATTCTATTGAATGATTTGATTGGCTGGTACTGACTCCAGACTCCTCCTCTTCCTCCGCCTCCAGCACGACACAGTGGTACAGCGTGCCCGTCTCTGTGGCGATGACCAAGATGTTGGGCACGCAGGGCAGGCAGAGCACGGCGCAGGCGTCGTAACCATAGTTATCCTCTGCAGCAGGATACATGGGTAAAGGGCCGAGCAGCTTCCCTAGAGTGCCACCGCTGGGAAACACGAACAGAGCCTCAGGACACAAGCCACCGCATAGCAATCACCGCTAACTTACATTTAGCCTGCCAGAATTAATCTACATATTGCATCAAGTACAAGTAGCATGTGTGCATCTCTCCACTTCAATCACAGAAGGAACACAGGTCCCAGCTCCTGGTCTTGGTGTGTGACCACCCCGACAATACAGACTGACCTGTGCGCTAGACTGGTGTAGATTAAGTAGGTCTCCCCGTTCTCGTACAGGACATAGAGTGGGTACGCCAGCACCTCTTCCTTCACACGCTGGCCCACAAGTTGACGAGGTGCCCCCGCCGCGGGCCCGAAGTCGAACGCCACTGCGATCTCCCCGAGAGACGCGGCGTAGGAGCGCCTGAAAAGCAGGTCCAAGAGCCCGTCTCAGCGCGTCTTAGCATTACATTTCCCTTCTGATTCACACAGCTTGACCTGAGCCACGAGTCATTAAAACCTCATTACTGGAAAAACAGAAGCAGCAGCATTTGAGCAGCTGAGTGTGAACAATGTTGGCCGCTGCTGCCAAGTATTCTCACTCCGTTAGTAGTGAAGCCACAGGAAAAGCATCAGTTAAGGCAAAAGGGAGGCATCTGCTGAATGCAATTCAAGCTGGCTGCTCTCTGGAACACAGCGTGCAGCATTTGCCCTCATCTTCAGATTAAATCTCTGAATGGGTGTAGTGTTATCTTCCCCCCCATGTCAATTTCAGATGCTGGTAATCTTTGAAAATCACATACAAAACCCATCGTCATAGAAACGCATGGAGACATTGAATGCCAGTGCCAGCACAGTGGACTAATGTAGTACTTCACCAGGGATATATGAGGGTCTGAGAGATGACAGCATTATTGATTATGCAGGTGCACAAAGACCTCTAATGAGAAGGCAGTGTGCCATGTCACACCTCTTATCTGGGCAGCAGAACACAAGAGCAGCTGTTAAAAAAAAAGAAAAAAGAGTGCGAGTGTGTGTGTGGGGGGTTCAGACAGGGGAGGCCCAAATAGCTTACCCTCTCGTGTGAACAGTACTGTCCTCCTCTGACTGGGACACGGAGAGCACCCGAGCTGGTGTGTGAGGCTCTTTCAGACCATAGAATCTGCACATAGAGCGTTATGTATAATGACAGTATAATGCAATACAACCCAGAATCAATTTAAACAGCTATCCATCCATCACCGGACAGAATGCCAGGCAGAAGGACAGATAACAGTATTTAAACCCAGCGTTAGCCTGCGCTAAGGTTTCTGTGACGTGACACGCCGTCTCCTGGGGCCCTGTACCTGAGGGTGTTGTCAGACGTCAGCAGCACCAGGTGGGGCTCCTCGGTCTCGCTGGGGTACCAGGCCGCTTGCCTGAGGGTGACGGACGTGGAGCTGGTGAAGAAGCGCTCCGCCACAGGGATCGTCCTGCCAGAGGGGAGGAGAGGCGGAGGTCAGCGAATTCAATCCAGTGTGGGGCGCCCTTTCCTCTCGGTAGCGTGAAATAAGCTTGGAGCTTCCCGCAGGATCTCTGGGTCCAACAGGATGTGGGGTCTGGACAATGCAGCTGGATGTAATCCCGTCCCTCTGCCTACTGTGCGATTTCCTCCCAAGCCTGAGCAGAACTGGCCACTGTGTGTGTGTGTGCGTGTGCGTGTGCGTGTGCGTGTGCGTGTGCGCGTGCGTGTGTGTGTGCGTGTGCGCACCTGTCCAGTGCACCTCAAATCTCTCACAGGAGCTTCCTGTGACAGGATGCTGGGTCTTTATTTGGAATTCAACATCTCAGAGTTAACGTTTGATCTTTGATGTACTTTTAAATCCCTTCTTGACACACCAGCTTTTAAGTTAAAAAAAAAATAAAAAAAATAAAAAAAATAAAAAGTATCTGCTTTGAGAAAAACACACAAAACCTGGGTCATGAAATCCTAAACCTGTCATTATAACCATCGGCTCTTTATACACGCCTTTTTCTAGAATAGCTTTCTAATCCCTTATTTTTTATTTATTCCACAATTTATTCCTCATTTGTAAGCTTGTACCATCGCTGCGACGTCCTCTGTTGCGATGTGCCATTCTGCTTCGCTGCTCTGCACAGCCACACGCCACAGGGAGGCTGCAGTAATTACCAATGCATTAGGAGGAGGATTACACTGCCGACTGAAACACTCTCTTTCTGGGCCATGTTGCAGTCAGATGCGCATCACTCCTCAGGACTCCTGGCCACAGGTGCTAATGTCACAGTAAGATTTTGTTTCTGAACTGTGAGGCGTGCCCCTGCACCCAGATAAGCGTTTTAAACTAGATGCACGATCCAAGAACCAGGTGTGTTTTTCACAAGAGAAAATCATTGCTGAAACAAGCACGTTTGTGCTTACAGATTAGAAATAACATTAATGTATATCTCTGGCAATGTGTGCTATGGTCTCAGTCACAAAATTGTTGCTTGTTGACACTCCACATTTTTAAGATATTGACCTGGCTTGGGGGATGGCTAAAATGCTCCATAATTATTACCATGGAGACTGCAACCTTTATTTGCTCTTCTTTATCCAATTCAACAGGTTTTTTTAACAGTTCATTACACGGTCCTTAAAAGGGCACACATTTCTCTAGCGTAGCTGTGCCTGATCTCACCACTTTTTCAGAACGTGTGCCTTTAAAAACACACTACAAGAAAGCGAAGGCACAGTTAGAATCATTGTGCCCCATTTTGAAATGTCACATACTGGCAATCAAAATGATTGTATTTATGTTAGTTGGTTGTATGTATTTTCAATAGATAGATGGTCCGTTACGCCTCTTTATCCATTCCGTCAGTGGTGGTCCCAATCTCGCAATTCCATGAGCCCAAACTCTCAACGTAATAAAATGATAATGTGATGTTTTGCACCGCAGAATTATTATTATTTTTTTTTTAACTTTTACTTGTTCAAAATAACCAGAGTTATAGCCTACATTATATTCTGGTATTTTTATGTGGAACTATTATGATTGGTGGGGAAACTTACTTAAATGGAGGATGATTAAGATTAATGTGATCATAACGGCAAAGGTAAGTGACTCATGACATTCACAGATTTAACAGTTAAATGTTTAATCTTTAAAAAAAGAGCTTACATTTCTGAAGGGTGTTCAGTGATGAATGAGTACTAGGATATTGAAATAGCGGAATGGCGATATTAGGCAGTTACGCTACCATCCATCCCATCCATTTTCTAACCATTTAATCCAAGTCAGGGTCGTGGTGGCAACAGGACAAGCAGAGTTGCCCAGACATGCCTCTCTCCACTGACTTCCCCAACTCGTCCCGGGGGATCCCAAGATTCGCTATCAAATTATGCTTTTTTCACAGCCAAAGTCAGAAAGTCACATTCTGTACAAGGAAGAAATGCTTCATTGGCTGTACCAAGGACTGCAATTCAATCATTAGTGCCTGCTTTCCCATACAACCACTCTTGGTGCCTTTTGTCTCAACAAAAGAGAATTAGAAAGTTAAACCCAAATTAAAATAAGCTGGCAGCAATTAATCATGGTTTCAGAAATGGAAAAAACATCAAATTTTTTAAGGCGATTTTTGTGAATAAAGAATACAAATTGTCCCCCCCCCCCGAGAAGCTAAATTTTAAAGGGCAGATTTTATAAAGCCACATAGCGATGGCTATATTAAGAACTTTGTTACCACTGGGCATTCATTATGAGCTCAGTGATAAGTACAGAAACACTAAAAGGTCTAACGTGGTGGCACGTGGTCCGGGGTGGCAATGTATCAGGGCATTATTATTACTCACTTGCAGTTAATCTGGCTGCGACCGCCCTCAAACTCGGACTTCTTGCCCCAGCGCTGTGGCAGTTCCAGGACAGTGGCGCCACGGTGCCCAATCAGAGCCACGTGGTACTGAGTGGGGCTGAGCAACACCTCGCACACTTCAAAGCGCGGCGGGTTGATGCACATCAGCGTCTGCAGGGGAAGGCGCACAAGTCACTTTTGGATTTCAATGGTACGCATTCTATTCGCGTGGAAGAGTGTAGCCTATATGATTATGTGTTCAGCATTATCAAGAAGTACTGGAGTTAATGTGATGCACAACAATTATATAACTACATGGTCTTTTTAAATTCAGGTTGGGACAGAGACAACAGTAGAGGAGGGAAGGCCACAGGTCACCAGTCTTCCAACCAAACGAGAACTCTGAGAAAGTGTCGCTGGTCCACAACAAGAGATAAATGATTTGATTATAACCATGCTGGAGAGGCCACACCCTTAGCAGGGACAAAGCAACAGTTGTGCATCAGAAAGGTCTAAAGTACAAGGCAGTCAGACAAATCATGTGCATACCAACAACTATTTCTTTTTTTATCTTTAGCATTGTTGAATTGTCAGTAATATTAAATTCTGCAACATAGATGAAGGCACACGATTTTAAAGCGCATGTAAGCTATTCAACACCACAGAGGCCACTCAAGAGCAATACTGTGAGGCTCCATGAACCCAAAACAGCTGGGGGTCCATGTGTTACCAATAATACACACTGATATGAGCCACTCTTATTGTGCTTGTATTGAGACAGTAATTTGATTGGTTTGCACAAGTCAGTGATTGAGAGCATATGGAAGCTCCACTCATTAAGGCGTTCATGAAGGCTCTTTTCGCATTGTTATGTGCAGATTCAACTTTTCTATTTCAGTCAAAATGTAAGATTAACATATACATTTCTAGCTATTTGTTGTGGGTTATTATTATTGTGATAATTTACATCAAAAAACATATTTGTATGGTACACAGAAACAAGCTTTTTGACAATGTCACAGGCTGGGGAGGAATGTCACTTTCTCCAGTAGTAGAATGCATTTTATAACAGTTCAGCCTCAGCGAATTCCCTTTTGCTATTGCATGTAGCTACATAGCTAGAAAGTACAAGGAGGCACTGCAAACATCGCAATGAAAACAAAAACGGCTGCCCTCAAAACCATGATCAAGATCGCAGACCCTGACATAAGATGTGCGCATGACGAGCGATATTCAAACACCTTGCTAACGTACATGCAGTAACATGCGCAGAGAAAGACAACAAAAATCACACTTAGCACCAAAACACTAGTTAGTCGAGCGCGACGTATTTGTCATATTTTCAGGGAGCTGTCAGAAAAGCTTAACGTTAAGTGCAGAACTGAAGCAGAATTGGCTAACCTATTCACATATTATGGTAGTTGATGTCAGACTCTCAATTCTGAAAGAAATCAGGCCACTAAGCAGTCCAACAAAAACAATCTAGCTAACTACTTCTAATCAGCTTTCGAACTAGTTTGCTTAGCTATGTAACGTACATAACGAGAGGGACAAAGCAGGCTTACCTGGTGTGCTGAACCATCTCGCTCTTCTGAGTTCAGCTGTCTCAGGTTGGTTGTGTAAAATACACTATCATCATCATCCCATACGAATAAATCACCGTTCAAGCAAAATGTAAGGTTTTTAGCAAGTCTTCTACCACTTGCTTGAGGTTCCAAATGAAGCTTCTCTCGTAATTTAATAAAGATCTCATGGCCCGGCAGCTCGCTTCTCCAGTGTTCTCCAGTGAACGCCGCCATTTTCACAAACATCTCATCGTAATAGAATGACGATTTATGTAAATTTACCAATAGAAACGATGTTCCAGTCCCTCTAAAATGAATTCAACCAATCAAGTGAAACTGAATGGTCACCCTCGGTGGAGGTACGGGAATTGTAGTTTTTTAAAATTAAGTTTCATTTTTAAAATTTAAAACAATGCTCTAATTACAGAATTTGTATTTCTGTATTTCATTTTTAGTAATAAACGAATTATTGTTAAAAGGCTGTCAATTAAATGTAACGTATTTACTTTGCTGCCAAATATAATTCATGTTAGATTTATGCAAATATTTAGCTCTGTGTTTCAGAAGGAATTTAGACGTGGTAAACATTTGATAATAAATCGTTTCAGGCTTTTGTTTTGGAGTGGCAGACACCAGACATTTAAGCTCTTGACACAGGGCAATAAATGACTGCACGTTAATATTACTATGCCTCCGCGCGGCTATTAGTGGCATTACATTCAGTAAACGTGGTGTGTCACTGCAACTTGCATTGTCTCCACCAACAGCGGCGTGCCATTCTCATTTCGCGGTCCGCTTCAACACAATGTTCATTTGTGGCGATGCACAGTTGTACACTGTTGTCGGCGATCAGGATGAAATCGAACAAGCTCGTGCGCAGAGTCGTCTGAACCGTCTGTGAACTATCAGAATGTCCCACAGTCGCGACCCGAACTCTACCCCAGATGGGTTTAGGGTCCTTAACACCAGTGAGCTGCGAGAGCTTTTAAAAGATGAAGAAAAAATGGACCAGGTCGTCAGACTCAGTGAAAAGGTTATTAACGTTACTTTCTTCTTATTACCATGTTATCATGTTTAATTCTGTATCGGCTACGTGTATACTACGAATAGTTAACTGGATTACTTAGTAACGTTAGGGCTCACATTTGTGAATTCTGTTACCTAGATAGTTTTTCAAAGACCGAAATGTTAACGTTACCCTCGCATTCGTAGTTAGCTGGATAGCTAGCTAGCCCAGATTGCTACCTGGTTGAATGTGCTCTCAATTTCTATACCGTTAACGTTAGACCTGAATGTTATCGTCTTCCAGTATAGATTGCCTAGCCAGTGGTAGTCAAGCGGATACCTACAGAACTGAATTCATGTTTTACAGAAACAAACCTGTAACGTTATATCGCGGTATAGCAAAAACGAACGTTTTATTTTATGCAGTATCGTGATCTTTCAGAGCCAAATGATGTAAAGATTTTAATGACACGTGAAAGGACAACGTTTTACGTGTACAAATCATTTTCTGTAGTTCAAATAATTGGTATATGTATGTTATGGTCTTGCAGAATAAGGTAGTTTATGGCATAGGTTTTTTAAAAAAAAAATTTTTACACGTGCGCATTATTGCTGCCAAATGTATCTCGCGCACATGCACACACAAGCAGGCTCTAAATGTCTATAGGTTATGCCTTCTTCTGTGTAAATTACCTTCTTTCAGGCAGCAGCAGGTACACAGGCTATTTGCAAACTTGAAGAGGAAACTGAAACTGCTTCGAACCCTGCATTGATAAAAGATATGTAACCACATCCTCACAGCGCCAGTTTAAGGTCTTGACAACAGTGTAAATCCTTTATTGACTTTGTCTTTAAATGAGGTAGAACATATTCTTAATTTACCTTACTAGTATTAGAGCGTGATTTCTGTACAACCATACATTCACCGTGTGTTAATGATCTATAGAGGGAATAAAAAGAAAGCTTGGCAGACCTGAAACACCAATACTCATTTTCATCAGAGGTATGCAGACAATTACATTGAAATGATTGAAAACCTATTATAATGATTATTACCACAATTATTGCACCCCCCTCCCCCCAGTACAACTGTAAAGTGTTGTTGCATACAGTCTCTTAAATACATTTCTAGTGTCATATGTTCAATGATAAATGGGTTCTCGTCAGACCTAATCAGGTATGCTGTTCTTTCTTGGACAGAGAGAAAATTGTTGCTCAAGTGGGACTGCTTGTGTGTGAGTCTGAGTAGAAAACTTGGCATGAGATTTGAAATGTGCATCGCTGCTGTGGGGATTGATTCAGAGAAACGGTGCCTAAGTAGATGCTTATTTAGAAGCAGACGTTGCTGTCCAGTCGTGGGCATGTGTGCTGGTAAATTAGAAGCGACTTTTCATGGATCCTGTGGGTACACAGTGGGACTGTGATTAGCTGGGACAATTTCCTGTCTAACCTAAGATTGAGATGTTTGTAGTGCCTCCCTGTACTTTCTATGTACATGCAATAGAAAAACCCTGAGGCTTAGATCACTATTGGCAGCTTACTTGTTACGTGCCTTTTTCCATTCTACTTGCAATTGGTAGACTTTCGGGAAAAAAAATAGTTCCAAATGTAAAAAACAATGTTTTATTTCAATGGCAAATTTTTTATAACATTTAAACTACAGAGACTTACAATTACAGTTACATATCCAATATATCCAACTCATCACTTGGTAACCAATGAGCCTAGCTGCACAACTGGAGCCCACGATGCATGTATGGATGGCATGTGATCATGCGTTGGAGGTTGAGGTCATTGTGAATAATCTGTGGCCTCCGGGGCTCTGGAGACCACAGGCTGTGCTCATGAACATTCCTTTCTGAGTCATAGAGGTCATCCCTGAAAAGGGTGTCGTTGTAACAATGATTAGATTAATGTACCGGGGGCACTTGCATCCGCCGCTCTCCATACAGTCATTCGGCTTGTTACGAAT
Source organism: Ilyophis sp. 1 JC-2022 (assembly GCA_022702515.1). Lineage (NCBI taxonomy): Eukaryota > Metazoa > Chordata > Actinopteri > Anguilliformes > Synaphobranchidae > Ilyophis > Ilyophis sp. 1 JC-2022. The sequence continues at coordinate 60,530,341 of CM040401.1, read as the reverse complement.
GAATCAGGGGTGCAGACCTCTGCCGGGCACTTTGGCGTTTTCTGGAGCCCACTGCATGTAGCGCCACTGGGCTCCCAGTAAATGTGTGAAAATAAAACAAATTTTAAAAAGGAGGGCGTGTTCTCCCCATGGTCGGAGCACCAGACGGGTAATTCGCAGAGTGGGGGTTTGGGTTTTAATTAAACGTCGTCGCACAGGCCGAGAGCGGGCGGCGATGGCGGTTGTCAGCCACTGCGGGCCACGCAGGATGCGACGAGACTGAACCTCTGAGTCCGCTGACTGAGCAGATTCAATTACAGTCATCTGGACGTTACCGCCCGCTTATTTCCGAGCCACTCGATTATTCCCCCAGCTCACCCCCCCCCCCTCTTTCAGACGTGGGTGAAATTTATTTGGCTCTCTCTGAAAGACACAAATCAGTTCCTGTGGGTTGATAGTTTTCAATAAAAATGGAAAACAAGTCATTATCCGTGCAAATGCCTGTGGCCCCTTTGCACATCTTGCAGTGTTCTGTACTTCATGGTCTTCATTTCTTGGCAGATGACGAGAAAATACAGTCCATGTGGGAAGATCAGTTCCCAGCGTCCTACAGCTGCACATAGGCTGAATTTACATGGTCTGGTGTACAAGCTCTCTTGTCTTTTCTCTGAACATACTGCTTCCAAGTCCAGGTTGCATCACGGAGGATGCCCAAATGTTTGTCGGTTAAAGTAAACAGTGCCCGTCATGGTTTATCAAGAGTAGTTCCTCAAGAACAAAAAAAAAAAGATCCTCAAGGGGTTTCGAAACATGTACTGAATAAACAGAGGTAAGGACAGCCAGGACAGGAAATGGCTACTCTTCAAATCCTGTTTAGGGGAATTGTAAGCAAATCGGAATTGCGACATATGAACGGTATTCGTTCTTGACCGCAATGCGCAGTGTCAACCCCCCGCTTACAGGAAAGGAATGGGGAAGCTGCTTTGGGCTGAACGTGGTCTTTTCCAAGACTTCTGGCCGAGTGTTTGAAATTCCTGAGAATGTTGTGCAGCTGCTCAGATTGCACTGCAAGTCTTCCTCATGGAACCACAAACGTGAAAAACGTTTTAAACAGTTAAACTGCCAGGTAACAGCATCTCAACACTTTCTGGAGTGCAGTGAGAATTGTCACTGCATAATGCTGGAGGGGAAGTGGTTTAGTCTTTTTTGACTGTGGTTGCTGGACAGCTGTGTGGTGTACATCACAGGTAACACACTCGCGCAGGGTCTGGTAGCACAGCGTTATTCTGTATGCCGTACAGATACGGACTCACTAGAATGTCTGCTGGAGAAAAAGGGTTTTACGTGTCCATCATCTTACAGGGAAGGATCATGTAAAAGCCTGAGCCTAACCATGTCCATAACTTAACATTAGGCCTATAACACCCTTATTCTTATAGAATGTAGCAGCAGTGTTTAAATATTTCATCATTTAAAATGAGCAGAGCAGGGTACATAATGCAAGCTGCTGCATATCAACAGCGTTTTTAAGTACCATTTTTTAGAAAGGCAAGTTTCTTTTCTGAACACATTTAGAGCACGTTTAGAACAGAATTAGCATAATTGTTCTGTAGAGGTTATAATCCAGGCAGATTCATTTGGATTGCTGGAAAGATGGTACGCCCTTTGAAACAGCCATGTGGGCGGTGAGACACCGTGTCCCGACCCTTGTATTGTGCTCTGATTATAGTGCAGAACAGACTCATGTCTGAAATATTCCATAAAGCCAAACAATCAGCTGGTCATAGAGTCAATGTATCAATACATTTCTGTCCATGGCTGTGAGAAACAACTTGAAAGCGTCAAGTTCTTTTTAGAAACAGACTTTATGTGCATTTCAGTGACCAGAAGTCTCACAATGAGGCCTAAGAACATTTAGGCTATCAAGTTTAAAACAAAGGATCCAAAAGCTGTCACAGTTAAATAATCTTAGACAAGCACAATACAGAACAATTCTGTTTTACTGTGGAAAAATTCAGCCGAGTGGCCCTATCATTCTGTGTTGTACAGTATCTGCCATGGAGTCGCGTGTCTGGAGCTGATTTGATGTATTTCGGTGAACAGCCATTGATGCCTCTCAACGTAAGATGCTTCACAACCACAATTGTCTCAGAGAGATGGCTGAAATTAGATCAATTGCTTTCCCGTGAATTCAATAGCTCTAGCCAAATGAAGACACGGTAATGTTTTCTGGGTTAAGAGCGCTCATTTTATTCCCTGTTGTGAAAGACCATCAGGCAAGGGGGGGGGGGGAACTAAGTTCATGTCTTTATTTTTCATAGGCATTCATTCATGTAGCCTTGACATTCTTTCATGTGTCTTCTTCAATATTTATTTTGTGTATTATTAAAATAATCCTCTTTGGTGTTTAAACATTTAGACAGAATTCCAAGTGTGTTAAGCCCATAAGACCTTGCATTGGCATAATGTTTTTTAGTGGTTTATAACAGCAATGTCTACTCAAGTATCCAGACTGTCAGATGATCCACAAGGAACAGGCTAGGCACTGGATCAGAATGTGTATTCTGAGAAGAACTTTAATTCAGGGCAGAATAAATTAAACAAGCTCGGCGTTGTCAGAGATATATAGTTTTTTTTCTTTGAATGCGTTTGAATTTCATTTGATGCGATACAGAAGAACTTAAATTCCCATTGGTAAGCTTCCCCCTTCCTTACTGCTAAGCGAGAAACATGATTATATATTTTCCAGCTAATTATAGCAAGTCATCCTCCAAACTCGTTCATTTTATTTTTATTATGTACGCTTGTCATATGCATTAAGTTGGCTTGTTAAACCAAATTACGTAAGATTTGGATGTGAAGTTTCCTGGGAAAATTTGAAACAAGTAGTTGAGTCTGGCAGCCACTTCTGTTTTCTGAAAAGCAGTCAGTTGATACAGGATGTGAGGACAATATTCTGAACAGAAACTCGCAGTTTTGTGAGTGAGGGAAGATGGCCAACGCGTTCCTCTATTCTGATTACTAAATTTAATATTATGTGTCCGTGCCAATTTCCATCAAATAGAATGCAGGGACAGGCCAGGATGAGGGAATAAATACAGACAGACTTGTTTTAATTGCCTCTCGTATAAGCATTTCTGCCTTATACTGTTATTGCATCTGACCTGACAGCCGGCTGTCGTTGTGTAAAATAAATGCAGTGTTGTGAAAAATAGCACTGCAGTGTGCCACTTAAATGTTTGTGTGCTGTGAAGACAGAACCCACTCCTGGCAAATGAGTCCATTTGATTGTTTTCAGTTCAGTACAGTAAAATTAATTATTCATTTTCCCCGATGGGAAAATAATTTGAGCAAGTCTCCTTCTGAAAACAGCACAAAAGAAAACATGAAAACAAGTGCAAACGTAAAACCGTTAAAAACAAAAAACATGAACAGCACATCTACACATACGTAGTTTCGCCTAGAATTCATTACAGTATAGTGGCTGCATAAAGATAAATGGAATCAAAGCCATTCTGGATGTGTACCACAAGCACCATACAGACGTTGCAATCAATAAATCTGAATGAATGAATACATTAACAATCAGTTTGCAGTGCCAAATTGGGCTGAAGCATTCTGGCACAAGTTAAATAGTGAGGCAAGTTACTAGGGAATAATGCTATTATGCTTTGCTCTGTTGCACTTGAATTTAGGCATTGCACACTGTTCACCTGAAGGGAGGTATTTAAATCTGTTTTGAAGGGGCTATGAAGCCCAACTATTTGGAACTGATGTTGTCTCACTCTTTCGCATAGATGCGTTTAGTATAAATAGATGAGAGAAGCCAAGACAATTCTACTCCCAAAATATTTCAGCAAATGTTGACTTTTCTGATGTATTTTTAGGCTGCTATCAAGTAATTCTAATCAAAGTGTAGACTGTTTTCCACATCTTTTGGTAGGATTTGTTTGTGAGGTGGTATCAGTTTTTGTTAAAATTGAATTTGTCGTGTCATTTATGCTACATTTATGTTAATGATAAGAGCTATTATTTCAAAGCGATATTCTCTGAAATTTGAAAGACATTCCAAAGCAGGCATACATTTACACATTAAGGCCTAATTCATTTGAGAGTATATTGTCTGTGTCTTAACTGTTCATAATTTTCCATTAACATCAAGCTCCTTAATTGGTAGTATTGGTAGTAATAGACATTCAATAAAATGAGTGTGATCAATGTAGGAGTGGAAATGTATAGGTTTATTTTTTGTATTACATGGAGGTGCATGGATCTTTGAGTAGTGACATACATTCAGTTTTATGTGTGAAATTTCCCTTTCCTGGTGAAATGAAGCCTTGAATCAGTTAAACATTAATTAAAATCCAGAGGCAGCACCCATTCTTTTCAGAAAATGATGCTTCCCCTAGGTATCAAAAGGATTGAAGTTACTTTTTCCTTTTTTCACTTCCTTTCAGATTAAATAGCTTTCTGTTCTTAACAAGAAGTTCTTGAATCTTTTTCTCTTAAAGTGCGGTTGTGTCAGCCAATCTATATCAGAAAATGAAAACTTTGTGAAAGAAACACTCTGTTTCTGCCCATTACGGGGGACTTTGCCATATTCTGGCCAAGTTCTGAGTCAAACAGCAAAAATAAAAGTATTTTTTCCCCAGAAAATTACTTTTAGGAAACATTGGTCAAAATTCAGCTGTATGACTGTGACGGCTGTTATTGGATAGGATGTGTGGTATATTGTTGGACACGTAGCAGTAAAAAAATGTCTTATTACAAATGCTACAAAAAGAGAACCTTTCTCAACAACCCTCATATAATTGTAGTTTTGACACATACATTAAAGACCTTTTCCTCACACAACCTTCTTCTGTGGTTTGTGGGAGCAGAATTTCCTTGGGTTCTCTTTAGATTGTATTGGCTTTAGATTAATTAGATGAATCAATCACTCAGTCTTTGTGTCTCTGGAAATATTTTCTAGTTAATGGCGAATGGTCTTTTAATATTTAATATTCTGTATTCTGTCTTTTAATATTCTGTAATGTAATGTACAAATAAAATGAGGAAAGTGAGCTGCTGTTTTCTCAGTGGGGAAAATGTGGACCCCACTGGTTTTGGTTTTTGGTTTGTGGAGGAAATATATAGGCTAAGCTCAAAATCTCTTGGGAAAACGAAGCGTTAGACCTCTTGTGGTAAACGCTGTGGACGGCATAGCTCGGATTTACAGTATCCGCAGGTTTCAAACCATAAAGTAACAGCTATAAACTTTCGCCAGCATTCATCTTTTCATTTCGGTTAAAAAAGAAGAATTTATGAAGCATGCTGTATTTGATCATATCTGGCTTCAGACAGCTGCTTGCAAAGTCAACATTTGGGTGTGTGGTTTTAGGTCAGTGCTGGAGCTGTGCGAATGGCTGCATTACTACATTTTTGGAAGCGCTCTCCATCTCTGCCTCGAGTAAGCCAGCAGAACATGAAAAGTGACTTGCGGGGACAGATTTTTTCTCATTGCGACGGGCCGTCAATACGCGGCAAAAAAACAATGACTCATGCTTTTATTTCCCCCATTGTGCTCCACATAGCAACGCACCTTCACAGCACCCTGACTAGACGTTTCATTAGCCCCAGTTTTATCTCTGAAACCCAGACCTCAAGTGCGCCCCCGTCCAGTCCACTCATATGCCGTCACCATCACACACTGCGTACCGTTTGTTCTTTATCAGTATAATTGGTGGGTCTCTCCCAATCTAAGCTCATTTTAATCACAGTGTACAAGGTCCATTATTGTACCGTTTTTCCTCTATTGCAGTTTAAATGTTGCATTTATTCTGTTAATTACGGGTTTGTATATTTTTGGCTGGTTGCGTGCTGGTGTGTGCTGTTTCTGTGTGCCTGTTTGTGGTATGGACAGTTGGATGATTAACAGATTGGCTGACTGTGTCTTGAGTTTGGGGTTTTGTAGAAATGATATAGCTTGATCTCTGAATTAATGAACAGTGTATAATCTCAGCAGTGTTGAGTCATCTGAAGTTAACACCTTGAATGGGTGCCATAACCGCAGTGTACATCAGCCAAGGGGAAGTTTGGCCCTGATCCACAGACACAAATTCACCCTTGCTACCCAATAACGGCAAGCTACCCACCATCATGCTCCTTGACTGATGTCACTTTCCTGTTTTATTGGACCTTTCTCAGAGTCACAGTCATTACATATGAAAAAAATCATTTCATGGGTCATCTCAGCTTTTGTCTTTGGGCATTTTAACAAGTGGTTGTACGTTTGCTCCATTCCCCTGTCATTTTAGATTTTGGACTTGCTTGCTCAGTTTTTGGCTCTGTGTGACTCTGTAGCCCTTTCTTGCTCGGGAGTCTTATTTGCCATGGTGACTAACCCCCAAGCAGCAGCTTGCTTGCTCATGACCTGATGGGCCTAAATTTTCCCGGGAGATAGAAAAATATTTCTGCCGCCTTAAGTCATTGCAAAGGCATTATTGGCTGTGGAATTCCATTTATAACACATGTTGAGAGCAGCCCTCTCTTCTCTACTGACCCCCCCACCACCCCCCACGCACGCACACACACACACACACACACACACACACACACACACACACACACATTCCCCTCACCCCTCCCTCTGCCACAGACCATCAGTTCTCAAGACGCGCGATGAATCTCACAACTTGCCAGCGATTCGAGCTCTGAATGCTCCGGCATTTCCTGGCTTTTGTGTTTTGTCCTTGAGAACAGCGTTGTTTGAAAGCTGTTGCTGGGTTCTGCCTTTCTGTGAGGGTTCGGTTGTGAGAGAACTTGAGGCGAAGCTCTAGCGGATAGCAGGAATGCTCAATCTCCACGCGGGAAGGATATGGAAATCTGACAATGCAAATGAAGTGGTGCAAACAATGTTCTGCCTCGCTGCCAGCCTGTAACTTCATTAAACGTGTTTCAAGTTGCTAACGTAATACACGGGGGCCTTTGTTTTTCAGCCTACACTGTGGCCTTGTGTGTGCAGTGCGATTGAAAACCCATCTGTGCTGTCAGTGTGAGTTCTTCGTACACACTATGCTTCTCAACATGGGGCAGAACTGTAAATGGTAAATCGCCCCAGAATGCAAACGGTCAGCATTGGTCATCTTCGCCGCGCTGTAACCTTGCGCTGACAGCGGAGCGGTTTGAGTCAGACTGTGTCATTGTGTCCAGTTCCAGGAGCTGCAGGTGGACAGAGAGACCCTGCTGTCCTCTAACCGCAGCCTGGCCGAGGAGAGCCTTTCCGGACGGCCTCGCCTGCAGAACGGAAAGCTGCAGCTGGCTGAGAAGTACCGGGAAGTGGAGAAGCTGACGGCCGCCTGCAGGGAGAAGCAGAGCCAGCTCGGTGAGTGGACGTGTCTAAAGGAGTGAGCTCTGAAGGGGGGTGGGGGGCTATCTTACGCATGGACCTGATGCTGGCACATAAGCACAATGATACTACCAAATACCAGACTCCAAATGAGATCAGTAGGAAGGCCTCAGGACGCTGTCTGCATTACTTTCTCCGTGCCAATAGCAGAATCACACCCAGTGTTGATTTACAAACTGTAAAAAGCCTGAATGGTTTCTTAGAGCCAAGCTGCTTTTTAAAATTTTATTATTATAATTATTTTAGTCGTAATGTCCCAAAGTGTGCAGTTGGGTTGCACTGCGGGGCCGAGTTAGTTTGAAACGTCAGGAGATCCCGTCTCCCGGTCCGTGAATTCCGTGTGTGGAGTTTGCCCCTTCCTCCGGTTCAGCCCCTCCCTCCTCACCGTACTCCGGTTCCCTCTCCAAAAAAAAAAACATGAGGTTAGGCTAAGATAGGATGCTAAATTGAGACTGATGAAATGAGAATGATATGAAATGTGTGAGTTGTGTGATGTGTGGCTCTGGGATGGGTGCGGGTCTATTCATGGGCCATGATCCAATGCAATAGGGGGATAGGCAGACCCCCCCCCCAGTGAATATGATGAAGTGATGATGATGATGGATGATGGATGATGATGATGATAGCCACATGCCCCATGGCCAATGCACTTCTGCTGATGGGAAGCTGGCTGGTGCTTGGTGTGGCTGGTGGTGGGCTTGGAATGGGAGACTGGAAGTGAAAACCAAGTTGCTGGTGGTGGTGGTTGGTGTGGTGGTGGGGGGCAGTCTTCAAAAAGTCTTAATAAAAAAAAAAAAAAGTAATGGTGCCCAGGTGATGGGTGGGATAGAGATAGGAGGATGAGTCTTAAACCGAGACGTTAAAACCGAGGTGGTTCTGACTGTCAAAGATCCCATGACACATATCGTAAAAGAGTAGGGGGTCCCCGGGTCCCCCCTAAAACTGGCAAACCAGGCTCTTTCAATCTCAAATCTGCCCCCTAATCATCCCCCAGCAAAAAAAAAAAAAAATCTCCTCTCTCCCTCCCTGATGGTGTTGTGTGGTGAGCTGCTGGGCGCAAATTGGCTGCGCTGCATCACCAGGGGGGGTGTGTGTGCACATTTAGTGGTGGTTGAGGCGAGTTTCCCCCTCATCATTGTAAGCGCTTTGAGTCACCGCTTGGTGAGAAAGGCGCTATATAAATGCAAGGCATTATTATTATTATTATTATTACGTGCTGTATATTTAATAACGGCATCCAAACACTGCAGGGCGTGTGCTCCGGTGGCAATATCTCTACTCGACCGAGCACCAATGTCCCATAACAACGCACCCCGTCACCTTTTGCATCTCGTTTATGGAGACAGAGCAGCCTGCAGCAATGTGACCTCTGATCTTATTGTTAGTCGTCAGCGGCCAGCTCTCCTGAAGCCGCACGAGCGGGCCTGGCTCGGGTTAAATCCAGCCCTGGACCGCGTCCACGCCCCACCCCCTGTCAGAAGCGATGACAGTGGGCGTGGCCTAGCTTTCAAATCCGATTGGGACGACACGAGGATGAGAGTTTCCACCTGGCCTTCCCCCGTCCTTTCAACATCCGCCAAGAATAACCCACCGGCAACCGTTTGAAAGGAGAACCAGTCGGACCTCGATCGGGTTTCAGGTTCCCAAATAGATGCAAGACGTTAAAGGAACAGTTTCCCATTGTTATTTGTTTTGGACAGCCTGGCTGGATACTATTGTGTTGTTCCTTTCTGGCTAGCCCCCAAGGTTGGCTGTGTTCGCATGGCGTCTTTCATTAGGTTTGGAAAGCCACATGTTCTTAGAACGTAGTTTGTCCCCATAAATTAGGCTGTCTAATAAATAAATGAATACAAGAAAAACAAGAAAAATTGTCATCCATGAAAAATGCTAAGAACTGCAAATGTCAGATTTTCATGGTGAGCCCAGGATTGGTCAGTGGAGAGGAAACCGCGAGCCCCAGAAAGCCAGCACGCCAACCATGCAATTGTCTGCTGGCTCCCTCCTCTCCTGGCCCTTGCGTTGGCTGGAAAAACAAAAGCTCTCTTTATTGGACGCGGAGAATCGGCCCGTCCTCCGGGGACCCGAAAGGTGGACGCAGGAATGCGGGGTTCCACTGTTGCTGAAACACAAATCCCTGCCTGAACTCCTCGTGGACCTTTAACACCCCCGGCTTCGCGCTTCGTGTATGAATGATTTAGGGTATGGAAATGCGGGAGTGCAGAATGGTACATCGCCTCACATTAGCTTTAAGCCTCCCAGGTGCATTAGTATGTGCTCCCAATGTGAGGGGGAGCTAAAGGATGGGGTTCCATCTCCCCTGGCCGCTCCACATGTGGGCCGACATATGAATAATTTGTTGACTTTTACCCCCCCCCCCCCCCCACACACACACACACACACCCCACTCCCTGCTGCTACACAATCCAGCCGGCATAACAAATGCATTTCAAAAGGAGCCTTTGTCTGTTTCCCCTACAAACAGCTTGTTTGGAAGAAAATAGCTTTTCATCGGATTGCAGAAACAGAGTTTTTTTTTAAACGAGCTCTCCCCTCAAGATGCTTTTGGTTGCGGTCATTCGCAAGGGCAGCAAGGCCAACGTTTCGTTGAAGCGAATGGCATCCCGCCGTTGAGCCGTTGTGCATTGCCAGGCACGGCCGGGAAGCTCAGTCTTGGGAACAACAGAAGCACATCGGCGGAAATCTGATATTACCCTTAAGCGCTCCAGCAGAGCCGAGCTCTATAATGGTAATACCAATTGTCGCTGCTATGCCAGGATCATCGCCACGCGGAAATTCCACAAAGTGGAGCAGCCCCTCTGCTGTCACTGTTCAGTGATGGATGAAGGGCGGGACGCCGGCCTTTCTGTCACCGTGTCCGGGCAACCTTACCGCCACATCAGGCAGGATGGGTGGGGGAGTTCCATCCTCCGCCAACATCTGATTCTCATTAGGCGTAAAAGAAGGTGGAAAAAAGGTTGAATTCCACAGCTGTAGGGGTAAGTTGGGGGGATACTCTATTTACATCCTGGCGTACTTTGCTGAGCGATTGCGTAAACGGGCTTGTTGAGAGATGGATGGTATTCGCGCCGAAACTGGATTTGTGCCTAAACTGGGCGCTCCCAAGGTGGGAACTGTGGCTTCGGACTGCGCGGGGGAAGTTCTTGTCTGACGAGCGTCCCTGAGCCAAGGAGAGAGAGCATTACAAGCCGGCGAGTATGGAGTTACAAGCTTCAGCTCTGAACGCCTCACACTGTCTACAATTCTTTACTGACTGCCATTTCCTGTACAGACCCTGAAGAGCAACACATCAAAGCCTCATCGAAGGACACATGCTCCTCTTTTTTGTAGAAGGCACATGACCAGTAAGACAAGCTTATTTGTCTTGTAAGATGTGCTCCATCTTCTCCACCCCCACCCTAGACCTGTCAACCCATCCCACTCTAATAGCTGCTAATCTTTCCACGTGACCGCTAATGACAGTGGAAAACATTACATGTGCTTGTGTGAAAACATGTCTTCGCAAGTTAAAGTGAAAGGCCATGAAGCCAGCTGCGCTGAAACCAGCGGTTCATCCGTCTGCTCGCGTTAGTCGTCCCTCCCCTAGCAGGGCGTCTGCAGACTAACAGGAAGAGCTACCCCCTGTGGAGGGAGAGAGAGCCCTTCCCGCTCGCAGCAGGAGAAGAGCAGGCAGTCTGGGCACAGGCCTAGCTTCACCATATGGAGCCCTGACAATGGAGGGTCGTGGGGTGGGGGGGATCCGGCCATGGGGGGGCAAACGTGGAGAGAAAACCCTGAGAGGAATCCAGTGCCTCCCTCTCTGAAAGCGTGAAGCACTTGGTTTCAATTACTGCCCACAGACTCGCAGCTCAGCCCGATCTGCAGACAGTGAGTGTGTGAGTGTGTGAGTGTGTGAGTGTGTGAGTGTGTGAGTGTGTGAGTGTGTGAGTGTGTGAGTGTGTGAGTGTGTGCGCGTGTGCGTGTGTGTGTGTGTGTGTTTCTGTGTGTGTTTCTGTGTGTGAGTGTGTGTGTGTACTGGTGTGTGTGTGTGTGAGAAGATTTTACTGGTGGGAGAGTTGGTCATTAACAGGGTGCATGTTTCCACTTCTGTGTGTATGTGTGGGTGTCTTGGCGGTTGGGGAGGATAGTTATCAAAGTGGGATTAAGGCTATTGAACTCCAGCTGGGGTCCCTAACACCAGGCTTAGCCACTCAGTGTGAGAATGGGGCCTAGCTACCCTCTGGGAATAAGACGGCTAATGTAGGACATCCCAGTGCTTACCCTCATGGGAAAAGTGGTACACATTAATTGAAAAATGTAAAATTTAGTTATTTTCTGATGTGTGTCCACATTGATACTTGCCACATTCTTGAGTCTAATTTATGTATTGTCAAGTAAGAGATAATACATTCTAAATATACAATTTAAGGAAGTACATCAATTATGCATGGAAAACGACTTTTTGTTTCAAATACATCAAATTAATCGATTGGCAAATATTATTATTTCATATTCCACACTGAGGCTTCTGGGTAGACTTCTGTGTAAAGCTGAGTTCTGAAGAACAGCACATTTCTGTATTTTCATAAATTAGTCGGAGTATATTCAGAAAGTCAGTGTTCTGTGAAATGATTACTAATGATCTCTTCCTGGGAAGTGGGGATTACAGTTCAATAAACATGAATTTTAGTTTGAAAGGCTAAATCATTCGACTCTCGAGCTGCACATTTTATTGAATGCTGTTGATCCTTGATATAAACATATTTTATAACACGTTATCTAGGACGGTAAACAAATTATGGATCATTCTGAGAAGGTCAAACAAAAGCAGATTTTGCAGTCGTGTGCAGTATCTCCAGTCTGTGAGATGTGTTTTCGTTTATATTTTTCAGTGTGGTGCAGTACATATACTTTAGCCCTGTGGAAGATTTATGAGCGCTAATAAGCATTGAAACGCTGGTGTGCTAGCCGCACGCGAGCCTGTTATCAGAATACCTGTCACGTCCAAACACCCGTCCTCGCTGCGACTGAAACCACATCAGTGTGCGCCGCTTCGTTTGATGCGTGTCATATTTCAGTCCATAAAGGATTGCCAATGTGCGCCGGAGGTCCGTAATAGAGAGCGGTCCGTAAGGAATGTGCAGCCACTCGCCTTGAGACGTTTACCGCATGGCTCACAGGTTTCTCGCACCTTGGCGGGAGGTGTCTGATTTCACGCTGGAGACGTCTCCCGCGACCTCGCGTCTGTTTATTAAGAGGCGCGCAGACGCGGTTCCCGCCATCGGCCGCCGCGGGTGGAGAGGGAGCGGGACGCGGAGATGGAAGCAGGGGCCTTGTCTGAGCAGACTCCTGCTTACTGCCTGGAGCCCTGTGCGGTTTTCATATCATTTCTCACCTTGTCTCTGTGCGTTATGGGAATAGAACCGGTAGTTTGCAGGAATCAGGTTTCAGCAGGTTGCTCTTTCTGCCCAATCTTCTCAATAATAGTTTTTTAAAGATGGTCCGACAAACTTGTTTGCCTGGTAAAACTCAGACGAAGGCACAATAAGGTTTGTAAAATGTACCAAACGGGATAAACTGCAAAAAGGCTAAAGAATCCATGGAAAAATGTGTTTATTAAATAGGTGCATGGTTTGGCATTATGATCTGTGAAGAAAGTGTAATCGCAAAGATTTTTGTTGTCTGCCAACAGGAAAGCAGTCGAGGCTTGCCATTTAGATTAGAGCAACCACATTTTGACAGGAAGTGCTCTAGCATGAGTGAATGTGTGTGTGCGTGTATGTGTGTGTGGGCTGGGGGGGTCTTTGGCTGCCGAAGGCTTTGTTAGTCTTCTCTCCTGACCTCATGCTGTGCACTATGAACACACCTGAACTTGGGAATCCCAGTGTTGAGCTGCTTTATCACAGGTAACCCAGCCAGCAATGAGGATGCTACCAGCCCCAGGCTGAGATAACAACAATTCATAATTCATAGAATATATTCATGAGTCATGTCTGACTAGAACATGTTTTTCTCCTCTGGCTCTCCCACACGGTTTTGTTTTTGTTTCGTTTTTTTTTTTTGGGGTGGGGTGGGGGAGGGTGTGGGTTGCTGTTGGATCTGCAGTTGACTGTGATCACAACGATAATTATTCAATATTTTCTGAGCACAATATCACAACAATATCGATCACAACAATATCAATATCACAACAATATTGATCATCACCACCATGTGGTGTATTGCTTTTAAAAAATATATATATCATACCTGATGCAGTGGTAATCATCCAAACCTCATTGGCCATATGAACATATGAAGCTGCAAGGCCTTCCTACTTATTGGCTGTCTTATCAAGACCAAGTGGTGATGTTTTTTCCCCCGGAAGAATTTCAAACATTTCACGCTAATCAAAATTAGCCAAGACATTAGCCAAGCCAAGATAATCAATATTCTGTACGCGTCGCCGCTATTGCTCAGTCAGTGAACCCTCCCACATGGCTTCATCTCTCAAAATGCCCCTCGGCCAAATGTAAATTTATTTGAGGCCTTGCCACAGTAGAAGCTCTTTTGTGTTTTTGTTCTTCTTCGCTGCTGGGCTGCTGGTCCTACAGCCTGCTTTCCTCTCTCCCTTGGTTGGTGCCGGTCTTGGTTTTGAACGAAATGGAGACGCTTCCCATTTTTTTTGTGAGGGCAGACTGCTGTCGGTCTCCACAACTGTGGCGAAGGGTGACCGCTGATTTCCCAGAACCCCCCTCAACGACCCTTTTTCTCCAAAGAGAGAGGCCCGTTTGTGGCGCTTTCGTCCCCGGGGCGGCTGCATTGTTTCTTCTCCCGAATGTAGGTCGCTCACAGCTGTCTCCAAAGTGTTTGTTCGGCTGTACGCCGCTTCCCATTGTGCCTTGTGATGTGCGAGGTGTGGATTCGCTGGCGTGGCAAGCGCCTCTTACGGTCACAGAAGCACAAGCGCCTCTTACGGTCACAGAAGCACAAGCGCCTCTTACGGTCACAGAAGCACAAGCGCCTCTTACGGTCACAGAAGCACAAGCGCCTCTTACGGTCACAGAAGCACAAGCGCCTCTTACGGTCACAGAAGCACAAGCGCCTCTTACGGTCACAGAAGCACAAGCGCCTCTTACGGTCACAGAAGCACAAGCGCCTCTTACGGTCACAGAAGCACAAGCGCCTCTTACGGTCACAGAAGCACAAGCGCCTCTTACGGTCACAGAAGCACAAGCGCCTCTTACGGTCACAGAAGCACAAGCGCCTCTTACGGTCACAGAAGCACAAGCGCCTCTTACGGTCACAGAAGCACAAGCGCCTCTTACGGTCACAGAAGCACAAGCGCCTCTTACGGTCACAGAAGCACAAGCGCCTCTTACGGTCACAGAAGCACAAGCGCCTCTTACGGTCACAGAAGCACAAGCGCCTCTTACGGTCACAGAAGCACAAGCGCCTCTTACGGTCACAGAAGCACAAGCGCCTCTTACGGTCACAGAAGCACAAGCGCCTCTTACGGTCACAGAGGCACAAGCGCCTCTTACGGTCACAGAAGCACAAGCGTCTCTTACGGTCACAGAAGCACAAGCGCCTCTTACGGTCACAGAAGCACAAGCGCCTCTTACGGTCACAGAGGCACAAGCGCCTCTTACGGTCACAGAAGCACAAGCGCCTCTTACGGTCACAGAAGCACAAGCGCCTCTTACGGTCACAGAAGCACAAGCGCCTCTTACGGTCACAGAAGCACAAGCGCCTCTTACGGTCACAGAAGCACAAGCGCCTCTTACGGTCACAGAAGCACAAGCGCCTCTTACGGTCACAGAAGCACAAGCGTCTCTTACGGTCACAGAAGCACAAGCGCCTCTTACGGTCACAGAAGCACAAGCGCCTCTTACGGTCACAGAAGCACAAGCGCCTCTTACGGTCACAGAAGCACAAGCGCCTCTTACGGTCACAGAAGCACAAGCGCCTCTTACGGTCACAGAAGCACAAGCGCCTTTTACGGTCACAGAAGCACAAGCGTCTCTTACGGTCACAGAAGCACAAGCGCCTCTTACGGTCACAGAGGCACAAGCGCCTCTTACGGTCACAGAAGCACAAGCGTCTCTTACGGTCACAGAAGCACAAGCGCCTCTTACGGTCACAGAAGCACAAGCGCCTCTTACGGTCACAGAGGCACAAGCGCCTCTTACGGTCACAGAAGCACAAGCGCCTCTTACGGTCACAGAAGCACAAGCGCCTCTTACGGTCACAGAAGCACAAGCGCCTCTTACGGTCACAGAAGCACAAGCGCCTCTTACGGTCACAGAAGCACAAGCGCCTCTTACGGTCACAGAAGCACAAGCGCCTCTTACGGTCACAGAAGCACAAGCGTCTCTTACGGTCACAGAAGCACAAGCGCCTCTTACGGTCACAGAAGCACAAGCGCCTCTTACGGTCACAGAAGCACAAGCGCCTCTTACGGTCACAGAAGCACAAGCGCCTCTTACGGTCACAGAAGCACAAGCGCCTCTTACGGTCACAGAAGCACAAGCGCCTCTTACGGTCACAGAAGCACAAGCGCCTCTTACGGTCACAGAAGCACAGGCGCCTCTTACGGTCACAGAAGCACAAGCGTACGCGGAGGTACGCGGCACATGCAAAGGCGTTTTGTGAAACTGCAACTACAAGCAGGGCTGGATTATTCATGGGCAACAGCAGTGTGCATTCAGTGGGCTCACCTGACCGGAATATAAAGAAGATTGTTTTATTGTAGAATCAATTACCTTGTTTCTTGCCCCACCCTATACAATCAGTCAGTTGCCAAATACAATGATCTTGGGAAAATAAAAACATTTTCCAATGCGATGAAACACTAGTGATTCAGTGATCACGTTGTGCTCAGAGAGTGAAAAGCGATAATAACCAAGCAGAGAGGCGGCAGGAGGACTGATTATAAATGCGCCGTCAGCAGATGATGGGGGTCTTTCCCTGCTGTGGGCTCTTGCGCCGCCTTGACGACGTCAGTCCAGATCCGAGAACCACAGTCGCCTCCATTGGAGCAGAAGTCGTGTTCCCGCCCTGACCTTTGTGTCCTGAACTCGTCACTTAGCGGCCTGCTGCCCTGCAGATGCACGCGTGCGCACGTTAGCATAATGACGCATGTTCCCATAGCTACCACGGAGCTGCTCGTCGAGGGACAGGGCTCCTTTTGCACAGCTGGCCTGAGCTAATGGCAAGCGATTGCTTCCTACCCTGCCCCCAGGCCACGCACTCAACAGTACGAACATTTTGTGTCATGGAACCTTTCTAGTCGACAGAGACCTTTCTGTCTCGGAGGGAGATGTGTTTCGGTAGTGCTCGCCATCGAGGGGTCTGCCCTCAGACACTGCGCTCCCCCAGCCCTTTCTTAGCCTTTAGTAATGACCCCAAAGGTCACGTAGAGTATGACATCACTTTCCAGCTGTGTACAGTGCTCTGTTTGGACGTTCCCTCTCGCTGCTGCAGCTCAGTTTCAAATGCAGCGAGCTCACTATGAACATCCTGGCCTCCGGTCAGCCTAACCACAGCAACTTTGAGTCTCTTTCAGTTATGAGCACGTGCTCTGTTGTTTCTTCATTTCTTAAGCAACATTACAAGTTTATCAGCTGAAATGTACAACAAATGGTGTGTAAATAATAGGGAGATTAATTTGTTCCTAAAAGAATTGTAGTTAATATTGAATAGAGGCCCTCGTCGTACTGCACTGCTGTATCTTGGCAGCATAATCATGTCTAAAAATATCACATTCTTCTCTTTTTTGCAGAGGCTCACACAGAGAAGCATAGCCCCCAGTCCGCCCAGAACCTTCTCCAGGAAGAGGTCGCCCGTGCTGAGGAGGAATCTGAGGTAAATTCTTGGCTTTGGATTAATTCCGCGAGCTACAGTGCACAGAACAGAAACACATATAATATAAACTACATTACTGAGGTACACTGTCATTGGTGACCCTGGACACTTCCAAAGGCGCCATCATTTCTTAGAAAGAGTTTCAGTGCTTCAAATCACACACTGATATGTAAATGCAGCAAAGCTAAGACTGCAGGTAATACCGTGCACCAGTAGTGTCTTTAAAGCAAAGCTAAGACTGCAGGTAATACCGTGCACCAGTAGTGTCTTTAAAGCAAAGCTAAGACTGCAGGTAATACCGTGCTCCAGTAGTGTCTTTAAAGCAAAGCTAAGACTGCAGGTAATACCGTGCACCAGTAGTGTCTTTAAAGCAAAGCTAAGACTGCAGGTAATACCGTGCACCAGTAGTGTCTTTAAAGCAAAGCTAAGACTGCAGGTAATACCGTGCTCCAGTAGTGTCTTTAAAGCAAAGCTAAGACTGCAGGTAATACCGTGCTCCAGTAGTGTCTTTAAAGCAAAGCTAAGACTGCAGGTAATACCGTGCACCAGTGTAGTGTCTTTAAAGCAAAGCTAAGACTGCAGGTAATACCGTGCTCCAGTAGTGTCTTTAAAGCAAAGCTAAGACTGCAGGTAATACCGTGCTCCAGTAGTGTCTTTAAAGCAAAGCTAAGACTGCAGGTAATACCGTGCACCAGTAGTGTCTTTAAAGCAAAGCTAAGACTGCAGGTAATACCGTGCACCAGTAGTGTCTTTAAAGCAAAGCTAAGACTGCAGGTAATACCGTGCTCCAGTAGTGTCTTTAAAGCAAAGCTAAGACTGCAGGTAATATCGTGCTCCAGTAGTGTCTTTAAAGCAAAGCTAAGACTGCAGGTAATACCGTGCACCAGTAGTGTCTTTAAAGCAAAGCTAAGACTGCAGGTAATACCGTGCACCAGTAGTGTCTTTAAAGCAAAGCTAAGACTGCAGGTAATACCGTGCTCCAGTAGTGTCTTTAAAGCAAAGCTAAGACTGCAGGTAATACCGTGCTCCAGTAGTGTCTTTAAAGCAAAGCTAAGACTGCAGGTAATATCGTGCACCAGTAGTGTCTTTAAAGCAAAGCTAAGACTGCAGGTAATATCGTGCACCAGTAGTGTCTTTAAAGCAAAGAGTGAAATTAGCATAAATCCAGGAACGCAACAAAAACGACAAAGCCGTGATTTAACCTGAAATACCAATATTGCATTCGCTTAATGGTTTTATTGATTATCAACAGAAATAAAGACGATATACGCAAGGGATATGTGTTTTTCACTAAGTCAATTGGCAGCCCATGCGTTAAAATGAGAAATGAGGTGTAATGCGGTTGAAGTCATGTGACAGCAGAAAGAGCATTCCAAGCTCCACCCGCCCACCTCCACTCACACAGATACACAGACACACACACACGCACACACACACATGTTTAATCAACATTGCACAGTCTGTTTAACTGCTCATCTGCTGACTATACCATATGCACAGTTATCATTTCTGCACGTTTATAAATAATATTCCCTCTAGGATGTTCTTGCACATGAAGGCAGACCCCCTACAGACAGACACACATACATAAAATCTTACTGTGTAGTCCTTTGAGGGCAAAACCTAGAGTGTTAAATGACAGAGAAAAGAAGATGCAGAGAACATTGATAGCAAAAATACATGTGTAATTGAATGGAAACATAAAATTATTCATACTCATGTTTTATTATATATAATGTCATATGCACACACATTTTAACAGAATATTATCGGTAGTAACTTTCCTTTCGCTCAGTCAGTTTTTTTTCAATCCTCTGTTTTCAGCTGTGCAGTTTAATTAAGCGCACTATTAAGTTCTCCTGAGTGGAAAGTGCGCTTTGTGAGTATAACAAAAAGCGTGTGCCCAGAGCACTTTCACACGGCCTCTCTGTAAAGAGTGTGCTTTTTAACGGCACGCTGCACCTGACTGGAGCCTGATCGATTGGACCTTTTATCCTGACCCAGCCAGTCCGCTTTCGAAAGTGAGCGTAGGTGTAACGAGGGTAACGGAGAGAAGGCTTGGGAAAAAATGAAAGATGTGTGTTTGTTAGCTGACCCGCCCTCCAAGGCTCATTAGATTTATTTATGGAGGGGCGCCTGGGGTGCCGCTGTAAAATCAGTGACGTTTCCTCCACCTGGCGCTGCCTTTATCAGTGGATTTCGTACGGCTGCGGAGAGCTGATTAATCGCTGCACCCCGCCCCCCTCCTCTCCTCTCCCCTCCCCCATAGCAGAACTGTGCCGTTCTCTGTCTGAGCTGAGCAGTGATTTGACAGGAGTCTCCCTCTAAAAGCGCTGGTGCAACCCGTTCGTTCATTAGACGAATGGATCAGGTCAGTTTGTCGAAGGATGAGATATTAATATAATTCAGCCCGCACACCCCTCTCTGAGTGTGTTACTTATTACAATGCATTAATATCTTTATTGGCTCCAGATTTAAACTGCTGGAGTGCAACATGAGTGCCAGAGGTAAAATATAGAGGGCTGGCTAATTACATTGCACTTGTGGCATCTGCTCCCTGTAAAGTACAGATTGCCATGTCGGAGTTTCAGGGACTGCATTCGGGAAAAAGTGAATGAGGTAGGGCAATGACCACCCGCCAGTATGCTGAACATTGAGACAGGTGGCCTCCGCCCGGCGCTCTTAATTTACGGCTTCCCGGCGACTCTCGGGCCACTCAAGCGGCAGTCGATGCGCTGCAGCAAAAAACACGAGCGTGATTAATTATTCACTCCCCCAAAGTGGAACAGGACAGGGGCTACCACCTGCTCCCCTTGACCCGGGATGCTTCCAGACGGCTCAGGTTCATTGGATTTGACTGGAAACCACAGAGTAATATATATTTCATCATGGCGGTGCGTGTGCTGTTTACTTCGTGTGGCGGAGCTGCGTACAGCCCTTGGTATTTCCTCCTGGAAATCAAACAGTCGACCTTCCGTCTGACACACGGCATCTGTGTTTATGCAGAAATAATGGCAGGCTGCACCCAGGCCCTGTTTTTATACTTGTCTCTGTAATGTCTGTAACTTTTAAGAGACGTAAAGTTCACGCTAGCAAAACATGCCGCCTCACCATAATGTGAATAATACAAGTTACAGGGAGAACCGCTATAAAGATTTACAGCAAAGCCTCTTAAACAGTCACGTGAAACTGGAGACGTGTCCTCTCAGCATTGTGATGGCTTTTTGGCTTCCTCTCTCCTGATACCTGTTTATTTGTTGGCCTGCTTTACAGGATCTTCTGGAGAGGTTCATGGAACGCAGCGTACCCCTGGAGGGTTTTCTGGAGTCCTTCCAGAACTCTAGGAGGGTATACCACATCCGCCGTGCTCAGGCCGAGAAAATCCAGGAGTTGAACAGACCCGAGCGGAACCTCTGCAAGCCGCGGAAACCTGAGGAGGAGAGGAAGGTGGAGCAGCAGGAGCCGCGTCCCAACGGCTTCATTGCCCAGGGCCCTCCTCGCGTGTTCCAGCTCCGCTACGGCCTCACCCCTGCCATCATCCTGCCTCACTTCCCCCACCCGTCCGCCTCCGCTCCCGCCCACGGCGCCAGCCTACCTCTCCTGGACCCCCAGCCGGGCCAGGCCCACGCTTTGGGGCCTAGCGCTCCGCACTCGGGCCACAGGCAGCCGGTGGGGCTCAGAGTGATCGGACAGCTTCCCGGGTGGCCGGCCAGGCCCATGCGTTTACAGCAACTCTACAGGCCCAACCATCACCAACCGGAGCCTCCGTTTCGATAATGCTACTGCCTCACCTCTCTGGACGTGGAACAGAAGAGGGCTGCTACATGTTGCCGAGTTCACACAGATCACAGACTGCCTGCGGCCTTTTCATTTCGGTCAGCCAACCGCCCATAAGGCATATTAACATTCTCAAAAAGGGAGTCGATCAGAAGCCATAAAGCACCACATAAATGTAGCTACAAACGTGCCAGTCAGGAGGAAACGAGGGACATAGTTCTTGTTGTCGTTTTATTTTCTTGGAATGGACTGGTGGTTACAGCTGGGCTCTACCAGGCCCGGCGTTGCACCACAGGTGCTAATGGAGATGACAGGCCAGTCGGGGTCCGTAGTTCCACACAGAGGACCTCCTGTCTGTCCGTGTGTCTGAAAGCAGCACGGTTCATAAATGGCTCATTTGTTTTGTTTTTGGTGTTGATTAATTAATAAAGTTGAAATCATGGTGTTTATCATGAATCCAAAAATGAATTATGCCGTATTTAATTACGCATCGGTTGCAACCGGAGTGTGTGACCACACTGTATACACACACACACACGCACACACACACTGTTTATACTGCTGTGCCATGGACATAAATATTCAAGTAGAAAACTATCAACAAGATCAAAGAACATATGATTGTTTTAACAAACTAATGACAGCTTTTTTATAAGAATATATGTAGTGCAGCTGGTAAAATAGTTATTATGTATACAGATAGCAGACATATACTGGAAAAATGTGCTTGTTCAGGCTTCACAAATATTTAGTTATCATTGGGATTTTAATTATTAATAATATAGCTGAGTCTGTAGATTTGGAGCATGTCATGGCTGTTTGCTTTGGACCCTGTCCCAAATACGAGTGAGTTTTTCAAGAGTTAGTATACTCCCCTGCTGAAGCCGATCAGCTTCACAAATAAACATAGAAAACTCTGTGTGTGTCCTTGTGCATGTGAGGGCTTTTGAGAAATCACATCAGCAAGTGATTTTCTTGTTTACAAAGATCCTATTTGCATGCACAGGTTAAATCGGCTTTTTTTGTTTGGTAAATGCGAAATGAAAAGCTGTTTCTATTCCGGAACCAAAATATTCAGCCTCTTTTTTGTTGTCCACACTGCTGAAATAGATGTATATATTTTTTATAACTCCTCTTCTGTGAGAACGCCACAATTTGAGATGTGGGGGAGTGAAGCGTGTTTTGATTGGGTGTGTTAACAGGGGTGTGTTCTGTCTATTGACAATAGAGGCAAAATATATGAGGAACAAGGGAGGAATAGAAGTGGGAAGAGAGACAGATGGGAAACTGAGTATAAACATCAGTAAACAGGGTCCTGCTTGGGGGGTGTGAGCGAAATCGTGAGCATTGCTGTTATCTGTTCATTAGTGTCATGGGCTGTCTCGTCCCTGCTTCTTACTTTAATCTGCCACCGCAGATCCAATTCCATGGACTGCCAGAACCACTCTTCCCCTGTTTCGGCAACATAGGCTTGGAAGCTCTTCAAGTTTCGAATTTCTTAGTTCCTCAAACCGCAATAATCATTTCGCTACACTTTCAACTGCCTTATCCTCTAAAATGAGCAAACAACACGGGGGGTGGAAGAGTGGATAAGCGCTAATAATTATAATTATTATACTAGTATGCATGCTGAGTCCTTGCTGTGTAGCCAGTATGGTACTTAATTTCGCTAAATTAATATTCCGCGACTTGGCGCGGTGACCCACAGTGGATGTCCAGCAGAATTGAACAGCGCAAGCTGTGTGGAGAGGAGGAGCTGCCACTGAGCTGACGGGTGAGGCCATTCCCAGCCAACTTCAAACCCAACGCAGCCCCTGCAGCCAAAGGGAATCCGCCACAGGTACAGACGCTGTCAGCTGATCAAAAGGCCAAGCTGACAGCCTTCCGACACGGCCGGCACAAAGGTGAACCCGATCTTTCATCGCTCCACTCCCACGTTTCCCATGAAGGGCCCTGTCGAGGTACGTATCGGTACTGCCTGAATGGGGCGGTTAAAGCGCCTCGTAATTCTACGCTTAAACGGCCCATATTTTGCCGTTGAGCCACATTCTTCACCTAAGAATACGCATGAGCAGGAGCCAGCAATAGTGCTTACTGTTTGCAGATATTTTATCTATTCCTCCAATAGCGTTACTGCACAGCTAACTGGTAGATCAATCCAAGGCTGGCGCATCTACATTGCTGCTCTGTTTTTTGCAGCAGGGTTGTTCAGCACTTTAATACAATGCAAATAATAATGAACAAAAATTATATTCCACTCAGAAAACAAAACAAGTGACTAACATCCTTGATAAACATTTATTTAGGAGATGCAAATATAAAAAAGTTCTGCCAAAATAGCTATGCGTTTAGTTCCAGTGGTATGGAGAGATGTAGTCTTTATATGTACATGTTTGGCCTGCAACAGTGAGTGATATACTTAATTTGAATCAGGCTGCTCTTCCAGTGAGCAAAATGTTTCTATGCCCTGGCTGTGGCTGATAACCACATTGAAATATTCAATCTAATAAATCACTACTGCGATATAATCTGGATGCACAGATGGAAGCACAAGGTTTACTGAGGGGAAAAAAATAAATGTTATTTTGGATAAAATGGCATATGGAGCTTAATTAAACCGCACCAGTCCGATTAGTTGTAAAAGAGAATGTTACATTCCATTCAAGCTGTTTTGTTTCTCTAGTTGTAAGAGTATCATATTGCAACATCACAGCATAAATGGATGTGACAGATAAAGTTGCATGTTGAGGGAAATGATCTTGTGGCTAGGCCTACGGAATAATGTCACGGAATGTCAGTTTGTATGGCTGCATGGATACTGAACTATGAATGACCCTGTTATGTGCTATCGTATAAAGTGCTGGGGAAGGTACAATTGGCGAAAAATCTGTTAGAACACCCTTCATGTTCTGTCTAATTCTGGGTGATGTGAAATACATTGCGCTGTCCATGCAATATGACATTATTGTACAATAATTTCATGCACATATAATTGCATCAATGTTCTATCTCACAGATAAGTCCATATTTTAAAGAAGTGTAAACTTAAGTACAGTGCTCAAATGAGTATGAGACACGCTTTCCTTTTCCTTTTTTCATGTTTGTGACTGGAAGCAGACCCTTTTTTGCAGTCTAACATAGACATCAATGTCTCCACTGGAGTCAGCCTCTGGTCGAGCTCATCACCCTAATTAACCCCGCACTAGCCGGACAGAGGGAGCTCAGAAAAAGGCAGACATCGGAGGCTTTGTGGGGCCAATAGGCTTTGGTGTCCCCTGAGAATTCAGTTACATCAATGTCAACAGCTGCTGTTGTCACTTGTGGCTCAAGTCAGGCAATTTTCTCCCCTGTCAGCAACTCATCAAGAGCCTCAAAGCTGCTCATGTCCTGATCATGTGGTTATTGGATGACTAAAAGCTACTCATGTTCGTTTAAACCGAGACATGATAACTGAATTAAACGAGGCCTCGTTGCAGTCAAATACGTCCAGCCATGCACATTGTAGAATAACAATTTGTGCACTCTGAGCGAGAATAATTAATCGCACATTTTTTGTGCTTTCCTTTCTTTGACAGCAGCATAAATTGCATACACTGCACTTGACTGAAATAGTCTTTTCCTGTGATCTCATGCATGGCATTCAAAAACAATTAAATAATGTTCCCTCAATCCGTTTCCCTCTGCCTCACATTGGAACGACCTTATAAACCGCTGGGATTCTTCCCCTGCTTAAGATGGAGACCCAGTAGAAGCTGGTAAAATGGTCAGAGCTGATTGATTGCAGTGGCCTTCAACCTCCTTGAGGCTACCGCTTATCGTGCTCTTAATCCTGTGTCACCGAGCTCTGAAGTTTTATCTGACATATTTAATATTTCAGAGGTATATTTGATCTGTTAGGGACGGCGAGTCACAGCTTGCCTTTGCCTTTTTGTTGAAGACAGAAAACAGGCATGGGTTTGTTGTTTAGTCACCCCTAAAATATTCAAATTGGACATCTGCACCCCACTGGCTTGTCTCATTGTGGGTTTTTGAGGGGGGTAAATTGTCCATGGATCTTCATTAAATTCAGATTGTCAGGGGAAGGCGTTGAATCCCCATGTGCCTGTGGTTTGGTGGGAAGGTCAGCTGAAAGTCACCACATGGAGAAGAGATGTGCCGTCTAGATCCTTTGATCTTACACCAGAGTCTAATCTGAGGCGTGGTGTAGTGGAGATAGAAATGAGCGCTGCAAATCTGAGAAAGGGAGGGAGGGGGGCCGGTCAATGTCAAACCTACTGGGCTTTATCAAATTCACAAAAGCTACTGTATCACCCTCCCACTCTTCCGTGACATCTTCCGGGGCATTGGCTGTGGCCCTTCTGGAAGATGTGAGCGACCTGTGCTCCCTATATTAGGCTTCATCTGAAACAATGTGGTGGAGTGCTTGACCGTACGTGATTATTCTCTGGTCTTGGTTTCGCTTTAGTGTGCTGAGTTATATTAGTCATGTATTTCCTGTTATGGCATGGTGCTGTTAATCTGAACAGCTTTCAATGAAATCACACAGAAAATAAATGAGAAATGGGCTTAGTGCCCAATAAAGAAAGGGAAGATGTATAGGATTCCTGAGAGTACAGCACAGACGGTTAGAGGCTGCATTCATTTCAACGAGTGCATTTTTGCAAAAGCTGCCAGCGCCCATTAAGACATGTAGCAGCATTAATGAAGGCAGCCTGCAGAAATATCCAGCTGGCTTAGACAGGATCTAGAGGAGAAACACACCCCATTCCAACCATCTCCCCTCATCCACACATGTCAACACACATGACCACACACACATATATATATATATATATATATATATATATATATACACACACATACATACACACACACATACATACACACACACATACATACACACACACACACACACACACACACACACACACATATATATATATATATATATATAACACACACACACACACACACACACACACACACACACACACACACACACACACACACACTTTCTTTCTGGAGTGTGTTTCATGAGTCTGCCTGTAGGGGTTCTGCCTTGCTGCATATGTAGTGTACATGCACATGAAAAGTGATGGTTTGTCTGCTTCGGCTACATCCATGTGAATGCCAGCTTTTCTGGTATGTGCATGGCCAACAAGGAAATGGATAATGCATAAAAAAGTGCAGAATATGGAATATAAATCATATGTAGGACCAGATGTACATGCGTTTTACATCAAAATGTAACAAACTGCAAGTATGTGTTTGGATTTTCTCCGTTCTGCACATTTTGATGAAAATAATTGTTACAATTTTATTTTTATATGACTGAAACAGGTTTGCACATATCATTGCAATATATATATATATATATATTATTTTATTTTTTTAAATTTTTAAAAAAATTTTTTTACCTTTGATTATTTAGCAAAGTTTCATTGGATGGGGTCCATATTTTCAAAACATAAAAGGTTAACAATTTAGGGGTGATTTGAATTTAAATGAATTTCAACTACTGGCTGAATGTAAATATAACATGCACACGGAAAGGTAGACTATACTTAAGAGATATCCTTATTTAGCTGGTGTGATATAACTGAACAGAAATATATTCATATGAAAATACATTTTATAGCTCAAACGTGATTGTCAAAAAGTTGGGAAAAAATTGAAAGGTCTATGGTGAATCTGACGTTTGCGCATGACCGCAGTAAGTATGCCACACCAATTGGCGGCGATAGCGCACTGCGAGAAGGACAAATATTTTATCTGAGGTTGTTTGTCCACAGAAAGCGGTTGTGGAATATTTGAAGGAGATGGGATTATATCATAGAATTTAGTGAGTGATTTAGGTTGTTTTTTTTTAAACTATAATTTAAGTATTATTTATTTATCTAATGATGTAAAGTAGTCCCGAGAAATATCGCATACTACATACTCCGGTACAGTAGGTGGCGGTATGCACCTTATAAATAATAGTTAGTAGCTACACCCCGCCATAAAACCAAAGAAAAATAAGAAGAGGATTGTGAGTTTAAAAATGGCGGTTCCTAAAGAGAAAGATGG
This sequence comes from Ilyophis sp. 1 JC-2022, assembly GCA_022702515.1. NCBI lineage: Eukaryota > Metazoa > Chordata > Actinopteri > Anguilliformes > Synaphobranchidae > Ilyophis > Ilyophis sp. 1 JC-2022. The sequence continues at coordinate 60,503,286 of CM040401.1, read as the reverse complement.
TCGGCCGGGGAAACCTGCGGGCAAGGAATCACAGCCCTTAATAATAGCCAAAACCCCGGCCGAGGAGCAGCGGCTAAAGTTGGAGAGATTGATGCGAAACCCTGTGAGTGCCTGGTACTGTAAGTTAGCTAATGTTAACGTTAGCTCTTTTAAGACGTTATTAATCTCAGGCGTGCTCTGTCGGTTCGCTGGCTAGCGCCGCTAACGTTAGCTGTGGTTTTGGTAGCGTTAGTAATAAAAAATATCAAGGCTTTAACGAGCGAGCGATCTGGTTCGTTAAACTCACTCTCAGACTAACCTTTTAGTACATGCATACTTGGCTGTCTTACTTGACAGCCACCAAGAATGGGAGCTAACTGGTGTACGAACTCTCTCAAACTGGTTGTTGTTACTTACCCAGGACAAACCTGCACCTGTGCCGGAGCGACCAAAAGACTGGAATCCTCGCGCCCCACCGGAGTTTGTTCGGGATGTTATGGGTACGGTGAGCTAAAGAATGCAGTCTTTCATCCTGTTCAAACTTGCTCGTCCATTTTTAGTAACTTGTGAATGTATCTTTCAAGGTTTTGTGATTTGCTAGCTTTTCCAGAGAGTTCTACTATTTTGCCTGCGAGCTATTAATGCACAATCTAACGTTTGGGATGAGTATTATAAAGTAAGGAGTGTCACTTATCCATGGCGGAACTTCATTCTGCTATGCATTAATACATTTACATTAAAGTAAATATGTGAACGTGAAGTAACGTTACTTTCCTTGATCATGTATAGAACGTCAGTGGACCAAGCAGTCTGAGTAGCAAGTCCAGGCTCAAGTGACACCTTACTGTTGTTGTCATTAGCCATGTCTTTGTTTTGTTTTACATGTAATTGTTTTTAAAGATGCGGCTGTGTCTTGTCTGTTCTTAGGGTCCAGTGCCGGGGCTGGTAGCGGAGAGTTTCATGTGTACAGACACCTTCGTCGTCGAGAGTATCAGAGACAGGACTTTCTTGACCGGATGACTGAAAAGGTAAGCGTATATCCCAAGATGCACTGAATAACTGCCACACATGTGCAAATGCATTTTCAGGGTGTTACCTCATATTTATGCTTTCATCCCATATGTCAGTGCTTGTACTGATGGCCGAGTCACACAGGATCTTTGCATCTACCTCCTGCTTCTGGCCTCACTATGCACTGCATGTTAAATTAAGGGTAGTGCGAGCTTGTGTTGTGGGAAAATTATAAGCAACACTCAAAGATTGCAAAAGCAATTTAATAATATATACTGTTGGAACAGTCAAGCAGTACAGTTGGAATCATGCGGGTAAAACCAGACTGACCACATAATGCCACACAAGTAAACACTAATGCGCAGATGCATTTTACAACTCTCAGGTCCTCTTTGGCTCTAAATTGTCTGGTGATTGCCTCACAAACGTAGATGTCCACCGGTAGATTAAATGCAGGGATGCTTTCAGCATATTTTCAGCAAATCTCAATCTTATGAATTCACCAGAATTCAGAATTAATTCAACAAAACCTAAGACCTCTCACTTTTACAGTCAGAAGGTCAGTTGCCACATGACTAGCAGTTTGGATATTGGATGTAGATCACACCACTTCTGTCCACATTACACCCACTCTCGTTCAGCTACGTTGGTTACCGGTCCACAACCGCATTCGATTCAAAATCCTCCTGCTCACTTACAAAGCCTTACGCAGCCTAGCCCCCCCAACCTACTTTTCTGACCTCCTTCAGGAGTACGCCCCAAAGCCTGCACTTTAATCTCCTCCTCTGCTGGTCTACTTACCATTCTTCCCACCTGACTCACTGCAGTTGGTGCATGACGCTGCCGCTCGCACACTCTGGAACTTGCTCTTCACCCCCGTGTTGACCACTGTAATGTGTAACACTGGTTCCCCCCGTGTTGACCGCTGTAATGTGTAACACTGGTTCCCCCCGTGTTGACCACTGTAATGTGTAACACTGGTTCCCCCCGTGTTGACCACTGTAATGTGTAACACTGGTTCCCCCCGTGTTGACCGCTGTAATGTGTAACACTGGTTCCCCCCGTGTTGACCACTGTAATGTGTAACACTGGTTCCCCCCGTGTTGACCACTGTAATGTGTAATGTTTTGTGTTTACTTTTTACAGCAAAAGCTAGATTACGAATATCTGGAAAAAGTAAAGGATAACCAAATTCAAGCAGATGAAAGGACGGCTAAACGAAAGAAGAAGAGGTATATTTTTTGTTGGGGAATGGATAATACTTTATAATAGTTTGGCATTCCTTTCATTAAACAATTGGTTGCCTCTTTTTACTATTAATGTGAGTGCTTTTACTACATTGACCACTAGAGGTCGCTCTGCACATGCTTTAATGCTACTCATGTTTCTGTCTGTGAGCTCTTGACAAATCCCCCCTAATTCTTAATCATCCATTTTGTTCAGATAAGCTTTCCAAATAGTTTGAAGCGTTGGCCTGATACATTTTTTTTTTTAATTAAATGGGATTTCTAGGAACAAGCTGAAACAAAAGAAGATTATGATAAAGAAAGCCAAAGTGGACGGTGAAACTGCTGAAGGTAAATCCTTGTTTCTCCACATAATGGGTATTCTAATAGAAACATTCTGGGTTTCACGGTGCTACTTGTTATTGTATTCAATTTTCACATGTTGCATCAGCAGCATGGCTGAGTTAGTTCAGACCAAAAGATTTTTGCCATGAGGCTCAGTGTGTACTATAGTCATAACTGTTCATTGTTACTGAGTAATTGATTGTGGATATTTATCAGCCTTGGGTGTGTCTCTTCCTCAGATAATGACACAGCCTCCAGCAGCGATAAGGAGGAGCCAGATCACGAGGCTGAGGATGATGCTGATGTTCCCAGCTTTGTCATGGGAAAGAGGTGACACCTTGGTCACATGGTCTGCACTAAGAACAAGGAAGAGGTTCTGATATGGCAATGGCATGGGGTTACAGGATGTATGTCACAACCTTTGGGGTCATAACCAGCCTGAATGAGTCTGGTGTCCAGGCAGGCTTGATGAGAAGTATTTGCCTTTTGTAAAGGGAGTAAAATGGCTCTACCAAAATAATAAACGCCCCTTGGATCCTTTGGGCAGTGTTCTTTATCTCTTGAGAGAAAATTACTCTTACTGGACTGAAAGAAAACATTTTGTGTTTTTAATTTGTAATGTTGAAGTGTTCATATTCACAATGAGTTTGGCTATTACACTATGTTTAATGTGTGTGAAATAATGCCTGATACACTAGCATCAAAACCTCAGAGTGAATTCATTTTTCATTTTGTTTGTATTTTTTATTTTTATTTTTTAATTAAAAAAGTATAAAAAGTAATAAAAAAAGACTCAATTTTGTAAAATGCTTTTTTCCACTTTTTCTCCTGAATTTGGACTGGCAAGTCATGCTCAAGCTCCAACCTTCATTGCCGCCTCTGTTCTGCGATTCGGGAAAGCGCACACCAGCATGTGCTCTTATCCAAAAGATATAATGTCAGCCGACACCTTAACATACCACAGCTCGCAAGTCGTGTTCGCACAGACATGAGGAAATTACTTCATATGTAGCTCAACAGGTAAACTTGTGGGTGCAGGGTGACACACTATCATCCGACTGAACACTCCCATCCATGCACAGTGCCTTCTACTCTCAATAAGTAAACATCTCTTCATTTAGACTTCCTACTTCCCCAGCTAGTTTAGTACCTCAGACTTTCTTTTTACCATCCCTTCTACCTTTACACCGGGCCGGCCAGCAGAAGATGGGCTCGCCCTCTAGCTGGGTCCCTCATGAGATTTCTTTTGGGGAGTTTTTTCTAGCCACCGTTTTGAGTGTTTTTCTTCCCACTGGGGAGTTTTTACCTCGCTTGCTTTTTGGGGGTTCATTTCTGCAGTTGTTACACATTGACATTAAAAGTAATTTTTCAAGGGAGACTCAAGAAATCTCAATTGGTTAGAAAACGAATTGATAATCTGTGATAATGTGATTTCCATGAGAGTTCTATATGTGTTGGTCCTGTAAGCAGTCATGGTTTTCGTGATTTCAAACTGGAATGTAAATACTGTGAAGACTCCCGTTACCGGGGAAGAGGAACAGCATTTATATTGTGGATAAATTGGAATGACTGCTGCGGATGGAATGTACAGCCGAATGACGCAATGCTGAACTAACAATATGACTGGAATTTAAAATGTCAAGCTTGTCCAATAAGGGGAGTTGCATTGTGAAAACTATTCTTATTCCGTGACATTTTGAGGAATGTGTGTTGTACTTCCATTTACATCACAGTGTCTCGAGTGTTATACAACAGCCCTCTTGTTTCAATAACTCAAACTTCAGTGGTAACCTAGCTCTGATTCTGAATCCAATTGAACATCCTGTGGTGTTAAAGGCCCTTGTATTATGTTGTTCATCATGCGGACCCGTGCTAAGATGTTGTATTGGCAGTGAACAAGTCTCTGGACTGTGTCCTTACATTGTTGAGCCCAAAGTTCCATCACCATAACACCATAGTTCAGACATGGAAGTAGCAACCAGAACTCCTTCACATGAAGGGGGAGTGCCTCGTCTTTCCAATGATCCTCAGACCGTGATTCCCATTTGTCTAATTATTTCCCTGGAATTTGGTGGGAGACGAAGCCTGAATTCAAAACACTACTTCTATATACAGCCACAATAAAGAAAGGACTCTTTGTCTATTGTTGTGGCAATTTAGCAACCCTGTGGGAATCACCTAGCACGTCTCCTGTTTTTCTTATCCAGTTATTCTGTCCTCTACACCAAATCTTAGTTTGCCCGGGTGGTATGGGGAAGATTACCTGCAAGTCGGCAATACGGGAACCTGTCGCACCTTACTGTCAATGAGTTGCAAAAGTTGACATGTAAACATGAGTGGTATCGCTGATTTGTGTAATTCTAACCGTCACATTTGTTTTTATATGGCTGCAAATAAGCAGTGCATTTTCTGTTATAATTTTTTGTATTCTAGACCAAATATTTTTAGTTGCAGTCATAAGGTACCTTTTTCTCATTTTGTGGTGAAGTAAAATGTAGTTTTATGTAGTTTAATATGATCTGCCTATGTTACTGGTGACTGGTTGCTATGGACCGTCTTTACCTGCCCTCCCCTTTGGTCCTGTCTAACCAGTTCTGTTGCTTTGTAAGTGGCTTGCAAGGGTAGGGCCCATAGGCATAGCTGAGAAATTATTTGGGATTTGATCATCATCATAGCAGGATTCCAGACATCCCAATTAGCTGCAGCTTTTTGAAAGGGAAATTAAACATTTCTGAAGCCATGGGCTCTGCGGCCGCAGCAGTGGTGCTATGCGTCTGGCTCGGCGTCAACAATGCGGAAGGTAAGTGTACGGTTAGTTTTTTCTGGCACTGCCTTGTGTTGTCAAAACGAAATTATTTTTTTTACAGTTATTTTTGCATATTTGCTTTAAGCTCATTGTGCATGACCATACAAGCAAGCATGTTGCATTTAAATGTTTAGGATGTAAATATTATATAACTGTCATGGTGCACGCAATTGTATTACTGTTACTTCAGTCCTGACTCCCTGATTTCGACTTCTCTTTGGACTTTTCAGTACTCAGAAAATCCAATTGGGCAGTTTTGTTGGATGAAAAGTAAATTTTTGTTAGTTTCTAAAACACTGGTAGTAAGAGCAGCTATCTCTGTGTTGATTTTAGGCTGGTGGCTCAACAGACGACTTGAATGAATAAAACTAACTATAATAAAAATTGACTATGAATAAAACATTTAAACATTTCTTATTTCAGGGACATGTCTTTGAAGTCCTGTTTGACCGATTATAAATTGTTTGACATTTCAGTGGCAGCAGTAAATCAGATGCTTGTATTACAGGTAACGTGACTATCAAAAAGGCGAAGGTCAGGCCATTCTGTAGGTTCATTTAAGACCAATACATATGGTGTGTATATGTTATAGGTAAAAGTGTTCAAACTAAATTTGTATGTCTCCTTACAGTTCCCGTTACCCCAGAAATTGCCTCGACAGTAGCGTTAGGTATACTGACAAGTAGCACAATGATGCTAAAGCAGCCACAGTGCTATTTTGATAAACTGGAAGGCCTTCCCTGCTCGTCACACCAGTGTGAGATCTGGCTAGTGGTTGCCAGGGGTAATGGTGAGTCCTCTTCAAGCCTATTTAAGTTGTATTTCACTGTAAATTACTGTAAACCATACATACAGCCTTCTCAGAATGACCTCACTGTGACCACTGAAGGTACTAGAGTTATTGTGGGAGTGAAATTGACTCACATATGGCTCACTTTCTCATATTGCCTGATCCAGCCTACAGCTCAGAAATGCCATGCACTGTATTTGTGCAGCGTTTGACACAATCGACCATGATATAATGATAAATCTCTTAATGAGGTTTGTTGGTCTTGATTGGAAGTGTGCTAAATTGGTTCAGAAGAAACGTTTAAGAAGAAAGTTTTACGTTAAGCTTGGAAAACAAGTGTCCAAGAACAATGAACAAAGCTTTTTGCTTTGGACACTTTTTCCCTTGCCACATATTTTTTCTTTTTATACTTGTCCACTACTGGGACCATATATATGATACACAATATATATGCAGCCTTTATATGCATATGACACGCTGCCAAACATCTCTGCAAACTAAAAAACACTCCAACTAGCTATACACCTACAATAAAATAAGTCCATCCTAAAAATAAACTTAAATAAAAATAAAAAAAAAAAAAAAAAAAAAAAACAAAAAAAAAAAAAAAAAAAAAAAAAAAAAAAAAAAAAAAAAATGAAAAAAAAAAAATAAATGGCTGTTTAAAAACCTGGTCAAAGTTGAGGTTTCACATCAACAAGAGGTTCTCAATTTAACTCAATTTAAAGTTCATCAAATTTTAACAAGGTGACGAAAAAAAAATTTTTTCAAACTTAGAAAAAAAGTAAAAAAACAAAAAAAAAAAAAAAAAAAAAAAAATTGGAAAAGCTGATGCTGCGCTTGCTTTTAGCCTTTTCTCTTCACTTAATAACTACTCACTTTTTTTAACTTAACACTACTCTAACTTCAACCAACTCACCACAAATCAAAACTCCAAAATTAACCAGAGACAAGAGGAAACCAGAGAGAACCCCCCCCTCTGGCTGGCTCTGCTCTGGCTTCTTACATTTATTTACAATTAACTATTTCTTCCTCCCTCTATACCTTATCCACAATGGGCGGACCGAGAATACCAATATATTAACCTACTCCCTAACTCCCTGTTTGTCATTGCTGCTGCGATCAATCTAAGAAGCTTTTTTTTTATTAGAAAGTAAGTAACAGAAGAGAAGAAGATCAGGAGTAGCTTTTTTACTAACCCCAAAGCTATAGGAACACACTACCTATATATATCAGGGAATCAAGGCTCAAAAAAAATAAAAAAAAAAAAAAAAAAAAAAAAAATTTTCTTTCTAGCTTTTTAGCCTGCTGCAATGTCGTTTGAAGTGCAATTGAAAGTCTTTTTTTTTTTTTTTTTTTTTTTTTTTTATTTTTATTTTTTTATGTTTAATGTTTTTTTTAGCCCTAGCTATTTTTTTTTTTTTTTTTTTTTTTTTTTTTTTTTTCCTCTTACTGAAGCTTATGCACATTTTATTTAAAAAAAAAAAAAAGTTGTGAGTTAAGGCAACCTACACCTTGTGTTTTAGGCCCTCAGTGGAGTGGATACATACACAATTAAAAATAATAATATTTTTTTTTTTCGTTTCCTTACTCTCACTATGTACTGCTTGCTGCTGCACCCGTGTTTTTTTTGTTTTTTATCTCCCCCCCCTTTTTTTTATCATTATTTTTTATATTTTTCCCTGTTGTAAAGCACTTTGAGCTGCATTCGTTGTATGAAAGGTGCTATATAAATAAAATTTTACTTACTTACTTACTTACTTACTTATATGCATTGTGTCCCGTGTCTTAGTTTCTTCTCTATTCAAGTCAAAATACTTGGCTTTTCACAAAATGTTTCCGACCTGGTCCATGTCCCTGCCAACAGGAGTTCACATGTTTGAGAGTGAAAAGACCAGCAGTGACATCTTGTCTAAGTCGCCCTACCCCGACGCCTTCCTGGACGGGGCATCACCCAACTTCTTCATCACCAGAGTGGGAGTTCAGAGCAGCTTTCCCTGCGCAGAGCTGCCTGGGATCAGATACTTCCAGGTAGGAGCGGAGGGCATGTGTGACGCCGCCAACTGCAATGGGGTCCTGCCCACCGGAGCCACCATCAGGTAAAGCCCTACTGGCAGGTCCAAACCGAAAATGCTCTCGTTCCTCCTCTGGCATCTCCCGCTCATTTTTGTCTACAGTCCAACCAAAGGTACAGCAGTGGTGTTATCAGCAAACACTTGTAAGTTTTTTCCACAGGAGACAACATTACATGCAGTATTAACAGCTACATATTTGCTGTAGACTGATGTTCATTGGCTGTTTGCAATGCACTTAATCACACAAAATAATTCTGTTTGCTATTTTTACAGCAGATAAATCAACGTGTATTTTCTCGTGTCATTGTCTTGTGTCTTTTAATACATAGTTCTGTTTGACTTCTTTTTTTTTTCCTGCAGAGTGAAATATATATTGGTGGATCCTGCTAACAAAAGAATAGAATCTGATACGCGTTGGTCCCAATCCATAAGTCTATTAACACGTATGTGCACTGTTACTATCTTCCCATGTATGGTACTTCAAATAAAACACACATCTCTATACCTAAAAATAACACCCTATTGTTCCCTATGGGTCTATTAATATATGTAATAATAATACTACAATTAAAGAAAATGAGTAAAATTGACAGGAAAATGGTGAAATTTGCATTAGTAAGTTATTATAGATTTATCTAGTTAAACACGCGGGCAATGAGCAGATCGAGATTGCGATGTATTCGTGTCTATAATTGTGTTTGTACTCCTGAAGCCAGGGCCGGCTCCTCCATTGACGAGTCGACGCGGAAACGCTCCGGGGCGATGGTCGTGATCACAGTCGTCCTCTCCTGTTCGCTGGGGGTGCTGATTCTGCTGCTGATAGTCGCGCTGCTACAGGGCTGGTGAGTCACTGGGCCTCGCCCATCAGTACTACAACACTGTGCTGACGCTGCTGCTGATAGCCGCGCTGCTACAGGGCTGGTGAGTCACTGGGCCTCGCCCATCAGTACTACAACACTGTGCTGACTCTGCTGCTGATAGTCGCGCTGCTACAGGGCTGGTGAGTCACTGGGCCTCGCCCATCAGTACTACAACACTGTGCTGACTCTGCTGCTGATAGCCGCCCTGCTACAGGGCTGGTGATCACTGGGCCTCGCCCATCAGTACTACAACACTGTGCTGACGCTGCTGCTGATAGTCGCGCTGCTACAGGGCTGGTGAGTCACTGGGCCTCGCCCATCAGTACTACAACACTGTGCTGACTCTGCTGCTGATAGCCGCGCTGCTACAGGGCTGGTGAGTCACTGGGCCTCGCCCATCAGTACTACAACACTGTGCTGACTCTGCTGCTGATAGCCGCGCTGCTACAGGGCTGGTGAGTCACTGGGCCTCGCCCATCAGTACTACAACACTGTGCTGACGCTGCTGCTGATAGCCGCGCTGCTACAGGGCTGGTGAGTCACTGGGCCTCGCCCATCAGTACTACAACACTGTGCTGATTCTGCTGCTGATAGCCGCGCTGCTACAGGGCTGGTGAGTCACTGGGCCTCGCCCATCAGTACTACAACACTGTGATGATGCTGTGATGTGAACAATAAATGCATTAATCTGCATTTTTAAGACCCGTTTTTAGCTTTTTTATTTTTCTAGTTCCTAGGTTTTGCTGAGCTAGGACTACAGATCGTTTGATCTCTTTGGACCTCCACTGTATCTCTGGTAGGATTTAGGTTTTGCCAGCAGCCACTTGACAAGATTAGCATTAGGCCCTGTTACTTAAATGAAGCAGGTCAGCTTTTGACCTCAAGCTGATTTAACAGTGTCCCTTTAGAAAAAGATATTCTTGGATTGATATATGGCCTGAGTAACAAACAGTGCTGCCTCTGAAGTCCAGAAGCTTTCAGGGTGTTACACTGATTTGTCACAGCAGTGTAAGAAAATCTGAAAGAGACAATTAAGCATCCTAGAGACTCTACAGGGATCGTCATGAAATTTAGTATAAATGCATATTGTTGTATGTATTTACTCAAGATATTCATATAATACTTTTTAGGAATTAATTATACGTAGGCCTACTAAGTTTTACGAACAATACAATTAAAATGTTAAATGTTATAATTTACCTCATGTACTAAAGCATTTAGCACACACAAAACCAATAACACGACGAATGATTGGTCATGGTATTTGTTTTGCACAAATCATTGGTAGTGTTGTTTTGCACAAATCATTGGTAGTGTTATTGGTTTTGCGTGTGCTAATAGGTTTTTCATATGCTAAAATAATCTTTGTAAATCGGGCCCATAATGTTTAGAATTTATTTGTATACACATTTGATCGTTTACATTGCAACAATATTGCACATTACTTATTCTCATCAATGCTGAAGTCCTCTTTCGTCTGTCCTCATCTGCTCTAAGAGAGAAAGGCACTGACTGGTCACCTCGCAAGCTCAGCCTGTGTTTGCAACAGCTCAGGGGCGGTGCTCATTTGTCAACTGCTTCAATCGACCAATTGTAGGAAAGCAGGTGTTCGGCAATAGGAAAGTGTTGCAGGCGAGAACATCTCTTTCGGCAATGAGATTTGTTTATGCCAAGGCGCTATATTGGCTTCAAAGACGCAGTTTTGTGAATGATGCTCGTCTCTTTAATTACTTAAATATCTGCCCAGATATATACATTTCTCTTAGTAAAACCGTCTTTGTCTTTTTGTTTCACTGGGGAATGAATGTAAATAGAGCAACAAAGCGGAGGCGGAAATCGGGGAAGCGGAACCTGATGCGGGAATCTCAGGCCACATCCGTTATCTCCGGTTTTCAGCAAAAACTGCCCAACCCTGTTCCTGGAGATCTACCATCCTGTAGGTTTTCATTCCAACCCTGATTTGGCACACCTGTTTTTACTAATTAGCAGCTTAACGAGATCTCTGCTGTTGAATGAGGTGTGCTTTGTTTGGATTGGAGTGAAAACCTACAGGACGGTAGATCTCCAGGAAGAGGGTTGGGCAGCCCTGGTCTAGACTACTGACTGGTACCCAAGGCTCAGAGAGTCCCTCCAACTCATTCATCTGCCTCAAGATGGACTGCCTTAATATTTCTGAGCTGACAATATTTCTGAACTGATTTAGCTCCCAAAATGTCTAAAACTAGAAGCTAGTGGAACTCCTTCTCATGACATTGATGTGTTTTTATTGGCAGTTCCGGTCTCACAGAAGGACCTCCAGAGATCCCAGAACCTCCTTCCCTCAACCACGGACTGAGAAAATACAACACGCATAACCTCAATAACTCACAGTACTACAGCAACATACAGATATGATCACTTCTGTGACGTACAACAAATAGAATATTTCACAAGTGTGTGATTGGATGTCCAGGATTTTGTCACAGGTTTGTTATTTATAGTGAATTTCCACCATAATGCTACTGGTCCCTCCACTCTGCAAAGGCGAGACAGAAATTCTGTTGTCATCAAATTGAAATAGAGTAGAACATCTGTGACCGGAACGCTTCGGGAATGGGAATGTGGATTATTCTGGAACATGGAAAAGAGGCTAAACAGCTTTCGTTTTGTAACGATTAATCATCCGATCTAGTGAATAACTAACATTGAGACGATCTGTAAGAAGGATTTCTTCAGAACGTTATTTTTTCTTTATTTAGACAGATGCAGCATCATAATAACCTGTCACACCTATCTCCTGGTGAAAAATACTACTGCATTCTCAAAGAAACATTACAAACTGCATGTTAATGTCATAAATATAGCCTAGGAATACCAAATAAATATCATAGGAATACATAGAAACTGAAAGCTATTGACTCCCCGGAAAATTGCTCCCAATCTTCTGTTTTGAGAAGGACCAAACACGCAGTTATAGACGTATAGGTGCATTACAAGTGTGTTTAACCAATGGAAAACGTGCCTCATTTCTGTTTAATGGTCACTTTTTTGCATCAGTGGTGATGACAAACAAGATCTATGTTGGCCACAGGATAAAATCAGGGTTCATATCAGGTTGGGTTCATACCCTGTTCTGTTGACCAATTATTCTCTAATTCTGAGGTTCTACTGTATGTATTTTCTACACCATGGATGCTACAGTTCTTGTAAAAAGATTTTTGTGCAATTTATTTTAAGTATGTTTTATTGTTTTGTAATGTGATATTCATCACGCAGGATATTAATAGTCTAGGCTGATATTTGTAACATTATTGTTAAAGTATCATGAATATGTATGTGTTTGTTCTAGTTACCAAGAGGTCCACAAAATTGCACTTTATCAAAATAATATAAATATTATCTCACTTATTGTATGTAAATGAGATAAGAATTCACTAGATATTAGACAGTGACTGAATCTTTCCCATGATGGAGCACAAGCTATGGAATTCAAATAAAGATGACTGATGCAATTGTTTCACTGTTTAAATTGTGCTTTTCCTCTATAACCGTTTTTTAATTTGAATAAAGATACCCTCCTTCCTCCTTCCATCGTTTTTTTCCTTATTCAGATGGGGGGGGGAGCAGAAAGTAACAGACAGAGAAGGGATCACAGCACAGAAAATGTCATAGAAAGGCTTTGAACCCCCAGCCATGCGGTGGGATTCATATATGGTATGATACGCCCTGCACGAGAGGTACACCCTACATGAGAGATGCACCTTACAGACTGCCCCGCACATCTGCGCACACGTTATATTTATGTGTACAAGTTACCTTGTCTATAAGTTATTTAAAAATGTGCATTTATATAGACGTTTGTCCTTTCCCTCGACTTATGTAGAAAGGAGTCACTGAGCATAGGGGGGTTATACCAGTGTCATTCTGTTTCTGGGCTACTGCTAAGTTACAAGCATTATTTCTCGTGTATTTTTCAGCAGATATCCATGTTATCTTTAGATGGCCAGCACAATAGTCAATGCATACCAAAATGTCCCAAAATACCAGATGACACTAAAGGCCATTGCTAGTATTGATGCATGCTGTGCTATTGTGGGAGCTGGAATGCTTTTGGGGTTATGCGTGCAGAAACGGCTTCAGGTACATGTACAGGCAATGTACACCTGCATTGTCTTGGAGGGTGTTCCCATCACGCACACCCAAACTTGCTAGTGACAGCTCACTGCTCCCTTTAATTGATGTGTTCTATAGTCTGGAATAGTTATGGGAGGGGAGGCTGCCGGGGTTACTTTAAAGCTGTCCGTTCCAGACAGCACCTGCAGTGCCTGCTCTAGTTAGCCAGGATCTATCACTCTCAAAATCGACGAGCTCTCCAGGGGGGAATTGGTGACATCAATGGCAAAACCCAGAATGGCTCTCCTCACTGTGGTCTTTACAGTGGTGTGCCTGTCGGTCCGAAGTGTGGCGGGACACAGTAAGTGTGTTGTTCAATCTCTTGTTAGTCATTATCTCTGATGGTGAAAATGACATTTAAGTTCTTATATTCTATATTACTCATTGGTTGGTTACATAAGATAAAAATCTATGAGCAGGATACAATGGCATAGACACAATGGCACAGAAATATCCAGCGGTGAATCTCATTCTGTTTGCTGTCATTCTCTGGCATGTTTCAGTGATCTTATCTTTTTTTTAAAGTAGTTTCGGAGGTTATCTTTTAAAGAGTAGTCTTTTCTCACACTCTGAAAATGGAATTTAATACTATATGGTTTAGCACAGATAACTGTTTTGATTAATATTTTAATATGATTAAATATAAATGTTTTTATTCCTAGTAAAAATGGAAGACTTGTCTTGTGTCTGTGTGTTATGCATTATGCAGACGTAACTTCTGAAAAAAAAATATTTTTAAGCATTTTAAAATATGTAATTGGAATCATTAGCCAATATATTTTCTATTGTAAGTATGTATCTGTCTGTACCTGTAACAGCACAGTTGAAACACACACACACACACACACACACACACACACACACACTGAAGTACCAATTTACCAAACCGCTCAATGGCCATGCTATCATAATGCATTAGCCAGGCCGGGTAGGATCTAAGCTCCAAGATGAATATTTCCTCAGACTCTAAAATGTAATAAACAGTAATGAGATGACAAGTAGAATGCTGAAGCACAATACTCAAAATCCAAGTGTAAGTGCAACCTACAACAGCCAGAAACTGCTGTTTAAATGTCTGCCCTGACTGGTGCTGGGAACAGGTTGAAGCGATTGTGTCATTTAGCCATTTGTCATATTTGTTTGCACTGTAACTTTTTATGAGTAATGGAAAACAACAGTGATACTCTCCGAACTTTAGAGGTATGAAAACATGAATAATATTTTTTTTTTAACGATGACAAAAAAAAAACACTTCCACACTTGGTCATTGTGGAAGCTTGTAATTTCATCATTTTCTTTGCAGTATGGGATGGTCTCAATCAACACATTCATGTCTCACTGATGTAAATGTGTTTGTCTTTTGTGTGTCTGTTCCAACCTGAAACACACCCAATCCACCCACAGCCAATGGATGTTAGAAAACCAGATTTTCTGCTGGGTTGATACAGGAATTGGTCATTATATGCCTGACTGAACAGATGCAAATGTTACACATAATTGAAATAACAGAATCTTAGTGAACAGCCCAGAAATGTGGGTCTAATCCATTTTTTACAGTGTATCATGTATCAGGGTTTAGGGCCAATTCCATTTTCAGTTTAGTAAATTCATAAAATGAATTGTAGTCATGAGTTGAAAAATGCCACTAATGTTCTAAGAGGATTTTTCAATTAATTGGCAGTGTAGTATAATGGTTAAAGAACTGGGCTACCCAGGTAGATACTGTTGTACTCTTGAGCGAGGTACCTTACTTGCATTGCTTCAGTATATATCCAGCTGTAGAAATGGATACTATGTAAATGCTGTGTAAGTCGCTCTGGATAAGAGAGTCTGCTAAATGCTTGTAATGTAATGTAATCAGTTTCCTGATTTGACTGAAATTGAATTGAAGCACTGATATATGATGGAAATCACAAAAGTTTGTATTTTCTCTTGTTATTTAGGTCCATTTGAAATGCCAGTCATCACTCCCTTCGACCTTGTAGGGAAGACCACTGCTAACACAGCCATACTGCTAGCGCCACTGTGTTACTTTAATGACGTAAACTGCACCCCGGAAACATGTGTCATATATCTGGTTCCTGCAATAGACACAGGTAAGAATGCTTCCCTATTTTAACAGCAAGTTACACACTGAAAGATTGTTGTAACAAATTCCAGGTGCAGTCATTCACAAGAAACTATCGACCTGTTACAATTACACAGTCAATATATAAATAACTGGGCCTTTACACTGGACGTGGCAATATTGTATATTAACCCTGGGAATAGTGTTTAGAAAAAGCAAACTCCATGTCAGTGGTCTTTACATGTCTCATGTATAAATGCATGGTACATTACATTCAACCTCTTTCCCTGGGTTTTATTTTGTCATGGTGAATACTGTATCTGTATACCTTCTAACTGTTTGCGCTCTCTTCTTTTATTGTGTTCTTTAATTAACCTTGCATAACTGATGTCTTATACATATTCAGTGACAACATGATTTAAATAGATTCCAATTGCCAAGTGTGAGCTGAAGTCCTACAGAATGACTTCTCACATTTTGAAATGTTTTCAGCCAACTGAATTAACAGAGCATTGTGAATGCAAACTACATAGGCTAGCAAACAAACTACAGTGTATGTTCACAAACATTAAACCGGCAGATTGTTACTTCATTTTGACTTTTACATGTGTGTTGGTATCTGGATATAGGGAACAACACGTCAGTGTATCCACGTGTTCAAATAATCTCTGGATGTGAGCTAAAGTAAAGCAAAATGTACACAGGATATCATTTTTAAAAAGACATGGGATCATATCATTCAGATAATTAATTACTAATGAAGAAAAATAGGCAATAACCATTTGAAAGCCATGATCTGTCTAAAGGCTAAATGTTAGCCTCATCTTGCTCACAAGCCACTAGTGCTTTCACAGACAGAATTGATTGAACATGGAGGTCTTTTTTTCAAAGTAGCCTGACACAAAAATATGTTTTCTTAATTAATAGGAGTCCGCAACTTTGATAGAGATAAAAACAGCCCCAGCGCCCACATTCTCACTTCATCACCTTACCCGACCGCCTTCTCAAACCAAGACTCAAAAAACTACTTCCTGACTGAGGTAGGGCTTCTGGAAAACTTCATCTGCCAGAACATCTCTGAACGCGAAAATTTCAGAGTGGGATCAGATGGAAACTGTTCGGATCCCAACTGCAATGGAATATTGCCTACCGGATCAAATGTCAGGTAGGAATCCACTTGTTCTATTACATGTTTTATTCTTGGAGTACACACAAAGTAATATATTGAGTTAATTCAATTTAGTTTCTGTGGGGTTTTGCTTACAGCTGTTGTCATACTTTGATTGGGTGCAATGAGACCATATTGGGAGCTGAGCATTTCTTGAATTTTTGTAATTTTTTAAATCTTCACTCACAAAATGAAGCTGACGTGCTGCAGAAATGCTTTGTTGCACTGTATCTGATATCTCTCCCTGTCCCTGTTGATTTCAGCTTTAAATACATCGTAATCGGACCGACAAATGTTACTAATGTTACAGTTCTTCAAGAGACTAGCTGGTCCAACCCCATCAAACTAGTTTCTCGTAAGAACCTGTGGTTAATTAATTTTTTTCATATTTGCTACGTGAATATTAATGTCAGCATAACTGCTTAAATGACATTCCACCAAGTGCTCACCACTGTTCCGTGTTCCTCTCTCCAGCCAAATCCTTTGGTACCATTGATGATGGTCTTGGCGGGAGATCTCCATCCATGATTGCTATCACCACCATACTAAGCATTATACTCGGCCTGCTACTCGCCCTGCTGATCGCGGCTCTGGTTTATGGGTGAGTTATAATGACACCGCCTCCACTTACATTTTTACGAAATGCCTCTGGAGCACTACACACCTTTCATTTCTTAAAACTTTATGATTCTGAGATGAGTACACATCGAAATGCTTGCATAGAGTACATTTTACAGTTATAGAGTACCTTTTATCAAGCGTGTACTCGTAAGCTCTGTTAGAGTGCAATTTACACCAAAGATTGAACTCTGTAGCAAAATGTTAATTCCCCATTTCACCTCTGGCAGGTCCCGTCACAAACCAGAGCCAATGCCAGTCCTCGGATCCATGAGGATCCGACGGTACAACACCCACCACTTGAAGGACCTCGTTCCGCAAGTGAACCCTTCCTTTGAAGGGAACATGAAGAAGTATACTACATCCGAGGTGCTGCCACATGTGACCAGCGCTGTAGATAATTTGGATCTTGAAAACTCTGTGCAGTTGAAGCGCCACAATAATTTCCAATTCTCAGTAGAGAGTCCGACCACTTAGACCATGTGTTTTATAGCCGGGTAAATAAATCACCAGAGTCCATTAGTGTTTTTCATCATTTTCACAAGCTATGTCACACAACAACATCCACAGACAGGGGTAGGTAACTCTGCTCCTGGACTTACGCACTCTCGTAGATTTTCTGTGCTTGTCTAAATAGATTGGAGTATTTTGAAGGCACTTTCAGTAAATCATGTTAATGATTGGCACAATTACAAAAATATAACTTTGAGTCAAACCCCTTTATTAGGTATTTCCATTTGGCAAATTAAATATTGAATATTAAATATTTTACAATGCCAGTGCATTATTTACCCAGACTATTTTGAGCCTGGTGGTGTTTGAAAATACCTTTGATTTCTAGAGTTTTATTTTCTAATGAAAAGTAGTCTCGTATAAACCATGGTCTCATATAAACACCCTAGGGTGTTAAATGTATACCAGCAGTGTTAGATTTACACTGGCATTTTTGCTGTGAACCACTGTAGATCTCACAATGGCAGAAATTAAACAATTACATTATTATTCTTAGTATTTTTGTTGTTTTTGTTGTTGTTGAAAAAAGTTCTGAATATTTATTAAAGAAATGCTTGCAGTTTATTATATGTCACACATAAAAGCCTGAACTTTTATACATTTGATACATGGTATCAAGTACGGCTTATTACGTTCCAGACACTATTATACAGATTATATTTCCTTTTGGGTTGTACAGTTTTCAAGCCTTTATAGATTTGACAGTATATTTCAGTAAATTTAACATTGTGAACGTTTCAGACTAAAGTGCATTCAGTGACATTATACGTTGTAAACAAATTGTTTTTAAAAAACTAATTGCCTTACTGTTCACATGTGTCATTTTAGCATTTTAACTTTTCAAAAGCGACAAACAGGGATGTATAGCATTGCTGCTAATGAAAACGGACACCTCCCCTCGAGGTCAAGATTAGCTATTTCTTTTCTGTGGCCGGAAATCCAAGGAAGAAAGCCAGGTGGATCCACATTGAATGGGCATAGCCTACCTGACATTCGGAAATGAAGCGTCTAAAGTAGTTTTTCAAGGAAGGCGCTACAAGAAAACAACAGTGACCGAGAAAAAACTTTGAAATGGCCTTTTTATACATTGTCGTCATCTGCGCACTTCTGTGCTGCGTACGTTCGAAAAGTAAGTGTATTCGAGTTTACATAGTTCAGTGAGAACATGTGAGCGAAGCTTTGTGATGATAAATTCAATATGAAAACTGTTAAATGTAAACTAAAGTCTCTCTCTGTGTCTTTTTGTGATACACTCCGCTTGTTGAAAATTGTGATGATTTTATTTTATTACTTATTTCTTATTATTATGGATGGTAGGCCTATATAACGATGAAATCCGCTTTTGTGTGATTGGAGCCAAATTCAGGGCAATGTGTTTTATTCGGAATTATTTTCATTAACCGAGATACACAATATATAAATTCTTCACATACATTTAAATCACAATACTTGGAATTAACTTCTACAGACAAACTGGGAAAATAAAATGCATAGAAAAATCCCAACGGACTCCCAACCAATTAAGATTTGTGTATTTCCGAGTTTAGGGTTAGTATCTCAGTGATATGACACATATGAATTAAAATATGAAGTATTGTCTTCATTTACAGAAAGCGTGAATATTTTCGCTCAAGCATTCAGTAGCTGTGCCACGTGATATCATTTCTGATATTAAACGTACTCAAATGACTAATCAATGTTACCATTGGGATTCATAAATTTCAAAATGGCAAAATGCCTTTATTTCTATTAAATTTACGTTGGCGCCGCAACAGTCTTTTTCGTTATTTGAACAACAACCGTTATTTATTATACTTTTGAAGATAGCTGTGATCATGTAAATGCAAAATGTTACGTGCACGTGCATATTCTTTAAGGTGGTCTATTGAAACTTTTGAGTTCACTGGAAATAATTCCTTGTAGGAAAAGGTAGCCTAAGAGGGAAGGAAATGAGCAAACGTAGCCAACAATGACGAATTGATAGGGCAAACTAGGATGAACAGGTTTTTCAAGACCGATAATCTCTGGTTTGTCCTTCACGCCCAAGGTTGAAACCAGACCATCTCTGTAATAGAAACACGACCCTGTTTAAACACAGTGTGATTCTTTATTGTGAAAATATTGCTTAGCCTACTAGTATGAATTAAAGAAAGTAGACAAAATCTATAACTTTCCATTTGAGATATTTCTAATGAAACCACAGGTAATTTAATGAAACTAGATCTCAGGGACTTAAAACAGACTCTGCCCATTGTCTCCAAATTGGCATAGGTCCAAGAATTCAGTAATAGTACTAAGGAGTAGGGGCAGGGGGGTCTTAATATATAATATTGAATTACTAATTAATGTTCGACTTCAGATTTAGTTTGAAATGCATGGACATGAAGGACATGTGTGGGAGGAAAATATTTCTGGGCTCACAATGGAGCACTATATTCATTTTATATAATGCTTTCAGCGAACCAAGTTCACACAGCTGTGTCCACATATAACACTATAAGAATGATGGCATTAAATAAAACATGTCCATGTTATAGGGAAGTTGGTGCTTCAAGATAATACAACGTGAAAAGGTTTAACACTTTTGTAAGAGCTAACCTTTTTTAAATTACAATAAGAAGGTTATAGAAACTGGTTCACTGTATCAAATGTTAGTTATCACAAAATAGTTACTCAGATAATATCCTCAGACTCGCAAAATGAGACTTTGATTAAATGACGGGCATTTGGGGGTTTTACATTTTTGAGGAATTGATTAAAAATGTATTGCTACTGTATTTTTGCCTGCAATCATTCAGAAAAACTAAATAATTCACACAGAGGGTTGTTAATGCATGGGGCAGCTAACTAGGACTCACAGTACAAGCAGATATACAGTATTTGGGGAGTTGAATAACAGGTTTGTTACGATGCTATGCTGTATACGATCCTACGGTTCGATACCATGCAGACAATGTGAAAAATGATGAGCCTAGATGGGAGGAATGGCCTGTTCTAATTGTTACATGCTTGTGATTCCTTATGTCTTTATGCTACTTAAAGCAGTTATTTCAGATATGTTTTCAATGTAGCATGTTATGGTATGGTGTCAACGGGGTGGAAAAAACCCAGTTTTGAACGGGCTCACAAGAACTTTTGATTTCTGAAATATGAATTCATAAATCATAAATGCACCATCACAGGTAACGCACTTGTGCGGCCCCTGGTGGCAGTGTGGAGCGGTGATTAAGAACTTGGCCTGTAACCAGAGTGATGGCAGTTGAAATCTTCCAGATGATGCACAGGACCTGAGTTTATTAAACAAAACATGAATCTGTATAAATGGATGCTCTGTGAAATGTAAAATAAGCTGTGTCATCTTGGACAGAGGTTTTTATGTGACACAATATAAATCTTCTATCGGTGACCTTTTGTCTTTGTACATATAAGGTAACAGGGGTTCCTTTTAACAGAAAGCAAAACCAGATCACAAGCCACTGGGCATGCATGCAAGAAGTCCTCAGGTGTAAAAAATGGTTGAATTATTATAATTTCTTTCTTTCTCCCCCATTATATTTGTATGTTTATTCAACACCCCTTTGAGTTTGGGAGAACATAACCAAATGTTTCCTCAGAGTATCTGTGCAGCTATTTTGACGGTGGACAGCGGGGGTATTGGCCTGATTTATTGGGCCTTTTATTTCATTGTTTTGTATTTGCATGTATTTTGTGCTTCTGGTGGTATGATTTCAGCGTGTATGTCACATCCCTCTTCAAAAAGAGACGTCAGTCTCAATGGGGCTTCCTGGTTAAAGAAAGCATATGTAAAATAAAAATGATTTGGCTTTGTTACTTTTGCAGTTTTATCAGTGGGGCAGGTTCCTCAAATCCTTCCTCATGAAGTGATCAGCCGTCTGACCGGCACTTCCTGTGTGCTCAGCCAACCTCTCTGTTATTTCAACCATCAGAAGCAACTTCCTTGCACCGTCAACACGTGTCAGATATGGTCCGTCATCGCCACTGGCCCAGGTGTGTATGGACTGCCTGTTTCAGATGCAAAGTGGTTACTTAAACATGTCTTCAGCTAATGCCTACATGCCTTCCCCTTCCTTCTAATTGTCATACTGAAAAAATAGGCGAGCAGCCTGTTTAGAGTGAAAGTGTGCAGTCTGTTCATTGTGCAGAAGGCGATAGGCTTTCACAAAATAAATGTGAGATAAGCGCTCGGTACAGACGGGAAAGACAAATCGCATTGAAAGTGCATTGCTGCCTAACGCTGCCTTACACGCTGAGTGCAAGTCCAAAAAGCCACTGTATATTTGTCTTGCCTGTCTGTACTAAGCGCTTATCGCACGTTTATTTTGTGAATGCCTAGCGCCTTCTGCACAATAAACTGACAGCACGTTGTTTTCTCCTATAAAGGTTGCTTGTCGATTTTTTTTACGATTTATACCTCTTTGCCGTCTGTAAAGCAACCTTCGTATCCACCATTTTGATCAGATCTTTCAATTCTTATCGAGCAGGTGGAATTGATTTGGCGACCTGCTTTCAATTCAGTTGTTTCAAATGTTTCTACACTTCTCCCCACCCACGTGTGGTCAGGCATCCACAACTTTGACAGAGACAAGGTCAGAGAGGCATCAACGATCCTCAGCGCTTCGCCGTACCCAGACGCTTTCCTGGGTCAGCTGCAGAAAAGGTATTATATCACCAAGTTGGGTGTCCCGAGGGACTTCCCCTGCGGCGACCTGCCAGGAGGGATCAGGTACTTTAAAGTGGGAGCCGATGGGAACTGCTCTACCACCAACTGTAACGGGATTCTGCCTGCAGGCTCCAATGTCAGGTAAGCCCTAACAAGGGTGCATCCGTACATAGCGAGGATCCTTATACCGCCCTGTACCCTCGGCATGTCAACGCGCTGAAACCAAGCAGGCATGGGGCGGCAGTGTGGTATAATGGTTAAGGAACTGGGTTTGTAACCAAAAGGTTGCAGGTTCGATTCCCAGGTCGGACACTGCCGTTGTACCCTTGAGCAAGGTACTTCACCTGCATTGCTTCAGTATATATCCAGCTGTATCAATGGATACTATGTATAAATGCAAAATAAATGCTGTGTAAGTCGCTCTGGATAAGAGCGTCTGCTAAATGCCTATAATGTAATGTAATGTAATTGAAACTTAGGAAGGAGAACTGGAAGCTCTAAGTTCTTATTGGCCGTTTCAAAAACAAACAAAAAAATGTTCTATGAACTGTTGCAGAATTCACTAACAGGTGGAAATGTTATGTTATTTTCCAGAGTAAAGTACATCCTTATTGATCCAGTGACAAAACAGGTGGTATCTGAGTCAAAATGGTCCTTCCCCATCATTCTTATGACACGTAATGTTGTTTTCTTTTCTTCACCTTTTTAATTAGCCTAGGATCAATGTACAGTGTATTGTGCTATTAAGTGTGAAATTCATAAGAAAATATCTTCTTGAGCAGTATGCGTGGAAGGCTCTACTTTTAGGCAGAAAGAAAGGTTAAGTTTATGTGACTTCTCCACCTGGGGGAGCGTTGAGCACTGCCCCTTTGGTTGATATGATCTGAAGGTCAGGGTCAGAGGAGTTTTCTGGAAACATCCATCTAATCTGATCTGATCTAATCGATGAGGCTCCACTAAGTTTGTTTAGCAAAATACAAGCAACCTGAAGACTCTGCTGTTACAGGCAAAAAATTACTAAAAACATTGAAATGATTTAAACCTTTACTTTAAAGAAGGAAAATTTCCCTTTTGAAATAGCAGATCAGCTGTATTTAGTTCATGTCTTTGGGAATACAGTTTGTTCTGTCCTGAGAACATAAAAAGTATATCATAGCCAATTGCACTTGGCAAAGAATACTTTTCAAAAATTGTATCCTGCCATAATTCATTGCAACTACCACAGTAACGATGAAACACTTTCTTACGGCAACCCAATAAGGACATAATTTAAGTAACTGTATTCCTCTTACAAATGCATGTGTGAGTCACTGAGATCATATTCTGCTCACATTCTGCCAACTCATTACTGAATTTCTGTTATGTGTGTGTGTGTGTGTGTATACCTATGTGTGCGTAAGCATGTGTGTACGTGTACGTATGTGTGTGCGTCTGTCTTTGCACACCTGCATGTATGTGTGGGAATCCACAGCCAGGGCCGGCTCCTCCATTGACGAGTCGACATGGAAACGCTCCGGGGCGATGGTCGTGATCACAGTCGTCCTCTCCTGTTCTCTGGCGGTGCTGACGCTGCTGCTGATAGTTGTGTTGCTGCTGGACTGGTGAGTCACTGGGCTCGGCGACAGCGTCTCTGTCTCGCTCCCTCATGCTACCACGCGTATCCACGCTTCATGTGTACGACAAGCATGTCATCTGAGGGGCTGCTTCCTCAATACAGTCTCTGTGATATTATTGTTAATGGTGAGTGTTACGCCCTATGCTGCCTTGCGAGTGTGGCCCTTTAATTGGCTGCATCTCGTTTCATTCGGCTCACCTGGGTCGTGATTGGCAATTGAAGACACCTGTGCCTGATTACCAGGGGAGCTTGTAGCATTTCTCTTCTTGAGAGTTCATTCATCTTTTTCTTTGGTTTGCTTAATGCATGTTGCCAGCCTTGCTGTCATGCTGAAGCGTGTATTTTATTGTTGTTGCGTCGGTTTGATTTGCAGCCGCTTGTTTTGTACTGCGTGAAAAGGCCTACGTTGCCCATTTTGGGAGGAAGCTCTCGCCTTATTTTTATAATGTCACTGTTTAATAGAAAGGAACAGATTGAGAAACGTAGCAAACCTGCGGAAGACTTGTTTTGCTCTCGTGCACCTTTTGCTTTTCGGGTGAGCTAGATTTGTTTTTAAAGACTAAAGGATCTGTTGAGTTAGCTTATGGGCTTCCTCTGGTTGTACTGCTGCTGCCAAGATTCATCTAATTAAAAATAAAATGTTTTGATTTTGTCTTTCTTTTTACCGGCTTATTTGTGCAAGGCACACATTTTTGTTAGTCCCTTTGTAACCACTTGGTTATTGTAATGCGGGTGGCTTTCAGGTCATAACAGTAAGTTGCTTTTATTGTTTAGTATGTGCTAAGGTATTTTCTCAGGTTAAAGTGCAGGAGAAGAGTGGCCTGAGAACTACACCCACTTCCTTTAACAGGAAAATGAATTGGCTACTTCTGATAAAAACAAAAAACTCAACCCAATTACAACTCATGGCAGACGTTTTTTGTGTTGTGAAAAGTTTTGAATTTTGCCATGCTTGACCAATGGAACAATTGAAATTTCAATGGAAAATAAAGGGTTGAAATAAATAAATATGCATTTTGCAATTGTGTAGATCATTTTCATTTTAGCCATGCACTCATGTTTTCCACAGTGCAGGATCTTTTCGGGGGAGGCAGGACATCACTCCAATTGCGGGATCCTTCAGGGTGGGAAGCTACAGCATCAATGGAATCTACTCTCAAACTCCTGGGCGTGCACTCCGACCTCGACTCTTTTAGGACCATGTGACAATGTCCAGCCCAGGGGTGACAATACTGACATTTCTAACCTGGACTGAGAGGAAAAGGTCATATAATGATAATAGTGATGAATTCCTTTTGTTGGCCTCTTTTTAAGGATCTCAAAGCACTTTAAAGTGTGGGCTAACTCCACCAATGTTTATCCTGCACCTTGGTGATGCACAGCAGCCATTTTGTATTATGGCTCGCCACACATCAGCTGAGGTAGAGAGACGAGTTAATTGAACCAATTATTATACGTTTCAGTTACTTGTTAAGTCCTTATACACTCTTTACTTTCTCTTTGACAATTAAACCAATCCTTGATGTTTCTGAAAAATAAGGCAATTTACACTGCTGCTCAACTGAAAGGCGTTATTCATGGTGTCCCAATTACCTTTTTAAAACAGGCCAGACGATGTATCTGAGAGGTGGCCTGAACTTGTTTCAGCAAAGTTTTTTCAGATGTAAGTTACTTATCCCAATGAATTTAAGGCATGCTGGCTTCTCTCAAGATACAAGATCAATAAAATGATTAATTAATTAAAGTACAAAATCAAACATAGCCTACTTCAGCTAAATAACTTTACAATTAAAGAAAATGTGTGGATACTCACATGTCTTTGAAAGTAGTGGCTTCACTTCAACAATTCTGATAAAGTATTTTGCTTTGCTATTTGTATAAATTTATGACTGACTAAAGAAATGTGTTACATCCCCCCCAAAACAAACAAACACACATACACACACATTCATCAATGGAATTATAAATATTGAGGAGCATTTGACAGCAGAAAAAAGAAATGCAATGTTTGCCTTATGCAGACAGCTTCATCAAACAGTGTGTGTATCTATAGAGATAAGACACAAACATTGTGAGGAGGCTATTGGTCATTTTCACTGTAGGATAAAAACCACAGTTGGTTTGGTTTGTGTAGAAACCAAACAAGCAAAATGCTGTGTGCATTTAAGTCTGAATTGTAAAGATAGTTTTTTTTTGTACTGAGTACAAAACAATGTAAAATATTGACCAAAAAACAATTTGAACAAAAAGCTAGATCTGTCTCGAAAAACAACAGGACTGTGGATTTTTGATATTTACAACAGTTCTTGTTGATATAAACTAAACTCAGACCTTTGCAATACATACATCATAAATATAGTAGCTGCTGAACTGTGACGGTACACTATGGGTTGCCCCTTCTACACCCACAATTCCTTCAGGAAAGCCTAAAAAACTGCTTTGGTGGTTGTCCAATAAGGTCGTGAACATATAGGCAGACAATTTGTGCTGTTCTATTATTTTTACAGCCAAGACTGAAAACTGAAAATCCCTTTATGAAAAGATACTATATCATTGTCATAGCTGTCAAGACGTTTCAGTTGTATGTTCAGTTGAGAGGTATTGGTTTTGCCAAGTCGCCGTATCTGTTGAGACGATAAGCATTCCTTTTGAAACTGGTTTTATCAATACATTGAGGAAAACTATTAGGTTTACTGAGTGAACGATTGCTTTGTGCCAACAATGTTATCTGTTGCAAATTGTTAGGGAAAAATGAAAAGAAGGAAGGTCAAGCATAAAAAGAAAATCTAACATTGTATTTAAAAACAAATCGTGTTTTTCCCTGTGAAGTTTTAACAGTTTGTATTTGTATTCTGAAATAGGGAAAATGTAACTGTTGAATTGGTCATTATCAATATCTATTCATTATTATATTACTATTCATTAATATTGATATAAATTATATTCATAATTAAATTTTTCAAAACTGAGATTCACAGATCCGGAGGTACCTTCACATCTCAACATGAATAGAACAAGAGAACATATGGCCATTTTGTTAGAGATAAAACAAAAAGGGACTAACACTACAGTCATATGTTTGTCTACCTTTAAGTGTTATATCATTTGACAAAATTGTTATAATCTTTTTTGAAAAATACCTGCATTGTATTCTAAAGTGAATAATGTATTGCACCTTTTAAAATGTTAGATGGAAATGCATAACGGTAACCGTTTCAAAATATATCAAGTAACATGCGAGGGTTTGCGCCTGACTGCAGAGAAAATACTACGCTTCCCATCAACCCCACAAACACTATTACGTCATACTATAACCTGTCCAATGTAATCTTCGAAAGCTACAACAAGTGGGTTGTGATTGGAGTAGATTACATTCGGTGTACTGTCTGAATCATGTGCTTGAAGACAAAAAAGGTCTGTGTTGTGGAATGATTACTGTAGTGAGAGACTGCAAGTCACCTACTCGGTGTATGTGTGTTCGGGGGAAAACAACCACAGCAGCAATCCGTTTTCAGAAAAGGATAAAATGTTGTTGCGCATTTCTGTTTGAAAGTAATTCAACATACGATCTGTTGACATTTCGCAGCAAGGTACTTGGTAGCCTAAACATTTCTTCAAGCAGTCAATCTCTCGGATTTATACAAATGGCAAAGCGAAGTACTTTATTCATCAGAATTGTTGAAGCGAAGAATTTACCCGTTAAAGACATGTGAGTATCCACACATTTAAAAAAAAGTAATTTAGCTAAATTGGGCTATGTTTGATTTAGTAAATATATTGATTTTGCCCTTTGAAATAAAATCAAAGATGCATCACGTTTGCCTTAATTAAAATCATTGGGATAAGTCCAATGGAAGTGGAATCTGAAATCACTTATTAATCACTTATTCCCCAATCAATCGGAAGGCACATCTGATTTCATTGTCTATCTTCTGAAAACATCTCAAAGCTCATATTTTCAAATAAGGCTGCAATGTTTCTCTGTAAGAAACCAAAACAAAAATACATTATTCCAGTAGTTTAATACACTTGCGATTCCGGGACATTTGTTACCATTTGAAATTATATTGTAATTGAGGAGCATTAATATCTTCTTCATCTTCCATCACTAC
Source organism: Ilyophis sp. 1 JC-2022 (assembly GCA_022702515.1). NCBI lineage: Eukaryota > Metazoa > Chordata > Actinopteri > Anguilliformes > Synaphobranchidae > Ilyophis > Ilyophis sp. 1 JC-2022. The sequence goes on along the minus strand of CM040401.1, from coordinate 60,475,267 downwards.
AAAAACGGATTTATATTATAATCAGATATTATAGTCACTGAAAGCCCTCTAGGCAAAGATATATCACTTAACAGATAATATTATCTGGCAAATGGTAATGTAATGGATTGACAAAGGAAAACAAACAAAATATTACCGTGTAAAAACCTAGTATAACATTTTCTACAAACTTCAAAAATAAAATTGAACATTACATTAAATCTTGATTTGATTTTCATGTAAGCATGCTATTCAGAGCTATTTTCAGGTTGAGAGAATGATACAGCATATGAAAAGACCAATATCTGGGTCATGCGGCTAAAAAAAACCCCCAAATTAAATCATTTGAAAGCATGGAATAATTAATGAAAAGGAAAATTAGTAGAATTAGAAGTTTATAAGTATGTCTTTTTGGGGGGAGGGGGGGGGGGTGGAATAATTTCCCTCAATAAGAGCATAATGAGATGCAGTTTATGTTTTGGAGACCAGCTCAATACGCTCCTGGGGAGCAGGAGAGCAAAGAGACAGTCTGCCAGCAGAAGGTGGTCTCATTGGAAAGGAGGATGTACAAAATAAACTTAAGCTTTGTGAGAAAGAAGCACAGTTAACAAAGTGGTAAATTAAAGGTCTTGAATGAGTACCAGTTGCCACAAAGAATCAAAAAAAAGGAACTGAAGCACAAGATAAGTTAAGCATACAGGCCCCTTCACCGGTGGATGAGGAGCAAAAGGCAGACAGAAAAAAACTCAGTTTTGTAGTGACATTATGAAAGTGTGAAAAGAGAATATGAATAAATTGATATAAAGGGGTTAGTCTTGTACTTATTACTTAAGCAAGTGGCCATGATTCAGGCAAAGAAGGAAGCAGTTGAGAGAAGGGTACGGAAGTATCGAGTATATGACCCAAAGGGCTTTATCTTAGTTAGGAGAAGGTAGCAAGGTAGGAGACACACAGAGATGGAGATATAACGGGTGGATGCAATATGCACGCAGACGTGGGGAAGTTTAAAGTGGTATGAAAGCAGTAAGGGGGAGATAGCCATCATGTTGAAAATCCAAAGGCTGAGAACAAAAAGAGGAGATGAGAGTGACGACTGCACCGTCCGCATTGAAATAGGAGAAACCACGGGGATCAGGAGAGCACGAGAGCAGGTATACAGAAACAGGAAATTGGATTTAAAGGAAAGCATCGGAGTGCAGGTGATCAGAGCTGCGGCCAATTCCATTTCAATTACAATAATGAATTTAATTAATTTCTCAATTTACAGAATGGAGAGGGAGTTGACCTCTTGAATCCTTGACATAATAATTGCTATAGGTGTACTGTATGTGATATAAGCATAATTGTGCTTTTTGTTTGGAAAATAATCCTATTTTTTAAATTAAATGTAGAACTTCTGTTGTGTCAGATAAGATAAAAAGCCTATATTTTAAATGGGATTTGAACCTCACTGATTGAAATAAAGAAAGAAATCCATTTAGAAATTGCAGAAACTGCAAATGCCAGCCAAACCAAACAACATGAATATCAGGTATATACCAGGAATATGTCAAATAAAAGATTCATTGTTTAGGCTGGGGTATACTGTGAAGCATTTCATGACAAATTATTTGTCAAATGTGTGCTTTATGAATAGATTTGATTCAATTGTATCTGAATGGGTGATTATATTTTACTTCTTCTCCAGAGCCAATATTGAATTGTGTTTTTTGTGGCCATCAAGAAAGCCATTTTTAGAAGGAGAGATACAAGTTATGAATATGATATCGATTTCAGCAGGCATATTTCAACGTGAGACATATAGGCAATTGGGATATTTTCTTTACTAATACAAGTATTGGAAGTTGTACCTGTCTACACCATGGTATACAAACACTCTGCTGTCAAATATTACTATCTATATAAGTCTGCATGCAAGCAATTTTCTGGGTTGTGTGTCACACCTATATTTTTACATGAAATGAACAGTGCATAAAGAGTAAAGCTTTGTCTCCTGGTTATTATGTCTGAATGACTAATTGCACGCAAAAATAAATGTTTTTATGGAATGACTTTGTGAAACCAAAATTAAACAAAACAGACTTATAGCTGACACAGAAGAAAAAAGCTTATAAGGTCAAACTGACGTCCTTTTGACCGGGTCAGGATACAATGAGTACAAGATAGGCATACAGGCACATCTAGATGTTTTTCTTTCAGCTATGCTCAGGCTTATGGCAACAGGGATTTACTAGGGCATAGCTTCTGAGACAAGTTTGTTCCGACACTATGCTAACATAACACATTTTCAGATGAAACCCAGGTGTTTCCTTACAGGACCACAGGAACTTTGTGTCATGTCTGTTTATCAAACACTGCCAGTGCCTTTTGTAAAAAGCATAGTTGTAACAGAATGTGTGTGAATTAAAATAATCCAGTTTACTTTACACACTTAAAGTAAACTGAACACATCGGCCCAGACACATGCACGCACGCGCGCGCGCGCACACACACACACACACACACCATTTGAACACCTGAATTCCTCAGATTTGATTTTCATTTGTAATACGTCAATGAGGTTGCATACAGGGTTAAATTAATCTTAATTAATGTAGCCTATTATAATTCTTGCAGAGTTAGCCTACTATCTAGTGGAAAAGCTTGCAACTGCTGATGATAACATGTTGTATTAGGCTAGGCCTACTCATTTTCCATGAATCATTTAATAGTGTTATGGTGTTATTTTTTTATTCAGTAGGGAAGCCGTCGCTAAATAAAAAAATCTAATACTTAGGCTACATTGACACTATTCAAGGCAATATAAATATTTACTCGGATTTGTTAATCCTATTGTGAACCATGAACGACAACAGAACATTATTGAGCATACTTTTCGACGGGAAACTGTCTAGGCCCGAGCACGTAGCTTATTTTGGCTACATTTCACAACAGTTGTTTTTAAATAGGTCGAACTGTGGTCGTGAACAACAACTAAGCCTTCGTGGAAATAATTTTCAATCGCCCAAATGTGAATTACACATGTTGCCTAATAAATAGAAGAAACACACATGCGCAATCGTCGTGGATATGTTGCTGGTTGTTTGGATAGGGGAAAATATTTTTCTGGTGTGACTCATAAGTTGCCGCTATCGCAGTGTTGCAGGTGGAGCGCGAAAGAAGACGTGGTTAAACTGACAAATGCGCGGCGGTATTTGATGTTGCACCTGATTCCCGCAGAAGCAGGAGTTCCCATTACAGCGATAACGACAAGCAGAAATGAATCACCAGACGTCTCATTTGGTAGTTTAAAAAAGGTTGATAAACGTCTCTGTAGTGGGTTCTCAATAAGTCAGCTAGTTATTGATAAAAACGTTCCATTCCATGGGAGTTTAGCTGCTACTCAGAGCCTGCCTTTTCTAATCTAGACCCTCATCCCAATGGTGAAATGACCTTCCCCAATCTATCAGGAAGGCACATCTGATTTCATTGTCTATCTTCTGAAAACATCGCAAAGCTCATATTTTCAAATAAGGCTGCAATGTTTCTCTAAGAAACCAAAACAAAAAAGGAACCCTTCTCTTCCTCGCAGGGCTTGAGGTGTTTGCTTCCCATGTGAAATGCATTTCTGTAAGTCGCTTTGGCTAAGAGTGCCTGCTAAATGACTCATTTGTAATTGCGCACTGAAAGTGTTTGGTTGAACAAACCATGCATGTACCTATTCAGTAGGCTAGCCCTTCTAAAGCGGATTTTTTATAAATGTTTGTTTTGTTAAACCAAACAAACTAGGCAGCCTACCCTTTAAACAAAGCCCCAGATGTTGAGGAAACACAGATAAGAAAAGCTTCACTACTCAGATAGTGAATACTAAAGCCTTTATATACACACCAGTGCTGTAGCCATTGAGGAGTGACAACTACCAATTCATGGGGACTAATTGATTTTCTGTTGTTGATGCAGCAGGTAGGGTGGGTACAGTCTGATGCAGGGCTCTGAAAACATTGAACTGCATTGTGAACAACAGATTTAAGGATGATAGTTGGGGAGCCAATGTGATGCGCTAGATCATTCTGAATTCATCTGCAATTCAGGTGAATTAAACATTTTTAACATTATGGTTAAATCGTGAGCCTACCTGTTTGCATGTTTCTGTATTGGAGATGTGGTTCAGAAGCCCTGAAAATGTATGTGCTTGACCTGGTTTTAGAAAAGTTCATGCTCGAATTTTTGGAATATCTGAAGTGTTTGATGAAGGCACTGCATTTGCTGTTTACACTACTGTGGATAGTGCATGTGTCTGCTGTCTGCCTTAGCCGCTTTACCATATCAAGCCTTAAGCATGAATGCAAGCGCTAACACATTGTTACAGTGATTCTCTTCTAACCTTAACCTTTCTTACAGAATCTGACCTTGTTGACAGTTTAAGACAGTTTTTAGCCTGTGGCTTTGCGCATTCCTCCTCATACCAATTTGTAAAGACACCCCCAGTTCTGGATATATTGGGACACTGGAATTCAAAGAGGAAGTGTGTGCTTCCTCTTTCCATGAATATCCATGTATATGTCGCTTTGGATAAAAGCGTCTGCTAAACAGTCTTACACAGGATCTTACACCACATATTATCTGGATGAGTGAAAATGACAGCAGACTCGTTCTGCCATTGATCCGCCTCACCTTCCTTTAGGAGTCATGCAAAGGACTAACATATGTATAAAAATCTATTTGGATCTGAATGGATGCCCTCAGCCAATTTAAATCAGCTTCGGAAAGCCAGTATCTTAGCGTGTGCCTTGGAGTAGTTGTCTCATGACCGGCAGGTTGAAGGATCATATCCCGTTGTATCCTTGAGTAAGGTACTTGTCCAGACCTGCTTCCATTAATATCTCGCTGTATACATTGATTATATGTGTACACCGATAAGAACATTCAATAAGTGAATAAAATATGTGGTGTAATAATTCTGTGGATATTCACCCATCTGTTTATTGAAAGATGTCCCTAGGATTCCTTTAAGGTGGTCCTCTGAGATATCACCCGGGACATGGTGACAGTGCTCTTTTGCATTATGGAACGCCCCCCCTGCTAACAGAGCTGCCGGCTTGGCGCCAGGACAGCTGAGCCCACTGCAGCATTAGTGACTGAGTCATACAGAGGATCAGTGGATGCTGGGTTTTGGGAAGGGATTGAATGGGGACAGGTCACAGGCATTAGCCAAATGGTGGAGGTGGTGTGCGAAAGAGAGGGGCTACACCAGGCCCTGAGGATCAATGGTAGAGCTTGAAAGGGAAGCGTCTTACATGCAGTCCTGGTATGGGTGTGTAGGCCGCCGGTACCCAGGGGCCACTCTTTTGAACTGTCGATCTGCAAAGGCTTCTCCCGAGACACTCTTACGCACGGGCTGCCCTTTGACACGCTAAAGGCCACGGGCTTCACCGCTGAGCCAGCCCATCGCTGGCCCCACTGCATATTTGATTAAAGGGAAAAGCTGAGCAAGTAAATAAAAGCGGACAGAAAACACCTACATTCCACGTTGGATTTTCACAGGAGGAAGTTTGTGATGTAGGTGTTTTGTTTTCATACAGTATCGTATTCACAGGAGGAAGTGAAACCGTGTCATGTCCAACCGGATTGTTGCATTCAAGTACTACACTTGGAACAAAAAAATGCTGTATTGAGATAGCTGACTCATAATCGGTGTCATAGTTTTATCACACAAGCGCACATACCGTACGATGGTATCTATTTGGTTGGGTCGAGGTTAGCTCAGAAACCCATTCTCAGTTCACTGGCTCTAGTCAGGACCTCCTGGCATGATATTCCTTGAGCTTGTGTTGTGTTGTGTTGTTATAATGAAGATGGCATGTTATATTTCTTTTGCAGCACTGGGAGCAGTGATCCGTACTGCATTGTAAGGATTGACAATCAGGCCATCATAAGGTATGCATGTAGTGTTTTGTGTAGGTTTAAACTATGTTCCTGAGCTAGTATTCAGCCTCTGTTCCATCCTGCTTTGTTTTCAGTAAGGCGATTATCATAAATTTAAATGATGATTAATTAGATTAGATGAGAGTTCTGTACAGTCCCAACTCTAATTTGTTCAGCAGTTTGAGGCTTGTTTATAGAGCATTATGCAAATCCATCTGGATGTAAATTTTTGCAAAACTGTGAGTATATTAACACTGACCTTAATCTTGAAATTCATAGGTCGATTATTGCTGTTCAGAGTATTTTATCAGGAGTTCAAATAAAAAGCCAAGCAGTGGTCAATTAATTTGAATTCAAATCAAAGTTATCTGGGGGATTAACCCTCAGCTTTGCTGTCTGTCAAGGGTTGTACTCTGAGGAGAACGGTGTACAAATTCAGATTGCAGTCTCTTGTTAAATTTTGAACAAACAAAGCTGTTGGGGAAAGCCATGTTTTGATTAATGGTTAACCGTGTGACCTCTATCACAGATGCTGCTGATGGGGGTGGTTTTAAAGCCAAAAGGTTGAATAAATCCTCCTCCGCATTCAGCCTGCTGCTAAGAAACCTCCATCCTAGCCAGCAACATTATATAATGACTGAGATGTAGAAAATGAAAGCAACACTCTGGACGTTGAAAGTTGTTTTTATCGTAATGAATCAGGCATAGTTCTGCAGACATAATTCTTTCTCTGCATAAACATTGGTGTGCCATCACTTGTTAATAATTGTCAGCAGTCAGGTTGTGAAAGACTCCACAGCCTTTTGTTGTGAACACTTATGGCAGGTGCAATTGAGGTATGGAGGACTGTGGATTTTCACTATTGAAATGAAATTACTCAAGTAATATATTTTAAAGTTATTTCTTTTAGAATGTCCATTTTTAATTATGATTACACCTTTTATGTCAAAACAGCACATTGATATTGTTAGTTCTGAACATTTTGTTCTGGCTGAAGATTATCATGCTGCAATGAGTTGATTGCTCTTGGGTCTCCTGCTTTGCTCTTCCTCCTCTTCCTCCTCCTCCTCCTTCTAGGACAGCAACGATTTGGAAGACACTCTCTCCCTTTTGGGGGGAGGAATACAATGTTCACCTTCCCCCATCTTTTCATACAGTTTCCTTCCATGTTCTGGATGAGGATTCACTGAGGTACAACAATACACAGCCCTACTTGCTTTGGACAGACTGTTAAAACAATTGAATACATTAGCATTTTCTATTTTTAGCTTGCACAGACATTTTCGTAGTTTATTTTATTGTGTTTATTGCTACCTTCAAATTAATATATATACATGGCACATGGGAGATGTAACACTTAGCAGGTAATGTCATTATGTTACTCTTAAGTTATTTCTAATGAGTTGGAAATCTCGTGTTATTTTTGTATGTCATTTCAATTTATTATTGTATCATAATTAGTCAATAAATGCATTTGTCTTGTTATATTATTGTTTGCACCCAAGCATTTTACCTACCATTTTACCTACCCGCCTATATATACATTTAGATCAGTAAAAGACTCAGTTTCTGAAGAGTCACTGTATTTATGGTTTGTTCCATGGTTTACTTGGTTAAATTAAGTGAATTAGCCACACAACTGTCATGATTAATCTTTACAAAAGTGAAAAGGAAAAATATATACGGTGCCTTATTCTCACACTGAATTTTTTTTTAAAATCCAGCCTTTAATTGAAGTTAATTTATTATGAGAAATAATCAAGAAATAATTACTTTTAACAAAACCATGTGTGCCACAATTATTGGCACCCCTGCATTTAATACTTTGTACAACCTCCCTTTGCCAATAAAACAGCACTGAGTCTTCTCCCGTAACATCTAATAAGGTTGGAGAATACAGAGCAAGGAATCTGAGACCATTCCTCTTTACAGAATCTCTCCAGATCATCCAGTCGTAGGTCCTCTCTTGTGCACTCTCCTCTTCAGCTCAGCCCACAGGTTTCCAATGGGGTTTAGGTCAGGGGACTGAGATAGCCATGGCAGAAGCTTGATTTTGTGTTCAGTTAACTATTTTTGTGTTGATTTGGACGTATGTTTTGGATAATAGTCCTTCTGGAAAATCCAACGACTACCCAGTTTTAGTTTCCTGGCAGAGGCAGCCAGATTCAGATTAAAATTTCCTAGTATTTCATGGAGTTCATGATGCCATGTACCCTAACAAGGTTTCCAGAGCCTTTGGAGGAAAATCAGCCCCACAACATCACAGAATCTCCACCATACTTAACAGTGGGGATCAGGTTATTTTCGGTATTGCCATCTTTCTTTTTACGCCAAACCCAGTGTTGGTTGCCAAAAAGCTCAATTTTCATTTCATCTGACCATAGAACACGGTTCCAGTCAAAGTTCCAGTAGCATTTAGCAAACTCCAGGCGCTTACATTTGTGGTGAAATGACAGGAAAGGCTTTTTTCTGGCATGCCTTCCAAATAATTTGTTGGCATGGAGGTGACGTCTAATGGTAGTTTTGGAGACTTTATGACCCCAAGATGCTACTTTCCTCTGTAAATCTCCAACAGTGATCCTTGGGGATCAAGGACTTTTTTTGCCTCTCTTACCATCCTTACTGTGCATGGGGGCAAAATAAACTTGGGTCCTCTTCCAGGCAAGTTTGTAACAGTTCCAGTTGCTTTGAACTTTTTAAGTATTGCCCTAATGGTAGATATTGGCATTTTCAGGTGAGTAGCTATTTTTCTATAGCCATTCCCTGACTTATAAAGCTCAACACACTTTTCCCTCATTTGATTTGTGTGTTCTCTTATGTTTCCCATTTTGATTCTGTGTCACCTCATATTTATACCCCAGTGAAACAGGAAGTCATGGATTACTGCTAGAAAGTTCCTAAACACTCTGATCAACTTTAAAAAGTTAAATATAAATGTAAAAAATGCTTCAGTTACATTTTGGTCATCAGAATTTCTAGGGGTGCCAATAATTGTGGCACACGTGGCTTTGTTAAAAATAATTATTTCTTGATGAGGGATTTTTTCTTTTTCCGAATAAATTTACTTCAATTAAAGGTTGGATTTTTCTCATTTTTTTCAGTGTGAGATTAAGCTAATTCACCAAAAGGTTGTGAATATATGAATTTTCTATAACCCTTTTTACTACATTTTTGTTTATTTTAAATTTGTGGAGTTTTTTGCATGAAAAATCACATGTTTATACTGTACTTAAATTCCTAATAATTGTAATGTAAAAGTAAAACTGCAAATATCTAACCATAAACCTTAACCTTATCAGAAAATTATACCCACCTTGAATAATATGGTTTATCAAAATTGTACTTAGTTAGGTTTGGAAAAACAATTGCATTGCCCTGTTGTAATTTATTAGTTTTGAATTTTAAAAAGTTTGGATGAGGTGGATGAAATGATTAAAAACTGCACTTGAGTAAAACTCCTAAGCAAAGCTCAGTAGTGTGTGGTTCTTCAGGGGAAGTAAAAATTGACACTCTTACTTTAATCTGTTAAAAACTTGAAAAACTCAGATTCACACCTCGGCGCATCACATTTCCCTAACTGATAGAAACTTGTCCTTCTAGCCGAGATGATGTGATCGGAAAGGTGTCCATCTCCAAGGAGGTTCTCGCCGCCAAACCTCAAGGTGAGAGTCTTCCTCTTGATGAGGAATTTGATGTCTTGGGTAAATAGGAGAAGCCCAGAGGACACCATGGATGAGATCATTATGCAGGCCAACTGCCTATTGATCTGAGAATTCTGGCAGGCTGGCACTGCTATGCTGGCGGTAAATCATCACACGGCTGAGCACACACACTTTAGCACAAATGGCAGATGCGCACCATTGAACTCTTGTGGAGATTTCTTTTTTTATCTTGGTAGTGGAGGATAGCCAATGAGTTTTTGTGAATTTTCTTGTGGCTCTCAAGGACCCTTCAGATGATTCCCATCAGCCCTTGCTCCAGCCTATACCCTGCGCCCAATATTCGCTTTTTACGGAACCTAATCATTTCAGACAGTCTTTCTCTACAATCATTTCACTCAGAGCTCCTGAGCATCAGGCTCCCGGTGTCGTGCCAATAGATGAGTCTACTCCCACTAAGAGCTCGCTAACTGAAGCTTTTTCTAGGTGCCCCAAATGGCAGCACCTTGCATTTGAGAGGAGAGTGAGTCACTGGGACAGAGCAGAGGCCGAACCTAATGACTGTCATGCATCAGGGTATACAAGGAGGTTGAGTCACAACGCGCAGCAGGGAGGTCCATTATTGTGACACTGGGGAGAGTGGAAGAAGTCTTACTCACCAAAGGACGCCCCCCCTGACACACGCGCACATACATATGCACACGCACCCACACACATACACCCGCACACATACACACACGTACTCTCACACACTCAAATACTTGGTAAAACCCACATGGGGTGAGACAGCTCTCTGCTCTATATTATATAAGTTTTCTCATGAAGTGTGTTTTCAAGGGAGGGTGCAACTACCACTCTTCCAAATTGCAAGATATAGACGTTTGTGGGCTATTACCTGTACCGATAACTTTGCACCTTATTCCTTATGGAATGAGTATTCATACCATTAAACAAAGCTTTTTCCCAATACTGTGTACAAGTCAGACTGGGAAAGGACGTTTTGCTTATCAAAAATCATGTAATGTGATTACAAGACCCAAAATAGATCTGCTGTGAATGTATCAGCTGTTTACGGACAGAACCCTGTTATAGAGTCCAACTGTGAAATCTTGCTGTGGGGGTGTCAAATGCAGCGAGGTCAAATTTATGGTTCAACGTGTGGTTCTGTGGGCACGTGACCTTGGGATTTGACATTAGGAGGAGCAAGCTTGTCCATGTAAACAAGGCAGTCAAATATTGGAGCTGTGGAACTGGGGAATGGATGGCCAAGCTCTTTTGAAGAAGAGGGGCTGTGTTTCTAAAGGTTAACTCTCAGTGTGTGAAGGACAGACTACGTTTTAACATATCTGTTGAGGAGACAACTGTCAAATTTTTATCCACGTAAAATGTTTGCTCCTGCAGTTAACCTGCTCTAATGGTTTTTGTAGAGCCATTCTGCAGTGATCTAAGCCTCTGTCTCAACACTGCCAATTCCCAGTATAGACTTGCAGATTGAAACTCATTCTGCCTTCTCTTATGGAAATGTAATATACTACAGTATGTTTAAAATATATTGTGACAATAATTTTGATATGCAGTATATTTTCTTTCCATAAGGGTTTTTAAATGTGATTCTGATAAAAGTGGTCATATTGTTGAGAGCGTCTCTATTTCAAGGTTTCTGAAATTACTCCAAGGCATCCTATGGATTCAGCATTCAAAACACAATTTACTTGAGTATTGAAATGTGTTTTCTTGTTTTGGTTGGTGATGGGATACTTAGAGAGAAACTAATTTATCTTGACAGAGGGTAACAACAAATAGCATTTTCTTCTGTTTAGAATGGAGGGAACGTTTTGATTAGTATACAAGTGTCATTTAAACAAAATAAAGTATTGGTTTTGTGTTTGAAAGTCACATTCTCAGTTGTGCCTCACTGAAAACTTGACAAGGTAGGTCTGATTCAAAAACAAATTTAAAAGACGAAAATGTGGATTATCACATTTTTCCAGAGACGGCCTTTAATTGCAGGAAACAATGCAGTTATATTTAGGCAGCTCAGCGTCTCTCTGTAGCCGCTAATGGTATTAGCCCAGGCCATTGCCCACAGTGTCTGGTTTTATCTGAACCCGTCTAGCTCATAAAAGACCTTGCATGGTTTTTCCATCTAACTTTGTGGAAAAGGCTGTTCAGGATTTTGTTGTTGTTTCACTCAACAGTGTAATAAAATGTAATGGGCCTTGAAGAGACCTAACCAAGAATATAAATCAGAGGAAAATCTATTCTGTCCAGTCAAGTGTTCCACAAAGATAAACAAGTACTGAACTGCAACATATTTTTCAGGATGTGGTTCTTTTTTTCTAGGGCTAATGCTTTCTGTAAAAATAGCCAACCGAGAAGAGAGAGTGAGGCCATGATTCAGTTGCACTGTGCCAATGTGACCAAAACAAACAAGTAAACATTTGCATTAGCTGATGCATCTTCCCATTGACATCATAATAGTAAGCCACTCAAAGCTAGCTTTACAACTGTCCATGGTATGGGGTCAATCTCGCAATCTGGTCATCTCTAACGGCACAAGTGCATTGTGATATATCACTTTGTCGCATTAAACTTTCTATACAGGTGCAGCTCAAAAAATTAGAATATCGTGAAAAAGTTCAATATTTTTTGTCACTCATTTCAGAAAGTGAAACTCATATATTATATAGATTCATTACACATAGTGAAATATTTCAAGCCTTTATTTCTTGTAATTTTGATGATTATGGCTTACAGCTAATGAAACCCAAAATTCAGTGTCTCAGAAAATTAGAATATTTTGCTTTAACATATTTTTAATGTATCATATTTAATATTTGGTCGCATATCCTTTGCATGCTGTTACTTCCTGAAGTCTGTGACCAATCAACATCAAAAGACTCTCGATATCGTATTTTCAAGTACTGTTACAAGCGATACTATAACCTCTCTGCATTTGAACTGATCTCTATGAGAATTGGGGGGTAAGACTAAATTCAGCTGTAAATTACGCTGGTACAGTATGGAACACATGACTGGCGAAATGGCTGTACATCATCAAGGGTCTGAGCTATCGAACGAGCCCCAAACCATCACTCTGTTGCCAGATATGGAGTAGATGTGGATGGATCACTGCAAGGGTTATTTCTCCTGACTCATTTTCCTATAGAACTCTATGGGGAAAAAGTCAGGAGAAACAACCCGTAAAGGGATCCATCCACATCTACTCCATATCTGGCCGCAGAGTGATGGTTTGGGGCTCGTTTGATACCTTAGACGCTTGATGACGTACAGCCATTTCGCCAGTCATGTGTTCCATACTGTACCAGTGTAATTTACAGCTGAATCTAGTCTTACCCCCCAATTCTCATAGAGATCAGTTCAAATGCAGAGAGGTAATAGTATCGCTTGTAACAGTACCTGAAAATAAGATATTGAGAGTCTTTTGATGTTGATTGGTCACAGACTTCAGGAAGTAACAGCATGCAAAGGATATGCGACCAAATATTAAATATGATACTTTAAAAATATGTTAAAGCAAAATATTCTAATTTTCTGAGACACTGAATTTTGGGTTTCATTAGCTGTAAGCCATAATCATCAAAATTACAAGAAATAAAGGCTTGAAATATTTCACTCTATGTGTAATGAATCTATATAATATATGTGTTTCACTTTCTGAAATGAGTGACAAAAAATATTGAACTTTTTCACGATATTCTAATTTTTTGAGCTGCACCTGTATGTCCATAAAAAATTATCCTAGATTATCTTACGTTGTATATCTTTTTGTGTTTTTGCTCTAATGGTGATTAGTTTTTGGGGGAAATGTGTTAAAACCTGATTTATATATTCATTATATTATAGTCTCATAATGCTTTTTTGGAATTTAGGTATAAAGATTTTTTCCCAGTGGTCCTTATTGAGATTTTAAGTGTGAATGCTGTGATGGACACATCATAACCTCAAGCCTTTGCCTCTTAACCACAACATAACACACTGCAAGCGCAGTAGCAAGCCATGCTATCCTGTTTTCATCTGCCTGAAGATTTATATGTTTTTTCTAAGCAGGATATTCTTCAAGTCACTTGTGAGCGTCTAGTTAAAAAGCAGTGTTCAGACTGTGTGCCCTCCTGTATACAAAGTCATTATTGTGCCGGCCATTGTCTATAAAGTTTGTGTACACATGTGCCTCTGTGCCTATGTGTGTTCCCAGGGATGGATGGCTGGGTGAACTTGACGGAAATTGACCCTGATGAGGAAGTGCAGGGGGAGATCCACCTTCAGATCTCAGTGCAGGGGGACGGAGATGTCCCCAGGGCCCTGCGGTGCCACGTGTTCGAGGCCAGGTGAGGGACACCGCCATCCCATCCAGCACCTGTTGCACTGAACGCAAAAGAACCTTTTGTGGGAATCCATCCGGATTCACAGGTTCCAGCCGCTGTGTGGGATTGATTAAAAAAATTTCACTGCATGTAAAAGCTGCATTTATGGGGCTGACACTACAGCGCACAAGTCTGAAAACGGACTGTATCTGGCCATTTGAGGGTGAGTGTCTGCCATCGCAAACGGACATAATCCCGAGCACGGAGGTGTTCTCGTCCAAAAATCTGCCATAAATAACCAGACATGGCTGTCGTCTTCTTCTAATCGGCAATATCCGAGTGCAGAAATCCCCGATCGCAGATTTGGCCCAGGAGTGTGCAGAAATTTTTTGTAATATACATGTCGACCGCTCACGACAGACATGGCAAATTTCACTGAAATTTAGCAGGTCGTATATCTTCCAGAAACTCCTCTTTTCATACAGTGTTTTTTTATTTTTATTTATTTTTTTAACAAATAATACACATATTTCCTAGACATTTTCATTCCATTAAAATCAAGAGTGAAAATAATCAAGCCGTAGAGGAGCAGTAGGTTCACACTAATGTTGATACTTATTCCAGTCGTGATGCAGGCATCATCTGTGCTGGGTATTAAGGCCCATCTGCTGCAGCATCTGGAGTTATCCAGCTTTCCTCGGGCGTTGTATAACTCCGGGAGCTGGAGTGTGTGTGTCTGTGGCCCCCTCCACACTCTCCTCAGCTTGCCCACAGGGCCTCTCAGATCTCATGCATGAGGTTGTGGCCCCTCAGCCACCCGATATGTCTGTCTTCCGTGCAGCGCTCTCCAGCTGCCTTTCCTCTCGGCCCCCTGGGAAATGAAGTCAGCGAGCGACAGTGGCAGAGGAAGCCATCTGGTGACGCGTCCTTTATGTCTTAGAGTGGCTCCCGAGGACAGCCTGGTGACTCTGGGTCTGTGGTGAATGGCTCATCATGGCCGCCGTGTGTAGATGCAGATGTGATGTTAACCTGAAGAAGCACAAAGACTCCTCCACAAAGACAAATAATGATCAATGATTATCTGTGTCAAAACTTTGCCTAAACACCACTTAAGTCATGTATGCTGGCCATGTCTGTGTTGGCTCTTCGTTTTGTATTTGACTTACCCTCATGCCTTTTGTTTGTTTGTCATACAGAGATCTGGCCAAAAAGGACCGCAATGGAGCATCAGACCCCTTTGTCAGAGTACGTTACAACGGCAAAACTCACGAGAGTGCGGTAAGGCGGTTTTGCTATTGGCCCTTAGTGGGATGCCAGCCGATGGCTGTCCAGATGCTGAGACTTGCCATCTGTATGTCATGGGCAGGTTGTAAAGAAGTCCTGCTACCCTCGCTGGAACGAAAGCTTTGAGTTTGAGCTGGACGACCTGCCCGGCGACAGCCCTCTGACCGTGGAGGTGTGGGACTGGGACCTGGTCAGTAAAAATGACTTCCTGGGAAAGGTGAGGAGCTGAGCTTTGGCATATCCACATCAACGAAGCTTAAGAGCTGTAGCCTATGTGGTATGTGAGCAAGCTTCTAGATTTAGTGCATGTTTCTAAATCTAAGGCACTAGTCCTTGGTGCAGCAAAGAATCCCATGACCCAGGATGAAATCCTGCCCATGTCAGCAGTATCTGTGGCTAGTTGAAGTCCACAGGCCATTCTGGTCAGTCAGTCGCCTGCATTCAGCTTGTGTCAGTGGCATGAGAGGTGCAGACCTCTAGCTGTGCAGCTCAGCTGGTGGACTGCAGAGTGAACAGAAGAGGCAGCTAGCTACGCTCACTTCAGATCTTCACTTCACTATCAAGTGTGATGGCCTGTGCTTTCCTGAATTGCAAATGATATTACAGCGATGCACTTGGCTTACAAATATGGTTGGACATTTTGCCAAAAGTAAAAAAATTAAAAAAAGAATTACATAATTATAATAGCAGTCTTGGGATTTTCTTTAATTTTCCTCATTGACGGTAACATGGTCAGTGAGCCGCTACAGCCTTTTGACTTTCTTTACACTACATTAAGATTTGATTTCATGCAGATTCCTAACTGTGCTGATGTGGATCTTCTCCTGTCAGGTTTTGTTCAACATCAACAGGCTGCAGTCTGAACAGCAGGAAGAGGGCTGGTTCCGCCTGGGTCCAGAGAAACCCAAACACAGCCAGTATGAGTGAGTCATCTTACAAACACCACTGCTGCCATTGGCCCCGCAGAACATCCCAGTTGCTCCCAAGCCTCACATCTTCCGAGTTAATTATAGCATACCGTGTTTTGTTCATTATAACAGTACGCAGTATGTGACCATGCTGCACAGTGTCTGTGTAGATTGCAGCACGTCCTTAAATTATTATTGTAACAAAAAGGATTTTGCGAGCTGCATGCATTAAAGGAGAACGCTTGTGGAGAAAAAGCAGAAGATTAGATGGCTGCTTCTCGGTTACCGGGGCTGGAGGGGCCAGAGAGGGCTGTGGAGGGAGGCTGTCGGTCCCACTTCCTGTGGGCTTGTGCAAAGGTCTGTGTGGGTGACCCCTTTCATGGCCAACAGGAAGCCGCAGTATAATCCTTCCCCGGGCTAAATCCTTGTTTTTTTTCCTCCTCCCCCCACAGAAAAGATAGTTGAGCAGTGTGGACACTCAGGGAATAGGGAGATTCATGTCGAGTGGTTAGTGAGGAGGGGTGGGATGGGATTGAAGTGATTCAAAGCACCAGTAGCACTTTGGTAGTGTAGAACCAGCCTGTTGAAATTGTTTAAGAGGATAAATGTGAAGCACCTGTTGTCTACATACGTACAATTTTTTTTTGGTAGCAAACACCCTAATCTAGAATGGCTTAAAGTTTTGAATAGTTTGTAGGTTTGACTAGAAGATATTTACTGTAGCAGGTAAAATAACTATACCGTGTAAAATAGCTATACCGACAGTTATAACTGCAACTGCAACCACACTAGAAAAATCTAGTGTGAACATGGCAGAACATCTCTGTTCTGACACCCAGAGATGCCACTGTGAGCCTGGTTGTATCTGTCAAGTTCAGAAGCGTGTAAGGGGACTGCTTGACTACTTACTACTACAAATGTTACGCTCTAATTACTCAGTTTATGTGAGGGGAGATGCATAAATGGAAGGTTAATAAATAAATAGCATATACATATGGGGAAACATATGCATTCTGTGCATGCTAACGAGCTGAGTGTTTTCAGCAAAGCATTGCCTCGGTTCCTTTTTCTTTCATACATCAACTTTTATTTCATTAATAATACTTAAGTTTATTCTGTAAAGAACCAAAATGAAAAGGTCACACAGTATGTGTTAGTCACATAATCCTGGGCTCTAGATGCAAATATGTCTCCTCCACCCTTGGCTGCCAATCACTGCTTCACTTTCTCACTCAAGTCACGCACTCGCTCTTGGGTTGAGAGCTTGGTAGTGTGAGATAATTGTATTTAAAAAGGCTGAAAATATGCTTGAGAAGAAGAGCAGGAGAAAGAGGAATTTTCCATAATCATATCAGCGGGCAACGGCTGCTGTATTATATTTAGAGGATTTACGCTGGGCGAAAATCCTTGTGATTGTAAGATTAAGAGAAACTGGCCTTCTTTTCTTTGCTAGAAAATCACTGCTCTGGACAGTTTTTCAGAGTCAGATTTAAAACCTCATTCACCACAAGCACACATTTCCTCTGAGTTCCAAGTACAGCTCGCAGAGTTAACGTGGTGCTGCCATTTGAGATGAAAAGTAAAAGTAAAAAAATTTACATAATATGTATAAAGGTATTATTTACCATTTAAAACTGTTTGTTCAAAAAAATAATTGCAGTATGGATTGTGACAGATTGTGGCACTGATTCTTACCCTTGTTATAAATGATACGCTGTAGGCCTTTAATGATTCTGTCTCTACTTTGTTTTGAAATCTCAGCATCATCAAAGCTCCTCCCCCTGCCTCCCTTGTTCCTTTCCCATATAAAAATAGGGCAGAAATGAAAACGTCAAAGCCAGTTTCATAACAAAGGATTACTGGTTTACTCTCCGAGCAAGAAATGAAGGGATTGTGTCCATATTTATGATGTCACTGTCATTAAGCCCTCCAACAAAATGCTTCAGGGACGTCAAATTGTTTAGTGATGGTGGTGGTAGTGGGGTGGGGGGGTGAAATGGGCTGTTGTGTTAAGGACACCCATTTGATCCTCTTTCTTCTCTGAATGAATCAAGCTGTTGTTGTTTATTTTCTTTCTTTCTCTTTTTTACACCACCATCTTTTTTCTGATGGGATTTTTGACGTCCCCCATCAGCCACCCTGCTGTTTAGCGTGTTTTGAACGCCACGCCTACGTAAGTGCAGCCCTCCCTGAGCCGTAAGAACGCTCCACAGGGCAGCAGCTAGCGTTTCCCAAACCTTAAATATAGACTGAAAGGTTTAACCTTTAGCTTGTACGTTTTTTAACCACCAGTTATTACTGCTCACCCCCACCTCTTTGAACTTAAACCGAATCGCCCCTTGCTGTGCTCGTTTTGCTTTTCCAAGCTCTTTTAAGGCCGTCCCCTGGATACTGCGTCAGACTGTCCGCGTTCCATTTAATTTCGGTGCTATGCAGCATGACTTGGGCCGTGGTTTGCCAATGTAATGGCATCACACGGTTCTGATTCCATGCCACACATCTGCTGCTGCTTCTGGCAGTTGAAGTTCTCTCGCAACAACATGTAAATGGATAATTACGAGGCCACAGCTTGCACTGTGTTTATTCAATGCAACTGATGGCCAAACCCGCATTGTTGGCTTGTTGTTTAATTGCGAGGTGCTTGTCTGGTAAAGATGGAGAAATTGGAGAAACCTGAACTGTTGGGTCGGTGATGGATTCTGTGAGGTTCATGTGGGCTCTGTTGTTTGGGTATATGGTTCCGCCACATCTGCCTGTCTTGCCAAAAAGGTTGTTTTTATTTAAACTGTATTTTACCTGGTAGGATCTATTGAGAATCAGTTCTCATCACAATGATGACCCGGCTAAGATCAGTCAGAGGAAGTTAAATACAATAAATCGTAATGGGAACATGTTAAATTAGAATATGAATGCTTTATAGAATATACATGATTTTACAACATATGGTACAATAGTGTTCTTATGTTTTGATGGGTGTTCAAAGGGGAGTCCTTCATTAATCCTTGTGTGAATTCCTATGGTGCTAGCGCCCGCGCTGTGGGGAATGGGTTCTGAGGGTACCTGTTCTGTTGCAGGGGCACCCTGGGATCCCTGAGGGTGCAGCTTCGACTCCGAGATGAGACTGTTCTGCCATCAAGTCACTACCAGCCCCTGGTGGAGCTACTGTGCCAGTCTGTGGGCCCCTATCTCAATGTGAGCGAGGCGTGTCATGCTTAATACCCCGAGGAAGGGTTTATCCTATCAGCACTCCATAAATTCTCTCAAAATAATTCACACCCTGAGCTGTTGGGTGGCTCGTCCTGTTAAAGCGCTGTTGTTCTAGTGTCTGGATGGGACCCACGGCCTGGTATTGAATGGACCTTTTCAGTACCAGATGTGGCCTACAGCCCTGCAGGGCCACACACAAAAGGGTCCAGCAGCACCAGGATTGGGAGGATTTCAGTCGGCCAGGATTACGCCGTCTCATTGAGCATTATCAACCCCTGCTGGCCAATCCCGTACCGGACACTCTGCCTGTTCAGCTGCACATGCGCAGCACCCACTTGCACACTGCAGTGTGATGAGAAACGGCAGCTGCATCACATGCTAATGAATGCTAATGTACATGTATGATTGGGTATTCCAACATGGGGAGAAAGGATTTAAAAATAAATCTGGTGCTGCTTGGACCCGCTGCATGGAAGATGGTGGTTGACATCATTCATTTTGTTGTGTTTAACATTCCAATCACATTTGGTTGGCTAATTGCTGGCATGAAATAACGGACACTGTTTCTTTGACCATGAAATCACATTAAAATGGTTCATGAAATTATGTGAGAAATGCAGTGAGTGATTTTCTGTGCAGTAGTATGTCTGTTTAATATGATTAACTTGTCAGTGATCAGAGCGGACGCTGTTATTTTAGGGTAACTGGCCAGACCTAATGATGCTAATTGATGAGACCACTACAGCTGAAAGCCGACAGGAAGTGGCCACGAACCTCGTCAAGCTCTTCCTGGGCCAGGGATTGGTGAAGGAGTTCCTGGACGTTCTGTTCAAGCTGGAGCTGGATAAGACCAGTGAGTCACCAAAGCTCCTTTTGAAACTGTTATATGTACAAGCACTGAAATGAACTGAATGGATCCTCTAAACCGGGGGTGGGCAATGCCGGTTCTGGAGGGCCAGGGGTGTATGCAGGTTTTTGTTTCCAACAATCACCCTGGCTAAACGAGCTAATTGGCTGTATACACCCACACTGATTCACTCGAGGATTATATCACAGTGAAACGTTTCATGTAGAGACACAGAACAGTTTAAGGCTGCCATTCTTGCACTTATCAAGAAATGTAGCTATAATGTCAGCTGGCATAAATCCATCCGTCCATCCATTATCTAACCCGCTTATTCCTGGTCAGGGGTGCTGGAGCCAATCCCAGCATGCATAAGGTGAGAGGCCGGAATACACTTATGACAGGTCGCCAGTCTATCACAGGGCACACACACACACCATTCACTCACACACTCATACCTACAGGCAATTTAGAGTCTCCAATTAGCCGAACCTCCATGTCTTTGGACTGTGGGAGGACACCAGAGTACCCGGAGGAAGGTGGCATAAATGTTAGGGCTAATGAAGTAATTAAGGCGGGAAGTTAGCGTGAAAACCAGAAACAGATATGGCCTTCATTGCCCACCTCTGCTTTAGACTGTATGTTAACTACCTAGAATGGTTCTCAGCTGTTGGTGTAGTCAGACTTGTACCCTGGGACTAGTTCCCACCTGTCTTCAGTCCTTTTCACTTTGTCTCGCAGGTGAGCCCAACACCCTCTTCCGCAGCAACTCCCTGGCATCCAAATCCACTGAGTCCTTTTTAAAGGCGAGTGTTTCTCTCTGGTTTTGGTCTGTGAGTGTGACTAATGCTGCTTACCCCACAGTTCCTGTGACAGTCACCCCCCCCCCCCCCTTCCCCCCTCTTCCAGGTGGCAGGCATGCAGTATCTTCACAGGCTTCTTGCTCCCACCATTAACCGTATCTTTGAGGAGAAGAAGTACGTTGAGCTGGATCCCAACAAGGTGGAGCTGAAAGAGGCAGGGTGAGAACTGACATTAATAAACAAACCACACCTCTGAGTACATTACACAGACACCTTTTGTGTAATTTTGAGTACATTTTGTTCAGTTTCTGTTTTGTTTCAGATTGACTTTTATGTGCACGCTTATGTGAAGTGCAAACTAAAGAATACAGCTGTCATTGTAATGTATCACACTTTCCCAATGCAAATTAATGATTCACAGAACTTATCAATACTATGGTATTTTTTATATTGTACTTTATGACTTTTCTCCCTGAGAATCTTTCTGTTTGCTTGAGCCTGTGTGTATTTCAACATTACAGATAGCAATGACCGCATGCACTCCTGTTGGCTGAATTCACCCAGATATTCTGCGGCAGATGGGTCTGTCAAACTCATGGACAGATTTTCACTGTGTATTTTGTGCCAGGCAGCCTGGGTGTGTGGTCTTGCATTTGTCTCTTGTGCCAGATGCCCGACTCTCACATGGGCAAACTCTGGGCCTGGGCAAGGGGTGCCATGGCGGCACACTCAGCCGTTACCTGAGTGCCTGTGTGTCCGTGTGCAGGTGCGCCGGGCTTCACCGGATGCACACGGAGGCTGACGTGATTCAGCAGAGCGCCACACACCTCCAGTCCTACCTCTCCGAACTGCTCCACGCCATCACCCAGTCCGCCTCCTACTGTCCCTTAGCCTTGTGCCAGGCTTTTCGCCAGCTGTACCAGCGCGTCCAAGAGCGATTCCCCGACAAGGAGTACCGGGTGAGTATGGCACGGCGCGGGGAAACAAACGTCCTTGCATCCTGCCGCTTTTCTCGCCGGAAACTTCCAGCTATGAAATGGAGGGAAAGGTTATAAATCATTGGGCGGCTGCTGTTTCTATTGTGTCGTGACTGGTGACTCGTGACTGCTCGGGGGATAGAAAGAGCTCCTCAATCGCAGTGGACGTGCTGATTGACTTGTCTGTGCCCCAGGGGTGCTGCCCGGTTCGCAGATAAATTACTGGGCTATGCTGTAGACGCTTGGCGCTGCTCGTTTCAGAGCATGTGCAGTGTGAATACTAAATGGTCAGTAAATTATTGATGCTGCAAACAAATGAGGAACTAAAACCCTTGATCTCCTGAAATGGACATATTAATATATATATTTCAGTATAACAAAGTTATTATGGTTTTTCTATGATAGAATACAAATGACATTACATTACGCTTGGCTGGCCTTGCAAAAATTAACTGGAATTCCAGTACAGCAGAAGAACTCAATAAATAAATAAGTAGAAAATCTAAATGTTTTTTTTCTACTTACATCCACATGTTTCGTTTGGTTTTATGATTCAATGCAGGATATTGTAAATTTGTGTATAACCAGGGACAGACTAATAGAATATTTGTTCTCTGTTGAGCTGCATTGACTTGACATTTAATGGTGTAGTGAGGAACAGTGCTTGAAAGGGTGCTGGATCAAGTATATATTTAGATGTTCAGAGTTCATGAGAATGCAGACTTACTGAATGGGACTGTGTCCACATGATATAGAGCCAGGTACACCTGCTTTTCGCTAGGGAGGGTACAGCAGTGGATTCTGTAGAATTATGCAGAAAGATACTGTACTTTCTGCAGCCTGGTGAGCCATTTAAAAAGAGGAGAGATCTTTCTGCCAGCCAATATATGCAATATTATATAATGTGGACCAATTTTTTCCTTTGACTACAGTATTACATGATACAGACTAATCAACTGGATCTGCATACTTTTCTGCCAGTAGATATCTCACCAACCTGGCCACAGCCCCAGAACTGAGCCTGTTCTTGCTTATTGGACTGGCAAGCTGGCAGCTTGGCTGCTGGTTCAAATCCTGGGAGGAAGATTGCTGTGGCATTAATAAGAGGAGGATGCTAGCTGTGCTCAGATGAATTTGAATATGTGTGCAGGTGCAAGAATAAAATAATAGGAAAAATAGGAGAAAGTAATTCTGCACACTGCAGTGTGCAGAATTACTTTGTCCAATTGTAGCATTTTTAAACAATAATCTTAATATGATTTCCTTTCATAACATGTCAGCTATATATAAATAATAACAATTAAAATAGAAGATACATTAGCTAAGCAAATAAGTCATTAAATATTATGTCCACACGAGGTTCGGTGTAAAGCAATTTAGTCAAGATTTAGTCACAGATTATCCATGTTATCTTTATTTTTTGTCTTTTTTCTTCTGTTTTTTACCATTTGTGTTCTCTATTGCCTCGTTTCCATGTTTGTGAAAAAAGGAAGTGATTAAAAAAAAACGATTCAAAAAAACAATTCCTCTTTTTTTATCTACAGAAGGTGAAGTTCATCGCTGTAACCAGCTTCCTGTGTCTACGGTTCATCTCTCCGGCCATCATGTCTCCCAAGCTGTTCCACCTGAGAGAGAAGCACGCTGACGCCCGCACCAGCCGTACCCTCCTGCTGCTGGCTAAGGTGCCTGTGGTACAGAGCGCTCGCTCTGAGCTCATATATCATCAGTTATCAAAGCCGTTATTCCCTCAGGATGGTGCCCGGTGCTCGGCTCCGCCCCATTCAGACCTGCCCAATGCACATTAGACATATCGTGCGTTACGTGAAAACTCTTGATATTCTTGTGATATTTGAAAACGTGTTACTTATCAAAAACGTATGGTTATAGTAAAGTATTAAAATAAAGTATTTGACCCAGCTCTGACCATGTTCTCCCAGGCCATCCAAACAATAGGCAATCTGGACACCCTGGCCTGCTGCTCCAAGGAGCCCTGGATGGTGCCTCTGCAGCCCGTTATACTGCAGGGCATCACCCATCTCAAGGACTTCATCACCGGGCTGGTCTGCTGTGAGGATGAGGAAGGTGAGTGAGTTCACATGTGATTTTGTGACAGGCCTGTTCCTCTGGTCGCGGTTTAACCCCTAACCCTAACCTCTCTCGTGGCACCAAGCAAACACAGAACTACTGCATGGACATTACCCGCAGAGGCTACCAACAAAGATCCACCTTTCACATGCAATGCTATAATTAACCCTAGACATGTTCAGCTTAACTGTTAAATTCTCTATGACAAAAAAAGTTACAAGTAACAAAATAAAAGGCCCACAGCAGTGTTTTGTTTAGTGACATATCACACAGCTTTGTATCGTTATCAGGGCGTTTTACAGGGACGTCTCATTGTTCATGCGCTGTGTTTCAGACCTGGGTCTACAGACACGGATGAGTCTTCAGTGTGGCACTATGGAGAAGGAAGGCTTCCTCTGCCTCCACAAGACCAAGGACAAGTGCATGCTGATGACCTCGCACTTCAAGAAGTATTACGTCACTCTGAGCAAGGACACTCTGTCCTATGCTCGCACCCAGCACTCCAAGGTGGGCACCCCACTTTAGAGGCCCCTTTTACACGAGGGTACCTTAAGAGCAGCTTTAAATGCCATTCTGGAAGCAGCATACAAAGTGCGAGTGGCTTGAATATGTCAGTTGTTCTCAGCAGCTGTTTGTTCTCAATTGGCAGAAGAGCTCCTTCATTTCACTGCCGAAGATCCGGGCGGTGGAGAAGGTTGAGGAGAAGAGCTTCGGAAGCGCCAACGTCATGCAGATCATCTCCAGCGAGGACAGCGGGCAGATGGAAACCCTCTATTTGGATTGCAAGGTCAGACCCTGACCCTGGGATCCAGGGAAAATCCCTGCTATTGACAATGAAAAGGCTGTAGCATGCGTTTCTATCATTCTCTTAGCTCTGATTAAACCTGTCTGAGTGACTGATCTGACCTCTCTTTCCCCAGAGTGTGAATGAGCTGAACCAGTGGCTTTCAGCCTTAAGGAAAGCCTGCAGTCACAACACAGACACCATGAACTCCTATCACCCAGGGGTTTACAAGGGAGACAAATGGAGTTGCTGCCACCAGAAGGAAAAAACTGGTACTGCAGTTTCCAGTGACACTGTTGTCATGTCATATACTGGAGGAGACCCACAGGTCTGATTTTCTGGCTTCTCTTTCTCTCCACTCAGATGCAGGATGCGATAAAACAAGACATGGAGTCACCCTGCAGGGATGGTATGACCCTCTGGACCCTGATTTGGAAGCCCAGCTCATTTATCGACATCTTTTGGGAGTCAGAATAGTGATGAGGTAAATCATCCAGTCAGTGAATCCAAATTGGTTTGATTTATGATCAATGCAGATCATCTCTTTTTAAAGTTGTTCCCTTTTAAATACTTATATATGCCTTTCCCTTTTCACTCTTGTTGTTGAAGTGCTCCTGTATACTGATAGCCCTTTACTGCTTTACTTTTGCCTCTAGGGACAAATACTTAGAGATGTCCAAAGCAGAGGAAGGGAATGGCAAGGATTCAATGGCAGGTGGGGACCATGGAACTTTCTTTCTGAACCATCACAGGGGGAAGTCCCCAGAGCTTTTTTCATCATAGGGTAGATACGGCTGCCAAAGTATTATTCAGAATACACCCTCACAATAAAATGACTTGTGTTAAATCAACTCTAGTAGTGTTAAATAAACTCTAACAGCGTCCAATGGGGATAATCTGTACTCTGTTAGAGTTAAAAGTACTCTATCAGAGTTGAATTTACACTTAGGGTTTTGTCGTGCTTCAGCAAGATCAAATCAGAGCTAAACAGAACAGATCTGCAGTTTCAGTGGTGTATTTCTTTTCGAGTGCATTATCATTAATTAGGCAAATTAACTAAGAAAGCGTATCTAAACTGAACATACAGCATGCCATTGATACCATACATAGCTGTAGCTGTGCGACAGTGGGACGTTCATGGTGGGCTCCTTGCTCAGGCTTGTGCTGTGTCTCTTCCAGGTCAGGAGAAGTTAGATGGGATCTCTAGGTTCTTCACAGTCCTGCAGGACCTGCAGGATTCCCATAGTGCCGTGGAGGAGGCTGAGCGATCACGGAATAAAAACTTCCTTCTGGAGCTCCAGACGTAAAAGACTGAGACGCACGCGTGCCAGCCTGACGCCCCCACCAAAACGCGCACACACACACACACACACACACACACACACACACACACACACACACACACACGCATCACACCATCAATGCCTCCACAAAGCCCTGCCCATCTTCTGATGCTCAATACTCATAGGTCACTTCAACTGTGCCACTCTGGGAACAGGCACGCCAGCTAGCTCTTTAGGCTCAAAGCCTCTACAGTCATTCAGTTTTATTGTGTTTGGCTCTGTGTGTATGCTCAGTCACTGCCCAGTGGGAGGTGAACATGTTCCTGTCTAGTGTCTGCCCATAGGGCTACTGTCTGCATCCCTTTAATGGTAGCAACACTGCCCCAGTGTCTCCATGACCATATGTTGTGTGTGTAGCTTTATAAACTTTGAATTCACAGGGGACCAAAATGATCAATTGTGACCATTTTTACATTTGCTGATTTTTCTATTGTGCAGTGCCCAGTTACACAGGTTCTTTCAGACGTTCTGGAAAGGCGATGTGAGATGTGTCATTTTTGCTTTTTCTTGGGAGAAATGACCTCTTGATGTGCATAAAGATGACAGAAAATTGTTTCACATATACAGCAGTATTTACACTTGTAATAAACTTACGTGGAAAGAGATAGAACGTTCCGGAGTTAGCAGATGATCTGCAAAACAATCTGTGGCCAATCATATCATATGGATGTTTACAACCTGGTTGCTACGGTAGGAACTTCACAGCTGGTAGCCATGGCTGGGAGTGATCACATATTCTCTATAAGGAGTAGGTGTACAATTAACCTTTTTGAAAATGTTTTCTTTGTTTACACCATAAATTTCTGATGAAGGTCTCATTGAGTTTACTTGCTCCTTGTTGTCATAACTTATTCTTTGGAGATTTCAAAATGTGTTTTTGCTTTACTTTTCAAAAAGATATTTGTCACTTTCTGACATTTGCACAAACGGACGCACTTTCTGTCAAACACACAGCATGGAAAATCATAAATGGCACCTAGGACTGTATGAAATGAATATTGTTTACCTTCCTGTTCTTAACACGTTTACCGAATTCAAGCTTGAAGCTGGGTTTTATTTAATGTGTCAAAAACATTGTTTAATGAACCTCAGGGGGAAGACTGGTCAGATACTCCAAGCATGCAGAGACAAGTGAGTGGCTGATTCATAAATGCTTGTTCTATCAAACCAATCGCCTCCTCTCTTCTTTACTTCTCACCCTAGGTGCCTTTTAAAGTCATTCTTGCTTGGGAAAATGCTGCAGCATTTGCAGGTGGTAAGGTCAGATCATGGTCACGGTAAACGTACAACAGGAGAGATTCAGCCGAATTGAACAGATGAGAATGATCAATGACGCCGCTGTTTGGAATTGATGTGTGAGAAGCGGCGAGTTAGGCGGACAAAGCCAAACAGGACGCTTATGAAGGAACTGTGTTGAATTCTCCCTATTAATGTTGTCATGCATTGTCTGTATTGTCCAATGTTTATGTCTGTCTTTTTACGTGGTATGTACTGTCTACAGTATATTTATGTTTGTTAGAAATTGGGCATTTTTATATGATGTCGCTATTGTTATTTAATATTTTTAATCTTTATGTTGCCAGATGAATGTAAACATTATAAACGTTAAACGAGCCTATTAAATTCAGAATTACAATGGTTGTGTGTCATCAATTGACGTCTAAAATTTGATATTGTTATCATTAAGGAATATATTATTCTTACTAATGGAACAATCCATATTGTTTATGAATGGTCATCTTAGTTTTGAATTTTCTTTATTGTTTTATAACTCCTGTTGTGGAGTGGTGCTTTTCGTGTTTGAGAAGTTGTCAAATGACACTACTATAGACTACATAAACTACAAATTTCATCAGACAAGCAACCGATCAGACGAATGGTTCACTTCCATCAACCAGGTCTGCATAATACTGCTGCACTGGTGCGGTTATGTACAGTGCCCTCCACTATTATTAGCACCCCCGGTAAAGATGAGTAAAAAGGGTGATAAAAAATTCACCGTTTGGTGAATAAGCTTAATCTCACACTGAAAAAATTTTCATTTAAGTAAATTTATTATGAAAAAAAATCCCTCATCAAGAAATAATTATTTTTAACAAAACCACATGTGCCACAATTATTGGCACCCCTGAGTTTATATAAATAAAGTAATAATTTTTTATATTTGGTCGCATATCCTTTTTTTTCTACAAGTTTTACTATAATGTTTCTGCATTTGAATGGATATCTATGAAAATTGGGGGGTGGGGCTAGATTTAGCTGTTAATTATGCTGGAACAGTATGGAATACATGGTTGGTAAAATGGTTATAAGTCATCAAGGGTCTGAGGTAGCAAACGAGCCTCAAACAATCACTCTGCTGCCAGATATGCAGTAGATATGGATGGATCACTTTAAGGGTTGTTTCTCCTGACAAATTTTTCTATTGAATTATGGAAAAATAAATCAGGAGAAGAAACCCTTCAAGTTATCCATCCATATTAATCAGGTGAATACACTTAACCTTTGTTGTTTCTCCTATATTAAGTTGCTCTTGTCTGTGTTTATGTGTATAATATATACTTTTTATATATTTTGCATAGTGATTAGTTCTGCAGTTATTGATCTCTGGATAGAAAATCTGTTTGATTATATTTAAACTGTCATTATTGCTGCAAGCTGAAATTATTTTGTAATACAATGAAGAGAGTTGTAGTTTCAAAAGTATCAAAAGTATACCACTAGATGGCGCTTCTCCTCACATTTTAGGTGCAGTTTGCGCAGTAAATCATCCAGCTAACGCGTGGGTGTGATACAGGGGTTGCAAGGACTATGGCTGTCCTGAAAGTTCTCGGAAAGTGTTGCTGATGTATTTCACTTATGTTCACTTTGTCAGAAAAAGATAACAGAAGGATATTGCACAGCCTATAATAGATGAAATGTATTTATACGCTTACGTATTTGGAGTAACTATTACATATAATTTTTGGTATAGGCCTGATTCTTTGTTAGAATTTAGCTGTGGTGATTTCAATTTTACCAAAGCAAAAGCTATGGCAACCCATGAATGATCCACGTTTGTTGATCCAAAGTGTTTATGAGCCCTTTATTTTGCATCAATGTCCCAGTGTTTATAGTAGTGTAAAAAAAGTATGGACATGTGCTGAGCACTAACTCATCTGATGCAGTATATAAAGTACATGCATCCACTCAATACAAGAGTAATATGCTTTTTAGTTCTACACATTGAAACTATTACTTGCAAGTCATTCTGTTGAAAAAAATGGATGTGTTTCTTTCTTTCAGATGTATTGAACATTTTGCTGATGTTCAATGCGCACATTCAAGACTAATTGAACTTCTTGCAGAACATTAATCGTTATGAAAAGGCTGCCTTGTGTTTCCTATGCAATAATTTCATTGAAATATTTAAATGTTTCTGTTCTTATCCAGAATATCTTCTCTGCATTTGAAAAAAAGAAGAAAAAAAAATTTCAGCCATGCCTCTACATTTAAAACCAAGTGAATAAATGGTGATTACGATAACTTTAACCGTGAACTAACGTAAGAGCTGTTGTTCCAACAGTTTAAAAAAAACAAACATTATATGACTCATTATATATTCACGTCTGATGCCTCTTGGGAATTGCAGTACTGTGCTGGTGGCTTGAGTGGTTTGGCACAAGGGTATGTTTGATAAAGAGTGCAAGGGATGGTTGGGCTATTGAACAGATGAATGCAGTACATCTCATAGAACTGTCAAAATCATGTTGGTTCTCTTCTCTGCTGAATGTAGCCACGTCCCCTTGCCAAACCCTGGTGAATGTATTAGAAGTGCTGATCACAACTGCAAATACCGCAATGTGGCCATTACACAGCAAAAATGCCAGTGTAAATCTAACGCTGCTGGTGTACATTTAACACCCTAGGGTGTTTATATGAGACCTTTTCTGAAACTGAACTTATAAATGATTTCTCACCACAATTATCGTACGATAAAGATGAGACGTTTGTGTATTTTACAAGCCTAGCAACGCTTGTATGGAGTGACAGTGTGGAGTTACAGTGTGGAGTGACAGTTTGGAGTGACAGTGTAGAGTGACAGTGTAGAGGGACAGTGTAGAGTGACAGTGTAGATGGTCAGACGTGAAGAACGTTTTTAAAGGCACAGAACATTTTGCAGTCCTCCTAAACACATCTGCTAACACGATCCCGCCCACATGCCTGTAGCCTGGAGAATGAATGAATTTCCTGTTTTTACTTCTCTCCCCTCCAGAGACCTTCCCGACTCCCTTTCTCCCATCCATGCCTGGTCTTTTACTCTGCTCAGAACAGCAAAACACAAAGGATCTTTCTCACTCATGCTTGTTGTACTGCATGAAATCAATCAAATTATGTCCACCCCCATTAGATAGTGAACTTTAATGAATTGGCAGGTGATGCTGACTGGTAGCCTACACAGAAGAATTTAACTGTAAGAATCTAAATGTAAGAACATATGTACAACCCTACTTGTTGACATGTGAATAAAGTGTGCATGTAGCATGTACTGTTTTTCCACGCTACCTTGTGTTTATTAAGATGTACATTTTTTTATTTCAATTTTGAGATTTAACTTAATTGGAAAAGACCCGTGTTCACTTTATTTCAGGAAACCTTTATGGTGGCTACTCATGAATTACTCCTTGCGTGGTGGGCCACTCAAGTACGACCCCTAGCATTTATAATTGTAAAAATAGTTTGTAAACATTGTAAAAAATTATAAATAAATATTTATTTATTTATTTTCTTATTTGTGTGTGTGTGTATGTTTTTTTGTAAAAACATAACTATTCAATTGCCCTTACGTGGCCAGGCAGTAAATAAGACACTTTTTAAAAAAAAAGTACATTTAGCCTAGATGTTTCAGCATGGCGACGCCCACTAAAACTAAAACGACTTTACCTAATACCCGTTCACTGTTCTGTAATTCAGCACCGGATGTGCTCAAATTCCATTGCTAAACTCTTAGCAGCTGGACAGAAGGGTCTACTTCTTTGTATCCAATTGGAGGATATCTTTCCAAATGTACCATTAATGAGGTGCAAGTAAGACGACCGTGGCCTGGTCTCGTTCTCCTCGGTTTGAGAGAGGAAACCATCAATTTCACAATATTCCTTTGCTATTCTTTTTCTAACAGCTGGGCGACAAGCCCTCCTCTCTTTACTGTCACGATTTCTTCTCGCTTGACTCGCTCTTTTCCTTCGCTATCCTTTTGTCTGGCTCAGCCAGTGCCAGAGGGAGACGGTTAACAGAGAAAAAACGAAACGAGGCCGACGACCGAGCTTGGCTAGGAACACAGCCGAAAGCGAAAAATAGAGGAGCCACCTCCCCCCTCTGTTCAGCACAGTTCAAGAACAGTCCAATTCATTGCTCTGTCTCTTTAGTAGGACCTTCCTTAGAAAGGATTTGTCAGGGGTGCTGCTGATGCTGCCAATACTGAAAACCTCTTACACATAGAAAACATACAAAACACGCGGTATCGTGTTGGTATATAGTATAAAGAACAGACAGAAATGACTATTCGATTGCCTAACCCGCGTTTGTAAGATGACCCGGCATTTCAATTGTCTGGGTACTGCGGCTTGCATCCTGCCGCACGCTTCCTCTCACTTCTAGCTCAGCATCCATATTTTTCGCATCTCCCTGTGTGTGGCTGTAGGGAGTGGCAGGCTACTGATAAATCGTTAACGTTAGGACTACTTCTGCTGTCTCCCAGGGAACGTCAGAGTTTTTCCACGACTGCAGGATAGATTTGGTTAACTTGGATATTAAAGGTAAGGGTTTTGTTCTCGCACTTTAATCTCTATTTGTAGCCTAGCTACAGCTGGTGAACTGAAAACCAATACGGGCCACGCTGCAGTGATCAAACAATAGAACAAAATAAAATGGGAGGAATGTTCATACATAGGCATATTTTTTCACTCTTTATCTATACGCCGAATGGGTTTGCTTCATTTATTTCCCCCTTTATATCAATTAGCCAAGTCTCAAAATCGCGAATTTGCATCTGGTATTGTCTGGTGTGTGGTGTCCCTAAGCGGGTGGTTGACAGCGTGTGCAGGTATGGCTTCATACACAACACTAGACATAAAAATGACAGGTTTACAGAATCGAATTTTTTATCGCAAAAAATGTACAAATATTCATAAACTCGTTTTTGCAGCATAGAGCTGTTCCCCTAAACAATGCTTTGTTTGATCGCAAACGTATTGAGGGTGTGCTTGTAAGGAGTAATGCGAAAATAACCTTGTGCAGTTTCTACGAACATGAAAAGAAAATTTGCGTAACCGCGTAGGCTATCGTTTCGCTGTCCATTCTCAAATAAAAGGATAATCGGCGTGATTGCGACATGTGCTTGAACACTGCAACGATGTCATGTCGGCGTAGCCTGCAGTTCCCGTGAATGGCAGGAGGCTATAGTAGCCTGTTTTAAAATGTTGATCCTTTCAGCCATGACTCTACCGGCGATATGGCTGATGGTGATGAAATCATCTTAAGGCTCTTAACTGATAAAGATGTTTGAATTAGGCTCATTCACTCCAGTTTGAATTGACCAATGCATGGAAGCATTCGCTCCTGTCTACCGTTTTATGTTTTCTACTAAATGCACGTAGTGATATTCACGTGTGATATCTTGATTACAGCTGTTTAGTGACAATTCAAGCTCAAGCTTAGGGTATATAATTTCCTTGTGAATGTGCTGGCTAGTTTCCTAGATTAGCTGGGGAATTGAAGCAAAGTTCTAACTTAGCTGGGTTTATCCAAACAGGATGTTCTAAAAAAAAAAAATTCTACTTCTTTCATAAACTGTGTATCTTTCCACTGATGGATGTACTTGCCCATACCATACTTGGCATACGTCCCTGGAAGGGAACCAGGGCTCACTATAGGAGTCCAGTACGGATCACAGTGGGATCCTCTCTATGGTAAGGTGTAAGAGTTTGTAATAGCTGGTTGAACTGAGGCTGTTGTGTGTGGTGGCTAATGCTGACCCTGCAAGGGTGACCATACATGAGGGTAATGAAAAACTGATAAATCTTAACATGTTTGAATACATTTTGCTTTGGCCCACAGGTGAAATGGGAGGGGAAGTTCAAAATTCTAACGCCTAACACTTACACCAGATCCCCCGAAAGCCAGGGAACTTCAGTGTACGTGTCTGCGCAGAAAGTCATGAATATGCTGAAGCCGAGTGGACTGAAGATTCCTGGAAGAGGCCCAAAGCACTCCAGCCCCGTGGGAAGATCTTCTGCTGGGTCATCTTCTGGCACAGCAACGCAGAAAGACAGTAAGACAACAGCAGCTCCCACCTACATTTTCTTGGAGGCTGGATATCCACTTCCTGGTTACATTTGTTGATGTCAGATCAGATCAAACTTAAATAAAAGCAATGGCTCCTTTGTCACTGGTAGCTGGCATCAGTGGTTTTGAGTTGGTTGTAGAAACACTTGGAAGGACCAAATAAGCTGATTAAATAGCAGTTTTCACAATGAAATGTATCTTTGATTGTTGCTCCTCTTCCATGTACACGGTGTCTGTTGAGCACTGTAATATTATCCCTCTCACATATCTCCCTCTACATATCCAGAGCAGTATACACCAAACATCGCAAGAGAAGTTGTTCAGTTAGAAGTCAGTTAAAGCCTTGAAAATAAGGTGTGTGGATTCTTTAGTCAATCAACTACTTAAACTAATCACTGGAGCTGAAACGCAATGAAATCCAGCAGGCACCACGGCCCTCTAGAACTAGTTTCTGACACCTCTGATATACATAAGAGTCACAATATCACCGTCTCATCAACACGTTATTTGAGGACCAGTTGTTATTCATACATAACTAATTGCTTATCAGCTTCAGTATTAATTAAAAAATAATTTTATGACATTTCTTTATTGGTACATTGGTCTTATCCAGAATGACTTACATACAGTAGCTTGCATTCTATACAATACATTCATGCAACTACATTTACTGAAGCAATTTAGGTTTTGTACCTTTTTTTGCTCAAGGATTCAACACCAGTGCACCACCTGTTATTTGAACCTGCAACCTCAGAGTTGCAAGCGCAGTTCCATCGTGCTATACTGCTGCCGTTCACAACTGACTTTAGTCTGGTGGCATTATACCTGAGGTGTGGTTGGCTTAGAACGTTTACCCTAACTCAAATCTTTGAGGACCACAGCGTGTTCTGCTTTTCAGTGTGCCTCAGCACAAGCACTTTAGTTTAGTCCCACACTTCCTTTCCAAAGCCTAGATTGGCTGCCGATGGGAAGGAAAGCAGAAAAAGGTGCAGCCACTGCAGGCCTTGAGGAGTGTTTCAGATCTCTGCTCTAAAGACCTAGATGGAGGTCTGCATGACTTTCACAAAACATACGCATTCATTTTTTTCTATTTGTTGTTGCTTCTTTGGTGAAAAGTATTTTTTTCAATCTAGATTTCTCTTTTTTAAATGGTGGAGTAATTTGTGTTCACTCGACTATCGTGGCTATTTGTAATATCTTTCGTAGATGTCTTAATGTGTATTTATGAATGTTTCCATATCAAGTAAGTATTGCGTGTCAATTCAAGGAAGAGTTTTTTCATTGCAACATATTAGATTGAGTGCTCAAAAATAATTAGGATAGTATACCAAGATAAAGTGATATTATTTTAATATGTGGTCCAACTTCCAAGTCACCATAATTGGAAAGAGCTCTGACCTCCTCACGACTCGTCTATTGAATAACGTGATCCACATGGATCCCAGATGCAAAAATGTTTTTCCTTTATTATTACTTTCAAGATAATTTATTTTCAGATAGGAAAGTGGTATTATTCAAAGCATATTCTTGTTCTAAGAATACCTTTTTTGTGCATCTCTCTACTTTTCTTTAGTTTAATTTAAAAAAACATATTAAATATGTGAAAAATTCTGAATAGAGTCACATGGAAAAGTGTTGTATTCATGAGAGGAAATTGAAGAATATGCCATGCACGTTCTTATAATATGTTTATGCGGATTACCATTGTGGCTGCTGTGTCATTTCTCAGGCATATATCTGAAGTTTGCTTTTTCACAGCCAATGCGAGACATGATTACAAGTGAACTCCCATCTCATAATAACCTCTCCTTAAAATGTCCAAGCCAGTCATTGTCTTCAGTGTCCTTGTACGATTAACATAGGCATCATTCTCGGAATGACAGGAGCGTTATCTTGAGGTGCCCTGTCAGTTCCACATCATTCCTTCTACGCTTTCTGCTGTTTCAGAAATGATCATTTCAGACACTAGAAGTGAGGCTGTTAGATTCTTCTACTTTCAGTAGCACACTGAGATGGTTCTCATTTCAAAGCCAATATTTACAAATGGTTTTCTTCTGCACGTTAAATGTAAAATGATGAACCCGGAACCACACTCAAATGTGATGTTTTGGATGTATGGTGAGTTGAATGTGCATGCCCTAAATTAATCAAGAGCTCTGTCTTACATAGTCAAAAACGTTATGATATGAAGTATTAGATTTCTGGTGTGTGCAGAGGCAATCCTGTTAAATTTCACCATTTTAAGACCGTAGAAAGAAATAGGATAGAATAGGGTTTTATGCACAAAGGATTAATAGCAACAAACATTTAAAGGTCTGTATAAATGTCTAGAAGTTGTGTTTATAGCCTGATATTTTCATTTAATTCCAGACGTACTGGAGACAGAATTTCAATGTAAATGTTTATTCTTCCTTACGTTTATTCAGTTGTACCGCAAAACTATACAGTCCGATTTTCCTTATGTGAGTCATTAGTGATATGTATTGTAACATCATACATTGTAACAGGAAATTTTTTACTTTAAATAGAATTCAATTAATTCTGCAATGTTTCAGCATAGATGGAAATATATAATTGTGTGGAGGAAAATGATAAGCCTTGAATCTTGCAAGTCTGACTTAAAGTCAAGACAAGAGTGTTTTGTTTGTAAGTAACCAGTCTGACTTCCTCTTCGCTGGGTTCGAGCAGGCCTGTAGGCCCAGCAAGCCTTCTAACACAAGCCTCTGAGAGACAGAGAGAGGCCTCTTTGAACAGTTGTGCCGGGGTCATTGTGCGCTGATTGTGAATGGCAGGATTCAGAGGGTGGGAGGTGGCGATTTGTGAAAATGAGGCCTGTGTTCCCTCTCCGCTCCGCTCATTTTCCCCCGGATCTCCCGTTGCCCTGGCAACCCGGCCACCGGGGCAAACACTGCGCCAGCCTTCAGTGCGCTTCTTTCAGTGGACTGAAGAGTCGAGGGCCCTGCTGTACTGCGGCTAGCTGGTGTGGCACAGGGCCAGTGCCACGGTGTCTCGAGTTGGTGTAGGCAACATCTGAGCGTCAGTTTTCAAACCTTACACATGTCACATGCTGTTAGCAGAGATGCTTCCCTTAGCAGAAAGCAGCTGTTTTAAAATTTAACAGCTTCTTGCAGAAAATTATTTATTTGCTATTTTTTAAGGATGCCCGTCAAGTATGCTGAGATGGGGCTCATTTAAACAAATTTTTGTGAGACCCATGAAATGGCGGGATGACGTTTACCCTCCATTTTACCTGGGATGTGTGTTTGAGCTATTCACAGGGTAGCCAAATGGTTTGACTGAAATGACACGTGGTAAACTCATGCATCTTTAGTTTGAAAGTAATGTCATAATTCATTCAAAGAATCAGTGATCCAGAAATCTGGACTACTTTACATTTTTCTCCAGAAGATAGTAATTCACCATTAGTGAAGGAGCTCGCCGACGGGCCTCAATTTACTTACTGTGAAATCTGTGAAACCCACAGAGAGGCTGTAGATCCACTCACTTCACTCACATCCATTTCTACAGCCCCTTTTCCAGTTCTCTGACAGAGAGTTTGGCAAGGGCAGGGAGCTTGGCGAATTCCCCTTGGACCTTCTGCTGCTGGCTTGATTAGTGCGTGATTTGTCTGACAGCTCAAGTCACATGTTCACTGTCATTTTGCCAATATGGCACATACTGTTTATGCATTTTCTCACCACGGCCATAAGCTTGGCTTCGATTTTCAGCAACAAATAGCCTTTAGGCGCGAATACTACTTTCATAATATATAATATATATACTGTATATCTATTATTAAAATTGTCATGCTGTTGATAAGAATATGGTATAAAAAGGTATCCAAGCAGCATATGGTTTCCTATTTTATGTTATTGATACTGGTAAAAAAAGAAAACAATAATTTCATACCTTCAATACTGGTTCTTCTAAGAATTCTGTGGTGTGACATTTTGTAAAAAAAAATAAATAAATAAACTGCCACACCATGCTTAGTGTTTGCATAATTACATTACATTACATTACATTCATTTAGAATGAAATGAATACAACTGAACGAGCACGACTGATGTTTCGCTCATATGCGTACTCGTTTGAGCATATGGGAGGAAGTGGGGCGTAAAGGCAGAGTCTGGACGCACGGGAATCCCCTCCCCCAGCCGGAGTGGCAGAGACTGCCCTGGTACCGACTACCCACTGGCAATGGCGTGGAGCAGCAGACCACATGTTAATTGAGCGCTCCTTAACTCTCCGCCTGTATCACTTTCCAGGCAATTCATATGGCGCCCTGAGCTGCATGTGTCCTGCCCATGTGCCGGGCATCTAGGTTATAATCAGTATGTAAACGCGAATCACACTGACCCAGTTTAGCGGAAAGTGGAGTAATGCCTGACTAGGCGGACACTGCTGTTGTACGCAGGCATGAGCAATGTTTGATCGTAGTCTACAATTTGTCTGGGTTTTTTCATCTGTATGATAGTCTGGGGGAAGATTAGAGTGAATAGTTTAGAAGAACATTGGTCACATTAAAACAGACACAAACTAATAGATGGGCCATAAAAGCTACTTCTTCTACCAGAATACATTTGTCTGTAGAAGAATTGATGTCTTGAGCCATATTCTGAATCGAGAGAGATGGCTGACGTAGTGCATTTTATTGTCTAATGCTTTCATTCACAAGCTTGTAAATGTCCTTTTACTAGTTCTAGAAACCACAGTTTACTCCTCTCTCTCTTGCCTTCTCTTCTTTTTTACTTATATCCAGGGTGTGAGTGAATTAGCACCCGCCACCATCCTTGCTGGTAAAATTTTTATTGTGGCTGGTGAGATTTTTTTACTCTAGCAGCCACTTTTGCACGTAACCAACCCAAGTTGTGATATATTGTAAAGGTTAAGGCAGCATATTGGTAATGGTAAAATGTTTTAAATGGCTGTTCATTCTTATAATCCACAAGCCACTCTGGCCAGTGGGTGAAAAAGTTAATTTGCCCTGTTTATATCCCTTGTTAAGATATAGAGTAGAATAGAATATTTTTTATTTTTCAGATAGGGAAATATGTGGTCGTACAATTCTTCCGTGAGCAAATAAACTCACCTAGATCTCACTTTATATTCCTAGTTCACATATAATTTCCTTTCCCTTATTAATCATGTCAGTTTGTTTGATAATATAAATTGGGTACTGATTGTACTCTCCATTTCTCTCTATCTGTCCACAGGTCCCCCAAAACAGACCACCCCAACACCTAGCAATGCTTCGGACAAGTCAAGCTCCAAAATTTCCGAGGTTGGGGATGACGTCTTGGGAGACTTTGTGGTTGGTGAGCGAGTGTGGGTGAATGGTGCGAAGCCGGGGTGCATCCACTATCTAGGGGAGACACAGTTCGCCCCAGGACAGTGGGCAGGGGTTGTGCTGAATGAGCTGGTAGGCAAGAACGACGGCTCTGTGGGGGGCGTGCGTTATTTTGAGTGCCAGGCCCATCAGGGCATTTTCACCCGGCCCTCCAAGCTCACCCGACAGCCGGTCGGGGATGGGAGCGACGCCCAGTCCACCGAATCGCTCACGACCCAGAACCTGTCACTCCTCGGAAACTCCGCCCCCTCCACCCAGCGCGTGGTGATGCCATTGCGGGAGGGCATGCTCAACAGCTCGGTGAAGACGGGCAACGAGTCCGGCTCCAACATGTCCGACAGTGGCTCAGTGAAGAAAGGTGGAGATAAGGACCTCAGAGTTGGAGACCGGGTGCTGGTAAGTCCTAAAAAGATTAGGAGCTAATGTATTCATACACAAATTAATTTGCCAGTATCCAAACTCAAAATCAGTCCAGTTTTTAGAATGTGAGGTGTTAACACAGTTAGCCTCTGCACTTGAGTACAAAGACATTGGTGTTCGATCTTAGGTGTTCTCTGAAAAGTAATCTGAATAAGAACTATTTTAGGCCTCTTTGAGTCATGCCCAGTTCTGCTGTCTATAGTAGT
The DNA here is from genome assembly GCA_022702515.1 of Ilyophis sp. 1 JC-2022. Taxonomy (NCBI): domain Eukaryota; kingdom Metazoa; phylum Chordata; class Actinopteri; order Anguilliformes; family Synaphobranchidae; genus Ilyophis; species Ilyophis sp. 1 JC-2022. The sequence goes on along the minus strand of CM040401.1, from coordinate 60,435,866 downwards.
TAGTTTCATTCATTTAAATTTGAGTTACAGTACAGTCAAAACAATCAAATATATACATATATATATATCCTGTTCAGTTATAGTGCTCAGTTTTAGTGCATGTTTTTGATTGGCCCTGGCAGTTTTTGTGTGCAATGAAGGAATTTTTAGAGAGGTTTCTGGTGTCCTGCCATGGCAGCTATAGGGCATTTGGGGGTTTGTGGTCTAAAGCATGGAAATACACTTCAGTTAACCCCAAAGTAGCTTGTACAGCAATTTTTTGTTTTTTAGGGCTGTACATATGGACAAAAAATAATTTATCACGTTTATTCTGAATTATAAACATAAATATCAGTTTTTATATTGAACTGGTATTTTTTACTTGAGTGGATCAGGTTGCATGTGCCCTGAATAGAACGAGCATGCTGTCCCTCTGCTTATGTCTTAAATAAAGAATACGTTTTCATTCAATCACACATGCAGATTGAGCATTCCTGACATCATTGTCTGAATCATACAGCAATCTGCTCTAAGAACACATCAGAAACTTTCCTATAAGGGTCATTTAGATAAGCTGGTGAATTGCACTGAAGTCAATGAGGGTATTCCTTATCTGTTTAAGTGCTGACCAGTACAGAAATTGACCCTGCATAAAGTCCTGTATTTGGCTCTTGGATGGTGTTTGGCAGTTTTGTGCTGATCTAATTATTCCAGCCACTGATTGGCTTTGTATCATATTCCCCCCTTGTTCACCACCAAGCTCACTAAAAGCTCTCCAAGTAGTCAATATTGTCCATGAAAATGGATTTCTGTCAGGAACGCCCACCAGTGTCCTATTCCCTGTTAGCATCTCTTTGATACGCTCTGACAGAAAGAACTGGCGAGATGCACTTTTTCCATGGATGCACAGGTCGAGTGGCGGGTCTGACTGTCATGATTTCCTGTGTTTTTCGTTTTGAGGAACGTCACCAACGTGTCACTCCAACGATTATGATCTTGGTGTTTTCTTGGCTACAGCTTTCGTTCAGCCAAATTCTAAATGGTTGTGCTATTGAAAGCAGATATGGTTATATGAGTAAGGCCTGTGTCAAACATACACACCGGAATGGAAAGGTTCACCCATCGCCAAGAGCATTTGAAAATCCATTAATGCAGGTCCAATATCTGACCTTTTCTTCAATGAGAGGGCAGAACTGATGGCAATTTTCCATGCTTTTTTCAGCCTTGCTTTGAAATTCCATTGGCATTGAACATCATTTCTCCAGATTATACTACTATTACTAGAAATTAGAAAGGGCCCTGAAAGTTTTTGGTTGTATAGCCTATACCATTAGCCAATCCGCCTGGCAGTGCCATTGACTCAGTGTGTCTGTGCATGGCATTTCCAACTGATCACATTTGCTGTGGTTCATTTTCAATGAATTTATCGATTAAAAATATATTCAGTGATTCCCATTTCCAGTTAGATATACATGTCAAAGGGTTATTGTAAGACTCATCCTTGTTTTCAGTGCTCGAGCCAAGGTGCCATTATGTCCATTTACCATGTCTTACTGCAGAGAGCAGGGGACTGTTGTCTGAATTAAAGAGGGGGCCCATTTATGTTCCATGAAAGAGGGGTAAGGTTTCAAAGGAATCCTAGCAGCTTGGGTGACACAAAAACATATGGCATTATTGTGCACCTCTTGTTGTGTAGTCTGCCTAGGCTCTCGATAATTCACTCAGTGAATTGGTTGTTACCATAAAGTTGCAAATAAGAAGAATTGCCATTTGCAAGCTGTGCAGCGGCTTTGCTGGGAGCTTTCTGCACTGTTACCAGTTACTGGCCCTCTGATAGAAACTGTGTGTCTATCTGTCTACAATGTACTGCAGCTAGATGTATTCATCTTGTCTGTGAAATCCCAAGGTTATTATGCTTTTGGAAATATGATTGAATTTGTTCTTCCAGTAAGTAACCTCTGCAATTTTATTATGGTGGTCTGTAGCTGCACAAAGGCCTGATGTCACATATGACAACTGCAACTGCAGGATACTAGAGTGTAGCACGTGAACCAGTCTCAGTATTTATTCTGTGCGTCTAACCCACAGCAAAAACGGAGGGAGTGTAGACCTAGTACTCAGACTGAAATACTTTTGAACAATACTGGGGCGAAAAAAGGTTACGCCGTTAAATTTCCCACAGCCGTTGCCAGTATCCTATTACCCTCACAGTGCTGTAATCTATGAAGGACGGCCCAATGTCATCCTAGCTGCAATCTAAACCGCGAGTGTTGCTTTTGTGTACTAGTTGCTCTCTTAACAGTGTGTCCATTAGAGACATTGCTGAAGAATGTGGAAATGACAGTTGCATGTGTAAAATCCCGCATTCACAGAGAGTGTCATCTTTGGCATGTGTGACAAGAGGTTAAGTTAAGCATACGGTTCAGCAGTCTTAATTGTGGGTTCTTTGGCCATGAGGTCATTTCCTGTTGATGGGGGACATTTAATATCTTAGTGATTTGTGGACCCTTGGTATCTTTTATTGCTAGTAAACCAAACGGATGTTCAGCATTGGGACTAATTATATTCGCCCTCAATGCACAGGATAAAATAAATGAAATGGCTCTTTACAGTACGTGGCTGCAGTTGAGATGAGGGGTCAGGAAAGGGGAGGCCCTGGAGGATTGGTTCTAGGTGTGACATTTTCAAATTGTTCTGTGTATGTTTCAGACATTGCTACAGGGGTAGATTAGGTTTAATCAACAGACTCCAGGGTCAGAGAATTCGTAAAAATGAGGGTACATTGCGTACTGGACACTCTGCCCAGATTTCTTGCTGAGTCTTTGGCAGCGGCCCCTCAATCATCCTGACTAACAGTAAGCAGCGTAAAGTAACAGCCAGGGAGAGGCTTACACTCAACTACATCAGGACAAATCACAGCAGGCAGGGGCAGATCCAGGCTTCTAATGCACTTCATACGCTGTGTTTGGGAAAGGCACACATTTTATTTTTATATTTTGTATTATGTTGTTCTGCCTCTAATAGGGGTGCTCTACTAAAAGTTGTGACTTTGACAGGATGTTCCTTTCCTGTGCAATGGTTATTATTAATTTGCTTTGGAGATGATGGCATCCAGGGTACATAGCTTACATGTAAGACCTTAATCATTGTGGATATTTACTGGAGAAAATTGGGTTAATTGCCTAGCTCTAGGGTACACCAGCAAGGAGGTACATGTTGAAAACCCTGAAACATGCCGATCTCCCAGTGCTGTATATGTATGGGGAATGCCTCACCAAGGTTAGCTCAGTGCCATCAAAATCTACCTGTAGCGCCTTATTTACGACGAGTTTTTCATTGTCATTTAAGAAGCCAAGTCTTCTGTTAGCGTAATACTGATGAGGGATTATTTTACTTATTTAGACACAGTCATAATCTTTGAGTCTGTGTGTTTAGAATATTGAACATATTTTTTTTACTGTTCAGTCTTGTTAACATGTGTACATCTCAAGTACATTGGCAGCATCAGTTCAAACCTGTGCACTAAATATTAACCTAAACATAACTTTGCAAAGTGAAATTGGTCCACATGCAAGGTTTAGTACAAATGCAAGAATCATGATGATGGCCATATTAGCATAGGTCATGTTAGCGTAGGTCATGTTAACGTAGGTCATGTTAACGTAGGTCATGTTAGCGTAGGCCTAATCTTTTGTTCTGCAAAAAAACGCTCTGCAAGGCGCTACTTTCAACAAGATGGCGAGCGTTTCTCCTGTTTACAGACGGTCTTGTCTGTAACCAGGAGAAGCTGGATGTTAGTCATTTTTGTTTTCCAGAGCAAGAGTACTATGGGCAGTAATACAGGCCACACTGTGAGAAGGAATTTTGCTATTTCATTGTAGATTCTTCAGAGAAAGACAACTGTAAATTTGATATGAGTAAAGTGCCATCTTTGGCAGTATAAATTGCCAGTTAAGTTTGTGTTTTGGCTGTAGATCACTTTGCACTGGGCTAAAATAGAGCTCAGAATGCCCACAGTCCTTAAATAAATCGAAATCGTTTAGTTTGCACCTACCCCTCCATCACCACAGAACTGTTTTTGTCATTGTTGCCAGAGCTATAGGTGGTGCCGAGTGTCAACTTGCTTGCTTGTCTACGTAAACTGCTACTTTATGCAAAGGACGTGGCATTCTGTTTTTACGGGTTTGTCACAAGTGAGCTATTTTTCTCACAAACTGGGGTCGTATATTTGGAAGAATTGATAAGTAGGCCAATAAGTAGTAAGTAGGCTAGTAAGTAGGTCAAAAACATATTTATGAAAATTTATACTTCACAATAAATACATTTTATACTTGGTTTGCTTAATATTTTTATGGTACTTGACAATTCATGTAGGTATATATTAAGATAATTTGCTCTCTACACTTATACTTTTCCCAGAAGGATTACAGTCTGACTACAACTTGTGGACTTCATTCTCCGATGACTTTCACTATAGTGTGAATCTTGTTATTTCCTCCCCCATCTTTGTTGCTGCTCAATATTAGTGATGAATATGGCTGCCATATGGCTGTTCTCACAGTCTCTTCACTCCACTCCACTAGTAGTGTCTCTCTGTTTCCACTGCTTCCCTCTCAGAGCTGTCCAGTTTATTGGCAGGAAGGAGAGCTAATTTGCAGGAGCAGAAAGGAAGATGGATCTTCAGGCACTTGATTTATTATTAGCCATGTATGAATAAATGACATACATGGACCCATTGTATGAAATCCACAGGGAGTCATACTGCAGTGATGCAGGCATCATGTGACAGCAGCAGGCCCTTATGTCATGTTCAGGCCATGGAACGTTTGAGAAGATAGCACAGAGATCTGTATATGATCCCTACAACCATTTGATTTGTTAAAGGCCTTTTATTATTATGACAATTCTTTTATGTTATGTTTATTTGTATATTATAAAATGGCTAAAGGTAAAATCATTTGCATGTAAAGAAGTTTTTTTTGTGTTAGGGTATCACCCTCACCATTGTTCTAGCAAACATGATCTTCATGCAGCCTGAAGCCTAATCAATGCTAATCAATGCCTTCTTTGTCAAGAAACAGAAACATCCCAGAGGAATATTGGTATCATACAAAATACTATTATGGTTCTGAAAGGCATACATCAGTTGTCTGATGAATACTTAAAACCTGAGCTGTTTAAAATTAAAATGAGTTCCCAGTTTTCTCCAATTATTCCCTTAGTTTTGTCAAGCATTCAACAGATAAGCCAGGTTTGATTCTATTATCTGATGAGACACGGACAGTGATGACATCACGCTTGACTGGAGCCCTTGTTTCCACGACTAGCTCCTGTATGTGGGGTGACAGCTGCTTATTCCCATAAGCTGGACATGATTTTCAGAGGGAAGAGGGAGAGTGAGGGAGAGAGAGAGTTTGGATTGGGGATTGGACAGTCTGTCTTTCTCGCTGTCTTCATCTTCATAGATGACCTCATTTCCTGGCATGCCGTGTCATTATTACTACATTTTAAAAAGCACCCAAGGTCATGTCATAGTTCTGAAAGGCTTCCCTGGAATCAGTGGTAAAGGGGTTTGTGTTTTTGTTTAGTCCTAAAAAAGAGAAAAAGAGATGGGTTTCTGAGTTAGCATCTACCCAGCCATGCTTATGTATGCATAAAGACACTAATGAGAAGACGTTAACACTTCTTACAACAAGAGGCTCACTCAAGAGCCTTTAAGATTGAAGCGATCTGTGGTCACCTGATAGCAACAGTCAGGACCGCTAGCGTTTGTATTTTTGTTGTTCTTTTCCTTCACTCCAAATCTGCTTTCAATCTGTCTAATCTCACTAGTGTAACTGGCAGTGACCTCTTTTCATATGACACAGCCTGTAAATGTAGGCCAGTCATCCAGAATGAAATATCACCACCACTACACTCTGAGCTCCAAGGTCCCTCTGATGCCATTCCAGTTTGACTGTTGAATCTGATTCTCTAATGTCACTAGGCATCAGTGTTTCCCTCCCACCATTATACCGGTGACAGTAAACTGGGAATTGGTTCAGTGGACACCCTGATTCCAACATGGCAGTGTCACCCTATATTTCTATTGCCGGTGAAGTCAATACTAACCATCAAGCACCAGCTGATAACAATCCTGCTCCTCTGTGATTTAATCAGTAGGTATAATGACCACTGCAAAGACATGTTTTGTACTGAACCGGATGCAGGGGCTGTATTGAAGTGTATCATCTACTTGTCTCTTGGCGTGTCTTTAAATAAAGTTTTAGAAATTATTAAGTGATAAATGACTAACTTTTAATTAAGTCTTTAAATGAGTTTATTCGGTTCATACCTGTACATGCATATTTTTTTAGTTTGTCACACTCTATTTCCCTCCCCTCAGGTTGGCGGCACTAAAACAGGCGTTGTGCGGTACGTTGGAGAGACAGATTTTGCCAAGGGGGAGTGGTGCGGCGTTGAGCTGGACGAGCCATTGGGAAAGAACGACGGAGCGGTGGCTGGAACAAGGTACTTACCGTGCTGTACCCATGATGAGCATGTACACATACAACACCACCTCTTCTACTACAGATGCATGTACCCAGGATGAGCATGTACACATACAACACCACCTCTTCTGCTACAGATACATGTACCCACGATGAACATGTACACATACAACACCACCTCTTCTGCTACAGATGCATGTACCCAGGATGAACATGTACACATACAACACCACCTCTTCTGCTACAGATGCATGTACCCATGATGAGCATGTACACATACAACACCACCTCTTCTGCTACAGATGCATGTACCCAGGATGAGCATGTACACATACAACACCACCTCTTCTGCTACAGATACATGTACCCACGATGAACATGTACACATACAACACCACCTCTTCTGCTACAGATGCATGTACCCAGGATGAACATGTACACATACAACACCACCTCTTCTGCTACAGATACATGTACCCAGGATGAACATGTACACATACAACACCACCTCTTCTGCTACAGATACATGTACCCAGGATGAACATGTACACATACAACACCACCTCTTCTACTACAGATACATGTACCCAGGATGAACATGTACACATACAACACCACCTCTTCTGCTACAGATACATGTACCCAGGATGAACATGTACACATACAACACCACCTCTTCTACTACAGATGCATGTACCCACGATGAGCATGTACACATACAACACCACCTCTTCTGCTACAGATACATGGACCCACGATGAGCATGTACACATACAACACCACCTCTTCTGCTACAGATACATGTACCCACGATGAGCATGTACACATACAACACCACCTCTTCTACTACAGATGCATGTACCCACGATGAGCATGTACACATACAACACCACCTCTTCTGCTACAGATACATGTACCCATGATGAGCATGTACACATACAACACCACCTCTTCTGCTACAGATGCATGTACCCATGATGAACATGTACACATACAACACCACCTCTTCTGCTACAGATACATGTACCCACGATGAGGATGTACACATACAACACCACCTCTTCTGCTACATGTGCATGTACCCAGGATGAGCATGTACACATACAACACCACCTCTTCTGCTACAGATGCATGTACCCACGATGAGCATGTACACATACAACACCACCTCTTCTGCTACAGATGCATGTACCCAGGATGAGCATGTACACATACAACACCACCTCTTCTGCTACAGATGCATGTACCCACGATGAGCATGTACACATACAACACCACCTCTTCTGCTACAGATGCATGTACCCAGGATGAACATGTACACATACAACACCACCTCTTCTGCTACAGATGCATGTACCCACGATGAGCATATACACATACAACACCACCTCTTCTGCTACAGATGCATGTACCCAGGATGAGCATGTACACATAGAACACCACCTCTTCTGCTACAGATGCATGTACCCACGATGAGCATATACACATACAACACCACCTCTTCTGCTACAGATGCATGTACCCACAATGAGCATATACACATACAACACCACCTCTTCTGCTACAGATGCATGTACCCATGATGAACATGTACACATACAACACCACCTCTTCTGCTACAGATGCATGTACCCACAATGAGCATATACACATACAACACCACCTCTTCTGCTACAGATGCATGTACCCACAATGAGCATATACACATACAACACCACCTCTTCTGCTACAGATGCATGTACCCAGGATGAGCATGTACACATACAACACCACCTCTTCTGCTACAGATGCATGTACCCACGATGAGCATGTACACATACAACACCACCTCTTCTGCTACAGATGCATGTACCCACAATGAGCATATACACATACAACACCACCTCTTCTGCTACAGATACATGTACCCAGGATGAGCATGTACACATACAACACCACCTCTTCTGCTACAGATACATGTACCCAGGATGAACATGTACACATACAACACCACCTCTTCTACTACATGTGCATGTACCCAGGATGAGCATGTACACATACAACACCACCTCTTCTGCTACAGATGCATGTACCCACGATGAGCATGTACACATACAACACCACCTCTTCTGCTACATGTGCATGTACCCACGATGAACATGTACACATACAACACCACCTCTTCTGCTACATGTGCATGTACCCAGGATGAGCATGTACACATACAACACCACCTCTTCTGCTACAGATGCATGTACCCAGGATGAACATGTACACATACAACACCACCTCTTCTGCTACAGATACATGTACCCAGGATGAGCATGTACACATACAACACCACCTCTTCTACTACAGATGCATGTACCCATGATGAGCATGTACACATACAACACCACCTGTTCTGCTACAGATACATGTACCCAGGATGAGCATGTACACATACAACACCACCTCTTCTACTACATGTGCATGTACCCAGGATGAACATGTACACATACAACACCACCTCTTATACTACAGATGCATGTACCCAGGATGAGCATGTACACATACAACACCACCTCTTCTGCTACAGATGCATGTACCCAGGATGAACATGTACACATACAACACCACCTCTTCTGCTACAGATACATGTACCCACGATGAGCATGTACACATACAACACCACCTCTTCTGCTACAGATGCATTGATAATTCCAAACAGTGCATGGAAGCATAATTCTGGATTCAGCAGTTACGCTACTACACAAACATTCCATTCTTATGAAAATTTTTAAAGAGGAAATTGGTTGAAACATTAGTTCCTGCTCGCACACTGTAAGGATGATGTGCAGTATTGTGTATGCTGACATGACTGCTTTGTTTGTCTTTTACATCACATAATACAAATTAATCAAATTATAGAAAATGCTTTGTATTGACATTGTTCTTGCCTGGAATAATCATATAATCAGATGAACCCAGGACCTGACATCCACATGAAGAAATCTTATATAAGATCTCCTTCCTCTAGCTGTCTACATGGCAGACTACACAAATATGTACAATCACATTCACTTCATGTTTGATTTATGTGCTTGTGATGTGCTTGTGAAAGTTTTATTACGGCTCCCGTAACATAGCAAACCAGATTGCAAGATTCGCTTTCTGAAAGTCAACATGATTCATGATACATTTATGTAGCATAATTCTGAAATGGTCAGACAGCAATAATTAACCACGGAATGTCAGTTGCACCTGCGATCTTCTACAAACCACATGAAGACTTGCAGTCTAGTTAAGCAACGTTGATCTCAGAAAGTGAAATACTATAAAATATATTCATACAAACTATGTTGTACTGCTGTCATTTTCTTTGGTTATTTTGCTGTTATCCGCCATAACTGACGTATACATTTTATATAAATTAGTATAAATGTTCAATAAATGTTCACAAATGTTCACGAGACTGGCTTTATTGAAATGCTATCTCTGCAAGGCGTGTCGTGGTGTTCGGTTTAACTGGTGACATACAGTGCATGAGGCTACACCGCAAAATTGTGTACATTTTATTGACGTTATTTAAAATTGCGGATACATGTACTCTTCGTTCTCCGCACTCTCATTTGGAGAAAATTCATGGAAAACGCAGATTGCGCAGATTCTGTAATTGAAAAGATCTTGAAGTACAGGTTTTATTATATAGCCTTTATTGCAGTTTGTGCTGAAAGCTATAATGGTAGTATTTTTGGTGTATTTACAATGTGGTGTATTTTTTTTGTTGTGTACTTAGTGATTAAAACAGATTTTTTGAAATTGTATTTATCATTTAATCTCCCTAACATGATGTGAAGATTAATTATTCAGATCATTGGCATACTTGTTAATCAAGGTAAATTAATGAAAACGGTTGAAATCAGTTTTATGAGATGTTTGATACCAGTAATACAGGCATCAACGGTGTTTTGGAGGGAAGTAACACCAGTGTCACAATTGTAACACCGTGATAAGCCTACTCTGTGCCATGCTGTCCAATTGTTCGTTTTTTCTCATTGCCATTGTGTGGCGTTGGCTCTCCCCCAGGTACTTCCAGTGCCTGTCCAAGTTCGGCCTCTTTGCGCCCATCCACAAGGTCATCCGCATCGGCTTCCCCTCCACCAGCCCCGCCAAGGCCAAGAAGAGCAAGCGCATGGCCATGGGCGTGTCCTCCCTGGCCCACAGCCCCAGCAGCTCCTCCATGAGCTCCGTCAGCTCCGTGGCGTCCTCGGTGGGCGGGCGGCCGAGCCGCACCGGCCTGGTGAGCGAAATCAGAGGCCAGTGGGCGGGGTCCGTCAGGCAGACAGGCTTGATTATAATGGAGCCCCACTGGCTGCAGATTGATTTCCCCTGGCTGTTACATCCGCTGCCCCTTCTTTGACTTATTCAGAAGGGGTGATTTCCAACGACGTAATATTTATCTTTTTTGTGTGTTTGGCAGAAACCCATATGGAAAAATATTTTTAACTTGTAAATGTGACTTCCAAATAAGCAACTTGATATTTTATATGATACTTTCTTTTTTGGCACTTGCAACCATTTCCAGTTCCAACCGCCTCCTAATATAGAATGCTGTATGTGAATCTGTGAAGCCCGCCCGTTCATTAATGGCCGCTGCCGTAGTGGCGGGAAATAATCTGGGTTGGTTGAGTGTAACCCCGTCGGTGGTTTGATGGCTTGGCTGCTTTCTTCCCTGCTCAGCTGACAGAGACATCATCGCGGTACGCCCGCAAGATCTCGGGCACCACGGCGCTGCAGGAGGCCCTGAAGGAGAAGCAGCAGCACATCGAGCAGCTGCTGGCAGAGAGGGACCTGGAGAGGGCCGAGGTGGCCAAGGCCACCAGTCACATCTGTGAGGTGGAGAAGGAACTGAGCGTGCTCAAAGCCCAGCATACACAGGTATAGCTGTGAACGCGGCTCTCAAACCAGCACAGTTAATTCATGGCTGCCCAATTTGTTACATAGTGTATCCGTGTTGCAGAGGTGTAATGTCCAGGCTCAGAAAGTAAAAGCCCTCCCAGTATCGTGTTCCAATCATCTGGATTTGCTGATTAGCACAGTTCTTCAGCCAGGAGGTAGAACCAGTTAGTGAAATCAGCTGGCTGAGTTCATGGGTGGAAGAAACGCATGGTAGGACTTTTACTGTCTGACCCCTGGTTTTTACACCTCTGCCATGTAGGAATCCTGGGTTTGTCTATGAAAACCAGATGAAATAGAAAGCAACATCTTTGAATGTAACGGAATATAATTTTTTTTTAAACCAAGTGAAAATTGTTCCTAGCTATGGAAAGCATGTTAGAGTTTTGTTAATAAAATCATTCTCATTTCGCAATGCTTACTTGATTTATACAGGGATTGATTGTTTTTGCAACAATCAGCACTGTCTATTAAGTGTTACAGGGACCAGGAGCTGTCCTATATGGTCATACAACACACATAATCAATTTGATAGACTCGCTGTATCAATCATTTATAAACCGGTTTTGTATAAAAAAAATTTAAACATGACTTTACAAGCATGGTAGGTCCACTTAAACACTTCAGTTAATTTTCAAATACCTGTACTGGACATTGTTCAGAGAACCGGCCCAGATTTTTAAAGATTCTTTAAGTCAAAACCTTTTTCAGTAAATGTTTTGGTTTGTACTTTTCATTTTGGCAGTGTTCTCAGTTGATGATTTTGCATGTACTATTCTGTATTTTAAAAAATGTGTGTAAAGATATAAGCAGGTTTAGTGTTTCAGGGCAGGGAGCACATGATGCTTTGAAGTTTGTGTTGTGTTGAGTGTAATTTGTGGAAACAATTGCAGTACCCTACCATATCTCCCTTTCTGTTTTATTTACACAGTATGCAACAGAGACCGACAACAACTTGCAACAAGTGCAGACTCTATTGGCTAGCACACAGAAGGACAAAGTTGAACTGGCCAATCAGCTTGAGGAGGAAAAAAGGTGGGTGGGAAGAACTGCTCTCAAGGTTATCACCCCCCTAACACAGTGAGCAAAGGGGTTGAATTGACCTTTTCCAGCTCAACTGTAAAAAAGATATCTCTGATGGCGCACTGTTTCATACTAATTTGTGAATGACATCGATCTTACTGAATCGCCAGTTGAATATGAAAAAGTGTTATGGTATCAGAAGAACCTGTGGCCATTGTTTTTGGTATATGTATCTGTGACATGGATGGTAAAAAGGATGTGCCTGACATCTTCTGGCTGTTATTTGTTACTACAGGAAAGTAGAGGATCTTCAATTTAGAGTGGAGGAGGAGTCCATCACCAAAGGAGACTTGGAGGTATGCATAATCTAGAATGTTTAAATTGAGTTTGAAACAGTATTTAAAAAGCTCCCCCTGCAGGTAGATCATACAAATTGACTGTCAACATAAAGCAAATATTGAAAAATGTTCTTGGTTACTATATACCAATATCTTCTAATCCTATTGCTACTGTTGGTATGATATTACTTTTCTCTGATATTTACAATTTGACTATTTTCGACTCGACTATGTTCTGGTAATCTGACACATAATTTTTTTGTATTTAATAATATTGCATATGGGTTATGCTCATTTGAGGAAGCAATAACATACTTTATAATCCCTTGGAAAAGATTGTTCATAGTTTAAAATCGCCCAGAATTTTTTTTATAATGGAATAAACGGTGGAATAAATTTTTCTCATTTTAAGAGCTTTTTACCATGTTGTAACAACCTTGTGATTAAGTAATGTTTTCATATTAAGGGAAAAATATTTTACTCATATAAAAAAGCGAGAACAAAGCAATGACACAATACTGTGGTTATCATTATCAGTTTTTACGTTGTAGCCGTCCCCAATGGCAGTATTGTTACATTGTAGCCATTCCCAAGGGTGGTATTGTTACGTTGTAGCCATTCCCAAGGGCGGTATTGTTACATTGTAGCCGTTCCCAAGGGCGGTATTGTTACATTGTAGCCGTTCCCAAGGGCGGTATTGTTACATTGTAGCCGTTCCCAAGGGCGGTATTGTTACGTTGTAGCCATCCCCAAGGGCGGTATTGTTACGTTGTAGCCATTCCCAAGGGCGGTATTGTTACATTGTAGCCGTTCCCAAGGGCGGTATTGTTACATTGTAGCCGTTCCCAAGGGCGGTATTGTTACATTGTAGCCGTTCCCAAGGGCGGTATTGTTACGTTGTAGCCATTCCCAACTAAGGTATTGTTACATTGTAGCCATCCCCAAGGGCGGTATTGTTACGTTGTAGCCATTCCCAAGGGTGGTATTGTTACGTTGTAGCCATCCCCAAGGGTGGTATTGTTACGTTGTAGCCATCTCCAAGGGCGGTATTGTTACATTGTAGCCATCCCCAAGGGCGGTATTGTTATGTTGTAGCCATCCCCAAGGGCGGTATTACTCAATTCTTGTCACAATTTAGACACATTTTTGGAAAACAAGTCAGACTATTTTTTCCCATGCAATTCAAGAATATTTGGCAATAGGATGAAAGAATGGATTGGTCTACCACTCTATGATGGTGCTACGAGACGCCGTCGGTCCTAAGGGCAGCGCCTGTCCATAAGGAAGAATACAGCACCAAGCGGCTCACAATGCCTGATTCATTAGCCAGTATAAGCCAGGCACACACTGCACATTTGTCCTGAACAACAAGGGGCAGCTGGTAGAAGCATGACTCCCGAAAGGCCCCTGGTTTCAGTGTCATCCAGTGAATCTGTACGAGGCGCCACCCTGGTAGTTCCTGCTTTCCAAAAATGTAACTTTGTCTTTCCGTAGCTGAACTCAGCTTTCCACTTTAACCCAACTTTCTTAAACTGTGTATCCTGTCCTTTTGTGCCTGTCCATTGCCTCTTCTTTTTCTCTGTCTGTTTCTTCTCTCCCTCTCTCTCTCTCTCTCTCTCTCTCTTTCTCTTTAGACTCAAACGAAATTGGAGCATGCCCGTATTCGGCAGCTCGAACAAAGTCTGCTGTTAGAAAAGTCGAAAGCGGAAAAACTCCTGAGAGAATTAGAGGAAAAGAGGGTAACTGTAACACTGATCAGTGCCCCATGCATTCCCCTCCTCTCCCCTCCTCAAGGCTATTTTATTTTCTGCTTTTCTGTTGTTTTTCTGGTCACCGGGGATTCTGTTGTTTTTCTTGCACCTTTCCTGCACTAAATCCTGGGTGTCCCGTCCTCTTTTGCTTTTAGTTTGCATCTCATATCAATCATTAAAAAAACACACAGCTGGAGTGTTTTTTTAGCTGTAGAAGGAGTACAAATTCACAAGAACTCTGGAACCTTTTAGTTTTTTACAACTGTTTTAAAATATTGTAGACAACTCTCTATAAATAAAATGTCCTGTTGACTGTACCAAGGGAAAAATGTACAGCTCTAATCAGCAGGCCCTGCTTCGTGTGTGCTGTGGCACAATGACAACTATCCGCCTCATTATTAAAGTTAGTGAGGGATCACAGTATACAGTCCAGCCAAAAATGGCATGTGCCTGCTGCTTTTTAGCATGGCCCTTCTTTGAAAGAGCTCTATCTGTCCAGAGTTGGCCTGCAAAATGTTTAGCTCTATATCCATAAAAGGATATTTTTATTTTCACTGACTGCACTCACGCAGCTTCAGTCCTGGTTTGCTCTGCGCTTTAGTGAGGGTTGAAGTGTCTGAGGTTACTCGGCCTTCGTTGCCCTGTGGCAGGGTACGGCGGTTCAGTCAGTGTTGTTACTTAACCTTTAGGATTGCATTTTTGGCTTTTGTCCCTTTGCCTCTGATTTGTTTTGTTCATATCGTCAACGCTGCCCACTCTAACGGCGGTCTTGGGAACTCCAGCATCACTCTGACGCCTGAGGGCTTTGTCCCACTCCAAACTATGTTGAAACCGCTTCAGTGTCAATTAAATAGATGTCCATTTTTCATCTTAACATTTACTATAAACTTACTATAAAATCAATTTCATATTTTAACATTGTGTGATGTGAAATAACTTAAAGTTTAGGTATCTCCTTAAATTGAGTCACTCTTTTATTAAATCATTATTTGCTTTGTGGTCTTCCTTGTCTTTGTTAACATGATGAATGTGTAGTCACTCGTTTATACTGAAATCAGGTTAGCTGCAGTGTCCCATTCTGTAAGCTAAACCACCAACACTCGCTTTAACCATGATTCTACTGCTTTGACACTTAACGCTTCACTCTTAAACATAACATTTCATAAATTGCATTTAAAGCATTAGATAAGGTAGAAAACACTTGATTACAAATTGATATGCACCACATACATATTTGAACAGATTTTCTTTTGTAGAATTTTAAAAAATAATAATGGATCAGATAATAGTGCCCTACACATACTTGTTTGCAGTCTTGTATTTATTCAGTGTTCACTGAATCACTTCAAAGCATATTTGCACTAGCTGCAAGTCTTTAAGCATTAAGTATTGCATTTTTAGTTACTGAGATCAAAGAATAGATAGTTGGGTGCATTCAGGAGACCAAAGCCCAGAACATTTGTGTTTATATGCAAGGTCTGCTGTTTACCAACAGGATGGAACCAAACATGGTGCACTACCCCTGAGGTTGGGTAAGAGAAAGAAGGTGATATAAGACGGACTCCCGACTAAAATCCAGGCTATGCTGTTTATACTCTACTGCTCTATTTTAGATGTGGAAAGTGGCTATGGTGTTGAGACAATCGAATTAACAGATGCATTAATTTTTTTCTGAGTATTAGAGGGCTTTTTTACACAGATAATAGATATTTTAGACCTATTTCTCTTCTGTGTTGTTTTTGATAACACTGATACTGATGGGAACTTCTTTGCAAATCCAGCACGTGGTGATAGCAGTGGGTTCTTTGAAAACTAACATTTCAGTAATGTTTGCTGTCTCCAACGTAGATCCTGTACTTTCCGTGAACTACATTGGAATGTCTTGCTTAATATCTTCATACTTTCTAATCTGTTGCATTTTCACAAAACTTTGCATTGGCTTTGGGGTAAGGTGACTGGGCTATGTCATTTCATTTCTTGCTGGCTGCTTTACGAGAACAGGCTATATTGAATGGCTTGCTTTTTTATGGCTTGCTGCCATTTATCGCATTTTCTTTATTTGAATGCATTTCATCTTCTTTCAGGTCATACTTTTATTGCTGATTGATATTGTTTTGAATTCCATAAGCAGGAGATTCCTTTTTAACCAAAGGATATCCTTTTAAATGCTTATCAGGCTTTAGGCTCAGTTCACATTTGCCTTGTGAGCGTGATTCTCCATGTCTGTAATGAAATAAAAATGACACTCTGGGCCTGTACCCTTTAAACAAACATTTCAAAAAGGTCAGTGCTTGTGACTGCATGCTTGCACTTTTCTCCATTTTCTGTTCGGGAATGATTGTCCTCTCTTGGTTCTGCAGCAAACCACAGAGGAAGAGAAGAGCCGGGTGTTGCAACTGGAAGAGGAGCTGGCACTGCGCAAGGCCGATATTGAAGAGCTGCAGGCTAGGCTGAAGTGCCCCAATGCGTCTGAGCTGGGAGAGCCAGGGCCTGAGCTGCACAGCGAGGCCTTCCTGCTGAGGGAGCAGCTCCTGAAGGCCAGCCGCGAGCACCACAGGGAGAGCAGTCGGCTGCGTGAGAAGTACGAGGCCGACCTGGGCGCGGCGAGGAGCAATGTAGAGCGGCTGCAGGCCACCGTTAACAAGCAGGCCCAGGAGATTGGTGGACTGAAGCAGAAACTGCAGCAGGCCACACGTGAGAATATGGAGATGATGGACAGCTGGAAGTCCAAGCTGGACACCCTTGTCAATGACCACCAGCGGTCCCTGGAAGACCTGAAGGTCTCCCTGACTAAGGACGGCACCAGGGACGGTCAGGACAAAGACCTGGTAGAGCTGCGGACTGCCCTGGAGAGCCTCAAGATGGAGCACCAGCTGGAAGTGGAGAACCTGAAGACCAAACACGAGATCGAGGCGGCGGTCCTGGCCAAGGAAAAGGAGGACCAGCGGACCAGGTTGCAGCAGGCCCAGGAGGAGCTAGAGGAGAGCGTGGAGAACTGGAAGAGGCAAGCGGAGTTCAAGACCTCGCAGCACACCGTGGAGCTGAAGGGAGCTAACGAAAAACTGCATAAGGCCGACCACAGATTCTGCGACCTGGAGAAGCTCCAGGAAGAGTACAAAGAGCAGGTCCGGGCCAAGAACCTCCTGGAAGAGAAGCTGTCTCTGGCCGAGAAGAAAATGGTGGACTACGAGGCCCTGCAGAAGGCAGAGGCAGCGAGCCGGTCAGAGATCAGCGGCCTGCAGGAAAAGCTGAGGGTGACTGAAAACCGTCTGCAGGCCGTGCAGGCTGACGACACACCTCAGGATGCCAACGTGAGCGCCAGGATTTATGTGAAATTTAGGCGCAGCATAAAGCAGAGTCCCGTGCACATCCATACCTAGCGGAAGCGTAATGTTATGAACAGGAAGGAAACACAAGGAAACATAAACAGGAAGGAAACACAATCTGGCCTCTACTCTCCTGCTCCTGTGAATCATTTTATTTGCGCACATACACATGCTACATTTCAATCCAAATGTTGATTCTTCGCTAAGACTGCAATTTTGACATGTCTAAACACATGCAAGTACAGTATCTGATTCTACACATCTCTTCCTAGATGGACCAAACCAAAACGTTTTCTTTTACAGGTTTTTAAGAAATTATCGTACATTTTCCTAGTGAGCCAGTGTTAGGATGTAAAGAATGTTATATTTTCAATAGAAGGGAGACCTGAACATGGTAATGTGGGACAGTATTTGCAAATGGCCTCAATGCATTATGTGTTTTTCTTTCAGATGATAGAAAATAATGACATCTCTGAAGAGAAGATGAATTTAAAGCAGACTGTAGAAGGTATAGTAACATTCCCTTTAATGATGTGTGCCAGTATTTCAGTCAAGGAATCAATCATTTAGTCAACCAAGCAAAATGTCTTTGCTATAGTGCATTTTAACAATTCAATTGTGACAAAGCATTGAACTGGATTTTTTCCAGAGCTCTTTCCTAAGGACTTGCCCAAGATCCTTCAGTCAATCCTTCAAGATAAAATTGTTTAATTTCACTTTCCATGAAATTGAAGTTTCATTACCTAGTGTTATTAATTCCAGTGCTACTATAATTAGAATAACCAGAAAAGAAAAGAGAAGGGTACTAGCTAACTGCTTAAGACGCTTTAACGGGGCAGGCATTGCTGTTCTGTATGTACTTTGTGCACATTGTTATCAGTTGAGACTTTTTGGAACTTACTTCTACCAGAAGATTCAATAGTGGTAGCCTTTACTAATATTTGAAACATATTCCAAAGATTGTGACAAAATATATTGATGCCTGTCTTTCCAGAGACCGTGGAGAAACTAACAAAGAGGGAGAAAGAAGTGTCCACATTGTCATCACATGTTGATGCCCTCAAATCACAAATCACAGGTAAAAGATCTTCCATCAGTCATGTATATTACATATAAAAATGCACACCTTATACATAAGAGTCAATATAGAGCAGGAGAGGCGAAACACGTGCTGAACCTACAGTTGTAACCTTAAATTGAATATTTTAACACCATGTAAAGCATATTAAAGAATGCTATAAGGGACGTTTGACAATAAATGTCCACAGCCACCAATAATTTATCTATTTTTGACTCGCCATTGACATATTTAAATAATAGATGTCTACTATGGAATTATCCAGTGGTTTTACTTAAGCCTTATGGGCATTATAAGTTGAATGTATAAGCCCCTGGGATCCTAACATGTACTCTGTAATCTCTGTTGCTTTGAAAGCCCTTGAGAGTAAGGTTCGCTCCGGGGACAAGAAAACTGATGCACTCCACCGGGAAAAGATACGCCTGGAGACCGAGCTGGAGACCATGACGAAGAAATCCCACGATGCCTCGGGGCAGCTCGTTCTCATTAGCCAGGAGCTTCTTAAGAAGGAAAAGTATGAGAATGACCCATATTTTTGACCCCTGAATTAACAGACAACACACAAACACACACACACACACACACACACATTTGCAAGTAACATTTGTTTTGAGAGTTGATCTGTTCTGAATACCTTTCCAAATGTATGACAAGACGACAACGTTCTTTAAAACAATTGTACTATTTCTCAAAAGGTCGTAGTGATGCTTGGAATAGTAAGGACCTTTGTACAATATTTGATATTTGAAGTGGGTGCAGATATATATAGACATACTGTACATACACAGACACACATGCACATGTAAATTCACTGTCCGAACAGTGACACGATAGCTATCAAAATGCAGGTAACAAAGTAGCCCGATAATGTTTTGTGTAAACAGTAAAATTAAGCCTGTAATATGATTTTTAATACATATTTTATGAGCTGCAAGCTTTAGAACTGGTGAAGAACTGATATTTGCTGTCCCACGGCCTCATTTGTGTGCCAATCATTACGATGTAGACTATTGAGTGTCCACTGTACTGGATTCAGTCTACTCTGTTTAAAAGCTGTTGAGGTCATTAGGGCACTTAAGCTGATTAAAACAGAGGCCAAAATGTCATTCCTCCTTTAGAATCAATGTTTCTCTCTTAGCAGAATACCTTACTGGAAATAATTAAAGGACTCATTATAAAACTATAGAAACAATTCCCGGAATAGGAGAAGACCCAGGAGATGGGTAGCTGACAGACTAAGGGCGGTCTTAGTTTGAATGTAAGGGCAGTCTTAGTTTGAATGCAAGGGCAGTCTTCGTTTGAATGCAAGGGCAGTCTTAGTTTGAATGTAAGGGCAGTCTTAGTTTCAATGTAAGAGCAGTTTTAGTTTGAATGTAAGGGCAGTCTTAATTTGAATGTAAGGGCAGTCTTAGTTTAAATGCAAGGGCAGTTTTAGTTTAAATGCAAGGGCAGTCTTAGTTTGAATGCAAGGGCAGTCTTAGTTTGAATGTAAGGGCGGTCTTAGTTTGAATGTAAGGGTAGTCTTAGTTTAAATGTAAGGGCAGTCTTAGTTTGAATGCAAGGGAAGTCTTAGTTTGAATGTAAGGGCAGTCTTAGTTAGAATGCAAGGGCAGTCTTAGTTTGAATACAAGGGCAGTCTTAGTTTGAATGTAAGGGCAGTCTTAGTTTGAATGTAAGGGCAGTCTTAGTTTCAATGTAAGAGCAGTCTTAGTTTAAATGTAAGGGCAGTCTTAGTTTGAATGTAAGGGAAGTCTTAGTTTGAATGTAAGGGCAGTATTAATTTGCATGTAAGGGCAGTCTTAGTTTGAATGCATGGGCAGTCTTAGTTTAAATGCAAGGGCAGTCTTAGTTTGAATGTAAGGGCAGTCTTAGTTTGAATGTAAGGGCAGTCTCAGTTTAAATGTAAGGGAAGTCTTAGTTTGAATGTAAGGGCAGTCTTAGTTTGAATGCAAGGGCAGTCTTAGTTGCCTGGGAAAACAATTTGAGCTATGTTAAGCATTAGTTGGGGTTGAGGTTATATAATGAAGCCTTGAATTCCCACATAGCAGTGACCTCTGAAGTTGGCCAGTTGCCTATTGCTACACCAAGACTGCTGGAACGTTCCTGGGAAGCTGATATGCTCTGCATTTCAAATCGCAGAAAACAAAATCCTCAGCAGAACTAGTATTTCAGGAAATGCTTTTATCCATTGCAGGAATCATTGTAGCTAACGCCCATTTCTGTCAGTTTACTTTAAAAACATTCTGAGCCTTCAGTTATTTTGACACCTCACTTCTATTGTTAGTGGTGTTCCCTACAACCAGCTGTACAAATGTTTCTTATGTCATATGTAAGCTATGGGAGTGGCCGTTGAAAAGAACATGCAATTATCACACACTGCAGTTAGTATAAGCAAATAAAGTAAGCAAAGCACGTGCCGTTTGTCTTTAGCTCATAAGAGTGTGTGTGTGTGTCGGTGGCAGGAGCCTTAACGAGCTGAGGGTGCTGCTGCTGGACTCACCCCGGCACTCTCCAGGCCTGGAGAGGGACCTGGGCCGGGAGGTGCACAAGGCCGAGTGGAGAATGAAGGAGCAGAAACTACAGGACGACATCCAGACCCTGCGGGAGAAGCTACTGCTGCTGGTAAGGGGACAGCGCATGTGTTTGTGTGAGGAATATACACCCAGCTGAGTTCTGTCTGTACAAATATTATCACATGATTTAGTCAAAACCGCCTGTACCTAATACGCTCTCCTGTATAATTGTCAGCTCAGGCATGGATGTGGCCAGCTTGTGTCAATGTCAAATGTTTAAAGCAGGTATTTACTTTGTCGTTAAAACCGGTGGAGAAAACATACTCTGAACACGTGCAAATTGTGACTGATTGGATGAGACTCATGCTCTGTGGCTCTGCTCTGCTTCCAGGGCCGGGAGAGGTACTCCCCGGACCACCGCAGGTACTCCATGATGGACCCGGCGGCCTCAGAGTCGGATGTGGCGAGGCTGAAGCAGAGGCTCCTGAGCACGGAGGAGGCCCTGAGGAACGCCCTGGAGCACAACCAGCACGTGGACCAGCTGGTGCAGGCCATGCGCACCCATCCCGAGAAGATTCAGGTAAGGCCACACGGGGAAGCTCTGCTACCAGTCTGTGGTTTTTCTCTGCAGCTGTCGGAAAATAATAGCTTGTTATCACATCTACTCTCCCTGGAATTTCTCAAATGAGGCATGCAGATATGACAGTGGTGAGGGATAATAAGCTAAATTCACACATATTCTGTTTTTGAGACAGCCTTCTATAATTAAAGCATAGAAATACAGGAAAGTACACATGTCATTTGCAAAAGAACCTAATGCACTTAGGTAGGAGTGACTACTAGATGAATATAATGTAATTTAACATAAGAACGCCTAAGTATGTGATTTTATGGGTTCCATTACATATCAATTGGTGGTCCCACATTTGTACTAATTTCCAATCCAATACTGAGCAATTAAAGGGAAAAGCAGTAATATTGTAATGAACGTAGGGATCATATGATGGCAGATCCCATCATAGCATGATTCAGAAGCCTTGATGATTACATTGATGACTATGATCTTGCCATTTCACGAATGTTTCAGGCACACGGGAGTGCAAATTCAGCCAATGGGATTCATGAGCAGGACAAGCCTTTTGCACATGAAGTAAGTTAAATTACCAGGTAATATTGTTGTGTCTTTGACATCACTTTAAACTAATACTGTCACTTATTAGTTATTATAAGAGGCATACATGAAAACAATCTAATGGTTTGGTTCTGTAATGGAATCTTACACTGAAAAAGTGCATACTTTGCCAGTCTGTCATTTGAAACATCTTAATGACTGTTTCTCTTGGCATGTAACTAATTAATTTGATGACCATAAACTGTGGTATTTTAAAAGAATGAGCATTTTTTAAAAAATGCATACATTGCAAAGTGTGACTGTGAACATGTAGTTTTTGTCAGTGAGTAAATATGCCCCACCCCCCCACCCCCCCCTCTATATTTCCCAGGAAAAACACTGATAAAGAAATGCAGCAGGCCATGACGGGGGCTTTGGACATTTGCGGACGTGCATTGTCAAAAGGGAGAAGACGGTCTCATGTTTAGACATTGGGGAGTGATACTGAAGTTTCAACGGACACTTGAAGACATTTTGCGTTTACAGTTATTACCAAAACCATGGCTTGATTTTTCAGAGACAAATAAAATCAGTGACTTAAACGGCTCAAGACAGATAATCAAACCCCCCCTTAAATACCCACTAATCATACATGGAGGTGATAAATTCACGGTACGATGACTTGCTATTTTTAGCAACCTTTCCAGACTACCTCCAACAATAATAATATTGTACTCTAAAATCACATCTGAGGCCAATACTTAAATGGGTCAGAAGACTGGAACCACACCGTGCCACTAAACTAGAAGAACCTGGATTATCTTCTAGAAGATTTAATTGAAACCATCTGAAGATTTGCTGACTGCCTTCTGTAGACTCTTGACATTTTGATACCGGTTGAAGTTAGTCCAGATTTTAGGCTGAATTGAAACTTTTTTTTATTTATTTCCTGTGCTGCCACCCTGTTTCTGATTGGCCAATGGCAAGCACATGTAGACTTTTGAACAACCGGCTAAACCTCATCTGCTTTATAGAACCTGCTTAATTTCCCCCAGCGTCTGTTATGTACATGTGAATAAAAATGAAAAGGCTGCCATAATTCCATTGGGGCCTGTTTTGTGAGTATTTGAATATATATATTCTTTGGACCTGTGCATTAATACAATATTTAATCCTATACCGGGTAAATCCAACTGAATCGGTGCAGTAGCACTTAATAGCTTTTAGCGTAATGACTTGCTAGCTGCTGTTAACTGAACTGTATGGAATTGCACCGTGGCTATGCTTGACTTGACATCGGTAAACTACACCACTTCGTGTTTTTTAATCTTCGTAACGGAATGAATGGACTGTAAAGAGAACTTTATTTAAACACCAGTATTAGGATTTGTTGTAAAGGCTTTGGGAAATTGTTGCCTGTCTTCTTAGAGAGACACTACAATACCTTATGGAATTATGTCAGGATCAATGGGTTTGAGCTACTTTTGCCTTCAATTAAACTCCTGTATTGCTTGAAATAAAACCAGAAGTTCAGCAGTCAACTTCCTGAGGTGTGGAATCCAGATTTAATTTTCAACTGAAGGTCATAACGTATGGTATAAACTGTGTCTTCCACTTTTTTATTTATAGTCATTTAAAAAGTCTCAATTTTAGCCTATTACAGTATTTACTGAAGATCTCCTAGTGGGAAACTTCAAATAGAAGAAATGCCAATATATTTCTCACAGTTGTCCAGAACATGTTCTTGATTATTTCTTGTGAATAACAAGTGGCAGTTTATATAAGCATGCCTCATCATCAAGTGCTTTTTGCTTAAATTTACCAGTCTATAAGTTGGTGACATAGCCTTTCTACCTTTGTGTACTTTTATTTTACTCACAATATGAACATTTTAACTGTAACAAAACATCAGTGGAGTGTTAAGTCTAAATACTGTCTTCAAAATTATTTATTGTAACCAGAGCTTGGCTATATTATGAAGTACACAAAGGTTATGCTAGCACCCCATCTTTAAAAATGGCATACACTTGTTACTCAAACAGTCAACAACAGGCTCAAGACCATCATCAGTATAAAGTAGAGTTTATAAAACCACTCCTTAAGTTCCCAGACTTTTACATGCTGAGGCATATTTTATATTTTCTGAATATTTATACACATGAACAAGAAAAAAAGACCCCCAAAGAAGAATCTAGGACCTTTCAATGATATATATATATAGTAAGGTAAAATCAGATAGGCTTGGCCCCAATCAGCACTGGTGAATTTATAACTTGTCTTTGTCATTAAACAAAACATTTCTCAACTGTAACCCTCTACATATCCTGTGCTACTGTAACTCCATGGTTTTTCAGACTCTTGGTCATTAAATATTAACAATGTGGGCAACATCTTGGCTGGTTTTTTGTCGCATATGCCACTCATCTTTTGGAGTTGTTGTATTGAGCAAATATTCTGTGTGTGTAGCAGGGGAAGACTTTCGCCAAAGAAACAAAGCACAAGATAAATTTTGAAGATTCAGTAAGTCGTCCCGTTTCAAAACAATGCAATGTCTTCATTTTTTTCACAAAGGGGACAGCCATCATTGTCAACTTGCTCAACTACACAAAGTATTCAACCAAGAAATGTTTGAGTACATGTGTGCATCCACTGTGAACTATAGTATCTCCAAATTAGTTAAGTTAGACTGATACTATGGACCTGGCCATTATTGGTCAATTGTTTCTCTCTTGTTTTGGTGGTTGCAAATGTTAGGGGGGTTCTCCCCTGTGGAAAGGTATCAGTTAAATGAAAAAGTATTCAGACAGTTGTGTCAAATTTCTCTGTACTAATCAAATTTGTATTTTCAAATCAAATGCTGACTATGAGGCAAAATTCACAATGTCTGCATTTATTTAATGTGTTTTTTCTTTTTCAAACAGATATTGAACTATATATTTTAAAATGCCATTCAATGAGTCAAGTCCCCCTATTCTAAGTTAGCATGAGTATTGGGACAAATGATAGTCAGCTATTTAAAATTTCACAGGTTTGCCATATTACTGTAATTATTTATAAATGGAAAACTGTGTGTTGGGATATGGATTATATCATTTGAAAGCATTTGCAGAGTCTTTACCTGAGTGAATGAAATGTGAAAGTGTGGAGAAAGAGAGGTACTGCTGTGGACCCTCGGCTTACTACCTCATCTGTCAAGCATGGTGGAAGCAGTGTGATGCTTGGGTCTGTATTGCTGCATCTGGAACTGGTTCAAAGGTCTTTGTTGATGATGTAACCAGTGATGACAGTAACAGAATGACAGCTGAAGTGTACAGAAACGTATTGAGCACCAATATTCAGAAAAATGTCACCAAAGTCATTGAATGGACGTTTATCATTCAGCAAGACAATGACCCAAAACATACAGAAAATTGTGGAAGTGCTTGACATGGCCCAGTTAGTCACCAGATTTAAACCCCATTGACAAAAACTTTTCACTTGCTCAAAAGAAAACTTCAGCAAACACAAACAAAGTATTGTTGGTTGTTTTTCCTCTGTACTAGTCAAATTTGTATTTTTAAAATCAAACAATGACTATGAAGCTAAATTCACAATATTTGAATTTATTTAAAAGCTTGGCAGAACATCTCAAAAGGTCCTGAACCTAGTGATGTCCATCGCTGTGTCCCAAACCGCACTACCGTACTTCGCTATGGACTCACATGGATGCGCGTGCTCGCTATGTGTGCTCGGAGCATGGAAGTATGCGGTTTGGGACACTGCGCTTGAGTTGCAGACTTGATGCAGTCATCAAATGCAAGGGGTATGCAACGAAACATTGACCTTGCAAAACTTTTGTCAAAATTTACCAAATATGTATGCTGACTTAAAATAAGGGGATTTGACTGTTTAAAAAAACCACAAGACATAATAGCCGATATTGTGAATTTTGCCTCATGGTCATTGTTTGATTTATATTTGATTAGTAAAGAGGGAAAACAACCAATTTGACACAACTTTTTCATTTAACAGTATGTAAAATCACGTACTCAGGCATTCATACAAAAGAGCCAATAAGGTCTAACCCCTCATCTACACTTGACTAGGGAGCTCTCAAATAGGTGGGTAGCCTATTACAGAGCACCTGTGGGTTTCTTCCTGGTTCTTTTGGCTTTCACACTTATTCATTCATCTCATTTCTGTCACATTTTTTTTACTTTGTCTTTCTTTATTGCCATATTTAGTCACTTCTCATTTTGTAGGTTCTGGTGATAACTTCTATGTACTCTGCCCATATTCACAGAAGGTAGGATATTTATTGATTAATATATGGGGCATCTATTTTTGATAGTGGTTGCCATTTTTCCCCCATATTATTAATCATGGATTACTCTCACATTTTCTCCCAAATGTTATTTTCAGTGTAAATGTTCCTTTTTGAAAATAAAATAAACATATTTATAAAATGAGCAGTGTATTATAAAAATACAGTTTTTGTCCATGTGTGGTGAAAATACATTTGTGCACTGTAAGCCTGGAGCCTCCAAAATGGAATGTGCTATTGGAGTGCCCAGCAGCAAACCTGCTTGACAAACCTATCAACAACAGGTGATAATAATAATAATAATATGTAATTAAGCGACTCAAAATATGAACAAAACTGTATTAGTTGAAAATAAATATCCCCATATTGTTCGGTATAGGCTTATTAATTAGCTAATTACATGCATGGTGTCCGGCTCATTTTTGACAAGTTGCACAAAAGCAATGGAACTGCGTCTATTTAGATCATAAACCAAAATATATACAGCATTGCTGAATTAATGAATCTGCGTTTCCCTTTGTTTACACGGTTATCCAGTAATACGACCCACTGCATTCTGGTTTTATGGTCATAAGGTGAATGGTGCGTTTGAACGACAGTAGGGGGCAGCCAGACTCTGCTCACGCGGCGTGGTAGCCTATTTGGAATTCTGTTGTTAAATTGGGGAAGTACAATTGTGGACGTTACAAACTAGCATGGAAAAGTTTTATTTTTATTTCGAGTTTATGTCACATATCATCTCATAACATTAGTTTAACTGTTACTACTGTCGGCTGGAACATTTGATTTGTGAATCGTGAACGTGCTGCACCTGAACTCGGGGAAAGATTCCAGTTGGCCATACTGTAGATCATCATATCATAGGGGATCAACCAGAGATCAACTCAACGGGCAAAGCAAGAATCCCATGCGAAACAGGAACGTGTCAGTCTTGGCCTGTTTTTGTTACTATTATGTCTTTTCAATTTTGTTTTTATTAAACAAGAGTGACGTTATTTACAACGACAAATTAATTTAAAACTCACAATATTTGTGCGTTATTAGCAAAGTATCGAGAGATTTGCGATGCCTCTGGGAAACAGCGGTTTTACTAAATTAACCTCTAAACGGCTCTGTTATTTCCTGGATTTGCACTGTTTGAATTAAAAAGGTACAGGTACTTTTGTAGCTATAATCTGTGTATCCTACCTATAATCTGATATTCACAAACCCCACTATATATGGTAGGCTATTGCAGGCACTCAAAACGAAACATGTGTGTGATTAAACTTGACAACAAAGTAATTCACAATGGAAGAAATAGCCTACATAATTCATAAAATTTAATTATTTTTCTCCAACACCTATGTCCGTTTCAAAACCAGTTTTCCCCCATGGTTTTGCAGAGGTTCCTTAATCCTATATGTAAATTGCAGCCAATAGATGCTGTTGTTGAGTTGGGCTGGGATTAGCGGAGGCGAATGAGTTTCAATTTTACTGGATTACAGAACAAAGAAAGGGGAAAGGGGACACTCTCCTCCGTTTAAGAAAAGAGAAAGAAACGAGTAAAACAAGCGAATAATCTAACGGATAATATTTTAAAACAACCCAGGCCACACAATAATACTACGGATTATAAGGTTTCAGAACCTAATTAACGGTAGGCAATATCATTATATGGGAGAATCTACCAAGCAGTTCCAATTGGATTAAAGGGAGAATAGCCTAAACCTGCGTGTATTCCGGGATTGACAGCATAAACAATTTATAAACGATCATTTTGGTAAGGATCGAGCATGTTTTATCTTTTCTAGAGCATTTTATGACATTGAAACTACATTTCATTTGAGCACGTGACTTTTTTGAAGGGTATACAAATTGTGAAATTACGGATTATAATTCTGAGGGTGAGGATGGATTGCTAGCTAACATATGTAGCTATGTCGGTAGCTAACATGGTTTCCACAAGGAAAATGCAACCTCTAGTCATAGCAAAATCAACAAAGTGCCTCAGTCTCGGGGTTTCTTACATAGGCTATGCGGTTGTTTACAGACCCGAGACTTGAATATAGAATTATGGGGTAGCTAGCTACCGCGATTGCATACACTAACAACGATATTTTGTATCTGAAGAAATGGAGCGTGTGTGGGTGTGTGACATGGTTACTTGAGGTCATTGTTTTGTAAGAAAGAAACATTTCTACGTTGTGGGAAGTACAGGGCACTTTTTATGAACCTGGAAGGTCGAGATACAATGTCACATTCTGAATTTGTGTATTCTATCGTCTGATGTTTGAAAAATTGGCAGAAAGCCTACATCAAGAAATTCTAATGGGGTTTAGAATCGAGGTTGCCCACACAAGTCAGTGGGCCATGCTTGGTTTATTAACTGCAAATTAGCTGGCGAATTCTCCATTTAACTGATTGCGACATAAATATAACGATATACGTTTATTCAGATAGTAGGCTGTTGAAAAACTCAAGGCAAAAAGCAGATACATTAGCAAAGTTCCTACCAAATGCTGTGTTATTTCAATAACACAACATTCCCAATGTTATTAGCTAGCTAGCTCGCTGGCTAGCACGCTAAGGTTAACGCCTCTCGTTTAGTAGCTAAGTAGCCTAAACGGAACAAAACAGTATTTTTGGAAGTTGTCTCGCTTTTCCTGTTACTGAATAGTTGGCTTTGTAGTGGGGGGAAAGGCACTTATTCAGAGTGAAATAGGCTACATTTTATTTTTAGGGGGGAATATTCTGAAAACATTTAAAAGTATTCTAGCAAGTAGCTAGCCTAGTGTTATCAGTTCAGGATCTTAACATGCTAGATATTTATTTGTATCCACCTTTACCGTAGTGGAACGCTTTGTATGCTATTTCCCAAATTATTTTTTGTTTTATGTAGTTTAAATTACCGGGCAAAAATAAAATGTTAGTTTGCTGTATAACGTCTCTATATATTTATTATTGTGATGTAGTAAATGGGGTGCGGTTGTAATTCTGTTTCACAACAGGAATAACAGCCTAGAGTTGGCTACTTTTATAGGTTGCACGGTAGGCTAATGTATGAAAGTATTTATTACCTGCGCCATGAAATACATTACTATCTTTTATCCTCTTCCAAATGGAAATGTGTATTACTGACTACTGAACATTTTAGTACGAAAGTCGGTATGTTGTGTATGCACATTTTCACACAATTCAGTGGACTTTGGCTTTAAAAGTTACTAAATTCAAAGTTGGCTTTCCATTTATTGTTTTTTATTTTCACTCATTGAAATCAGATCCCAGCTTGTAATACATTTTTGTTAAAATGTTTTTATTTTTAGAGAAAATCAACAATGGCAACAAACAAAAGGTGATGATTTCATATCCAGTGTCGTCTTTTAGTACAGTATGGTTATTTTCATGTACATTTGAAAATCAGTTTTCCCCATAAGATGCTGCTGGGTCTATTATGATTTATGACGTCCAATTCCGAAACAGATGCAATCATTGTTTTATACATCTGTAATGGCATGGTGAAAAATATTCAGGAAAAGTAAGTGTTACTACCGCACAAAGAGAAAACTATCAAAATAATGTCATAGTGGTGAGGACAATCGATGTGTCTGTAGCCTCATGAGGAGGTAGGCCAAAATGCCTACTGTAGGTACACATGGATTGTGCATTTGTGTTGAAGTATGAGGGGTTAAAGGCAATTAAAAGTCAATGATCAGCATTGAGCTAAACGATTTAGATACGGTGGTGTTTAGAAGGCCTGGTGCCCAGAATATCTTGTTTAGGGTATTAAGCATTAAGCAAGTACTGTGTATCAATGGCAGCACAAGCTTCTTACAGAAAACCCGCTCAGAAATCCACGATACCCTTTTTGAGATTACTGTAATATCTCTAAATGCCATATGGGGAATTAATCAACAAGTAAGGATCAGCTATGCCCCCACAGGCTAGGAAAATGCAGCACATACAATCACAGTACATCCCCAGGAGAACTCAGATTGGTCAGGGTGTCATTAGCCAGAGCACTGGAGCATTTCTGCCAAAACTCAACTTTGATGACATCACATGTGTTCATAATTGTTCATTGTGATTTTCAGTGATTTCAAGGAATTATGTGTAGATGTAGGGAATAAACTGTTGAAAAATAGTTATTTTCATTTGTGTAACAACGTGCATTCTCTGACAAATATTTTTTTATCTCACACGCAAACACACACACACACACACACAAACACAGCCTATGTGTGTGTATGTATATATAGAGTGAGCACCATAATTCATTGGACAGTGACACGTTTTTTGTTAATTTGGTTCTGTACTCTAGCACTTTGAGTTTGAAAGGATACAATGACAATGAGGTTTAAGTGCAGACTGTCAGCTTTAATTTGAGGGTATTTTTAAAATCCATATCGGATGGTAACTTGAAGGGTTTCTTCTCCTGACTTATTTTTCCAGAGTTCAATAGGAACATTTGTCAGGAGAAACAACCCATAAAGTGATCCATCCATATCTACTTCATATCTAGCAGCAGAGTGATGGTTTGAGGCTCGTTTGATACCTCACACCCTTGATGACTTACAGCCATTTTGCCAACCTTGTATTCCATACTGTTCCAATGTAATTTATAGCTAAATCTAGTCCCACCCCCCAATTCCCATATACATCCATTCAAATGCAGAGAAGTTATAGTATCACTTGTAAGAGTACCAGAAAATAAGATATCAAGAGTTTTTTTGATGTTGTTGGGTCACAGACATCAGGAAGTCATGGCATGCAAAGGATATCTGACCAAATACTTAAAATGATTACTTTATTCTACATTATGTTAAACTATCCAATAGTTTTTGATGCCCGGGCTGAAAATGGGGGGGGGGGGGAGATTGTGTACGAAAGGTTCTATAATTTCTAAATGGTTCATCCAATACGGATGAAAATACCCTCAAATTAAAGCTGACAGTCTGCACTTCAACCTCATTGTCATTGTATCCTTTCAAACTTGAAGTGCTACAGTACAGAACCAAAATGATAAGAAATATGTCACTGCCCAATGAATTATGGTGCTCACTATATTCATATGAAAATGCTAATATGGTCTGCAACTTCCAAAAAAGAGATCTACCACTCAAGCAATTGAGACATAAATTTATTGTGCAGAGTAATATAGACAATGCTGACGCATTTTGACAGTGTCTTTCTCAGACCATATATAAAAGTTGTGGAACAAGTGCATATTTAAATTCAAGTCAAACCAAAAGAAGATGCCTGGATCATCTCATTATAAAAAGTACATTCAAGTTTGCATTATACCCAAATGTGTGTTTGGAGCAGACTTTAACCAAAGCACATACATTGATCTGAACACTGGCTTTAGGGTAAGAAGGTATACTGGTTTTGTGGACTAACCCCTCTATTATTGTTGCTGCTCATTTCCCAGTAAATCAGTTAACTCTAGGCTGATTGTATTGTGTTTATTGGTCTTGCGTTTATCACTGTGTCTGTTTCCATTGATGGAAGCAGTTACTGAAAGGAGTAGAATTCTGGAAACAATTGTATATCTATGTCTCACTTTTACATCATAAAATTAAGGATGACTTTACCTTAATTCCTGCACAAATGTGAATTCACTTACCTTTTTCATAAAAATACAATATTACAACATGGTATAAACATTTCACTAATAACTCAACAATGACCTTTGAAAATCAAATTGATCAGTCATTGGCTAACTGTGAAATAGCCACATCTTTTTGTTCAATTTAGCAGTTTTTTTGTGTGTGCTGGAAAGATATAATCGAAAAAGGACATCTATTTCTGTCTGAGGGGGGTTGTGTTTGGAACCTGCTCAGAAGAGAGGCAGAATCAGGCAGGCAGTTGTGCAGCAGGGAGTGCCTCTCTCCCCTCTGTGTGGAGTCTGTGGTTTGGGCTGCCCGGAGGCTAGGATAATGGCTCCTAGTGTCTGGAGAGATTAAAGGCCGGAGCTGCATTGTTCAAATGCCTCGAGATTAGTTTCCAAGGAGACGGATTGCTGTTGCCATGAGAACGCGAGGGGCCAGGAATTAGGATTGCGATTTTTATGCCCCCTCTTTCCTTCGCTTGTTTCTTTTAGAATATTTTCATTTTTTTTGTCTTCAATTCCCTCTATACCCTTTTTTAAAATGTAGGCCTATTTATTATATCGAGCTGGACATGCTGAGAGAGTGCTGTGAGAGTTGGAAGCAAGAGGTAGAAGCAGCAGAGACAGTTTTGCTTGAGGATGCAGACAGGCAGATGATCCAAATGACACTGAAAATGGGGGAGACGTTGTGTGTTTGGGGGGGGGGGGGGAGGAGAAAAGAGGAGCTGGAGGGTTTTATGATGTTTTTCTCCAATTGAGATTCCTGTCAGTACTGAGCTGGGTCTTTCAAGTTTTTGGCTCTTCTGCCATTTTTCGAAGAGCAAATTAAGGATGAAAGAGTTTAAAGACGTAATCTGGGCCAGTTTTAATTGGCTGACAAAAGCTTATCATAATTAGCTGCTTTCACATATGTATAACAGATTTTTGTATTAGCATATTGCATGGTGGGTTGTCCTAGCCATTTTAAAGCTTCTTAATCGGTTCACCTCCTATTCAAAATACTGTATAGCTTTTAACCCTTTAGAATTTAGCCTCAATAGCCAACCTGTAAGTTACATGTCCTTATGATCTGTAGGCCTCTGCTTATAATACATTATTTTCCCTGATCTTATTTTTGTATGTTCTGCCATGAGATAGTATTTCAGTTACTGAAATACTGTGTCAGTTTCACCTTATAACAGAAGCTAGTATAAGCTATTATAACAAATTTGGTTTCAGTTTTACTCATCGTATCGAATATGTCTCACATGGGATCTTCCAAACAAAGCACATCTTTATCAGCTAACAAAATCAGCTGGATAATTAATTAATATTTTAGAGAAAAGATGCTTGCTATGGGAGTCCTGTTGTCATGAATAAAATGTCTGCCTGTTCTGTTGTAGTAGGCCGTGGCTGGTAGTTTGTAAAATAGACATTGGCTGGAGGCGAGTGCGTTAAGCGTTCTCACCCCTCAGCTACAGTGCTCCCCGTGCAGGTGTAGGGTGGCACCATGGTCTAAAAAGCTACTTGTAGGTTGTACTACGCTGTACTGAAAATCAACATTTTGACCAATCAGATGGGTGGGAAGAGGCATAGATGTACAGATAATACTTTCTCTGTGCATAGCGTGTTTTGGTAGCAGAAACAGTTGTTTCTGTGACTGGTGGGTTAAGTAAAAATGGCTGTGCTCTTCCCCAGGGGAGGAATGGCGCAGGTGAGGAAGTCCTCCTGCGACGGGATGCGGACAAACTCCCGCGCTGAGCTGCGTGTCCCCCAGGTGTCTGCACGGCAGGAGATCCTCACCAGCCTGGTGTCCGCTCTGGATTCGGTGGTAAGTCACACCCAAACTAGGAAATGCTACACTAAAAAGCACACACAGTTCAAACTTTCAGTTCACAAATCTGAATGAGAATATTGAAATAATTTCATACTTTGCTTAAAAAAAACATGATACCGTCATGAAATATCCCTATTGGCTTATTGAAAGGGGAATATGGCCAGACCCAAAAATAGCAAGTAAAATTTATTCTGGGTCACTCCATTTTGAGCAAGTCTATAACTGGAGCTGAGTGATACTTGGTCTGATTAATATTTTTTATAGGAGCTGATTTCTGTTCTTTTATCTGATCATAATAACGTATGATGGCAATTTTGGAAGGTGACCCCATTTCTGAACTTGTCTTCCAGTGCACTGCCATGTCCAAACTCAACGCCGAGGTGGCGTGT
Organism: Ilyophis sp. 1 JC-2022; assembly: GCA_022702515.1. Lineage (NCBI taxonomy): Eukaryota > Metazoa > Chordata > Actinopteri > Anguilliformes > Synaphobranchidae > Ilyophis > Ilyophis sp. 1 JC-2022. The sequence goes on along the minus strand of CM040401.1, from coordinate 60,401,241 downwards.
GTCACAGTGCACGAGGACAGCGTGATCGCCGTGGGGACCGATAAGGGCAGGGTCTTCCTCAACTCCAGAAAGGAAATACAAACCGACTTCCACAAATTTTGCAGTTAGTCATTTGGATTGTCAATTTACATAATAGAGTGTTCTTGAGAGATAGTCCGGAGTCACAATCTGCTGCCTGCCCAGCCTAACTTTGAGATGTGACTTTCAGTACTACATGAAATGTTATGCTCTGTTACAGTGGACTTGAGCTGCAGCATGTCACAAGTAATTACATGATGTAGTTAGCATTAGCTTGCGCCCTAGTGCTCTCTCTCTCTGGCAGATCAGTGTTTCACCGCAAGTGTTGAATGTATTATCGGTGTAGGTTTACATAGTGTGTTCTCAGTTTTGAACATGCTGACTCTCTCAGGAGTACCCAGTCTACAAACACTGAGCACCCATGCCAAAGCCCAGGATGGCGAGCCCTCCAAGATGGGCAAAGAGGGTGGGCATGGAATGCAGCGGAACACGGCTGAGTCCCACTCCAACATTTTTGTCCTGAGGAAGATGGTGGAGGAAGTTTTCAGTGTTCTTTACAGTAAGCCCTTCCCCCACGCAATCCGTGCTCGTCTGCATAGTAGTAAAAATTAATTATTAACATTTACATCTGATATGAATTGGATGTTTCATGCAAGGAAACCCCAAGGAGAGTGTATGATTAACCCCAAAGAGAGTGTATGATTTTATTTTATGGATTAAAACTTGTTAGTTCACCAACTGAAAAATTGACTGTAAGCTCTTCTCCAGTCCAGAAAGTAATCCAAGATATCTCCTTTGTCTCAGGAACGGTCCTTATAAGACAATGAAAATTCCTGATGTGCCCAGTGTTGTTTTTGGGTTTCATTTGATCAAGAGTAACTGATTGTTCCTTTGAACTGATGATCAGGAAATCCGAGTTCTAACTCTAACAATGAATCAGGATAAAAGACAGTAGATTGTAGGATTTAAGAGTTCATTCTCTTTGGAAGCAAGTTAATTGGTTCATGGACGTTTCTCTTGGTGATAATCCACAGGTGAGGCTGTTGGGAAAAGCAGTCTGGTGCCTGTGCCTTATGAGTGGATCCTGAAGGACCCCACTTCTGTGGCCATCCATGGTCTGCCTGATGGAATCTCCCTGAGGAAGCCTTCTGAGTATGACACCAAGACCTTAATGAAGATCTTGGAGCAGAGCAACCGCATTCGCTTCATAGTCAAAAGGTAGGCCTGTTATCTAATAACGTTTGTTATTAAATTTAGGTACTTGCTGTTCATGATCTTGCTGGAATTCTATAATATATAAATATTTGTTGAGTTTCTCAATGCCATGGACATGTGGCTTAGAGGTGAGAGTGAATGGGGTCATGAGTTTGCTCTGTATTCTTCTTGGACCACCTGCAATCAGACCCACGGAGGACCCTCCTCGGGATGCCATGCCCTGCCCAGATCTTAACCACAACTCCTCTAGCACAAAAGGCCTGGCCAACCATGCCACGGTCAAGCTCTCTGGCCAGGAGATGTCAACCAGCAACTCCATGCTCTCAAACTTCCTATATGGCATGCCAATGTCCTCCCAGCCTCACCCGGATGGGAAACTGGAGCTGAAGCCCACCTCTCTTCACAGCGTCAATAAAGACCGGCCGGCCACCTGGCCACCTGGGGCTGAAAAGCTGACCCCTGCCATGGACTGTGCCGACAACGGTGAGTGGTATTTGCAGTCGTTGGTCAATCTCTTATTTACAAGTATAAGCTGAAGCAGTTGTATGCACACCTATGTGTTACTGATGATAAATCGAATGGCTTATTGGAACACACATACGTACTTGAAGTGTTTACACTTTTCAGAAGTGAACACCGTTATTTAATGCAGGAGTTTGTTTCCTGGCCTGACAAAGAACCACGTCTGGTTTGAATATCCTTTCAATAAAATGTGGAATGCGGGGAGCTAAATAATATTAGCAATAGGTTCTTCAGCATTTCTTTTCTATTTGGCATGTATATAAATAAATAGTTTTGAAAGATCAGGGCTCTCAGATGGGCAGTAAAGCCACTGTTGCTGGGGCATTATCTCTTTTCATTTCGCTGCAAATAGGATACCTGATACTGATATCTCAGTATTAACGCAAGTGAAATATTTAATGTTTTAAAAGCAGTTTATATACGGTGATAAATTTTGAATTTTGAGGTCATTCTAATGTAAAAGAACACATTGCACTTTTCTCCCCTACCTCACCTCAGATTTAATACCTAAACCTCAGACCTTAGATTAAATCTCCTTACCATTAAATTAGATGACTCCCTCTCCGTATTCCTAAACTAACATTACATAAAATGACTAATGGCATGGTAGGGGTATATGTATATAACTGTAAACTGGAATACTTCAGCAGTCAGGTACAACCCGCTTACACTTGTACTGTGCTGTACTATCCTGTGACTGCTTTTTTGCAGTTTGGAAAACACAGATTTTCCAAACTACAGAAGTAAACGTATTACTGAACCGCAGCTGAAAGCAGTGTTTTATGGGGTGTGAAGATGATGTCCTCGCAAAGCCACAGCTGTGTGTGATTTGCCTCATTGCTTCCTTTCCACTCTTTCTTCTCGCAGGTGAACGATTAGCAGTGCCTGGAGATCGGGGCCACAGCCCCCCTGGCATCCACGTGTCCAAACGGCTGCTGTTCTCAATTGTGCATGAGAAATCAGGTACTGTTGGTGCAGGACGAGGCAAGGACAATACCGTCCTTTTTGTAAGACCTGCCATAATACGCCACATACCTCCCTCCTACGTGATGAACCATAGATTCCTTTCACAACCATAGTCATAATGACTTGAATTGAAATGCAGTTTTATATGAACGTATTTGTCCTTTGATGCACTGTAGTATTGTGATTGCGTTATTCAGTTCTTTGAAGTAGACATTGTGGGCATTTTGATGTAAAGCGCTTAGGGTGATATTACCTCAGTCAATGGCTTATCTTATCCAAATGTGGATATTCTTCAGTCACAGGCAATATGGAGTTTGGTAGAAATATCCCATTCCATGGGTTCAGAGCTAAAATGTTGAGCTTGTGGAATGGAGAAGCTGTGTGTAACCAGTGGGATTATCTGAAGTTTGCACACCTTTTATTTGTTACAGTTGGGGCATGTAGTGTACAGTATGTCAGCAGTGCAGCGCTTTACACCATAAAAAGGAAAGTATGTTAGTTTCATTGGAAATTAATGTCGTTTGTCGTGCTGCTAACCCAATCATAAGGCCTGTACAGATAGAAGGGGAGCCCCACTCCAGCCACGCCTGACAAATAGCACTTATCTGGGTGTTACACAGCAAACATTATGCTCCAGAATCCTGACCACATTGCAGCTTAGATGGAAGGACAAGGACTGACTTGGAGGATAACAGGGTGGCCAGATTGAGAGTGAGCCACTCTGGGAATTTGGCCAGGACACTGGGGTTGCCATTTCTGCTGCTTGCGACATGCAGAGTGGGATCTTTAATGACCACAGAGAGTCAAGACCCTGGTTTTACTGTACGTCCCCTTTATAAGACACAAGTGCTGCAGTATGAAGGATACCAGAAACAGTGGATATAATCTCTGACTCTGTCAAAGAAAGAACACAAATGATGCGCTGAATCTTGGTTTGTAGCTGGTGTTTATGTATGCATTTGCCTATTTTGCCTTTACAGAAAAATGGGACACATTTATTCGAGAAACAGAGGACATCAACACGCTACGGGAGTGTGTGCAGATCCTGTTCAACAGCCGCTACGGTAAGTCAGCCCTTCCCTTGCATTAAAACCCTTGTCTTGCCCTTGTGCCAGTGTGAGACAGGAGTCCCAGTGAGCCTGTGAATCCTTTTAATACAGCTGGCTTCAATACACCTGGAATTAGCTATTTGAATATGGGTTCTGTACGACTGAGGCAATATGTGTGAGTGAATGTTGTCTCGACTGTTCTGCCAAAACCCCACTTCAGCCGAGGCACTGGGCTTGGACCACATGGTTCCGGTGCCGTACCGGAAGATTGCCTGCGATCCGGAGGCCGTGGAGATCATCGGGATCCCGGACAAGATCCCCTTCAAGAGGCCGTGCACGTACGGGGTCCCCAAACTCAAGCGTATTCTGGAGGAGCGTCACGGGGTCCGTTTCGTGGTCAGAAGGTTAGCCTGCCTCGCCCCACTCGCCTCTCTGCAGAGACGCATGGAAGATTGTGTGATTACAGGGCCCTGACTTCAAGTCTCTGATGATGAACACTTGATGAAACTATGCAGCCCATTAAAACCCAGGCCTGAGTGGGCACTAGAGATTGTGCCTAATGCTGGAGGTTTGTTGGGTTCTTAGGATAAAGGAGTCAACCAACTGTAAATGATGAGCCTGGCCATCTGGCAATTTAGGATCCTGCCTCCAGTGTAATATTTCATGCTGTCAGTAGGAACCAGTGCCATAAGAAACACAGCGTGGGGGAAATTCATTTGGCATAATAAGTAAATATGTTTTCTAGAGTTGGCTGTTATTTCAACCATATGCTAAAAGTCATTTAAATATCTTGGCATATCTTAAGTTAACGCAACTTTGCATAATGGTCAACATTTCCAGCCTTAACAGCAGCTTAAAATCAGCAGTCTTTTTTTTCCTCAGATGCTAATGGTCACTGAGAAAGCTCCCTGTGGTGAAATAGTACAGTTACCATTATTCAAGGACAAATAACCATTCTGCGTGCTTCAATGTAGACTGTAATACAGTTGGATTATGGTGTTAGCTGTGCCGACCTTTAGTAGAATAATTTTAGAGTCTAGATAAAATGCCAATGAAAATCCATCACTCGTTGTGAATTCAGAGCCAGCAGTGAACATAACCTTCCAAATGTAAAGACATTTTAGCGTTGTTTCTGTCCTGCTAGTCATGCTTTTATCCAGACTTCTATTCAGACCAATGGATGCTTCTGTACTCATTGTAGACGGCACCTATGATTGTGTGTGTAATTGCTTTCTCCTCTCATTACAGAATGTTTGATGAAAGGATTTTTACAGGTAATTATCTCATTTTTAATGAGGGTATTATCTGTCTTGAAATTAATGGATTTCCCACCAGCTAACATTTCAACTTTGATTGTAGTCATAACAGACTTGGTATTGCTTGCTTCTTATTACTTCAGCGTCCATTCTCAATATGCACAGTAGCGGAACTGCTATGAAGGTGTCCTGCGCAGTCAGTATTGCACGGCTGAGATTTCCACCGTGTATGAATTGTATCCTCTGCCGCCTCCTGTCTCTGCAGCTGCGGGGAAGGCGTCGAAGGACGAGAGCAAGCAGGAGATGGGGTCCTCGTCCGAGAACAGCTTCGTGGAGACTCCCAGGGTGCAGTCGGCCTGCCTGGAGGTGGTCAGCAATGCCCACAGCAGCAGGTCAGCCTGTTCCACTGGTTCTGCAGCACGGGCATAGGGGGCATCACTTAATTACTGGCACTCAGGCGACTGGCTGATTTATATGCAAATTCAATCTAACATTGGCATTGAAGGGAGAACAATTCCCTCTATGCATACCCCTGTTTCTGTGAACGGTCCCCGTGAACAGATCGGATTAAATTGGAGGTGGGAGAAGAATGTTAAGAGGGCAACAGAATTGTCAATTTTATGAATCTTGGACTTGCATTGAGAAAAAAATAATGTATGTATATATACACAGTATATGCTTCATATTTCTTCTAAAAAATTGTATCTCTTAATGACAATATAAATTGTATTGTAAAAGTAAATCTTCCCCATTCTTTCAGATCTACCAGCTCTTGTGTAAGTCCTTTAGCAGACTGCGAAGCAGGTTAGTGGTGGGCAATTTTACCTCCTGTGCAATTTACCAAAGCACGCAGGACTTTTTGTTTTGGCAGCTTGAGAATAATAAGAAATGTGATTGGAAGCATTTTATTCTTGTCATGATCCACTCTTTGTGTCTGTTGGAATGTAGTCCTCGGATGCAGTACTTTCAAGGTTATTTCAAGATTATTCGATTATTTCACTTAGTTTTTCTGTCTAAAATACCCACGAAAGTTTAAATGTGCAAAATATCTACAGTGACTAAAACTTCAGAAAGTATTGCATTGTTGTTTTGTCTTTTTTGCTTTTTAAGGACCTTCAGGAGATTGCATTCCCTTGAAAAAAATTAAAACTGAGCCTCCAGACGGAGAAATTATTCAAGTGACAGTGCCAGGTAAGAAGAAGAGTAGTTGTTAAATCTAACAGACTCAAGGGCTTCAGGTAAATGTAATGCAAAGCTCAAATTTCACAGCTGTCTGGGAACTTCAAGTACAATCTAAAATTGCCTTTGGGATCCAGGTGCTTCACTATTGGCAGGCAGAAGAATACTGAGCTAAAGAAGATTTTTAGCTAAGAGTTAAAACTTCTTTAAATTTGTTTTCTCAAAGTTGAGTAAAGTCAAGGTCAGTATGTATTGAATTTGCTTCAGGGATTTAAATAACAGAAAGGGATGATCTTAACGCAAATGAGAACTGTTATGTTACAGTGCCTACAAACAAAAATATCAAACTTGCTTGCAAAAGCTTGCAGTGTCATTTTGCTTTATTTTAGACGATGTTGACTGAATGCTTGATGCCGGAGGGCTGTTCTGTGAAGCCCAATCAGATAACAGCGTGAAAGCGTAACGGCATCCGGTATGTTATGACCCTGTGCTGTCCCTCGTCTCAGATGCCAGCCTCTCTGCGGACGAGCCGAGCGAGTCTCTGGCCGATGCTCTGGCCCTGGAGAGCCGGCGCCCCCTGGAGACCCCCGCAGGTAACCGCTGCCTCGCTTCCACACTGCACCGCCAGGACACAGCGCCACCCGGGGGCCACCACCAGCAGTCTTTCTCCTTCTGTTAGGGAGATAGATTTCCAAAAACGTATGGACACCTTTCACAGATATTTCCCCTCCCACCTCCAAGATGTCAATAGTGCCCAGTATCCCAGTGTTCCACCCACTCTCTCTGCCCCTCTCAGTATCACAGGTGACGTGCTCATTCAGGAAAGGCTTCATCCATCATCTTTAACTCACTTTGCATCTGTTTTGGCAAAAAAATTTTCGAGAGGAACAGACTTTTAGCAAAGCTAAACTATCTTTGAAGAGTTCCAGTTAGCACATTATAAGCTGCAGTGGTAATGAGTTGCTGCAGATCTCTTCAAGGTGTGGAGTTAAAAATTGAATGGGTGGGTACTTTTCTAGAACCTGAGTTTGACACCCTTGCATTAAACTGTACTGTTCTTACAGTCAAGCCTGTTCCCCAAAGAAACTTTTGCTTTTCAATACAGGTCTTATCACCTGCCATTTTTTACACAGGACATTTGAAAGACAGCATCACATTTGTCATTATAACATCAAGCAGAAATCTGCAATATGGGGGAACAAATGAACAACCATTTTATATATTATATATTTATCATGTATCTTTTAGTCTGATGAATATATATGGCAGTGAGCAAAGTCATGCTTCTGCTTTTTATCACTAGGTAGTATGAGGAAAGTACTACAGCAGGAACACTCTTTCAACAATTAAGAGGTTCATGAAGACAAATGGATGAGGACATTTAGTTTGCCTCTGACACCACTTCAAAACGTGGACTTTTAGTACATAAATACAAAGAGGTTATGTTTTTTTCCCAGTGTGAGTTTTGCTGTTGGATTTCTTTGCTCCTCTCTGTTGGTTTCAGGTTTGACTGTACATATCTCATTTAAACGTTAGCCCTGCAGCCAACCCCTTATATGAAAATCATATAGAAATAGCTTGTCCTCCCTGGTGAATTATTCATACTGTTCACGTAATATTGTGTAGTGTAGAGTGCGTTCAGAATGTGTCCACTTTTTTTAGCACAAAGTGTACAAGTCTTTCCTCCACCCAGTTCCCAAAACCCATGCCCCAGTATACAGATTGACATTTTGAGCAAGTATGGACACTTGAGACCCATTCGATTCTTAATTTAAATTTAGAAATAAATGAATGATGCTGGAATGTTTTAAAATATATATTTCCCGGGGCGTAAAGACTCATATACAGTGGGGACGGAAAGTATTCATACCCTTCACTTTTTGCACACTTTATTGTGTTGTAGATTTAATTTTAAATGGATAAAATTGCCATTTTTGCCCATCAATCTACACTCAATAACCCATAATGACAAAGTGAAAACATGTTTTTAGAAATTTCTCATTTACATAAGTATTCATACCCTTTGCTTTAACGTATTTATATACTTATTATATAAGTATCATATTTAATATTTGGTAGCATATTTTTTGCATGCTGTTACTTTCTGAAGTCTGTGACCCATAAACATCAAAAAACTCTCGATATCTTAATTTCTAAAAACATGTTTTCACTTTGTGATTATGGGTTATTGAGTGTAGATTGATGGGCAAAAATGGCAATTTTATCCATTTAAAATTTAATCTACAACACAATAAACTGTGCAAAAAGTGAAGGGGTATGAATACTTTCCGTCCCCACTGTATACTTATGTAAAATATATTTTATTTGGACGTAAAAAACTGTAGCAAAACTGTGATCTGGAGATCCACCGAAGCTGGCATTTCTTCCCAGGAAAATCTTGCTCATGTGTTCATACTTACTCTCAAACTGTCAGTTTTTTTCTGTAATCTTTGTTGGCTTTTACTTCATTGTTTTGAATTTTTCAATTAAACCTTTGTTTTGCAAATTAGAAGTGAAGCCTGCCACTCCAGGTAAGTTCGGAAATATTGAAATAAGAGATGGAGTATAAAATGGTTTATTATGTTTAAGAATGTTTGCATATGCAACAGGAAAAGCACAATTCGAAAGGTTGCAATAAGGCTGACATTTCCCATTACATTGGTCTGTGTTATGGGACCAAATACATATGGCAACTTGGAAATCAGACCAAATGCAAGAATTCCGTTTCTGATCATATTTTCTCCCTTTCAGCTGAAGCACTATCAGAGCAATCCACTCCCCAGGGACCCAGGAGGTCTGTCGAAGGTAATGACTCCAGCTACCACACCAAATATCAGGTCCCTTTCATGAGTTTGTTGACTTTTCTGTTGTTTTTTGTTGGGGAGAATGTTCATGTTGATTGAATAATAGGTGTGATACCTCGTCTTGTTGGAAAATATATGTTTACCTCATTACTCAAACTAAATTGCGTTTAACAATATATTATTTATATTTATGAGAGTTTTAAATCTGCATGCACCATTAGTAAGTAGCACATTAGATCACTTGCCTGAGCACAAGCTGCCCCGTGTATTGTGTGGAGAACATCAGAGTCCAGCCTATTTGTGCTCTTTCAGAGGATCTCGGTGAAATGATTCTGCAGCTTCGGAAGCAAGTGGAAAGCCTCTTTAGTGCCAAGTACTGTAAGTTATGCAACATCAGCTTCAGTAAACCGTCTGCTTTACAGTAGCAAGTAATTACACCATTTTGGAGGACTTCAGCATCCACACATATGTCTTATTCTCTATCTTACATGCTCTATTAGGCTGTATGACAAAGTAATAGACCAGATGGAATTGGTTATAAATCACCTTTGTACTAGACATTTTGGTTTTGACAACTGAAATCTTTCTGCTGACCTTCATATTAAAGTGAAGTGCTTAATTGGAAAACCTTGAGTAGCTGTAGTTAGATATATGCATCCAGTGGTGATTGTAAATTGAACTTCAGAGCCTTCTGGTGGCATTTTAAGATTTTTGCAGAGAAGAAAATTAGGCTTTTTGCCATAGTATCTGCCTCCTCTAGGGTAAGCTTTATTAGTTTGACTGTATCTCCCTCTCTCTTTACCTCTTTCTCTCTCTCACTCTCTCTTTCTCCCCCTCCCTATCTCTCCCCCTCTCTCCCTCTCTCTCTCTCTCCCCCTTCCCCTCTCTCTCCCTCTGTGACCCTCTCTCCCTCTCTCTCTCTCTCCCCCTCTCTCTCTCTCCCCCTCCCCCTCTCTCTCCCTCTGTGACCCTCTCTCTCTCCCTCTCTCTCTCTCTCTCTCCCTCTCTCTCTGCTGCAGCTGAGGCTCTGGGCCTGCCAGAGCCCTCCAGGGTGCCGTACTCTAAGTTCCAGTTGTACCCAGATGATCTGTTTGTCATCGGGCTTCCAGAAGGCATGTCGTTCCGCAGGCCCAACTGCTTTGGGGCGGCAAAACTGCGCAAGATACTGGCGGTCGGCAATCAAATCCACTTTGTCATCAAGAGGTGAGCTGTCACATGACTATTGTCTCATGAAAGAAGCCAATGAAAGCGATGGCTCGAGGTGTGAAAACCATAGGAAGCCTATGAATAAATTTTTATTTTCTGCCATTTCTTAGCGTATCAACATTTTTCCATTTTGACCCTTTGTGAGCTTATGCTATATAAACAGGTCTCTTTAAAAAATCTTAAATCTATTGTAATGACTGCTGATGTACCATTGCATGAACTCTTCTAGACCGGAGTTATTAAGCGATCCAGTCAAGCTTGAAGCTTCTCCCCTGTCAGCTTGCAATCCAGGTGAGCCAGCATGACTGTCAATATCTCTCATTAGTCAGCAGTAAATTATAATGAGTGTGTTGCAGGTCCAAATTTCAGGTGGTGTAATGCTGCTTAACCTAAATTGTTTTCATAAAACATCCAGCTGTGTAAATGGATGACAAGTAAAAACACAAGCTATAAATCACCCTGGATATGTCTGTTAAAAAATATTGATGCAAAGTAAAATGCTCCGTGTTAATTCCACTGTCACTGTGTTTATATGAGTCCAATCGAGACCAAGTGTACACTATGAGAGTGAAAACATACTCTGTCAGAGTTGATTTAACACTGAACATTTTAAAGTGATGCAATAACAATATCTCAAAGTTATATTATATCAACAGAGCTGAACCTTTTCGGGTCACTGGCACTAATCCATAATGCACCATCATCTGTGCATTAGTGTGCATAGTCATTAAGCAATAATTAAAAGTAGATTATAAAAATTCTAGTGGAGAAAATTATATTTTCATGACAACTCAGGTGTGATATTGCTTCTTTAATCAGCGGCAGACCTTGACTGCAAAGACGATGTGCTGGAAGATGCTGGAGCTGCATCTAAAAGGCCAGGCTACTCAGGTAAGCCAAAGAACCACCACACAATATGTGTACCTGTGCATTCCCTATTGCCTGTAGAACTAAAGTGTCAGTAGCTACAGGATGTAGATGGATAAGTCACAGTACTAATGAATCCGTTGGGTCATTACAGTGTTGACTGGGAGTTATTATTATTCTATGATACATGATAAAATATAAAATGAATACATTTGTTATTACATACAGTGCCCTCCACAATTATTGGCACCCCTGGTAAAGATGAGTAAAAAGGGTTATAAAAAATTCACCTTTTGGTGAATTAACTTAATCTCACACTGAAAAAATGAGAAAAAAAAAAATTAAAAAAAAAAAAAAAAAAAAAAAAAAAAAAAAAAAAAAAAATAATAATTTTTTTTAAAAAAAATGTGTGCCACATTTAATTATTACCCTATAAATTATTATGAACAAAAAATAACTGAATTTTTTTTTTTTTTTTTTTTTTTTTTTTTTTTTGTGTTTTTGTTACTTTAGTTTTTTTTAGGACTTTCAAAGCCAATATCATGACTTCCTGTTTTTCACTGGGGGGTAATAATATGGTGACACAGATAGCAATATTTATTATTCATACATCACAATGGGAAGAAAAGAGAGAAACACAAACAAAAAAAAGGGAAAAGTGTGTGTGAGCTCATAAGTCAGGGAATGGCTAAAAAAAAAAAAACTACTCACCTGAAAATGCCCATATCTACCGTTAGGGCAATACTTAAAAAGTTCAAAGCAACTGGAACTGTTACAAACGTGCCTGGAAGAGGACCCATGTTTATTTTGCGCCCACGCACAGTGAGGAGGATGGTAAGAAAGGCAAAACAATCCCCAAGGATTACTGTTGGAGAATTACAGAGGAAAGTAGCATCTTGGGGTCATCAAGTCTCCAAAACTACCATTAGACGTCATCTCCATGCCAACAAATTATTTGGAAGGCATGCCAGAAAAAAGCCTTTCCTGTCATTTCACCACAAATGTAAGTGCCTGGAGTTTGCTAAACGCTACTGGAACTTTGACTGGAACCGTGTTCCATGGTCAGATGAAACGAAAATTTTGCTTTTCGGCAACCAACACTCAAGGTGGGTTTGGCGTAAAAAGAAGGATGTCTATACCGAAAATAACCTGATCCCCACTGTTAAGTATGGTGGAGGTTCCGTGATGTTGTGGGGCTGTTTTTTCTCCAAAGGCCCTGGGAACCATGTTAGGGTACATGGCGTCATGAACTCCATGAAATACCAGGAAATTTTAAATCTGAATCTGGCTGCCTCTGCCAGGAAACTAAAACTGGGTTGTCGTTGGATCTTCCAGCAGGACAATGATCCAAAACATACGTCCAAATCAACACAAAAATGGTTAACTGAACACAAAATCAAGCTTCTGCCATGGCCATCTCAGTCCCCTGATCTAAACCCCATTGAAAACCTGTGGGCTGAGCTGAAGAGGAGAGTGCACAAGAGAGGACCTAGAACTCTGGATGATCTGGAGAGATTCTGTAAAGAGGAAGGATTCTTTGCTCTGTATTCTCCAACCTTATTAGATGTTACGGGAGAAGACTCAGTGCTGTTTTATTGGCAAAGGGAGGCTGTACAAAGTATTAAAGGCAGGTGTGCCAATAATCGTCACACATGGTTTTGTTAAAAAATAATTATGTCTTGATGAGGGAATTTTTTTTCTCAGAATAAATTAACTTCAATTAAAGGTTGGATTTTTCAAATTTTTTCAATGTGATTAAGCTGAACGCTGAATCTTCTATAACCCTTTTTACTCATCTTTACCAGGGGTGCCGATAATTGTGGAGGGCACTGTATATGACATATATTATTGCATTCATGACTCACATTGTAGATAGACTAGTAGTAACAAGTATGACCTTTCCTATTAGGTGAGGTATTTAACTTCAATTAAGAAGAAACCATCTGCATGAACAAATTATATGACTATAATCGCAGTATACAAATGTGTTTGACACTGTATAAAGAGGATGACATTAATTCAGGGAATAAATGATCTGAGGGAATCAAATGTAATTAACAGGTTGTGATTAGCAATCGGTGAACACTACTGGTCAAAAGTTTGAGAACACCTGCTCAATCCAGTTTTTTCATTATTAAAAATACTTTGAACTGTATAAACTTGTCTATACACATTTAATATTTAATTATATGACATGTGTCCTTATATAGGCAGATATTATAAGTGAATTGCATGCAAAAGTTTGATTTTTAAATGAAAATGGCAATTTTGTAAGTACATTGGGAGGGGTGGAGGGGGCATTGTTTTGTTATTTTAATAAATTGGTACATACTGGTGTTAATGATTATATCTATCTTAACAGGTGCTCCAGGACCTGTAGAATTTTTCATATTTAGAAAAAATAAAGACCACCTGCCATATTTAAAGAGAAATTGAGTTTATTCCTACATAAGTTTCACCACATGCAGTACCATGCATTTCCAATAGAATGAAGAAGGGTGAAACTGATGGGGGATTAGACCCCATTTTTAAATATGATGGGTGGTCTTTATTTAATTTTTTTCAAATATGAAGAATTCCACAGGCCCTGGAGCACCTGTTAAGATAGACATCATCATGAACACCAGTATGTACAAATTTATTTAAATAACAAAACAATGCCCCTCCCCACCCCTCCCAATGTACTAACAAAATGAATTTTCATTAAAAAATTAAACTTTTGAATGCAATTCACTTATGATTATCTGCTTATATAAGGACACATATCATATAATGAAATATTAAATGTGTATAGACAAGTTTATACAGTTTAAAGCATTTTTAATCATGAAAAAACTGGTTTGAGCAGGTGTTCTCAAACTTTTGACCAGTAGTGTATAACAATGACCTTGATGTTTGCTACCTTTGTTTATAGACACCTTAGAGGCTAAACTGTCCAGAATCGACTTAGCCAATACCCTGAGAGAACAGGTCCAAGATCTGTTCAACAGAAAATATGGTGAGGCACTTGGCATTAAGTACCCGGTCCAGGTGCCCTACAAGCGGATAAAGAGTAACCCTGGATCAGTCATTATCGAGGGCCTACCTCCTGGCATACCATTCAGGAAACCCTGCACCTTTGGATCCCAGAACTTAGAGAGGATTCTGGCTGTGGCTGACAAAATCAACTTCACCATCACCAGGTAGAAACTGTAGTAAAGGATGTAATGGCTTCAAAAGAAACCATTCCTACATTATAACTGTGCGCTTAACACATAACCGCAATCCTCTGGAATAACCATTCAACCATTCCTACATTATAACTGTGCGCTTAACACATAACCGCAATCCTCTGGAATAACCATTCCTACATTATAACTGTGCGCTTAACACATAACCGCAATCCTCTGGAATAACCATTAAACCATGTTAAAATGTGTTTTTAGTACAATAGGAGTATTTGTGGACAGTGAAAACTTACTGCTTTTTTTTGTCATTTACACAGGCCATTCCAAGGACTTATCCCGAAACCAGGTATAACAGATTGTTCTGTATTTGATCATTACGTTAAATATTTTCACTTCATTTTAAGATCCTTATGTCATAACATTGACTTAGCTGCTCATAAGGTCTCATAGGGTAATGTTTGAATGACCACCTGTGTGGCGTTCTTTCTAAAACAGAACTTCATGAAATGATGCCTCACGTGCCATTTCACGCTCCCTCCCTGTCTTGTTCACGTTTGACCAGGATTTTGTCTTTTCAGCACCTCGACGGATCACCTTGTTAAAGAAGGCTTATGCATCAATAAGTGGTGAGTTCTCATCACCTAAAGTTCATCATTGTGTTTTTATCTCATCACTTTTCAATTAGTCTGCTATTCATAGGTAGTAATGAGAAGTACGTAACTATATTGGATCATCAAAATGTCATCAAAACACTACAAGTAATGTAGCATCATATTATTACACGTACTGAAATGAATATAATGGATAAATTCCAATGTTAATAAATGACATTGTTGTTGCTCAGTATTTTAGTTCTGATGGATGTGTAGTTTGTGGTCATTGGACACATAGTAAAGATATGCTGGCCTCGCGGTGGTACAACAGTAATGCAGTTGTTCTCCGAGGATCGGGGTTGGCGCATGGCCGGTGCCCTGTGTGAGCGGCAATTGGTGGCTGCTCCCGGGTGAGGGGAGGGGCTCGGAGAGAATCGCTGCACATCTAGCGGTCAGGCTTGGAGGAGTTGCGCCCTGAAAAAGGACGTGGCGACCTCCGCTCTACCGGCTGATGGGGTTGTGCAGCAGTGATTCTCTAGCAGTTGCTACACAGGGGGAATTGAATTGGAACAGGGGTTCAATTGGCTACCAAATTGGGAGAAAATGGGAAAACAATCAGAAGAAAAAAAAAAAATATATATGCTTGCAGTGGAGGTGACTGAGGATTGGTGCTGTTCTCCATTTATGATAGATGATGAGGAGGTCAATCGCATGGGGGAGAAAGTCATTCTGAGGGAGCAAGTGAAGGAACTCTTCAACAAGAAATATGGTCAGTTGAGCTTTCACCTTTTCACTGAAGGAGTAATTGAGGTGTAGTTGGCATATTACTCTCAGTTGAGTTCAATGTATTTGAGTCTGCTGTCACTAAAATGTTTAAGTAGCTATAAAAAAGCATTGTGTTTATATGTGAGTGAGTAGGTCTGTGTTGAATATGTGCACTTATTTTTGATTCCCACTGCTGTACTCAAATTATATTTAATACTTATGAAGTTGGTGGCTATGAGATTTCACATTTTTAACATGGAAATGTTCTCCAACGATAAGCTCATTCGAAATGTGTTTACATCTGCTTGTTTGAGGAAGTCAGCCTCAAGTGTGTTTATTAGATAAATAATTAATGGATGAGGTTTCCCTGACCCCATGTGGGGAAGAAAAAGCTTTACTATCTGTGGAACAGCAAAATGCCTATAGAATAGCTGTTAATCAGCCCTTCCACCTACATAAATTCAGCTTGCTCACTCCCACATAAAAAGCCCTGCTCGAAACTTTACTGGGATATTGCTTTCTTTAGGTGAGGCACTGGGCCTGGACCGTTCTGTTCTGGTGCCATACAAGCTTATCCGCGCTAGTCCAGACTCTGTAGAGGTTTCAGGACTACCAGAGGATATTCCCTTCCGCAATCCAAACACTTATGACATTAACCGCTTGGAGAAAGTCCTGCAGGCTAGGGATGAAATCACCATCACAATCAAGAGCCAGCTACAGTGAGTGTTTGCCTGACTAAAATAATACAGTTTCTAAACACCATGGAATTGTGTCTTTAATGAATACATATGAGCTAGATGTGTGGACATAGGAACGATGTTTCAGCCTGTGAATTTGGTTATAATTAAGTAGCCATTTTGCTCGGGAATAAATTTCAAACCGCTTTTTTGTGTGTACAGACCTTTTGCAGAAATTTGTACCCAAAGCTGTAATACAGGTAAGAACTACATATTTTTTTATTTCAAAAACAGAAACTAAGCCATTGCGAGTGTTTATGTGTTTATCAGGTGTAATATACCCTGTCATTTTCCAGCAGGGAAGGAAGGCTCCAGCAATAGGCGCAAACGCAAAAGAGTTCCTGACAGCGCCCAAGTATCTACGCCCCCAGGGGTGGAGTCGAGCGTATCAACCAATCAGATTCCTGTAATGGTCAGTAGCAAATGGAGTAATTATGTGACCGTGTAGCCCTGGGCCAAATCATTAATAGATCTTAAATGTGTTTGTTTGAAATGGGGTGGCACGGTGGTGCAGTGAGTAGCGCTGTCACCTCACAGTAAGAAGGTACGGAGTTTAAATCCCACCCGAGGGTCTTTCTGTGTGCAGCTTACATGTTCCCTGTGTCCTTGTGGGTTTCCTCCCGTGGTCCAAACACATGTAGGTTAGGTTCATTGGAGAGTCTGGGGTGTGAGTGAATGGTGTGTGGGCTCTGTGATGGATTGGTGACCTGTCCAGGGTCCTGATGGATTTTTTAAAAATCAGACACCCCAAGACATTAAGGTTCTAATGCATTTATATTTGCAGATTAGACAGTTGAAGTTGATGACATTTCCCCATCAGAAATTATGGGAAGTGGTGAAGAGAACATACATATACAGGTGCAGCTCAAAAAATTAGAATATCGTGAAAAAGTTCAATATTTTTTGTCACTCATTTCAGAAAGTGAAACTCATATATTATATAGATTCATTACACATAGAGTGAAATATTTCAAGCCTTTATTTCTTGTAATTTTGATGATTATGGCTTACAGCTAATGAAACCCAAAATTCAGTGTCTCAGAAAATTAGAATATTTTGCTTTAACATATTTTTAAAATATCATATTTAATATTTGGTCGCATATCCTTTGCATGCTGTTACTTCCTGAAGTCTGTGACCAATCAACATCAAAAGACTCTCAATATCTTATTTTCAGGTACTGTTACAAGCAATACTATAACCTCTCTGCATTTGAACTGATCTCTATGAGAATTGGGGGGGTAAGACTAGATTCAGCTGTAAATTACGCTGGTACAGTATGGAACACATGACTGGCGAAATGGCTGTAAGTCATCAAGGGTCTAAGGTATCAAACGAGCCCCAAACCATCACTCTGCGTCCAGATATGGAGTAGATGTGGATGGATCCCTTTAAGGGTTGTTTCTCCTGACTTTTTTCCCCATAGAGTTCTATAGGAAAATGAGTCAGGAAAAATAACCCTTGCAGTGATCCATCCACATCTACTCCATATCTGGCGACAGAGTGATGGTTTGGGGCTCGTACGATAGCTCAGACCCTTGATGACTTACAGCCATTTAGCCAGCCATGTGTTCCATACTGTACCAGTGTAATTTACATTACATTACATTACATTACAGTCATTTAGCAGACGCTTTTATCCAAAGCGACGTACAGTAAGTGCATATAGAAAGGTCATCGAAGTAACTACAGAACAGATAAGAAAGCACATTCTTCTCATACAGTATCAGCTATCCCTAGTAACGAACACAGTGCAGTTCACAGTGAACTGGGTAAATCATCTCTACTACAATTCTATTCTAAATAGTATAAACTTGAGTACACAGTTCAACAAGAAGACATACCATGAGGTCCTAGATAAGTATTAGTCCAGGTGGAGCCTGAAAAGGTGTGTTTTCAGGCCACGACGGAAAGCAGGCAGGGTTGGTATTGAGCGTAGGGGAATGGGAAGTTCGTTCCACCACTGGGGAGCTAGGGTGGAAAAGCTCCGCAGTCGGGAGGAGCGAGCGCCATTGACACGGAGGGGGGGAAGTGCGAGGCGCCCTGCTGTAGATGAGCGAAGTGGTCGAGCAGGAACATAGGTCTGGATCAGGTCCTGCAGGTAGACGGGGCCTGTCCTATTAGCTGCAGTGTGGGCCAGGGTCAGAACTTTGAACCTGATCCTAGCTGCAACTGGCAGCCAGTGGAGTGACCTCAACAGGGGGGTGACATGTGAAAATTTCGGGAGGTTAAACACAAGCCGGGCAGCTGCGTTCTGGATCAGTTGAAGAGGGAGTATGGCGCAGGCTGGTAAGCTTGCGAGCAGGGAGTTGCAGTAGTCCAGGCGTGAGGTGACCATAGTCTGGACCAGAAGCTGGGTGGAGTAGGTGGTCAGGTACGGTCGAATCCTCCTGATGTTGTACAGGAGGA
Organism: Ilyophis sp. 1 JC-2022; assembly: GCA_022702515.1. Lineage (NCBI taxonomy): Eukaryota > Metazoa > Chordata > Actinopteri > Anguilliformes > Synaphobranchidae > Ilyophis > Ilyophis sp. 1 JC-2022. Next base: position 60,382,488 of record CM040401.1, on the reverse strand, counting down.
ACCTGCAGGACCGTGCCATCGCCCTGATGTGGTCTTTGAAGTCCAGCTGGTCGTCTAGGACCACCCCCAGGTTCTTTGCAGAGCGGGAGGCAGCCACCACGGTCCCGTCAACGGTGATGGAGAGGTCAAGTAGCGGGGAGGTTTTGTATGGCATGAAGAGGAGCTCTGTCTTGTCGAGGTTGAGCTTCAGGTGATGGGTAGTCATCCACTCAGAGATGTCGGCCAGACAAGCAGATATCCTCTCCTTCACCTGTTGGGTAGAGGGAGGGAAAGAAAGGAAGAGTTGAGTATCGTCAGCATAACTATGGTATGAGAAGCCATGTGAATTGATTACTGAACCAAGAGACTTTGTATAAATGGAGAACAGCAGAGGACCAAGTACAGATCCCTGCGGGACTCCTGTAGACAGGGGATGGGGTGCAGAAACAGAACCCTTCCAAGAGACTTGGTAGGATCTATCAGTGAGGTACGATACAAACCAGGAGAGGGCAGTCCCAGAAATGCCCATCTCAGAAAGTGTAGAGATCAGGAGTTTGTGGTTGACCGTGTCAAATGCTGCAGACAGGTCAAGTAGAATCAGGACAGAGGAGAGGGATGAGGCTCTAGCATTGGAGAGTGCCTCGGTCACGGCCAGGAGAGCAGTTTCAGTGGAATGTCCGGTTCTGAAGCCAGACTGATGGGGGTCAAGCAGGTTATTCTGGTGGAGGAAAACAGACAGTTGGTTATGTACAGCTCGTTCAAGGGTTTTGGACAGGAAGGGCAAGAGAGATACAGGACGGTAGTTCCTGACATCAGAGGGGTCCAAGCTAGGTTTTTTTAAGAGTGGGGTTACACGGGCAGTCTTAAAAACAGCAGGAACATGGCCACAGGTTAGGGAGGTGTTGATAATAGAAGACAGATATGGAACAAGCTCAGCGGATATTGACTGGAGGACTGCCGACGGGATGGGGTCCAGCGCACAGGTGGTTGCGCGCTGGTGCGTCATGAGTTGGAGCACATCTGCCTCCTCCAGAGTCTTGAAGGACGACAGCGTGGCGATGGGTTCGGTATGGGGGATGTGGGGTGTCACCTGAGGTGTGAAGGAGTTGCGGATCATGGCCACCTCCCCCTCGAAGTGGGTTAGGAAGTCATCTGCAGAGAGGGAGGAGGGTGAAGGGGGCGGAGGGGGGATAAGCAGGGAGGAGAAGGTGGAAAAGAGTTTCCGTGGATTAGACACACATGCATTAATTCTAGACTGAAAAAAAGAAGCCTTAGCCGATGTAGTTGTAGCTGTGAAGGCTGCCAGCAGAGTGTGATAGGAGGCCAGGTCATCGGGGGATCTGGATTTTCTCCACTTTCTCTCAGCGGCTCGCAGCAGGGTTCTGCTGGATCTGAGAGAATCTGTCAGCCACGGGGAGGGGGGTGATGGTCGAGCTGTTTTGGAGACAAGAGGACAAAGTGAGTTGAGAGACTGAGAGAGGCAGGAGTTAAACATAGAGGTGGCAACATCAACATGCATATTCGCAAAGGAAGCGGGAGGAGGAAGTTTAGAGAGAGCGGAAGTAGTGAGGGAGGAGTGCGAGAGGGTGCGGAGATTTCTCCTGAACATAACAGTGGGTGGGTCATTAGTAGGGTTGAGGGAGAGTGGGAGGGAAAGAGAGAATGAAATAAAGAAATGGTCCGATACGTGGAGCGGGGTCACCGTGAGTTCAGACGTGGCGCAGCTCCTGGTGAGTACAAGGTCTAGTTGGTTACCAGCCTTGTGGGTGGCAGGCGATGGGGATTGAGTGAGTGCGAAGGACTGGAAGAGTGAGGCGACACTGGGTAGCTGGGAACTCTCTGGATGGAGGTTGAAGTCTCCCAGTAGGATTACAGGGGTGCCATCCTCAGGGAAGGAGCTCAGGAGAGTGTCCAGTTCATCCAGGAAAGCACCGAGCGGACCTGGAGGGCGATAGAGAACTACAATGTTAAGTGTAGATGGGTGGGTTACAGTGACTGCATGAAACTCAAAAGAAGAGAATTTCAGGCAGTGTGCAGTGTGAATAGAAAATTTCCAGGATGAGGAAATGAGCAACCCAGTACCCCCGCCTCGGCCAGAGGCCCTGGGGGTGTGGGAGAAGGAATAGCCAGCAGACAGAGCAGCGGGAGTGGCTGTGTTATCTGGAGTGATCCAGGTCTCAGTGAGAGCCAGGAAGTGGAGGGACTTCACCTTAGCATAGGCAGTGATGAAGTCAGTTTTCTGGACAGCTGAGCGGCAGTTCCATAGTCCACCCACCACTGAGAGTTCCTTATGAAGGGACAGGGGTGGGCAGACCAGGTTAGCCGGGCAGCGCCTGCGGTGGTAGGACCTCCAGGCTCGAGGTATATAGCACAGAGGAATGGGGGTTAAACACATGGTAGGTGGCGAAAAGATAAGAACAAAGTCTTACGAATTGCTGATGAGGCTGCCGTACTTACAGCAGCCTTGGCTTTAATTTATGCACTATTTGCTAATTGCCGATTGCATTCAGCTGCTTGCAGGGTTAATACACTCAGGTGAAGGTACTTGACATTAGCAGCACAAAAGACCGGTTGTAGGCTTAAAACTACATACAAGTCACTTTAAACAGATCGCTAACTGCTGCGATTTACCTCAGCTACACAATGGCTACAAAGCGGTTCAAATTATCTAACGCACAGCTAAAACCAAATGTAAAAAAGATACTTATCGATCCGACGGCAGAAAATCGACACACGCTGTCCAGATGCACTCTGTAGTACGAGTGGTAGACACGCTATAAATACACTCAGGTGAAGGTACTTGACATTAGCAGCACAAAACACCGGTTGTAGGCTTAAAACTACATACAAGTCACTTTAAACAGATCGCTAACTGCTGCGATTTACCTCAGCTACACAATGGCTACAAAGCGGTTCAAATTATCTAACGCACAGCTAAAACCAAATGTAAAAAAGATACTTATCGATCCGACGGCAGAAAATCGACACACGCTGTCCAGATGCGTTGCAGACAGCAGCTGAGCTTGCACAGAGCAGGGTCGGAGAGGAAACCTTTCACAGCTGAATCTAGTCTCACCCCCCAATTCCCATAGAGATCAGTTCAAATGCAGAGAGGTTATAGTATCGCTTGTAACAGTACCTGAAAATAAGATATCGAGAGTCTTTTGATGTTGATTGGTCACAATCAGGACTTCAGGAAGTAACAGCATGCAAAGAATATGCGACCAAATATTAAATATGATACTTTAAAAATATGTTAAAGCAAAATATTCTAATTTTCTGAGACACTGAATTTTGGGTTTCATTAGCTGTAAGCCATAATCATCAAAATTACAAGAAATAAAGGCTTGAAATATTTCACTCTATGTGTAATGAATCTATATAATATATGAGTTTCACTTTCTGAAATGAGTGACAAAAAATATTGAACTTTTTCACGATATTCAAATTTTTTGAGCTGCACCTGTATATCATTTAACATTTCAACTGAAAAATGTCGTTTGTCTGCGTTTCATCGCTGGCCGTAAAGGCTGCTCGTAAGACTGCATGTGAAAGCCAGGTGTGAAAGGTTTCCTCTCCGACCCTGCTCTGTGCGAGCTCAGCTGCTGTCTGCAACGCAAAAAGAAGCAGTTGTAGTATGGCACTGGTTTTGGAGGAGAGCCGTGGATGTCCCAGCTCTCCTGAATTGGCAGGGTGGTTTGTGCTTGGAACGCCGCTGTGGTTGCAGACAGTTGGACATTCCAGATAGGGGTGGGAATTATACAGCCCCGGGTTGGGCAGCAAATTTAAAATAAATAAGAAATGACTATATTTTATCAGATTTTATTTTACCAAATTTCAAATCAGTTTAAATCCAAAAGGAGAACAGTAAAAACAAGTCAAGTGAAACCTGAATATAGAACACGTTTTGTGAATTGATGCCTATATTTATCTCTATCTCTCTCTCTCTCTCTCTTTGTCTCTCTCGCTCTCACTTTTTTTCTCTCTAAATCTGTCGTACTTGTTTTTTTTTCTTCAGCAATGGCCTATGTACATGGTGGATTACAGTGGAGTCAATGTGCAGGTTCCAGGAAAAGTCAAGTACTAGCAGACCAATGGAAACCTCTAAACTAAAACTACGACCTAGAGGACGATGTCAAACAACTATGTATAACCATGACTCCCAATGTCAGCTTTTTTAGAGTGCTGTGGCTATCAGCCTGTACAACTGAGGAAACATTGGCCAAATATGTGGAGATTTTGCTTGGTAATATGTTTAAGGATGAATTTGAGTGCTTTTAGTCAGAGTGAGAAGGTTTTTGAGAAGGCAAAACAAAAGCAGGATGAAAAGTCTCACACAAAGGGGTGGAAGGACAAATGCTTGTTTCCATTTTCAAAAATTAAAACATTAGCTCCGTGCTTCAGAGACAACTAAATACAAAGGTTCTCTGCCAAACAGTGGCCTCGGCTTCTACACAGAATCTACTGAATGTGTGGTATAATATACACTATTTCTTTCACAGAATTTCTCATTTGAAATGCTCCTTCAGAGTCAATATTCTCCTTCCCGCTACACAAGTATCCATTGCCATGTATTCCCAATCCCATGAAGAGGCTCACAAATGTGTGCTTCTCTGCTGCAGAAGAAAGTTTTTTTAGGGGATTTGTTTCAGATGCAGCTCATAAAAACTTGATTTTGTATTTTTTTAAAGTTAAATTTTTTTTTTTCCGCTAGCGGTATACAATTACCCAAGTCATAGTGTTGTCTTCAATAATAATCTGGTTCACACTATATTAAAATGTGTATGATTATTTATTTATTTATTTAAAGAAGAATGTGTATTTGCAGGGATATACAACAAAATGTAATGCCTGGATAGTGTGTCCACCAAATCTTCTCATTTCAAGTCTTCTAGCTAGTCATACCATGCAACACCAGCTACAGTGTGTATAATGGAATAACATGTCTCTAGATCTGTCATTGTATGGATGTGGATATTTTGCAATGCAGTTGTAATCTCACTCCAGGACAAATGTTCAGATATGTTTTCCTGTTCCCTACGTCTTTTTTATATCAAAGCGAATTTAATGGTTACACTAAGGAAAAAGTGAATATGAATGTAATTTGTGTAATGGAAAGGAGAATTATGTATGTTATCCTGTTACAACTGTCTCTCTGGATTCACCAGTATTTCTACGCTGTACCTTAATGCCATTTAGGCCTTTGAAATAAAATGTGTTGCCTTGCATTTTTGCTTACTTTTATTGGTTCCTGATTATTGTGTTGAATTTGTTAAAGGAATGATCACAAATAAATGCACGATTAGGCAATAGAAAGAGGTAAGATAGAAAGCTAGGGTTCCAAATACGTGTCACTAATTATTTTAGTTTGCAGCTTCTGCACTATTCACTCAATTTCTCATGGTTTTTCGTATTTGCATCAAGGACTATGAGTATTGTTTCATTTTGAAATAAGATGTCTCTTCTATATGGGACAGAATATTTCACTGAGCTCTTTATACTAAGCAATCCACAACTAATGCGAATTCGTGAAAATCTGCCGCGTCGTTCCATTTAATAAGCAGATCAGTGAATCTGCGCAACATGACACTCATAAACATCACTGCAGCCGGGTCCCTGCGATTTATTGGCGATCATATTGGGAAAGATAATCTGTGGCTGAGATGTGGACCAAGATTAAGAGGATGAATGGGATATACAGGGCTGCTAGCATTCCAATGCTGATAAAGGAGGACATTGTGGCACGGACAAGTCTGGACAAAGCAATTATGCTAGTTGACACCTTTGTGCTGGTTCATAGCTCAGCTAACTTAGTATCAGATTTTTTGAGTAGTAGGGAATCTGTGCTGCTGCCAATGCTGCCTAGGGGTGAGTGTACATAGGGATGACCCCACATGTGATTACTACAGTTTTTGAGAACTGAAAGCAGCCATTCAGGAGGGAGGGCACACCAGGGGCATGTGTATAAGATCCAAAGAATGATCAAGCCATTCATTACAGGAATTTAGCAGACGCTCTTATCCAGAGCGACTTACACAACTTTTTAGCATTTTTTACATATTATCCATCGATACAGCTGGATATATACTGAAGCGATTCAGGTTAGTGATTCAGGTTAGTGTCCTACCCAGGAATTGAACCGGCAACCTTTCGGTTACAAGGCCAGTTCCTTAACCATTAAACTACACTGCCACCCATTCACTTTTCTGGGAAAATAATCAGAGAGAAGGGGTGATCATTAGTAGGGTCAGACTGGGGCACTGTGGTCTGAACTCAGGTCTGCATATATTGGGGAAACATCTGGATGGGAGGTGTGGTCACTGTCTTGGACACACACACACATCTGTACAGCACATACTTCTGTACTGCACTTCATACACTGGGGAAAGGAGGCACTTTGTACAGGCAATTGTCAGGGTTAGGGGTTGAGGTATTTTTTACTTAAACCACTGCTAAGTCCTGATCAGCAAACAGTAGAGGTCAAGGTGATTCTGTCCATTTTGGACAATACTGGGTTAGGCATTAGGATATAGGCATGGCTGTTTCTTAGTTCACCCTCCGATCCTGTAGGTGACAGCATTGCGCTTTGCAGGCCTGACGATGCCATTACTTTTGACGCGAAGAAGAAGAGCCTGCGATATCAAGCTCAGATTTTTTTTTAAAACGCTGTGAGGGCGAAATGAGCATTAAACATCTGAATAGAGTACTTATTGTGAAGCCAGAAAATACCGATCCAAGCTTCTAGCTTGATTATTTCAAACCTGTCTTGCTCGCTAGTAAGTAACGTTACAGTTGGCTAGTTACCTAACGTTAAATAGTGTAGCTGAAGAAAGGCGGTACTATCAAGATAGCTAGCGTAGTCTAAGTTAACTGTGTGTAGCTGTTTGGCTGGTACAGCAACTCAACTGCTACCTGCTAACATTTCCATTCCACTTGAATTGTGAAAGTTAGTAGCCAAGTTAGCCAGTGATCAAAGGGAGTTATAGCAGACTAATGCAGGCGCTTGCAAATATATGAAAACGTGGAACTGTTTTTCCAAGTCATTTAGCCTGATCACATGCCCAGACACTTCATGTCTTAGGGGAGACGTCAATGTTTTCTTGCTTGCTAGCTAGATATAGCTAGTATTCTATTTTACAAAGTGTGCAGGCAGCAAGATGCAGTAACGTTAATGTTGCTGGTAACGTTATCTAAGTTGAGGTCATCGGTGTAGGTGCTAACGTTAGCTATACATAAAGCATTGGAGACTGCATGGTTATAGTGAGTCGCTACAGGTTGTTGATTTTCGGGTCTTGTGTGAATGTTATAACACGAATGCTTTGAGTTTTAGTTAATTCGTGCTCACCTGCCAGTTTAATGAACAGTTCCCTTAATCCATAGAAAATGGCATTAGGCTATGTTGAAAGGGTTTGTGAAGAAGTCAAATTGTTCACGCTGTCATAAAATGTATTGCAGTGAAAAATCCCGACTTGTTTACGTTCTCGGAAAGAAGTTAGGGAAATCTGTTACCACGGCGGCACTTTTGCCACAAGTTAGCAATTGTATCGGGAAATGCCCTCTTTCACAACAAGAAAAGAAAAAGGCTATGCTGTTACTGCATACTGGTTTTTGTAAACCCTGCATCATAGCAATCATAGTGCGGAGCTTTCGAAACCTAACAGCGCGGAAACGCCTTAAAAAATAAAACAAAAAACCGTAGTCTAGTTGACCGTAGTCACGAATTGCCCATAAATTTCGCTCTTGTCACGGGGTCCAGCCCATTTCAGAAGGTGTCGTGCCCGCCGATGCTGAAAATAGTCGACATAAACAAGTAGTATTTCGTGACATCGGATGCAGCTTTACATTACTTCTATTTTTTTGGCATGAAATAAGATTAACTATAGCGTTCTAATAAAAGGACAGTGCATTAACATCACCAGTAGAAGTCGAATATTTTCTACACTACCTGCAAAATACTTGCAGATTTTAAACAAAGAACCCACATTGGATTGTTATTCACGTGCAATATTCCACGTTTTAATTATTAACCTTTACCTTTAATAACCTTTTCATCTGAAACCTTCTCCTCATTTATCAAATAATTAAACTCCTTTCAGCAGTGGTTTTATTCTGTGGTATTGTGCCCTTGAGGTGTTGTTTCATTTTCTTCTAGAGAATAGTATCTACTAAACAGGACAACACATATGGCTTTGTCATTATTGCATATGATTATAATTTAACAATGAGGATCACAATCTTGACATTTCCATATCTGCCCTGACACAGACAATGGCACAGATGGGAGACTTCCTGCCACCGTCTGTAGAACAATGGCCACCAGATAGTCGTCCTGTGGTGATATTAATGTCAGCTCTCGACTCAATGGTAAATACTTCACTACCTTCAAGAATAATGCAATGTTGGCTGGCAGTTATGCAGTTGAAGATATTTAATAGGCGCGTACAGTATTGTAGGTTTAAAGGGAAATGTTATTCAATATGTTTTTAGAAGAAATGCAACATCTAGATTAATTTTATTTATACAATGGGTATAACCGCATGATTGCTTGTTAGTGTCTCCCCCTAGAGGGTATGTTAGAACCAAAAACAACACTCTTAATTATTTTAATTATACACACACACTCATATACAGACATGTGACAAATTAAAGGAAAAACCAACATAAAATGTCTTAGTAAAGTGTTGGGCCACCACAAGCCGCCAAAACGGCTTCAATGCATCTTTGCATAGATTCTACCTCTAGTCTAGCAAAGATTCTAGTCTCTGGAACTCTAATGGAGGGATGGAACACCATTCTTTCAGAAGATATTCCCTCATTTGGTGTTTTGATGATGGTGGTGGAGAGTGTTGTCTAACACGTCGGTCCAAAATCTCCCATGGGTGTTCAATTGGGTTGAGATCTGGTGACTGAAGGCCATTGCAGAAGATTCACATCATTTTCATACTCATCAAACCATTCAGTGACTCCTCGTGCCCTGTGTATGGGGGCATTGTTGTCCTGGAAGTGGCCACTCTCATCAGGATAGAAATGTTTAATCATAGGATAAAGGTGATCACTCAGAATAACTTTATATTGATTTGCAGTGACCTTTCCCTCTAAGGGGACAACTGGACCCAAACCATGCCAGGAAAACCCGCCCCCCACAGCATAACGGAGCCACCGGACCCCCACACTGTGGGGGTTTTTCCTTTAATTTGTCACCCATCTGTACATACAGTATAGCAGGATGCACTTTCAAAATGTGAAAAGTGGTTGAAAACTACAGTCAAAACTTTCCTTAACTGAATGGCTGGTGACCTTTCAGTGCAAGGAGCTGGCCAAGTCAAGCATAGACGTAGCCTGCCTAGCCGTCTTCAACAAGGAGGTGTTTGTGGTGGGGACGGAGCGAGGCAAAGGCTATGCAAACATCAGGTTGGACTTCCAGAGAGACTTTATCACATACTGTAAGTCTCTGTTTTACAAAGCTTGGGCACTTGTAAGGTTCCGATAATGTAGCGCAGGCATTCTGTCCATTTTAAGCAAAATCACCATTTACTCTCGGTCAACAAGAAGCTTCTGAAGTCAGGGGTACCAAAAAATGACTTGACTACAGATGGCAAGGTTTTGGAATCAATTATATTTGATTATAAAGTTTCTCTTTGTGTTGTTCTAGACACTCGTGGCTGAATATGTTAAGCCAGAATTGGTGGTATGTTTTCTGAAAAAGCATTTTGATTAATTTCTCCTTGTGACTTCTAGGTGGTTCTGAGGAGGAGAAACATAATGATCAACAGAGGAGTAAAGACCATTGTCTTCAACATGCTTCAGACGAGCTAAACAGGGATAAACTAAAAATGACTGTGGAAGACCTATTCTCTTCATGTTATGGTAACGATGCCTATTGCAATAGGCTGCATTGAGCTGCAAGATCTCCTGGCCCAGCTGTTCATTTTTAACAGGCAACCAAATAAGTTGCAGTGCATTAATCCCATTCAGCACAATCCTGGAACAGTGTTGTCATGTATGACAATGTGACAATGTAATATTAATATTTATGGTATTTGTAATGACATTCGACTGAAATGCTGTCAATTTGTCTTTCAGCAAATCGAATCAAATTTTATGTCTAGGATTTTACCAGGGACACGTGCTGACAGTTGGTGTGTTGTTATGTGGTTTAGGAAAAGCATTGGGGAAGTCCAGTTTGGTGGCTGTGCCTTACACCAAGATTCACGAGGACCCCTCTGATGTTGAAGTGAAAGGTCTTCCTGATGGAATCATTTTACAGGAGCCCGGAAATTACGACACGTCAACCTTAATGAAAATTCTGGAAAATAAGCTCCACATAAGCTTTGTTTTGAGAAGGTCTGTTGAATATTTTGTGATATTTACTTCTTTGTTGTTGTAATAGTTGTCTGATCATAAATTTTTATTTCTAGGCCGGTTTTGGGAGAAAGAAAGATGGAAGGTAGACATAACTTTTCTGTTAATCTTCAGTGTTATTGAATAGTTTCTCAGTTGTGGCTTACACACTTATTTGAAAAACAACGGCCTTATTGTTTTATTAATTCTATTTATGATTTACTGGAAGGTGCAAGATTTCAGAAAATACTGTGTGACTAGCTTGTTTACTTAGTCACACTGAGACTGAATATTTGCACTTCTGAACAAGGATTTGTTTTCTATTTGAATTGCAGGAAAGGACACCAGTCAGGCTGTGAAGTGTGAAAACAGTCCAATGGATTGGTAAATAGAAATTACATCCACATAAGAAAACAAATGTGAAAGCTCATACTTGTGGTTGACTCTGGTTGAATCAGAAAAAGTTGAAATAGTCTGGGAAACAGGCGTACGGAAAATCTAATTCAGGGTTGGCTATGTCACGCACAACAATATCTTGCAAGTATTTCTTTTACAAGGGCACTCCGTGTAGTCCCCCCAATAGAGACATAAATAGTTATGGTTCTGCAAAAAGTCCTGGCGATCGAACCTGCAACCTTTGGGTTACAAGGCCAGTTCCTTAACCATTATACTACACTGCCGAATATCTAACCTCAGATATACAAATGTATGGACTGATCCGGTCAACCAAACAATTGCGCATTTTCAAGCTACTTATACAATACGTAGGTCCTTTGTTATTTTTTTCAAAAAGGGAGCATTAAATGAAAGGCAGCCGCGTCAAACTTTCCATTGATTCTACTGAAATGGACATAATTTTCTTCTTCTATAGCTGTGTGTTTGAACCGTCTACAATCATAGAATTGGAACCAAGAGGAGTGGCATAATTAATTGAAAACAGCGGTACCTTCCCATCTACAAAAAATACACGTTTTGATGGGTTTCTTGACACATATTAATTAGGAGACCCCCTGGTGCTCGCAGGGCCCTAAGCAGCCGCTCATTTCGCTAATAGGGTCAGGCCGGCTCTACACGTATTCTTCTAGGGCTTTTCTTGAGCATCATTATGTTTTGGAAAGCTTGCATTAGAAAACAAGCATTCTAATGAGATGCAGCTCACGGCATGTTTCATTATTGGTTATTTCTAACATGATTTTTACATATAAAATGATAGCCTTTTTAAAATATTGCCTCAGTAATGCACGTAACTGTTCCAAAAAAAATTTATTCAGATTAAACTGGGTGTATTTTGACTTCAATTTCAAAGTTTCACACGAATGCTCTGTTGAATTTTGTAAACATATGAATTTGTAAAGGTTGAAGGGATATTTTGTTTAAACCAATAGACATGCTCCATTTTAAGGGCTGTCTTTTTAAATTGTCACTTAATGGCTAACGATGCTAATGAATCTCTTTCTCTTGCAGCTTTGTAACTGTACAAGTGAAATCAGAACCACACGAAAAGCAGGGTATGTCCAAATTTCAAATATGTGAATAAAAAGCACCCAAGTAGTGTGGACTAAGAATGCAGCCAGCATCATTTTCACTATTTCAATCCAAAATGCAGTGATGTATATGCCAATGCCCCCTGTCTGTTTCATCAGAGAGTCGTTGTGTCTGTTTCATCATAGGAATCAGAGAGTCGTTGTGTCTGTTTCATCAGAGGAATCAGAGACGGTCGTTGTGTCTGTTTCATCAGAGGAATCAGAGATGGTCGTTGTGTCTGTTTCATCAGAGGAATCAGAGACGGTAGTTGTGTCTGTTTCATCAGAGGAATCAGAGAGTCATTGTGTCTGTTTCATCAGAGGAATCAGAGACGGTCGTTGTGTCTGTTTCATCAGAGGAATCAGAGAGTCGTTGTGTCTGTTTCATCAGAGGAATCAGAGATGGTCGTTGTGTCTGTTTCATCAGAGTCGTTGTGTCTGTTTCATCAGAGGAATCAGAGAGTCGTTGTGTCTGTTTCATCAGAGGAATCAGAGATGGTCGTTGTGTCTGTTTCATCAGAGGAATCAGAGACGGTCGTTGTGTCTGTTTCATTAGAGGAATCAGAGATGGTCGTTGTATCTGTTTCATCAGAGGAATCAGAGACAGTCGTTGTGTCTGTTTCATCAGAGGAATCAGAGATTCGTTGTGTCTGTTTCATCAGAGGAATCAGAGAGTCGTTGTGTCTGTTTCATCAGAGGAATCAGAGAGTCGTTGTGTTTGTGAAAGAAGAACGCGATGGCCCTCAGTATTTTCTGACAATTAAATCGTTTAGAAATCACTCCAGTCATTCAAGTTTTTATAAACAATGACAGTGTTAGAGAGCATGTTGGAGCTTGTGTCTGAATCTTTTTTCATAGGCACTCATTGTGTTGGGGAAGCGCGAGAGGACACAGAAAAGGTACTTGCGATAGTAGGTAAGGATGTTCTCTCAACTCCCTCTCGCATTGGCAGTTTGATGAAGCAAAAATGAAGACACTGCCTCCCCCCAGGCTGTTGCCACTGAGTAAATGGTTTTGTTCAGTACAACCTCAGAACACAGTTTCATCAGATCTCTGTTCTTTTTTATCATGGGCGATGATAAAATAATCATGTTTTGTCAGCCATATCCTGTGTTTGTGAATGTATATAAATGATGTAAATATAAACGTACACACACAAGTATATTTTATATAGTTATATATATTAAAATTTTATATATATTTTTATATAATATGTATTTATATTTATGTTTTTTAACATGTGTACATCTGTATTTTTATACAGACAGTAATGGGTTTTATCTCCTGATCATGTAAATAGTTTTTTTGACATTTTTTTCAGCTCCATCAGCCATTACAGAGATAACGGAGGATCCCGAGGTTGAGGTGACCATTGAAGGTGAGCTTGATTGTTCCTATGTTCATCTGCCACTGTTGAAGAACGCGGTTGGCCCACTGCTCCTTATACCTTAAGAACCACAACTTCTCTCCTCATTCAGCGTCAGCAGCCTGTTGGTCAAGAGCAGGAATTGACCGGGCCCTTGGCCCTGGCAGGAAGCCATCTGATCTATCCCTACACCAGCACGACTACCCCAGCGCCAACAGGAACACCCAGCGCAGCACCAAGTGGGGCTTGACCGTTCTGCGCAAGTGGTACCAGAACCGCGTCCAGCGACCGGCCGCCACCATCGAGCTGATGTCGCCCGCAGAGCTCGACGAGATTCTGCGCGAGTTCTACCTCAACGCCAAGACCAGCAAGAAGGACCCCTACACCATCAACTCCCTGAATGCCATTCGCAAGAGCGTCAACCGCTACCTGCGCGGGCCTCCCCTGCGTCGCCGCGTCAACATCCTCTGCGACTTCCAGTTCCCTGCCTCCAACCGCACCTACCGCGAGGTCTGCAGTACCCTGACGCTGGAGGGCAAGGCTACGACTAAGCACATGGTCCCTATGGCTGCGGATGACCTGCTGAAGCTGTACCAGAGCGGTGCGCTAAGGCCCAGCTCTCCACAGACCCTTCTTAACAAAGTCTGGTTTGACATCATGTTCTTCCTGGTGCGAGATGGAGGAGGTGGTCGCTGCGCCCAAAGGGAGTTCACAAGAGAGTCGTTCAGCTTCGGTAAAGACGAGCACGGTAAATATATCTCGTCCTTCCGTGTTGTCAAGCTCCTCTGGGCTTGAGTGCAACTGCCCGCCAACATTAGGACTGTGCAGTCTCAAACAGCCTCGAGAAAAACATTTTAAACATTTAAACATTTTAAACAAACTTTAAACATTACCTCAGGATTACACTTTTTATTTTTTTAAAGGTGATTTTGTTGATATCCAGTTACTTTCCCCCTGAAAGTTTTTGACAGTTGTATTTAGAATTTTGTTCACTATTTAATTATAATTTTCTTTTTATATCAAGCTAAATTGTCATATCGTGAAAACTGAAATGTAATTTATAATACCCTCCTATTAGAATCTACAGTACATGCGCAACAATGTCTGAAAGCTGTAAATGTGTCATTTTAATGTATCTTTGTGTCTCTGGTTGTGTATGCTTCATCCATCCAGGGAGGGATTTTGTGTCTGCCGTTAAAAATGAGCGGAGTGACTTGGCATGGCGGACATGTCAGAAGAGGAGGATGTACGCACTGCCTGGAGATCCGCGCTGCCCAGTTTCGGCCTTCCATCTCTACCTTTCCAAGCTCAACCCCTTCAGCAGTGCCCTGTTCCAGCACCCCATCCTCCACCCTACCACAGACATATGGTACAACACCAAGCCAGTTGGAGTCAATGTCTTAGGTATATGACTATACGTATACCCTACTTAAAACCAGTTCTGTAATAATTTTGACTTTGTCCACTAGTCTGGGAGAACGTAGACAGCACACCACTGAAACCCTTCCTGCCAGGACATGCTGTGTCTAATTACACAGCCACAGTGGACACCGTCTGGAATTGTTTCCAGACCACAGAGCACATTGCTGAACTGAGAATACATTCTTTAGCCGGATGTGCCAACCAGCAGCCAGATAGGACTGTTGGATGATATGATATGATATGTCTTTGGTATAGCATGAACAATGTCTTTCAGTAACACCTGCTGTGTGCAGGGTGACCACATTGCACATAACATTCAATTGATGGTTTTCACTTTGCAGTGTAGTGCGGCTTAGGTCTAGCACTTGGATTAAGTGCAGTAAAACACATAGGACTGGCTTCCGAACAAGCAAATCTTAACTGCGTGTTTGTGTTAACCTTCAGGTAGCATGATGTCCAGGCTCTCTAAAGAAGCTCAGCTTTCTTTCATCTACACTAACCACAGTATTAGAATGACCCCAATTCCACTGCTACAAGGACTTCACCAAGCACAAAGGTACAGTAAAATATTACCCTCGTTCACCTGACTCAATGGCTTTGTAAAACCAGCCCGGAAACTCGTACTCGGTTGAAATACCTGTTATTACAAGACCTTGTGACCCAGTATCATAGGCACGGGGCGCAAGAATATGCAGTAGCAATAGCTGAACCCATCAAGCTTAACTGGTGTACATTCAGCACCTTTTCTTAATGTATCTATTTTTGGCAAAACGGTCAGGAGAATAAAGAAGCAGCAACTCACACATTTTGCTTTATGTATGGCGTTCTATTGCAGAGGAACCAAATGTCATTTTTTGTCTCACTAAACACATTTTCTGCCCTTTTTGTGTAGGTCCGTTTGCTGTCATTGAAAAAGCAATGCTAAACAATGCCTGGGATAGCAAGGCTAAACAATGCCTGGGATAGCAAGGCTAAACAATGCCTGGGATAGCAAGGCTAAACAATGCCTGGGATAAGCAATGATAAACAATGCCTGGGATAAGCAAGGCTAAACAATGCCTGGGATACCAAGGCTAAACAATGCCTGGGATACCAAGGCTAAACAATGCCTGGGATAGCAAGGCTAAACAATACCTGGGATACCAAGGCTAAACAATGCCTGGGATAGCAAGGCTAAACAATGCCTGGGATAGCAAGGCTAAACAATGCCTGGGATAGTGTCTATGTGATTTCTGTGCAACTGAACAACATTTCCACACGGGTGTGATTTGTAATGCTGTACAGTGTCATGCAATTACAGAACAGTGCACTGGGTTTACACTCAAGTGTTAGTCTTCTTTCTCAAATAGTTCTATTGTGACTGATCCCCATCGGTGCCATGCATGCTGCAGCATTTCTACAGCTTACTAATCTTTATAAAACACTCTTTATTCAGTCAAGTATTCTTTCTTTGATGCGCAGAAAGGACAGACTGCAGTCAGCTAGTTAACACTGAGACACTTTTACTATTTTATTCATTGTGTTTAAGTTGTATTGTTTGACGGAAGTACTACTTGCTTTTGTGGCATGTGTTTAATGTTTGTTAGTGTTGGAGCATTTTGCAAACGAAATGTGTTATTTTGGCCAGCAAGCTTCTGTTTAGAACTGTGTTAACTGTTTTGAAATGTGACTTCTGACTGGGCAAATGTGTTCAAGCAAATGAGGAAAAACTGTAAATTGAGTGCTGATTGATAAGTGAACAATTAAGCAATTAGTACTTTCTCAGCTGTATGCTGTAGTAACCCGTGTTATATCAGCATGATGGCAGGTTGATGTGTGCAAATTTAAATTGAAATGAAAATGTAGTATCTAGTTTTGAAAAGTAATCAAAAGATGACAGATAACTGTGTTAAATGCCATGAGGGAATGTACCTTCGTTCAGCTGTAGTGTGCCAAATCAATTGAGAAAAACTAGTACAGAATGGTTTATAAGGACGATATATTTGTTGTCCACTAGAGGGAGCATGTCAACAGGTTTGACGCCCAAGATTTGAATCCATTAAACATCTGGTTAGATATTTATACCGATAGTCATTCTATGAATATAATTTGTGTAAAATAACAACACAAACAAGATTTACAAACAGTGACAACTAAGTGGATAAATCACACAGGGAAATTTCATGAGTATTTTCCAGTGACTTTGCTCTATAACATCTTAGGACAATTAGGTCAATTACAGAGAATCTATACACAAGCATTACTTACCTGCATTAGCTGGAAATGAGCCACAAAACACACCATCGGAGTTGTATTGACAATGAGAGTGGACACATTAAATTGGGCATGGAATAAATTGATTCTTTACCCTGAAAAATAATTACAATATACAGTGGATTCCATAATTATTCAAACCCTTGATATAGATGAGCAAAGTAGGCTGTATAAAGTAAACAACACAGGTAACTATTACTATTACAATTGCTTTGAGAAAAATATTTATATATAATAAATATGTCATGTATATATTTTTACCCAAAAAATATGTCACTATTATCCACACCCCTAATCATTCTTTAAATAAAACCAAACAAAAATAGATCTGCATACATGCTACTTTTTAAGTTAATCAATAAAGTCAAAGTATTTGGCCACTGAGATGGAATTAACGACTGCAATCGTGTAGCATGGTCTTATATAGATGGCTTCACCACCTCCTTTACTAACTCTGTCTACTCTATAGATGTTACCGTTTATGGTTACAGTTAAATCATCAGTGCTTTTCCCCAACCGGGACCCGTTTGTTGGCAGAGATGCATCTGGGCCTTGCACACAGTGAGGCAGATGGTTTTGAAGACAAAGAGAAATCCCAGGGCCACGGTTGGAGATCTACAAAACTTATTTGCTTCTTGGGGACACAAGGGCTCTAAATCCACTATCGGATGTCACGTTCATGTCGATAGGCTTTTTGGAAGGACTTCCAGAGAAAAGCCTCTATTTAGGTAATGAACAAAAAATAAGTATTTTGGTGAGACAGTTACAAGTATATTTGCATATATACTGCAGTGTAGACTATAATGGTTAAGAAACTGGCCTTGTAACCGAAAGGTTGCAGGTTCGATTCCCAGGTAGAACACTGCCGTTGTACCCTTAAGCAAGGTACTTAACCTGAATCGCTTCAGTATATACCAAGCTGTATATATAGGTAATGTGTAAAACATGATAAAAAGTTGTGTAAGTCGCTCTGGATAAGAGTGTCTGCTAAATGCCTGTAATGTAATTTAATGTAATGTAATATTTAATTATACTTGATCCTAAAATCAACTGATTCACTCATTAAGTATGGTAGTCTAGCTATTGCAGGGTTACGGACTACTCGCTCTACCTAAAAGGAAGTACACTTGTTTCATCCCAACTCACTTTTTTAGGATGCAGACAAACCTCTGATTGCTGAACAAATAATTAAAGCAGCAAACATTTGCCCTGTGAGGATAGGTGTGGCCAACTGGTAATTGAGGTTTAGAATTTTGAATGGCAGTGTTTTCCAAGTGAAGACCAGACATTTTCATTACGAAGATTGTGCCATAAAGGTTGTGAGTTTAATAGCACTGCTGTACACTCTTAAATGTCTCACTGCCTGCTGGAGTGGAAGCTCTTGGGCATTAGGACCCTTACGACAACCTGATGAAAGTCACAGGGCCACACAAAGAGTGACTTGCAAATTTTTTCACCTGAAATATCTTGTTTGACATATATTTTGAATGGGTAGCTATTCGTCCAGTCAAAGCAGGTGCCACTTAGGAATAAAATGTTCAAAGGTAACCTGATGGAAGGTGTGGTTCATTGTAACACATTTATTTGGAAAGAGTCAAGACCTTGTCTGAATTAATATTTCCACTGTTCTGTTTTATGAGATGCTACTTGGAGCACTGACCTTTGACCTGTCTGGAACAGCAAAGCATTCGTCCAGAGTCTTCTTCTTGGTAGTGAAGTATGTTGGCGTGTGAATTTTCCATAGGGCAGGTGCCAGGTTTTCCTAACAGGTATAACTCTCTCCTGCTGTATTAATAGCCTCAGAAGGCTTAGCGGGG
Source organism: Ilyophis sp. 1 JC-2022 (assembly GCA_022702515.1). Taxonomy (NCBI): domain Eukaryota; kingdom Metazoa; phylum Chordata; class Actinopteri; order Anguilliformes; family Synaphobranchidae; genus Ilyophis; species Ilyophis sp. 1 JC-2022. The sequence continues at coordinate 60,363,787 of CM040401.1, read as the reverse complement.
ATCATCTGGCGTTTGCCTCGTTCATGCCGCTGAATCACTAAAGCACTGGCCTCATGTTTATTGGGTCTCTATTCTCTTCCACATCAAGGATTTACAAATGTATAGCCGTGGCTGAGGCATGGGAATAGGATCTAACCAGAATAGATGAAGGAGGAGGTTGACCGTTATCCTTGTACATTTTGATTGATTTAGCTTTGGTCATTTGCTGTCTATCTTTAACACAGAACTTGCATGCTGAACTTAATCTTGACATGTTGAATTTTTATAGTAGACACTCAGGTTATTCATTGACACTCAAATGTGTCTAGTGGTCTTTGGTTGTTGCAATTGTTTATAAGGTTTTTTTTTATTAAAATTTATTATTACTTATCTAATTACCCACACTAGCTAAGTACTGAATGGTAAAACAATTTTATTTTTTTTTTTATTTTAGTAGTACAAATAAGATAAAATAAAATAAATAAAAGTGTAAAAAATGTTGGAAATGGTGGGGGGATCAGGTAACAAGTAGTACCTGAAGTGATGAATTGTTGAAGAATATGAATAATCTAGTCCTAGCTCCTTCTTCCTCAGTGCATTATACATACCCCTACCGGGATGGGGCCAAATGGGAGATTACTTAGTCTAGCCCCTAATCCAGTCCAATCCTTCTTTTTGATATGGCAGTACCTTTTTTTGACATCCTGATGTGTTCTCATTTCAGGGCGATGACTTTTTTTTTTTTTTTTTTTTTTTGTTGGACAGAGAGTAAGTGACATTCTCCCTTACCTTGTTTTTTTTTTTTTGATCTCTGTTTGGGGGGAACAGACACTAGTTTTCCTTCTCTATTAAAAACAAACTTTTTATTTTGAAGACGTGCCTGCATGTATTTTTCTACTTACAAACGTACGAAGGAATAAATTGAACTCTTAAAAATTCTACAGTGGAAATTATGTTTAGTTAGCTAAACATTTTTCTGGGTGAGGTCCCCCAGACCCCCACCTTAACACGTCAGAAATCTCAAATTAAATTCCAGATATAACCCAAACACTAAATAACCCAAATATAGTTTCAAATGAATTACAGGACTCCAATAGGCTACCTCTCAAAAACAATGCTCTGGCCAGTTGTTTGTTTACGCTAACAGACGTCATTGTGCTACCAGCTGCACTGTAACTTCACACATGGTGCAATGGTTGTGCAGCGATGCTGCTGGACTGGAGTAAAAAGTAGCAGTGTGTTAAAATGGTTTAGGCCTGACAATACCTGGTTGGAGTGTTCCTACTGCAACAAGTTAGTATCTCTGTGAAGGAACTCATCAAGGTTGCAGCAGAGTGGGTCAATACCCTAGGGGCAGCCTAGTAGCCAAACCACTGAGGTCAAACAATCAAACCAAACTGTATTTTCATTCTTTACAGCCATTTATAGATTGCAGATGTTCTTCCACAATAGTGCATTTTTCAGAGGGAAATAAAAACAGATTTAAAACGATAAAAAGCAAAAACTGAAACAGTATTCCGCTGACACGTGGTGATCAAAATGTCCGTTTGGAAAATGGTTGGGATTCATTTATTTTGTTTAAGGATGAATTTGCTGTTCTAATTGGACACATGATGGCTTAACATGTTTGTAGGAATGTACACAATGATAACAAATACGCTAGGTGTGCAATATGCATACATCATCCTAAAATGTTCAGAAATGGCTATATGGATATCTGTCTTTTCAAGATACTGCCCATGAGAGAATGATGTTTTTTGGTTTCTGCTGAGTAAAACAATATTTGAAATCACCATGTAAACATTCTATACATTACATAATGGGAGGAAATGCATCAAGCCCATTCCAACTAAACTGGCATTGGAACACATAAACTGAGTTATTTGACTGAGGGGTCTGCACATATAGGGAATTTGTGTTATTAATGAATCACACATACAAAAGCACCAATTTGCCTGTTCTCCCCGCATGTGTTTCTGGCTAATTGGGAGTATGGATGTGTGCGTAAATGGTGTGTGTGCCCTGTGATTGATTGGTGACCTCTCGGCCCAATGCATGCTGGGATAGGTTCCAGCCACCCGTGACCTGACCAGAAATAAGCGCTTGAGATAATGGATGGATCTGATTTTATTATTATTTTTATTTTTTTTAAGGAAATGGTTCTGCAATGTCGTTCATAAGGTACACTTTAGAATATATTATTGCACTAGAGGGGAAGATATGACATGACATTAATTTGCAAATGCCATTTATTCCAGCCTTTTGGAATACTATTTTCAGTATATTTCTCTGATATGCTGGAGAGGGATTCTGCAGGGGGAAGTGTACAGTCACACTACTCTAGGCTGAATGTTGCCAGTCCACTGAGTAGGGTAGGGCAAGGCGGTGCAAGTGTTACATAAACACCCTTGTTACAGTTCTCGCATCCTCTACATGCTAAGATCTTCCCATTTGGTGGGAGAAGGCAATGGTTATCCCATTAGGAGGTTATTTTAAGTGGCAGTCTGTTTTTAGTGGCCGAAGGCATAAGAGGTTTAGGCAGCTTTTTACCTCTGCTCAGTCCCTCCATTCCTGCCAGCGCAGAGTCACTGCAGCCGCCAAGACCATCGCTGCAACCACACACGGGCAGGAATACAGCTATTTTGGCTCCTGTGGAAGCAGAACAGCAGTAGCCATTGTAGGTAGTACACCAGGGCAGCAGTTATGGGAAACCACGGCTCCAACCTGGATGAGATCTTAGCGGAAGACATGCACCACTGGTACAACAAGTTCATGAGGGAGTCTCCGTCGGGTCTGATCACGCTGTTTGAGCTCAAGGCCATCCTGGGCCTGCAGGGCATGTCTGAGGATGCCAACAGCTACGTGGACCAAGTCTTCTACACCTTCGACATGGACGGGGTGAGAGACAAACGTCCAAATCCCTGCCTGTACTATTCCTGGAGCTTTCTCTCGCTTTCTCTGTTTCTCCCTCTTTCACAGATACACTATTCTGTACCTCGCCTACTGGAGGCTGGTCATTTTTAACACTGTGCATTGTGCTTTGAATTGCAATGGTTGTATACTCTTTCACTTCTCAAGCAATGGATGTTCTGCTCTTCTTTTGTCTATGACCTTCAATATGCACTTATTGTACGTCGCTTTGGATAAAAGCGTCTGCCAAATAACCGCAATGTAACTGTAATGAATCATATGCTAAGGCCTTCACAGTCACCAGATCTCAACCCAATTTAACACCTATGGAAGATTTTGGACCGACCTGTTAAGCCCGGTACACACATAAAGATTTTCTAAATCTTAACAGATTTTTTATCTGTGAGAGACCCCACACATGAAGATAAAAAATCATGGATTGAACAGTTTTGATCGTATTGTGTGTGGTGTGCTCCGATATTCCCAATACAGCACACCACATACATAAAGATTTGTCCTACGACAGTCTAGAGTCTCGTCCCCCAAGCCAGAAATCTCGCGTGATCAAACGTGATCTAACGTAGTACCCTGACTAGGAGGCAGCCATGTGCGACAGGGCATATAAACTGCCGGAGAATGAAAAGAAGAAGACACGTTAAACCCAAACAGAAGAAGAACCCCTTGGTGTAAACAAACATGGAAGAGGTCGCGCGGTTGCTGGTAGCCATGATTATGTCGTCTTCTCCCTTTTTATGCTTCCGTGTTCTTCAGTCAGCTCGCTTCTTGATTGGCTACATTCCATTCCACGTCACGATCCACAGAGTCAGTGACTCGGGAGCTGTCGGCTTTCCCCACACACAAGAGGACTTTTGATCGTAAATATTGAACAGGTTTGATATTTACGATCGTCGGCCATGACCATTTTTCGAGCAGATTGTCGGGAGGAATTGACTCTTAACACACCTCACACCACAGGATAATCTTGTAGGATAATCTTTAGAGGCATCAGATAATCGGGCGTTTGCTGTCCTTGGTCGGAAGGGGGAAAATCGGGCCAAAATCAGCCAAATTATCTTTATGTGTGTACCGGGCTTTAGACAGCACTCTCCACCACCATCATCAAAACATCAAATGAGGGAATATATTTTAGAAAAATGGTGTTCCATGCCTTCAGTTGAGTTCCAGAGACTAAAATCTATGCTAGACCAGAGGTAGAATCTATGCCAAGGTGCATTGAAGCTGTTCTGGCAGCTCATGGTGGCCCAACCCCTTACTAAGACACTTTATGTTGGCTTTTCCTTCAATTTGTCACCCGTCTGTATGTATTCAGCATACCAATGAGATTTTATAATGGACATTGTTGTTGCTCACAGTACTGTTGGAATATGCAGTAAAACAATTAAAAATAAACATACAGTGACAGTTTTAAGACTGCAGTGAATGTTCATTTTAAAAGAAGTGTTAGCAAAGGAAATACCTGTAAGTTAATGCACACTGTTTTTGAAAATGGTACTGGTTCCAATTTTCTTTTTTATGGTTACCATGGTGCCAGTCAAAGGTTTGGACATGCCTACTCATAGAACGTTTTTTTCTTCAAATTTTTACTGTTTTCTACATTTTAGAATAGTAAGAAGATAAAAATTATGAGATAACACAAATTAAATTATGCAAAGACCAAAAAAGTGTTAAAAAAATCAAAAAAGTCTTATATTTTAGATTTTTCTAAGTAACCACCCTTTGCCTTGATAACAGCTTTGCACATTCTTGCCATTCTCTCAACCAACTTCTGTGGTAAACAGGTATTCCACAGGTAAACAGGTGATGCTATCATGACTTATTTTTCCATAGCGTTCAATAAAAAATGAGTCAGGAGAAACAATCCTTAAAGTGATCCATCCATATCTACTGCATATCTAGCAGCAGAGTGATGCTTTGAGTCTCGTTTAATACCTTAGACCCTTGATGACTTACAGCCATTTAGCCAGCCATGTGTTCCATACTGTACCAGTGTAATTTACAGCTTAATCTAGTCCTGCCCCCCAAGTCCCATAGAGATCCATTCAAATGCAGAGAGCTTATAGTATCGCTTCTAAGAGTACCTGGAAATAAGATATCAAGAGTCTTTTGATATCATTTTATAGAGTGATGATAGAATCACCTGTTTACCTGTGGAATACCTGTTTACCACAGAAGTTTGTCAAGAGAATGACAAGAATGTGCAAAGCTGTTATCAATACAAAGGGTGGCTACTTTGAAGAATATAAAATATAAGGCTTTTTTGATTTGTTTAACACCTTTTTAGTCTTTACATCATTTAATTTGAGATATTATCTCATAGTGTTGATTAGATGTGTGTTTACTATTCTAACATGTGGGAAACAGTAAAAATAATGAAACAAAACCTTCTATGCGTAGGTGTTTCCAAACTTTTGACTGGTACTGTACATGGAGAGGAATATTACATTTATTTGAAATTGCACTTGTCCAGCAACTTACACAGCTTAAGCTTTTGCCCATTCTACCAATTTATAAAGCTGGATATGAAGAAAGTGAGATTAACTCAAAGGTACAACAACACTTCCCCACCTGGGATCTGAGTTTGCAACCCCACAGCACTCAGGTCACAAGCTCAGTTCTTTAATCATTGCACTAGAGTGCTGGGCTTTTTAGTGTTCATTTGTAAATTGAATCACTGATGCATAATTTCTTTGCTTTCTCTGCCGTGCAGGATGGTTATATCGACTTTGTGGAGTACATTGCGGCCATCAGTTTAATGCTGAAGGGAGAAATCAATCAGAAACTCAAGTGGTACTTCAAGCTCTTTGACCAGGATGGAAATGGAAAAATTGACAAAGAAGAACTGGAAACAATATTTACCGTACGTACAGAAAACATTGCTTTAAAGAGCTTCCAGAATATGCGCTTGCTACAGATCTGCTTGCCAATTGACACCAACTTCAGTCCGCTAAAGAAATTACATTAAACGTTGGCCTATGTGTGATTATCAGCTACACGTGAAATTTTTGGCTTGTTTTTTGATCTCTCTATAATTCTGGTGGCTACAGTTGCATTTAGGCCTTCCTATAGAAGTGAGCCTCCTTTTTGAAACCAAACAAACAGCAAAAACTACACGGTCAATCCAAAGCACCTCCAAAATAACCCATCTCAACCAAGATTAATCAAAACTTGGATTAAACATGAATTTGGAATGGTTTCTTAACCTGTGCGTGTTCTTTAATCCTATACCAGATCCCACTCCAACTTGATCCCTTGGGTATGATCCGTGCGATCAGCTGTGGCTATGAGTGTAATGAGAACAGCCACAGAACTGATCCCACACTATTAAAACTCCCAAAACTATTCTTTTAATGTGACAATGTTTCGATCCAAGCTTGGATCCCGACTAACCTGATAAAGATACATTTAGGTCAAAATGTTACAAAACTAAAGTTGTTTTGGGAGCATTAATAATGTGAGACCAATATTATTTCTTATATTATACCTTTCTCTGTTCAGCACTTAATTAGTGGTGTGCATATTTCTTACTAAATTATACTGACAACATGCTTGTTCAGTAAAAAAAGAAGAAGCTGTGTGACAGACCTTCAGAGATAAAAGGTTGAAATACTCTTACATACCAGTAAAATTTAAGAACACACCTGTGGATCCCTCAGAACTTTAAACATAACATGTTATTAACCAAAATGTACAACCAAATTTAAAATGTAGTTCTGAATATTGGTGAAAATTGTATGCATTGAATGCAGGAGAGACTGTTTCTAAATGTCTAAAAGTAAGGTTTAAATGGGGAAATTAATCATAATTAGAAAACAGAGCTAATATTAAACTATAAACAAGATCATCAGAAATAAGAGATCAACAGGGGCCTCGTTTATAAACTAAAATATCCTGATTTTATTAAAACCATCCTATGCTCACCTGCATGCAATTTTCACTTGATAAATCACCATCAACTTTGCGTAAGTGCATGAGCCTAGTATACAGCCCCGTTAACTCCCACAATTTATCATAAATGGTTAATGGAACGCCCATTGCGAATATTGATGTACTTATAAATTAGCTTGTCATTCCAATGAATTGAAAACGACGAAGTCAGACCGCAAAACAAAGAAGAAAAACTTCACGGAATGTGAAATCTAGCCGCTCATTATGGAGATGGCCAGACGGTAGGCTACATTTTGTTTCGTGGCCATACTTCTGGTATAGCCAATACAATTTAATTTGAAGAGCCGAATCATTTCTGAAATTAAAAAGTGGTCGGATATTAAAGTGGATACAAAGAAGCGCATTTCTGCGCAATGGCAAAGCGTAATTGCCACTGGTGGGGAGTCAGGGGACACCGGAGCTCACTGGCCATGTCTGGCCTTTAATTCGGGACACCCTCCTCAGTGGGGTTGTTCCAGAAATGGAGGGAGACACCGATGTCTCTTGGCCGCTTGGGGTGAACCAGGTAAATGAGCCATTCCTTTCTTGTGCGTAAAGAACGCACCAAGCTAGGCTACACTGTCTTTCATACTTATTTCATATACGGCATGAGACGCACGACAGACTCGTTTTTTAATACATTTTCAGACTCAGACGGATATTTGGAACAGAGTGCGTGCTACATACCTCCATCAGTCGTCGTGTTCTCACGGAGTTAGACTCAAATTGACATGATATGGTAGAAATCTCCTTTAGTTTGAAAGAACTTGTTAAAATGAAAAGGCAAAAACCGCTTACCGCATCTTTCACAGACAAACCAACACATCCACACTTGACGCAGCTGCATCGCAGCAGCATTGATTTGGTCTGGCTGGGTATGGATCTGGGTCAGGATTTTGACTTTGGGTAATTTCGGGTGCATTGTCAGGATGCAAAAGACTGCCATGCGCTTAATTGAGACCAATTCACACCATATTATAAATCCATAATGAAATGTACGTTTTTGTGCAAACGATAGACTTAAAGTAGGCGTATTGCTTCAGACGAGTAAATATGAAAATATTGATTGTGACTCTTACATTGCTTCTCACAAAAATAAATCTGACACGTGCATGGTTAAATATCCTATCTCTATTATGTGAAGAGAGTGGCAAAATATTCTCAAGTCTGAAAAAAGTGTGTTCAGCCTACAGTACCTACAGCTACATACTGTAGGCACCAGGAAGGAATTTCGTACACTAAGAACGTTTTCACGTCAGTTTCACATTTTATAAATCTATATGTGCATATATTTTAGCGTAAGATAATATCTATTGAATTTAGGACCAAATCCGTGCGTACAAACGTTTTATAAATGAGGCCCCAGCCCCCAGGACACGACTTATAATTGTTACTGTTCTGTTGGGTTTGTTTCTGTTTGATTCCTATCCAAGGAAAGGGTTGCCATTTAGATGTTACAGTCTCTCATTATGAATACCCTGATGGCAGGAAACCGAATCACCAGTTCTCTTAAGCACAGATTTGTGAGCTGGCTAAGGGAAGAGTGATGTCACTTTGAGGAGGGTTTGCAATCAGAATGGTCAGATTTATCTTGACGTACAGACTTGACGTACATAATTCTCGAGGTATCAACAGAGTAGCAATTCCATCAAAAATTGGATTGATACTCTGACTCACACTACCCACAGGCTTATGGGCACCCATAATATTTGCACTTCTACAGACCCACACTAACATCTGTTTCTGCAGATAAAAATTTTAAGGACATCCCACTCTGTCCTGAATGCTGAATATATTTTCAGGAACATTATTGCTTCCTCTTTTCACCAGAAGCCAGCCGGCAGAAATGTTTTATCTTCTTCCAGTGGTTTTTTATATATTTCTTACATAATTAGCCAAAGGCTCCTTGAAAGTACAGTCCATTAATTATATAGCTATTGCATTCTTATGTAATCTAATGACAAAATGGATTCTTTTAATAAAAATATTTGAATATTTATTTAAAATATAAGGAGCTGCTGGGTGGCTTGTCCTGTTAAGGCACTGTTTCAGTGCATGGACAGGCACAAAGGTCTAGTTTTGAATCCAGACATTGCCATTGCCCGCTGTGGCCAGCAGCCCATTAGGGCAAGGCAAAATTGGTGCTAGCATCACCCGGGAATGGAGGACTTCAGTCAGCCATGATAACAGTCTCATTGCACTCTAACAATCTCCAATGGTTGATTGTTGAGCTGCACATGAAGCATCATTCTCTAAGTGTCATTCTCTAAGTCAGAGGTGGGCAACAAGACGTCTGTTTTCATGCCTTCTGGCCTTAATGGCTTAATTCACACAATCTGACATTTTAGCTGCCTTTCTTGATAAGCACATGAATGACAGCCGAAGACTGTTCTTGTGACCCTATATATAAAACGTTTTACTGTGATCTAATCTATGAATTAACCAGTGTTGGTGTATAGCCTACAGCCAATTAGCTAATTTAGCCACGGTAATTGATGTAAACAAAAACCTGCCAACACACCGGCCCTCCAGGACCAGAATTGCCCACCCCTGCTCTAAAGTCATGTCTGTGGGAGGCTGACTTGTAAACTAAGATGTGATAAGAAGCATCGGCTGAAACGGCATGCTTCAGAGGAGACCACATGTTTGTCTGTGCTCTCCTGAATCAATAGTGGAGGATGCAGCAATGAACGCTGATAACTAATACATTTGGGCATTCTAAACAGAGAGGAAAAAGGGAAACATTTTAAAAACGTAACATTTTAAAGCATTAATAAGCATTAAGAATTATCAACGAAACGTCACTAATCAAAATGTAAAAAGAAGATTATGGTTGCTGAATATCTGATATGTCTGAAATATTACAGCAGGGGTGTCAAACTGCACGGTCACTGTCTGCTATTTTCTGTGGCTTCCTTTCCTTGTGTGGCTTCATTGCTGAGAGAATAAACACTATGCTTCCTCTTTGCTTCAGGCCATACAGGACATCACCCGAGTGCACGACACACTTCCAGAGGAGATTGTGTCCCTCATTTTCCAAAAGATCGATGTCAATGGCGACGGTAAGGGAAATAATATGTGGATATTCCAGCCAAAGCTGGTACCCATGTACATTTATGAATCTTATGATCCATCGTTCTTGCCACTTTTAAATATTTACCAGTTAGACATTGAGCATGCCATACCTGACTGACAAATAAGGTGAATGTATATATATTTTTTTTTAGAAAAAGATGGAAACTTCCATTCGTAATGATTTGTTGGCTACATCCATCTTAATTGATCGAAGGCCGTTATTAGAATTAGGGATAATATAATTGCATAGTTTCCATTGCTACTGTGAAATGATCTGGACGCTTGTGACATTGGTTGTATGCATTCGGAATTAACACAAGCAATGAACTGTGCACTACTACTTGCATATGACCATTACAGCAGCCTACAGGGACAGGTCAGATACCTGCGTATGACCATTACAGCAACCTACAGGGACAGGTCAGATACCTGCGTATGACCATTACAGCAGCCTACAGGGACAGGTCAGATACCTGCGTATGACCATTACAGCAGCCTACAGGGACAGGTCAGATACCTGCGTATGACCATTACAGCAGCCTACAGGGACAGGTCAGATACCTGCGTATGACCATTACAGCAGCCTACAGGGACAGGTCAGATACCTGCGTATGACCATTACAGCAGCCTACAGGGACAGGTCAGATACCTGCGTATGACCATTACAGCAGCCTACAGGGACAGGTCAGATACCTGCGTATGACCATTACAGCAGCCTACAGGGACAGGTCAGATACCTGCGTACGACCATTACAGCAGCCTACAGGGACAGGTCAGATACCTGCGTATGACCATTACAGCAGCCAACAGGGACAGGTCAGATACCTGCGTATGACCATTACAGCAGCCAACAGGGACAGGTCAGATACCTGCGTACGACCATTACAGCAGCCTACAGGGACAGGTCAGATACCTGCGTATGACCATTACAGCAGCCTACAGGGACAGGTCAGATACCTGCGTATGACCATTACAGCAGCCGACAGGGACAGGTCAGATACCTGCGTATGACCATTACAGCAGCCGACAGGGACAGGTCAGATACCTGCGTATGACCATTACAGCAGCCTACAGGGACAGGTCAGATACCTGCGTATGACCATTACAGCAGCCTACAGGGACAGGTCAGATACCTGCGTATGACCATTACAGCAGCCAACAGGGACAGGTCAGATACCTGCGTATGACCATTACAGCAGCCAACAGGGACAGGTCAGATACCTGCGTATGACCATTACAGCAGCCAACAGGGACAGGTCAGATACCTGCGTATGACCATTACAGCAGCCTACAGGGACAGGTCAGATACCTGCGTATGACCATTACAGCAGCCTACAGGGACAGGTCAGATACCTGCGTATGACCATTACAGCAGCCAACAGGGACAGGTCAGATACCTGCGTATGACCATTACAGCAGCCTACAGGGACAGGTCAGATACCTGCGTATGACCATTACAGCAGCCTACAGGGACAGGTCAGATACCTGCGTATGACCATTACAGCAGCCTACAGGGACAGGTCAGATACCTGCGTATGACCATTACAGCAGCCGACAGGGACAGGTCAGAGCATCATCCGTCACATGGTGTATTTCATTTACATTTTTACATTTTAGGCATTTAGCTGACGGTCTTATCCAGAGCGACTTACAATTAGTGCAAAAAGCCTAGATTCATAAATCACCAATTAACGAGAGTGTAATGGTCGGGCCGTAACACACCTGTGATAGGTAATCCTTCGTCACAAGAATGAATATGTGGAAGGGACAGTAGAGTTAGTTTAGTTTTTTTCTTGATGTCCCCTAGGAATTTCCTCAGCAAGCAATCATTCACAATATGTGGAATGGTGTGATCTGTGTGTCCACAATCACGTGCTGCCATGAATTGTATAATACACTGTGAAATTAACATCAGTCAGCAATCACCTCAACTTTGACTCTTATTCTACACAGGTGAGTTAACACTAGAGGAGTTCATTAACGGAGCAAAGAATCACCCGGATATTATGGAGATGCTGAAGAAAATGATGGATCTGACCCCAGTGCTGGTAATCATTGTCAATGGCAGGCGGAAAAGTGTGTGACGCCTTGGGGAGCTCTGCACTCTGGAAAATGCAGTAAGCTAACAGTGATAATGAAAAGTCAGACCTTTTTGTAAAAAAAATAAACTTTAAAAAAATGACTGCCCCAGCACACACCCATCTCCACCTAATGGAACAATCTGTGGTGAACAGAAACAAGGGTTTCTGAGACTGTCACCAAGTAAAAGAGACACTAACTTGGGGGAAGAACAGGGCTGCACTCGGATCCAATTTAACACGTTCCCTTCCCTTGCTCTCTTCCCTCGAGTGAGCCGTCTCGTGACGGAATTTGCGACGTGCAGCAAGCAAACTTACCAGGTGCCCTGCAAGAGAGGATTGAAGAGAAACAAACAAAAACAGAACTGAACCGCCCTCGCAACCAATATGGGAAGTGCAACCCCAGAGCGTTGAAATGTGACCGTCCACTTTTTTTTGTGTGGAGCATTGCATTGTGGGATTCCTTTATTACTGAAAGCTTGGATTTTACACCCTTGGTGGAAGGGAGGATAAACGAGGGAGTGAGGGAATATAATTACTCTCCCCCCTTTCATAAATTGGAACCGAATCCCACATGGTGTGGCTGCCATATTTCATCCTGCCATTTTGGGGATTTCCCCCTTGAAGCACAGAAAGGGAACGACAGAAAGAAAGCATACATTTTGGATCCAAACCCTGACCCTCTGCTTGCACACTGCCCATGGGTGGCACCCAAATGATGCAGCCATCGATAGACTGGTGGTAATCTTGTACCTCTCCTCTCTAGAAGCTTTCCCTACACCGGTCAATTCTGTAAGGGAATCCCAAGAAAATATGCTGCACTTTAATGTACACACATACATAATCATACGCTCACTCTAACACTGTGCAGTGCATAGCATAGTCGGGCATAGCTGCTAGCTGCGACTTAGAGCTGGAGCCTTTCTCAGCTGACTACTGATCCTTTAATGCTATAAGGGTTTCAGAATCCTGGGAAATTAGTGACTGAGCTTACTGTGGAGGTAGTGCAACTTGGCTGCTTTTTAAGGAAAGGATCAACCAGGAATATTAACCAAGCTTGTCTTGCCTCACCAAAGACTGTTGAAGGTAGTCAAGGTGATGCATGTATAAATCTGTAGATGGTTCAATTTAATGTTCTGGACGAGGAAAGTTATTTGACATCGTCTCCCTCTGATATCGTTTTTACCCCTGCAGTGTGGCTTGTGTTCTGTTTCCACTGTATATGGTGTGTGTTGGCACATTATATCTGGGTAAAATAATTATTTGAAATACTTTAATCCTTTGTACAACAATAACATTTTTGCAGACAACTGAGTGTTTTAAAAGAAACAATTTTCGTCTATATTCAAAAAAAATGTTTTCATACGATTTATGTACGTTTGTGGATAGGAGTATGGTTTGTAGAAAATTCTCAGCGGTCTGCAGTGGTTTCAGATCCAAAGACAGTATTCAACAGTATTTCAATTGCATATCTGACCAAAGTCTGGAGCGTTTGCATACACAACTCAAATCAACAGTCTCCTTGCGTGAAAAAGGTACACTTGTAATTCTCTACTCTCCTATTTAAGGTGCTAATCTGGCCTTTGTCCTTGATCCCAACGGGAGCCTCACACAACGACAACTTGCCATTCCTCTAGAGTGACATCAAAATGGCCTGACTGACTTATCAAACAAATATGAGGCATGTAAGCATTTTGCCCTGAACCTTTAATTCATCCCCAATAACAATAGGGACATTACAATCATTTGATAAAAGTATCTATCAAAACACTTTTTGATAATTGCACTGTGCTATCAAGGCAAAAGTGGGGTTTCTCATAACCTTTGCAAAACTCTTTCCCGTCTGTATTCAGATAACGCTCTCGATAACATGTAAACTTGTACTCTGACAGCTTCTGTGTCTATGACACATTGTCCCCTCAAAACATCCTACATGTTGTCTTACGAGTGTTCTTTCTGTACACAGAACATGCAATAGTTACAAGTGTAGTTGCATTAAAGTTTATGAAAGTTGTTACCTTTAGGCTGATCGAGTTAGATACCAAGTGTTGTCTTTGAAGGCACCATAGTCTTAAATTGTTCAGGTTCATACCCATGTTCATTTTGTACCGTTATTCATTACAGAGATTTATTCTATCACTTCTGACACTGATCTGTGAACAAATGGGGGAAGTTTTTTTGGAGGGTATTCATTCTACTGCTGCATGTTGAATTCAAGCTTTGAATTTGTAAATATGATTATTTTTATATTCTGAGAATGGATGACTGTGTCTCTTTTAGAGGCAAGACTGAGATACCTGTACTCAGGTATACATCTTTGCTTTTTTTAATTCAGATATTCTATTTTTAGATTAAAAAACAAGGGTTAACAGCATTGTAGGGATAAGAAAGGGCCTTGAGAATTATGAATCACTCACATTTCACAGAATTGTTGTGACAACTAGAACGCTTCAGTGTACATCCTTCAGTTTGTATTCTGTTGTTTTTGTGCAGAGTCAACAGTGCACAAAACAAAAAGGAAAGGTTTCCATTTAGTCTGAATGTCACACTGGAACACTTTTATCAAGCATCGGAAAGATTGTAATTAATATTTGTTTTGGTCAATAAGCATTTTGTTCATGTATAAGTGTTGCCTTATTAATAAAGCTCTTCATTTATTTCCTGTCGTGCTTGGTAGATTACTTAAAGCACAACTGCTTTAAAAAATGACACTTCTAGCACGTATACGAATGCGAAAGAAGCGGATTCTGTCAATACAAACAATAACCAGCCCTCGTACGTATTTTGTTTTTGAAAATTAAATGGCCCTTTCCTGTAGATCCGGTAGGTAATTCTTGCGCCAGAAACAGTGTTAATGCACCGATGCGTCAGAAACCACTCATTGATCAGTTTCCACGGAAGCAAACGTTCCTGGTAGTATATATCTATGGTAAACAAACCGAACTGCTGGCACTTTGCTAGTCTTTTCTGGTATAAAATAGTACTTTTATAAATCATTTTAATTACACAAAAAAAATACGTACGAGGACTGGTTATTGTCTGTATTGACAGAATCCGCTTCATTCGCGTTCGTATATGTGCTAGAAGTGTCATTTTGAGATTGTTTTAGCTGTCCTATAGAAGTGAATGGAGAGCGACAAATACCCTATTCTGGATTATCACCCCAGGGGAGCACAGAGCAACTAACAAACATATTTCGCCACCATTTGGACTCGTATCATGGCCAGGTAACTACACAACACAAAGTTCTACCAAAGTTCATTTGTGCTTTAAGTTTAAAAAAAAAAAAATTCTTTACATAGACATCTGCACACATCTTCATATTTTACAATGCATTTAAAACCCTTATTGTAACAATGACTTAGAAATAATTGAACCTACATTTTAATGACATCTTAAATGCTGTATACAATCTGTAGGTTTCCATCAAATTATTACCATGTTTAGTGTTTGAACACTACTGGAAATGGTGTCGGAATTCGAATCAGAGTTCAAACAGAGAGCCTGCCCCAGGATCAGGGTTGGGAAAAACAACGGCAGGAGTTGCCAAGCTTTCAGGTAAGAGATTACAGGTATTGTCCGAATACATCCTGGTCATTTAGGATCTTATGGCACATACCACAAGGAAATGGGGTGTTAAGTTCCTGGTTGGCCAATAGCTCAACACCTCAGTATGTAAGCAGTGAGTGATCTTGTGCAATGTGGACAGGCGCCATACACTGGCTGTGATGAACCCAACCCTACAGAAAAATTGCGATCTTTGCTTTCACTTCACTTTTCCACCAGTGAACAAAAGGAAACAGAACAAGTGATAAATAAGAATGGGTCATGGATACGTTTTGAAACTGGTACCTTGACTACATGATCCACTCCATTTTGTACCTTGACTACATGATCCACTCCATTTTGTATCTTGACTACATAATCCATTCCATTTTGTTGACCACTGAGAAAGCTGCAAAACCATATTTGCACTATTCGTGAAAAAAATCAAGGATACACCCTCAATCCTAAAAAGGTTTAAATACAGTAAACACCAACTACCTTGTGGCAAAAAAACAAGAAAAAAGACAAATGTAACAGAAATGACCATTTTATTTGATATAAAAATTCAAAAAAGCTCTACAACATATACTACATTTCATGTTGTGGATTTATCCCCCATTTAAATAGAATTTTTAATTACATTTGGTCCACCATTGAAAAAAAAACACCCTGTCACACCCATTTGCAACCTGCCCCAATCAGCAGCAAGCAAGTGTGAATCTTTTTTTGTTTGTTGCCAAATTGCATTGCATTCATCTGCTTGCATTGCCGCAACCTCCGTTATCGATTCGGGAGAACGCAGACAAGCATGTGCTCTCCTACGAAGCATGTGATGTCAGCCCCTACTTCTGATCACACTGCAGTTTCCAAGTTGGGTTCACACAGACATGAGTCGGAGGAAGACACTTTATGTAAAGCTAACAGGCAGACACCAGCGGTGGATTCATCCAGGACAACTCAAACCTTCCCATCCCTGAGCAACACCAATTACGTGTCGCCCTGCACGGCTGCCGGACACAGTTGACGTTTTGTTGCCCGCAGACACTTTCTGTCCCCTCAATGAGATTTCTGTTTTCTGGTGTTTTCTGTCCTAAACAATGACACGTTCAGCTTGATGAAAGAGTAGGACACCCCAAGAGCGCAGTACACAGAAGTCACCAGCAGGGGGATGAATGGAAAGGTTTGTTGCCATGTGGTCCAAGGGTAAACAAACTCACAAAAAACCTCCAGAGGAACCAAACCTGTGAGATAAACTGCCTCCGGAATGCTAATCAAACTGCCTTCATGTCTGTGGGGGTAAAAAAAACATAGTAAAATTATTTCAATATTTGGGACTGCTGGTCTAAGGTTAATTCAGAGATTTGAACCAATTCAAACACAAACCTAAATGATTCCAATATCATACAATGTAAAACACAAGACACAGTGAAGTGGCTGAATAGTGTGAGGAAATGAGTGTCAAACAAATCGCCATCTTCCGAAAAACCATCTTTCGACAAATCTGACCAGTGTCTATGTTAAATTACAAACAAATGAGCATTTTCATCACTAAAGCACGCAGACTGACCTGAAGAGCATCTTTAATGAAGTAAAACTGTACAGTGAAAACAGCAACATGAGAAGAATTTTGATGGGCAATTCTGAAAAACAAGATAACTCCGAGTTGTCACACATTATCCACAACTTATCTGCAGAAACTGACACTGAATAGACTACTGTTCTAAAGTCTTAATTATGTAATTACTATGTACTTGAGTAGTACATACATACATAGATAGCAACATACCTGGTGCAGTGAAGAGCAGTGGAAAGATTGAGAAATGACCTGTGGTTGCCAAGATCAAAAATATGCCAGCATCCTCTTTTCTCTCTACTGCCATTAAACTGCAAAAATGAATTTAAAACTTTAATATATTAAACTTTAAAGCTATACAAAAAATTAGGACAGTAATACACTCAGTAGTAACTTGGGAAATTACCTTAATGGAAGTATTGCCATTAGAACAGCCTTTTCATGCACGTGCCATCCAAACATGAAAGACCCTAATGCACAAATGATGACACACTGCAGAAAACCTCGAGCCCCAGAGGGCCTGAACCAAACTCTGAAAACGGCAGGCTTGAGGGAGTAAGAAGAGAAAAAAAAGGAATTGCAGAGTGTCATTTCACATGGGTGTCATTTATTCTGATCAATCAGGAAATACTCATTTTCAGAAACAAAATGTCTCTACCAAACGCTGGCATGTTATAATCACACACGTCAACAGCTTTCGTACTCTTTGACAGCTGATATCAGAAAAGAATGTTAGAGACTCCCAGGGACATTTTTGGGTCTGGACATCTTGTATTTCCTGATTTAACGAGGAAAAGTACTGCTAGTCGGAAGGAATTACCTAAACCATCTTTCAAAAAATCTGACAAACAAATTAATATTCATCAGAAAATGGTGAGGATGGTAATTGACAGTTCGACCATGAACGATACTCACAAGTACTGATATCAGAGTGCAAATCAGTGTTGCTAAAGGAGAGACAGAAGGAAGGACAGAATGTTGAAATTCTTGGACGAGGCCACCTGTCATCGAGGCCTTAGGAAGTCTGTCGACATCAAATAGTTTTAGTTTCACACCTGGAACAAGTGAAAAGAGAATCTGTTCATTTTTCAACATGAGATACAAATGTACTAAATACAATCCATTGTTATTATCATTGTCAAATACTTTTAAAAAAAGCTAAGGTGTTCTACGGTGATCAACTTTTAAGCCCTTTATGGTTTCTCCAACCACCTGTGCAAATACATGTCTTATCTGTATATCTTGTTTTTGACTACCGTATATAGAATATATTTATGATTGCACAAATAAACTCAATTATGTATTATTATTATTATTATTATTATTATTAGAAGCAGTACCCAGGATGTACAGCGCTTTATCTGCCATGTTGTACAGCGCCCAGAAGTTTGGTGCCCAGTAAGCGTGACATAGTCCTCTTTTGAAGGGGAAGAGCCGGGACAAAACCTGAGGAAGCTGGCCCTTTAAAACACAAACAACCGACCTGAAAGCAAATAATCATGCAGTACACTCGAGAGTGCCTATAAAGAGAAACACAAGTTAAAGAGCTTGGATAAAGAACGCAATAAAAAAACAATGCCATAAAATGAGTTGAAATTTCTACAGCTTGATATCTCAACACTATTCCACCTGCAGACAGAGAAGAACAGCTGAGTAGAACAATGCACACTGCACACTGAGACTTCTGCTACTGAACACAAATCTATCTCTAATTCTGTCACTAATCCTTAATGCCACAATGGCACAATTTGAACCACGGTATGCAGTTCATGCTTCAGAACTTAACACGGTCACATCGTTTGACACTAGAAAATAGTCCTAATGAAGTCACAATAAGCAAACTGATTAACAGCAAGCAATAAATACATCACTATATAATATCTCAATTACTTACCAACAAGATAAAAGGTCCAAACGACAGCGCAAACACAGAGAATACAATTACTCCCAGTGTTGCTAACCGGAAAAGACTGAAACTCCTCCAATTGAACGACCCATCTAAAAAAGAGCAGGGAAATACTTTATGAAATGGATAGTTCCAGTTCTGGTTTCCTGATCCATTGTCCAGACAGCATTCCTGCCACGCTATAATGCACAATATAGTAAGTTGTGCCTAACAACACCCTTGAATATACTCATGATAAAGCATAGCTTCTTGTTATTGATTAAAAACAATATGGTGACATTTCCACAAAACTTGATGAAGTCCATTGCAGGGATGTTTTTTTTTGTGAGTGCTTTTTGTATCTTCTTCAATGGAATATTCTTTGAACAAAAACAAAGTAAGAGCTTGCCTGGACTGTCTTTGGTGAAGCAGTAGGATCTCAGTAGGTAGATACCATAGGCAGGTGCGATGTACAGGTAAATATGCTTCAGGTTTAAGAGTAGAGCAAAAAGCAAAGCTCCTTCAAGGTGTCTACCCTGTGAAAAAAACAGAATCAAAATGTGTAATTTTACATGAATTTTACAGACCCTACACATCTCTGGGACCACTCGTATTTTGCTTTACTGCTGAACATTCTCTCCTGATATCAAAGAGAGCAGAAACTCTTGATACGTGTTCTTACAACGTACATACATTTTCTGGCTCTGGTTGAAACATAGGTTCCCAAAAATCTGAATTCCCAAAATAAACAGAAAAATTCAGGAAAAAAACCACATCCCTGTTATTAACAATATCTTGATTAAGCTTCAAGTTCAAACGCTGCAGTCCATGATGATAATCTCAAATATCTCAGCTCACGGGAGAAGTTAGTGACTTTTCTTACCTGAAAATGTCTTGCTACGGAAAGAAGCAAAACACCAAACAAGAACCCATTGTACTGGAAATGAATATCTGGGGGAAAACTTAAGGCTTTGAAAACATCTCAAATGCAAGGCCATCTGCAGTGTCTGTCTACAGTGAGGTTGACCCTAGCAAAAGGGACACCCCTCCTCCCGAATAAATAGATAAATAAATAGATAAATAAATACATAGAAATGACTGCATTTGATTACCGGCAAACATGAATCATAGAGGTTGAGCTTCTCTTTCGTTAAGCATTCCCATAATTCTGTGTGAGAACACTTAAAATCCAGGTTATCTCAGTCGATATGTGGGATTTAAGGATACGGTCAACGATAAGGAGTCCGAAGTTCCAGAGTAGCAGTCCAGCTAGGACAAAGGAGGGCTTCCCCAAGAGGTCCTTGGATCCTCTGCTCCATTTCACACATTTGCAGCACCTAACAAACACAATTTTGACATTCTTTGATCCTAAGTTCTTCAATCGGTCGCAGTAGAGAGGGAACTAAGTTAGACTGAACCTACAACATACTCACTCTTTCACAGCATAAATGAAGACGACATCAGCAAATATCACAGAGAGTCGTTGAAAGAGAACGGTGGCAGGACTGGCGTAATTTAGATGCTGTACTACCAGCATCTCTTTGTCAAAATACTTTGCAATATGAGACAATCCATATTCAAACCACGCGAACAGAGGAGGATAATCCAAGGTCCATTCTGAGGTTTCCTTTAACAAACAAAAACAGCACTACTGTGTTATCATCATGCAAAGGGTCATGTTTATTCACTAAACATCACTGGTATGATGGAACTACTGCCGCAATATAAACGCATACCTCAAGGTACCACTGTGAAACAGGTAAACTGTGCGTGACAGCTAGCCAGTTCCTGTGTACCTCAAAATCGGTGGAATGACTGCGGGGGGGAAAAACAAATTAATTGACAATACTCCTAACGTTAGCTAGCGAGCGTATAATGCCCTAGTATTCAAATCACGGTCCTCGAGGTCCGAGACCTGCTGGTTTTCCATCCTCCCTTTACCTGGGAGTCAGGTGTGAAGACAGTCTGGCCAATCACTAGCACTAATTGTTCAGTTAATTACCTGGGAGAGAAAAAATCAGGACCAGACTTGGATTCGAGGTCCAGATTTGAATATCCATGGTATAACGTTTGATATCCTACATCAGTGGTTCTCAACCCTGGTCCTGGAGTACCCCTGTGTATGCTGGTTTTTGTTCCAACCACAATTGCAATACCAGAATTTTAAGATGTTAATTTTTCTTAATTAGATGTTTTTATTGTTTGGAGGGATTATTTACCCTCTTAAACCACATTATGTTAGCAATAACTATGCACGCCATTAAGACAAAAAATCCCATGTTCATTATGCTTATTGTGTTACATTGCAAACAATTACAAAGAAGAGGTAACAACTGAGGTGAATAGGCTCCTAATTAGGTAATTGAACACAAGTTTAAGTTCCTTCAATTTTTTCCTTAAACTTGTTAACACTATGCAGGTTTGGCTCATTATCATTTGCTTAGTCTATGAATTCTTCATTATTTACCAAACGGTTAGTTTTAGTGGCCATGTGTCCACAATTTCACCAATTGTGAGCCTATTGATTCACCTCAGTCTTTAATTTTAACCTCCTTTTAATTGTTTACAATACAGGACAATGTGAATATTGGACTTTTATTCTTTATGGCATGCATAGTTATTGCTAACATTATGTGGTTTAAGAGGGTAAATAATCCCTCTAAACATTAAAAACACCGAATTAAGAAAAAGTAACAGCTTGTTAAAATGCTGGTATGGCAATTGTGATTGGAACGAAAACCAGCATACACAGTGACAGGGCTACTCCAAGACCAGGGGTGAGAACCACTGTCCTACATGATTTGCAAAGCACAGGTTACAATTTTCTCATGAAACAGTCACTTCGTATGCAAGGTAATATCAGCTAAGCATCAACTAACGTTGATGATGGGAACACTGCCCAATATAGCTAGCTAGAATTAAGCTAGCCATCAAAACTATTGGTAGCAATTTATTCATTTCCAGTGTTTTGACACGTACTCTGGTGAGCTGGCATAAGACATGTCCGTGATAAGTAGTTCGCTAGCTACACATACTCGGATGGCGTTTAACCATACGTTACTTGATCGCTTTGTCTGTGTCAATCAAATATTAAACTTACTATGTATTTATCAGCAGACATTTCAGAAGGGACACTCCAAATGCCAGAGCGAGGAACCAACTCCAGCTTTCAGACATGGGCGCCGCCATGACACCTCCTCACAAACACAGAAAGTGGTTGGTAGCCTAAGCCTAGGTATTTTTCTACAGTCTATGGTATACAAACAGTAACCGACAGTAGCCTATCAACAGAACTATATATATTTCTGTGAGCCTATCCCTTTCTTATGAGATTACACGTCGCGTCGATCGATCAGTGAATAGTTTCCGCGCAGCTCAAGGACCTAAATTACAACCCTCATTTGAATGAAGACAATTAAAAATAAAAAGCCCATTACAATCTGCGCTCAGCGTCATATAAACTCGCAGATCTAGTCTAAGCAGGTTCAACGTTAATACGAGCTCGTCGAACTTGACCAGTTTGTGCTTCCGTCAGGCCATCAGTTACTTTACATTACAAATAAATGAACGGTCCACATGTTGGAAACTTTAAAATAGGTAAGCGATTGTTCTCTTTTGCACATGATCCCTTTGCTTAACGAATTAACGTTAGTAAACTATATCTCGTCAAAACATAATCGGCAAACACGTGTCTTGTGATATAGCCTGTTAAGTCGCTGCTTGGCGTTAGCTAATCCCAAAGCTTCCAGTTGATGTTGCATTAGCTAACGCTCTAGTGGTCTCTTGTCACTTCCTACAAATAACGTCATCAGACAGCTTAATGTTTCAGTTAGCTAGGTCAATTATCTGCATATAACGTTTGCCGTGTTTGTCACCTTGTTATTTTTCTTATGAAATCCAAGCTTTATTTTCTCTTTTAGTTGCTTTTTATTACTTATTGTTATTTACTAAAGCGATAGTGGGTGGACCCAGTTATGTGGGTGGTCACTATCATAGTACGTTGTCGCTTGCAAGTGACCGGATAGTGAAGTTTGTCGTGTGACATAAGAAACTCCTGCACGAAACTGAAGTTACGAGTCAAGTAGGATTCTTACGAATAATAGAACTACTTAGCTAGCGACGTGTATTGCAGTGTTTCTTTTACTTCGAATCGTCGCGTCGTCTCTGTACACTAGCTACTGATAGCTAGCCACAAATCTAACAGAACAACCACCTAGGCCCATGATTTGTAGAAGATGTTCAACTCTCCTGGGTCGTGGAGGTGGATTTACATTCCGAAATCTTGTCGGAAAAGACCGGTACGTGGGACGATTACAGAACATCCGAGGTAGGTAAAATGGGGGGTGGTAACCGCCCGGTGGTTCAACAAGTGATCGAATACAACAGGCTTTTTTTTTATAACTACCGTGTAAAGATATCCCACTGACACAGTGAAGCACGTTTATTTTGTTTTGCATTAACATGACGTTTTGTTGTTTGGGCAAACGTCATTGTTGAGAAGGCACACCTCTTCACCTCAATTTTTGGTTGAGTCTATGCATCTACTGATTATTAAACATCTGGACTGCTAATTCTGTTCATTGACTTTTTGCGACCCATATGGAATGCAGATCAATGTGTCCACACCAGCTGCTCTTGTGTAAACACCTCATTAGAAAAAATACATCGACAACCCTTTTGTGCAAAAAATATCTTGGCTAAAGATAATTTTCGAAAACACGGTGCTTGAATAACTGATATAACCTAGCTGAAATTGCGTAGCATCGAAACAGCCTTCAATAAGTCATTTGTGTCCTCCTTGTAGACTTCCATCGGACCTCAAACGACAGAACGTATGACATGAGAAAAGTGGAACTTACTCCCTTGGAACAAAGGAAATTAACTTTCGACACGCATGCTCTGGTGAAAGAACTGGGAAATAATGGTAAGCGACTTTTTTTGTTTCCAGATTTAAAGGGACATGGTGGATTTTGATACATATAATTACACATATAATTTTATGGGGAAAAGGCTTATTATTTACGAGCTACCAATAGCAGGGCTATACAGTACTCTCCAGAATTATTGGCAACTCTGGAAAATATGAGCAAGAGGCTGTAAAAATGTCTGTCGTTTATCAGCATAACATTACATTCAAAATGTTGTAAAAATGTCAACATTTACTTTAGGTAACATTACTCAAAGAAAAAAAATTATTCCTCGAAAGATTAATATTTTATCAAAAAAATGTCACAATTATTGGCAATGTTCAAAATGGATTTAAAAAAAAAAAAAGATAAAACCTAATTGAATATATGCGTATATTCTCATTCATATTATACATTTTTAAGCACACCTGTGTCTTTAGGAAATATTACGTGGCCAGTCTCAACTTCCTGTTTCACTGGGGTATAAATATGAGGCGACACACCGGCCAACAGAGTACTCAAGTGAGTATGTCAGATGTGGGCGGAGTCTGGTTTCGGAAGTAAATTTCATATGGAAGATAGAATGGGCTTCAGAGACTATGGACTATTTCTTGAAATCTGATTTATAGAGCGAGCCAATTTTTATTTTTTAAAGTAATGCATTAATGAATGTAGTTCGACTTGTAGTCCACTTTAACGGACTACATATCCGGTAGCCTATGCACGGGTGGTTCTTGACCAATAAGATATCTTGTCTGTCTGACTGTGTGGCAGATTGGAGTAGGCTACTGCCACTGAAGAGAGCTAACGTTAGCTTGCTAAGTAGAGAAGCCCGCCCTACAAGGTCAGAAACTGCACTACGGTATAAAGCAATTCTAGCTTTTAGTTCTTCAAGCTAGCTAGTGTTAGAAAAAAGTGTTTAAAGACAGAGCTGTGTGCTACTTCTGGCTAACGTTATATGACAACGTCTGGAGACAAGGCTGCACGTTCGGAGGGAATTATGGGACGTGGAGTTTTTAAACAGTGCCAGCACTAGTATGTTCACAAAAAAAAACGAATATGTAAAATATACTCGAAGCTGGTCCAGAAAAATGACATGGTTTGCGAATGGGCGTTATATTGAACAATCCGGGAAATTGACGGTAAGACATAATCAGTAGAAATGGTTTAAAAGTAAGCTTTGGTTAATGTCTACGCTCTAAATGAATGGGGAATTTACTTCCGAAACCAGCGTGACGTAATCACTTGAGTACTCTATACCCCTCATAGACTGTGGCTGTGTCCGAATCGGAGCCCTATCTACTGCGCCCTGTCTCCTGCGTACAGTGAACTGGCAGAAGTGTGTTGTTTAATGTGCGCTATTTAGCAGACCGCAAAAATATCCGCCATACTATTCTAAGCACACTGTGGAAGTGTCGTAAGCAGGTCATAAGACGTCCCACCAGTGTTGCCATGTCCGCGGTTTTTTGGGATACTTTCAAAGTGCAGTCACGGGTAAAAATGAAAAGTCTTACAAGATCTGGCAACCCTGTGCCCCACTCTTGCGCTGCCATGTCACATGTTGTTTTTGTTGTATTTGAAGCAAAACGTCAGTGAAGCTGCACCTCATTTTAAAAAAAACGAAGATTCACATCATATTTATGTCACCAAAATGTTTGTGTACTTCTTGAAAAGTGTGCTCCTGAATGTACTCAGCGAAACCCCGGAAGTAAGTGTGTCATCCGGGTGTTTGAAGTATACTACAATTAGAAAAATTTCTGCGTACTCTACGACTTTCTCGCCCTATCTACTCACCCAGGCTACTCAACAGTGTGGAAGAGTGCTGATTCAGACACGGCCTGTGTCTGAACCAGAGCCCTATCTACTGTGTCCTGTGTCAGAGCATACTGTCCTGTTTACTTCATACAGTTTAGTACGCTCCATATTCTTATCACCGAAAACCCGAAATAAGTATATCTACATTTTATAAGTACACTACATTTAGAGAACATTTCGCCCACTTAACTTTCTCATCCAGTGTACTCAGCTGGCATACTCAATAGTATAGAAGGGTGTTGATTCAGACACAGCCACAATGAGAAAGTTGTTAAGTAGGCAAAACTTTGTCTAAATGTAGTGTATTAAAATCCCCTGATGATGTAGGCCTACTAGGCTGAGTATTTTCGGAATCATACTTTTGAGGAAGTAAACAAACATTTTGGTCCCATAAATGTGACGTGCAGCTTAGTTTTAAAAAATGAGGCACAGCTTCGCTGACGTTTTCCAACAACAACACGTGAGCATGGCCGTGCAAGGGCAGCACATCTTACGACACTTTCACAGTACGGTTGGAAAGTAGTCTGGAGGATAATTTTAGCTTACTGCATAGTGCATACTAAACAGTATACAGTAAACTGTACAGTCTGTTAGTTAGGACTCAGTAGGATGCAAGTGTAGTTTACCCCCATGCACAGTGAGGAGGATGGTTTCGAGGAGCACATTCCTCCAAGGATCACAATTGGAGAATTGCAGAAGTTGGTTGCGTCCTGTGATCATCAAGTCTCCAAAAGTACAATTATGTAAATGGTTATGCAGAAAAGTGCCCCACTGTGAAGCATGATGCTGGATCTGTGATGTTGTGGCTGTTTTTCCTCCAAAGGCCCTGGGAACCTTGTTAGGATTCATAACATCATTGACTTAATCAAATACCAGGATATTTTATACCAAAATCTGGCTGCCTCTGCCAGAAGGCTAAAATTGGGTCATGGTTGGATTTTCCAGGAGGACAATGATCCAAAGCATTTTTCAAAATCTACACAAAAATGGTTCACTGACTAAATAATCAAGCCTTTGCCAGGGCTACCCCAGTCCCCTGACATAATCCCCATTGAAAACCTCTGGGGTGAGCTGAAGAGGAGAGTCCACAAGCGAGGACCAAGGACTCTAAAGGATCTATAGAGATTATATATGGAGGAATGGTCTCAAATCTCTTGCTGTGTGCTCTACAACCTCGTTAAACATTACGAGAGAAGACGGTTATCTTGGCAAAGGGAAGGTGCGCAAAGTACTAAATACAGGGATGCTAATAATTGTGACACATCTTCAAGATAAAAATAATTTTGCATTGAAGATTTATTTTTCCTCTGTTCAATGTTCTCACAATTAAACAATATCATTTTCAAATATTTCTGAGCATAGAACCGAAGACATTTTATAAACCATAAACAGAATTTAATCCTGCACTTTTGCTCACATTAATTTAGGTTTCCAATAATTCTGGGCACCGTAAGATCTTATTGCAGCTTAACCTTAGACTCGTATGTGATCACATCCACAAATTCTGTCATGTTGTCACGAGGACAGCTGTTCATTATTTCTGAAATACTGTGTGCCGTAGTCTGACTGCAGTGCATACTATTGCAAATCCGTCTGGAAAAGAGTTACTGCAGCAATGATGGTAACTATATTGCTTATATTGTCTAAAGTTTCTAAAACAGTTTTGTTATGTGTTGCTCTCATTTTAGGTTTTGAAAAGGGCCAAGCGGAAGTCATTGTGACAGCACTGGTGACACTGACTACAGCAAACACAGACATAGTATACAGAGATATGGTGACTACAACACATCAGGTATGCAGTTTAATGAACACCATACACCATAGGACGTCACGTGGCGCTGTAATGCCGACGTAGTCCAGTCGTGTTCGTGTTTGATCATTTGAATGTGTTTTGTTGTGTCTGGCTTTTGTCTTTTCATGCGCTGTGTGTCTGGTGTCGGACGGTGAAGTGGGCTAGAGATTTTTCAGGGCACTCCTGCTGCTCGTTTTTATAATATTGACGAATTGTGTAGCCGCTATAATTTTGTTTGTGGTCGTCACCATGGAGACGCATTCCCACAAAGTTTACCATCGCTCTTCACTGGAGTTGAAGATGTCGGGACTGATCCAGGACTACAGGCAATCTTCAAAAGGCCACCAGGGAAGGAGAAGATAATGCGGGGGAGGGGTGAGGCGGCGACTGGGAAGGCTGAGCTCCGTTTCGACAGTGGACAGATACCGCGACACTGCGTGTAGCCTATGGAGGAAAGTCGTGGAGGCGGAGTTTGTGTGTTGGACTGGTTGATGACATTGGACATCTCGGGACATCGGGGACTATTTTTAATCATGACGTTTGGCTGTATTATTTTATGTTTGTTTGTGTGTTGTGGGTCTGCCCCACTGTCTGTTTTTTTGTTGTTGCTGGTGGCTACAACTGAAGTTCCCTATCGGGAAAATAAAAGTTATTCTATTCTATTCTATATGCATATTTAACAAGACAGGAAAGCATGCCCCCAGCCTACTTGAGATGGCAATGAAGCGATGTGTTTACGATTGCTACCTACAGTCAAGCCAGAAAGTCTGCCCACCCCTTTCACCTTCTCCACGTTTTATTACATTACAGATATATTCTACAATAGATTGAGTTAATTTTTTGTCTCAAAATTCTACACAAAATAGCCCATAATGAAGTGAAAACATGTTTTTAGAAATTTTTGCAAATGTATTAAAAATACAGTACCTGGAAATAAGATATTGAGTCTTTTGATGTTGATGGGTCACAGACTTCAGGAAGTAACAGCATGCAAAGGATATGCGACCAAATATTAAATATGATACTTTCAAAATATGTTAAAGCAAAGGGTATGTATACTTATGTAAATGTGAGATTTCAGTTTTCGATTTTTAATACATTTGCAAAAATCTCTAAAAACATGTTTTCACTTTGTCATTATGGGCTATATTGTGTAGAATTTTGCGACAAAAAATTAACTCAATCTATTGTAGAATATGTCTAACGTAATAAAATGTGGAGAAGGTGAAAGGGGTGGGCAGATTTTCCGGCTTGACTGTATGTTCTTAACCAACCAGCTAGCAAATGCGCGTAGGAAGCAAACTTGTTATAATTATCTATTTCACAAACAATTCATCTTCAGTTTGATGACGAAATGCAATCCATTCAATACCGAAGAAAAAAAATCCACTGCGCTGAGGCAGTGGAGTCACTTGATCAGTTCTGACCAATGGTATTCTGAGCCACTGAGGCACTCCGGTATAGATGTAGACAACAGATTGGAGACTATCTTTTTATATACCAAGGCTCCAGGCATATAAAAAGGTATTAAAATGTTTATATTTTCCAAAAACATCTGGAGCAAAACAATCATTGTTTCACAAACTGCTACACATAATTAAATTTATGATCACAAAAATTGAGCGATGAGGTTTTCTTTAGTTGTCAAAACAGCTTTGTTCAATGGGCAGCGCGCTCTTTTGCACTCAGCATGTGCTCTTCGACGTGCTTCATTGCCTGGCCCTTCCCACCCTCTCCAGTTTCTATATACGTTCTATGGAATACGCACAAAATGCCTTTATTTTGTTCTTTAGGAAATCGCTCTTCAGCAGATCATGGCTCATCTTGATTCCATAAGGAAAGACATGGTGATTCTGGAGAAAAGTGAATTTGCAAACCTACGTTCTGAGAATGCGGTAATGTCACATCTTAGTCACACTGGCCGTCTTCTTCTCTAATGTTATTGAGTGAGGTAATAGACATACAAGTGTAGAAAATATAAACAATTATATTTATTAATTAACAATATTGTTGAAGATGATATTACTGTGCAATTAAATTATGTGGGGGGGAAAAAAACTCAGAAGTACATACTTTGAAATTTTACCCAAAATGTCTTATTTTGTTTTATTTGAGTTTTTTTTTTACTGTCATTCATAAACAAAGAATATTACAAATTATTGTGTATTCATCTCAAATAAGTTTACCAAAATCTTTGTTTGGTAATAAAAGTAATGAAGTGAACCTAATATGCAATGTTTTCATCTTACAGAAAATGAAAATTGAACTGGAACAGATCAGGACCAGTCTAAACGTAAGTAAAGTTTAGAAATGATAGTCTACTACTAGAACATTACTTTTGCACTAGTGTGGCCTTATAAATCAGGCAGTGATTTGAGTGGTTGTTGTGTTATTTCCAGAGGGTTCCACAGAGCACTCGGAATAGTTACTTAGAATAGATTATTCTGTATGAAAGCATTTTCAATTGTAGTCCTTTACCTTATTTAAAACTAAAAATATAGATTACATCTGAATTGAATTATTACTATTTAGGACAATGGTGAAACATACAAATTCAACTACCATATATGTTCAATTGCTTTTCAGAAGGAGAGTGAGAAAATCAGGGCCGATGCAAAACTGGACATAAATTTGGAAAGAAGCAGAGTCACAGATATGGTAAAAATGATTGAGTAAACATTACAATCACCATGTAAAATGTGCAAACTGTGGACGTTATGTTCATGAATTATAACTGATTTATGAATGCAGAGTACTTTCAAAGCTATTTTACAGACTTTTTTTTCTTGAAAGCCAGTGCCTTCTTGTAAATGTTCAGTGTTGTTTTGGCTTCCTATTTTATCAGTTCACTGAACAAGAGAAGAAACTCATGGAAATCGGTACAGAATTCCACAAGAAGGTTAGACCCACTCAACATATTAAAATAAGTTAAAATTGCATTTTCAATATTTTGTGTGTGTGAGTGTGTGTGAGTGTGTGTGCGTGCGTGTGCGTGCGTGTGCGTGCATGTGCGTGCGTGCATGCACTTTAACTGAAAAGACTGACCACACAAGAGTTATCTTGTCATGAAATAGGAAGTCATGTTGTGTTACAAAGTCATCCGTTTTCCCTTTTTTACAATATTCTCCAGAATGCAGATATTGATCGAGGTGCATTGGAAACGATCAGAAAAATTGATGTTGAGGTCGCCTCACTGAGAACACTTCTAGAATCTCTCAAGCTTGTAACTGTTCGTTATCTCGCAGGTGAGAGCTCTTGCATGGATGTTTCCATGGATACAAATGGCAAAACTAAAAGTGTGTTGCTGATTTATTGCTAGTTCAACATCTGTCCTCTTTCATCCCAAATGTGTATCCTACTGGTGTCGTGTTGTTCTGAAAACTGCTGTCGTCACCAGGCCATCTGTGAAAGGCAGTGTGGCAAATTGTAAATGTTGCTATATAAACATGAAGATCGAAAGGATCGATTGATTTCTGTATACAGAGAGAGCTGCCTTGACAGCTACTGTTTTAATTATCAAGCAGTGGTATGCTTAAAGTAGAGAATGAAATGTACGTCTGTTAAAATATTATTATTTACTTACATTTGCTTTCTCTTTTATTTTGTAGCATCTGTGTTCTCGTGCTTGGCTATAGGCTTGTGCTTTTACCGACTCTGGAAGTGAGAGATTCAGCGGAGCCATCTGTGGCCGAGATTTCCTCACAACTGACATCGCACTCTTTAAAAGGGACCATCGCACTCTTTAAAAGGGACCATCGCACTCTTTAAAAGGGACATTTCTATTCAATGTTGTGCGAGACAACGTGCCAACACTAATTTATATAATGAAGTCATAAATTATTTTTGCGGCCTGTGTATATTTGAAGCACACAATAGTTCTACAGGACTCCAGTAATAGTTTACCAAAAGAGTTTCTATTTATAATGCATGTGTTGTGTATGTAACCATCATTTAAAAGCAGTAAAATTGGTCAGTAAAGTATTCCAAGGGTGGCAGTGTAAGGGTCTGGGCTTGTAACTCAGGTTGCAGGGTTTATTCACAGGTTGGGCACTGCCATTGTACCTGTGAGCAAGATGCCTAACCTGAATTGCTTCCATAAATACCCAGCTGTATACATGGATGTGGAAAGATTGTATGCGAGTCTCTCTAAATAAGAACATCTTACTATATGCTTAAATGTAAAATATTTGAATATGCACAAAATTCAAAAAACAAATTCAACATGGCTGAAGTAAATGTCCCATAACGCACCTGTCCAAGTCTACTTTTATTGTATTCGTTTCACAAACACCCCACCAACATCACTCTTTCTGTTCTTCTTCACCTTCTTTTTCCCCCTGACCTGGATGGCCTGGGGATTTTCCTCCTGTGGAAAGAGAATTTTAGTTTTTGAATTTGTATTCAGCCAACACCCTCACAAACTAAACATAACTGATCATGAACTGTACTGTGCTTCTTTTACCTTTAAGTGCCATTTTAAGAAGTATTCCTGTGTTTGGCCTCTATTTCATACAGGAATACAGGAACACTTTACCAGCACTGCAGACTACAATTGTCTAATCCACTAATGTACTGATTAGCCTATGCTTTAGCTTTATATGAAAGCATCTCAAATCTCATCTAGGGCTTTGAAAAATTATTCAAAATGTTCATAAATTAAACATTTTATTTTAGAAAATGCTCTGTGAGGTTGTGTAGAAATGCAGGAAATTCGTTTTAAAAGGCTCAAATTTTTCTCGGGGGAGGACCCCCAGACCCCACGCTACTTCGTCCCCCCCTTATGCCCCACCAACATCTCCATGTCCCCCCAATCAAAGCAGTCTAGAAATGGCCCTGCTACCACCACTCATGGTCATGTTTGTCTTGTTGCATTATAACATGGAGTATATTTTACTCTGATGGATTTATATAAAATCAGTTGGAGCTGAATTAATACTGAACGTTTTATAGTGCACTCAACATTTTACAGTTCTGTTAGTCGGAAAGATCCTGGTTGTCTCGTTACCGCTTTCAGTTAGTTTGATCATTTTGCTGCCGGATGTGGTTATGCCTAAATTCAGTTAGTAACAAAATGTATGCTAGGCACAACTTGCGTGTGCCAATGGAGAGGCTTACCGTGGTGACGCTCCGGTCCTGCAGGCCCTGACTGAGACTCCTGATTTCTGCCCTGTACTCATCCAGCTGTGATTCCAGCTTCTCCCGGCGTACTCTCTCAAACTCCAACTGTGTCTCCAGCTCCTCTATGATTCTAGAAACAACAGAAGAAGCTGCATTAACTTCAGTTTCTCTACTCAATATAGTATAGTGATATCTTGTCCAAGTGCATTGACTCATTTAAATCATTTAAAACTCATGTTCTCTTGGAATTTAAATTCTGAAAACAGCCGGCTGTTTCAATTGAACACATCAGGACAGTGCTACCAAGAAATTGAAGTGCTTACAGTGTCCTAGTGATGTTCACGTTTAATCATTTCTAGACTTTATATTGGAATAGTAGGCCTGCCAAGTTATGGGTTTGGAAGTAACCATACAATAGTGTTGTATTAAATGTAGATCAATATAGATAACTGGTTCCTAAACTTTTAAATATTGCGCCCAAAATTAGAAGTACTTTTTTATATCAGGACCCAAATTTAGTACCTTTCAGGGACCCGTCAAATACACATACTACACAGTAAATTCACAGCAAAATGTCCAGTGTTAATTCAACTCTAACAGTGTACATATGAGCTCTCACCTGCGAGATATCTGGCCATATTAGGCTCATATGTACACTGTTAGAGTTGAATTAACACTGGACATTTTACTGTGTAGCTTAGCCTAGTAGACTACATACTCATTCCAGGACCCACCTCATACACCCATAGTTTAATACATAATTCAATAGGCAATTCCATTCCTTTAGGCTGATATGTATGCAGGTTTTAGTTTCCATTGATTACTCCTGGGTCAATTAGGTAAGTAGTTGTACATGCCAACACTCCACTGGTGGATTATACAGCAGTAAATAGTTTCAAATAAAGACACAAGAGCAGTCTTCTGCTGTCATTCATTCACTTATAAATAAATGTACTAAAATTCCAGATCATGTAAATGGCTGGGCTGATTGAATAATGAAAAGCAAAAGTTGGCATGAAATCCAGCAATGGATACAGCTGTCCTTGCCAATCCCTGAAATAGATCAACAGTATTTTACCTTTGAGCCTCTTTGGCTTCTTTCCACTGGCTTCTGTCTTCTTCTAGCAGTCCGCCAAGCTGTCTGTAGTTACTTTTTGCAATCTCCAGCAGGTGTTTAAGGTCCTCAATTTTTTGGTACGCTCTCACTGAAAAATCACTAAGAGAATTACTAATAAAGAAAGACCAACCTGTTCCACCTCTGTGGTAGATCATTCAGATGGGTGAAGCAATAATAAATACCCAACTCCACTACATAAATGGTGCCCAGTGTAAGGATAGTCAAGATTGAAACGACCTGGTTTGTCAATAAACCGGGATCTACTGACTAAAAGAGACATAAAGGTGCATTGAATAAATATACTGTATGTTTTAGTTCAACTTTTTTGGAACGTCTTGCAGGCATCAAATTCAGAATTAGCGTATATTTACAAAAATCAATAAAATTGATAAGGTAAAACATTAAATATCTTTTTTTTTGTGCTGTTTCAATTAAATATATGTAAAAAAGAATGCTTTCTGCTTTTATGTGCATTTTACATACTGTCCCAACTTTTTTGGAATTGGGGTTTGTATTACACAGAGGTGTAAATGTGGTACAAATTGTGAAAACCATTAAAATAAAAATAAAAAATAGAAATGTGTGTTCAAAAGTATTCAAAAATGAACTGCCATCTAAAGAATTCAAGTATTTAAAATGCATATTTGTCCCGGCTCTGCTCGAGAATCTTCCTGTTTTAAAGTATGAACTCTGACCTCTTTGCTCCTTTCTCTGGGCGGCACTCAGAGTCACTTCCTCAAAGTTGTCTGTACTCCCCTCCACACCGTGTTTATCACAACTCCAGGGGTCCATTATCTCCACCTCTTCATCTGCGTCATCCTCCAAGCATCCACCTAGCACCTTCACTGCAGCTAACTGCGCAAACCTGTTAGTGAACAGGTGTCCAAGGTTACATACAGTTTAAGAATACACCTGCACACATCACAAATGTTGTTACTGATTTTTTAAGATTGTAAAAATAAAGAATCTGTTTTATTTTGATCTCCAATTATTTGCTATTCCTCCAAAGAACAAATCTATTATATATATATATATATATATATTTAAAACCCTTCCAATATCTGCAATACTTTGCATGTTTGCTAATATACTGCAAAGTGTTTTCTAGTCTTGAAAATATATGTTAAAAATCCTGAAGTGTATTCCATTTTTGCATGGTAAAGAGGAACCTTTTAGCTGTGTCCTTTGGGGTCTCCCCTGCATTGTCTCTGATGTCCCGATTTGCACCCATCTCCAAAAGCCACTGCAGGCAATTCAGATGACCTTTCCCAGCAGCTGCAATTGAACACAAGTGATTACAGAAATCAAGCCCTTGTGTCTTTGAAAAGACCAACTACACTACAGAGAAATAGACAAGCTAAGTAAGACACAAATGCATGGCGAGCACATGTATGTTATTTAGATGTGTGTAACATGCATTTCTATATTTGTGTTGGATTTCTTTCAAGTGCTGCAATAGGTTTGTTTTCTTTTTAAAACCAGAATAGAAATGGTTGAGCCAAGCACAGTCTCCAGTGTGTAAGAGACCCCACTGTCTACATAGGGTGGCAAAAATTGGAACATTTTCCATGGAAATTAACAGACATTTATGGAATAGGACATGGAACTTTGTGAGTAAAAACAATCTAAGCATTGAGATGCAAAGCGATTCAGGAATTGTTTAAAGATTAGGAATCACCCTCTTTTAGTAAAGATGGACCTGATGCGAATTAAGCATGTGCTCGTGTGTGCAGGATTTTAAAAAAGATAAATAAGGTTGCCCAAACAAAACATTTCCATGGAAATTTGTAAGGTTTACTGGAAACCCCATCCTCCCACAAGATATGGCTGATTTTTGCATTCAAAAATGTACATTTTCAGTTTCTAAATTAATTCCTTAGAAAATAAAAAGGGGTGGGAAATCCCTTTTCTGATAGAAATGCTCTTTTCAGGCCAGTAGGGTGCAATGATCCCTCTGGACCAAGTGATATCCAATGCCAAAGTACAATGATGGGGCAGTGTGCCAGAAGTTTATACTTTTGGACTTTAAGTGCTGGTGATAAAGCCTAACCATTTATTGTAATGCACTGGCTGTAACTGTCACACCTTTATGCATGGGAGTCGAACCCTTGTTGTCTCTCTCGTTGATGTTGACGATTCCACATTCCACCAGGTTCTGCATGGTATCCAGGTCTCCTTGCGAAGCTGCTCTGTGTGCTGGGAACGCTATAGCTGAAAGCAAACAAGGGTGATACAATTTGGGAATCTTCTCTAAGAATCACAAGAGAAATCCTACATTGGACATTCAGTTCAGTTTGATCAAACCCCTTCACTTTTAAAGTGCTTTGAGATCATGATTTAAAAGGTGATATTGAATGTAATTTATAGATGTAAATCATTCTAATACAATAAACAACACAGGTGATTGAGGATTAATTTGCACATGTATACAATGACCATAATGACGTGGTCATTAACACTCTCATTTGCATGTTTAATAAATTGTTAATATTTAAATGTGAATAGTCATACTTTCCTGCTCCAGGGGCAGCTCCTGATGCTTTTCAGTCAGTTCGATGTAGTGTAGAACAGGCAGCTTGCAAAACCGCTGGGCCAGATCTTTAGGGGTCTCTCCTTGGTTGTTTCTGGCTCCCAGTGTATGGGCTATACTCAGTCCCTTCGACACCAGGAATTTAAAGCAGAAGAGGTGGCCCTCCATGGCTGTCAAGTGAGCTACAAACACCAGTCGTGAGAAATAATGCACTTCATTAGTATACAAGTGCACTTGACTAGACTGCAAAACTTAGTAGCAGCAACACATTTTTTTACATGTAGATTTTCACCAAGGTCTTGTCTACCGACTGGTTACATTGTTGTTCCTCAATTTCTTGCAGGTTGTAGGGCATTAGGTCTGATTGGCAAGCTAGTAGTAGATCCTCTCTGAGGGCTCTTTCTAGGAAAGAGAATGTGCTTGCCATGAAGGATGGGTATCAGGAGCTAGTCAGGAAGCTCAGGGAGTGGCAGGCAGATGGACACCCATTTCTCACAGGAGAAGTGTGGTTTTTCAAGGACATATAAGGCATATAAATGGAGGATAGTCCCGTTTCTCAGTGTTCAGTGCGGTAGACCAATGCACAGTTTGACGCTCTCACTGTGCAGGCCGTTGAGATCCTTCTAGCTAGTCTTGTTAGGGTATGCAGTGGCATGCTGGTATGCTACATGGTCGGTATGCACAGGTAACACAGAAACTAGAGGAACAACTTAAAAGTGTTCAAAAAACAAATGGGGGGATTTTGACATGTTTTACAGGCTACTTAGAGAGAAGGCTAGGCTAGTGCAATCACAGTTGAAGGTATGATCCTTTTTAAGCAAAGCAGGTCCTATGAGTGGTCATCTGGGTCAGATAGCGGAAAGCACTTGTCTAGCCAGAAGATCTGTGCACAAGCAAAAAGCCACAAAAAAAGCCCAGGCTATCAGGGATGAGAGGATTGGGATATTACAAGAAACTAGGGCAAGACAGGCACACAGGAGAGTTAGGGATGTTGCCATAGTACCTGGTGTATTGCCACTGCCATCCACCTCGTCAACATTCGCTCCCCATTTACTGAGAGTTTGCAGGCAGCCCACTCTGCCGTGGAATGCAGCGTAGTGCATTGGCCTCCAGTTGTTACTATCAGCACAGTTACAGTCCTCCAGAACAGAGAAATTATGGATGCACATTTCAGCTAACTGGTCGCTCATTTCAGGTAATGTTGCTTCATTAATCAGACCTGAGGTCAAATACTGTATCTGCAATACTTTAACCCTTTAGACACCATGTAGACAGTAAGCTACTATTCTTGCAGCTTACTCACCATTTAAAAGAAACACCTATTATCACCAATAATAATAAAATATTATTTCATGCAATTGTACAGTTTTGGTAATAAAATGTTTTTGTTTTAAAGACTAACCACAGCAGCACGTAGGACTATTTGGAGAGTGTAGGAGTGTCCGTGGGCAGCAGCTAGGTGAGCAGGGGTGCATCCTCTCTTATCCTGTGCAATGAGGTTGGCCCCATTCACAGTTAGAGCCTACAACATTGGGAGAATCACATTACATGTTACATTAAAGCATTTAAGAAAAGATGCAAAGGGAACCTGCACACTGATATAAAACATGGAAAAAATCCAAACAGAAGTATACCGATGCAAAATATATTTATTCACAACATGTGCTCGTGTGAAAAAAAAAAAGTGCCAAAAGTATTTAAAAAAAGAAAAGAAAAAAAAAAGCTTTGGTTTACACCATCATCAGTTCTCAACCATTAAACCCTTGAACCATTAAGCATTTTGCACTTTTTATATCCGGAGTGACTCTGATTTGCTTACGATCAATTTATATTGCTGGATATTTACAGAGGCAATACTTCAGCAAGTACTTTGCTCAATGGTACTGCGATGCCCCATATGGGCATCAAATCTGCACCACTTAGCTACAAGCACAGTTCACTAGCTTTAATAACCATTTTCTGCACAGTAGTTTGTATTTCAATAATATTAATTCTACAAGTACTATGTGGATTTTCTCATTGGTGAAAGTGTTCATTACCTGCATGCACGCATCCTGCCCCCTAATGGCTGAAATGTGCGCTGCAGTCCAGCCCTGAGGTGTTCTGCATGTGCTGTCAGCGCCATGCCACAGAAGCCAGTGCAGGCACTGTGAATAAGCACAAAATGACAAAAGTTGTAAAATTATAATTTCATTCTAAGATTAGCTTCCATGAGGCATATTTTTAATTTATTTAATTGTACTACTGAAAATATATGAAATCATACCCTGTATACAGACGGGTGACAAATTAAAGGAAAAACCTTGTGTGTGTCTTAGTAGGGTGTTGGGCCACCACAAGCCACCAGAACAGCTTCAATGCTCCTTGGCATAGATTCTACCTCTAGTCTAGCAAAGATTCTAGTCTCTGGAACTCTAGACCCAAACCATGCCAGGAAAATTCCCCTACACGCCCCCCACAGCATAACGGAGCCACCGGACCCCCACACTGTTGGGGTTTTTCTTTTAATTTGTCACCCGTCTGTACGTGTGTTTATATATGTCTGAGTGTGCGCGTCTGTTACCTCCAGGCTGCCGGCATGTGAAGCCCAGTGGAGAGGGGTGAACTTGTGTTTCTTGTCCACATCGTTCATGTCGGCACCGTTTTTCACCATTGCTGCCAGTTCTTTCACGTCTCCTGCCCTCACCGCGTCATGGATTGACCTGGTCTGACTTTCTGTTCATTGATTATTGCATGTAGTGAAGATTACAAACTGCACACGTACAACTGAAGACTCAAATGTAGCAAGGTTTAACGCTAATGGGGCACATGAGTAGAACGAAACACCCGAAACTGGCATAAACATAACAATTACAATTTTATTGGAAAATATTTAAAAGTGAGTTTTTACCTTTTGGTGGCTTTGTTACGACTGGCATTTCAAAACTTGCACGTTAAGATCAAAATCCTGGCTTCATTGTAACTCCGTCCGCGGTTGCCAAGGGCTTTGTTTGTGGTTACGCAAGCTTCCTGTGTTGATCATCACTTTTCAGCCAGTGTCTAGCCTGCTGTGCTATAAGTGATTTTGTCCGACTATATTTGCGCAACCAGTGTAGCAATAGCATTTGCTAACAAAAAAGTGAAAAGGTTTAATGTTTTTTGACTGTATTTTCATTCTCTGGATTGACGTTTTCAGTTTTTGAAACATTAAATAATTTTTTTAATGCAAATCCTTCCACCCGAAACTCAATGTGTATTTTAATTAGGCAGAGGAGTACATTCAGTCTTTAAAGATCTTATAATAAAGCTTTACTTCTACTTTCTCTACTTCTGTTTCCTGACAGATGTTCTAAGTCTTCTTTAGTCATATGTGGTACTGGATGTCTGAACAACAATTGTGTATTGCTGTATGCTTTTTCTATTCTGGACTGAATTTTTTTAATTCTAAAACTATATACACTATATACTATATACACTAAGTATTTTCCACTACTATGACGTATGGTTTATGCACCACCCTTAGAAGGTGCACATCTCATGGACCTATGGGACTCCATAGGGTAACAAATTCACCTGTTTGTACAGCAACCAGTGTTCTGATGAAGACCTATGTAGTTGAAACAACAGCCGCTTGCATGGCAAAATAAAACATCATCATTCGCTTTTTGGAGCATAAAGCTAGTGTGCCAGTCTTTTCTTTCTACTCCCCTATTTTACACCCTAGTGCGTGATTCCATAGTTTTTCAGTTGAGATCATTTGAACAGCTGCAACTTACTGTATATCACAAACTGTATTCAGGGCTGGTCCTAGGCATTGGCAACATACAGTAGGTGGTCAAAATGTTCAATGTTTGAAAAATTGGCAAACATCCAGCTCCTACATTATTTTCCCACATATTATTTCACTGGGGTGCTAACCTAAAAGTTAGCATGCATATCTTAAGCCAGGATTGGGCCCCAAGTTCTCAAAGCACTGTTTGCATTTAGTCACTGCAATCTTTCTCAAAGAGAATATTTGAGCATGACATTGCAGAGGCAACATCCAGACTCACAAAATATGCGCAGGAGAAACCAAGCAAATGGCTTTTATGATACGTATGTCATTCAATGTTCATCATTTATCATGTGAGAATGCATGGGTCCCTTTGGTCTATGTCAGCCTTTTATTTTGGGGAACAATCAGAAGCTCAAATGGTTATGCCATGGGACAAAAAAAACATGCCAATGAAAACTGCGTGGCAGTTTACCATACTCCAGTACATACCTGAGTTACCTGAGCAATGCAAAACTACTGGTAATGTGTCAAATAAGATGGACAGCTGGCTACCCCTTTATAACAAAGGCAACGGTGGTTGTACATCTTGTATTTTTTTGGCTGTCCCTGCCAGAGAGCTCTGGAGCCAGTCGAGAATGCTGCCTTGTTCCCTCTGTGTGATATTCCACAAACAGAGGTCACAAACACAACAGCTGCACTACAGAAATCAGAAAGCACTGGAGTCATAAAATGCTTTGTAAACATCCCAACACAAGACAACATCAATCCCTTATTCAAAGTTCAACTATTTCAAACACAGACTGCAAGTTTTACTTCAGACGTGTAAGCACTTATAAAGGGTGCTGTACCAATACCAACAACAGTTGCTGTGATATTGTATGCAAGGTATCGTACATGGGGAAATGCAGCAAAAAGATGTGTGTTGTTACAATCTAATAGCATAGAGTTCGACTAAGAACAGAGGGGATTAAAAATCTGGTAAGGCATTTGTTCCAGCCAGGCCACACTAACTTATTTCAAGGCTTATTTTTAAGCTTCCAGACATGAAGGGCAGAATTAGTTAATCTATCTCAAATAATCTCTTTGACACCCCTTGTTGTTTGCCATTTTGCCCTAATGCATTTTTTAACACATTCTGCACGACCCAAGAGTCATATAAACTCCAAAGTTTGCAAGAAGGTTTCATATGCCACGTGAAATTCGCTGGGTCACATGATTTAGTGGCCATTTTGACAATTGTGTGTCATTTGAGTTGAAAGTCTTTCTTTTGATCAGCTCATGAATTTCTAACTTTGCAAAGAGATTCAAAATATAACCTTATGATATTTTGCATCGAACAAGTTGGGTCAGGTGATAGAATCCAATAAAAAGTAATTGAGCTGGTTAATGGCCCTGTAGGATAGAATTCTGACAAAGTACGACAGGACTTTTAGAATCCTATAGAATTGCTTGAAGAAAAAAAAGCATACAGG
This sequence comes from Ilyophis sp. 1 JC-2022, assembly GCA_022702515.1. Classification (NCBI taxonomy): domain Eukaryota; kingdom Metazoa; phylum Chordata; class Actinopteri; order Anguilliformes; family Synaphobranchidae; genus Ilyophis; species Ilyophis sp. 1 JC-2022. The sequence goes on along the minus strand of CM040401.1, from coordinate 60,322,291 downwards.
ACTTTTGGAAGGAAGAACGAATTAGTTCCTGTTAATGCAAATATGGTGCCTACAGAGACACGCAGTGGACAAAAAACAGGGTGCAAATAAAGTCGAGGAAAACATGAATTTAGTGGACACCAAACTGTTTCTCCACTATGTGGCACTGTTGCATCACATGAAACACCAATGCAAACTACGATTCACAGATGAAAGAATGAGCTATAACGTTAACCATAACAGAACTTCACCATAATATAGAAAAGTGTGGCATGCTATTTTAAAAAAAATCAAGGAACCATCGTCAGTGTACAGTGTGATTATTTCATAGTTTTCATCTTGCTCGTGACCATCAGTTTAAGGGGTAAGAATAGATCACAAATAAGTGATTATAATGTTCTTAACTGAACATTCTAATACTGGTGTAACAATCACTACTAGCAATCGAGTTCTAGAACACTGACTTTTGAATTTAGAAAAAAAACTTTCCAAAAAACCTACTCTTGGGTTACCACACATAACTCTGTGGGTTAACGTAGTGCTAGTCCAAAAATTTAGAATGAGGGCGTATCATACCCAGATTGTTTCCGCTTTATGTATAGTGTGATTGGTCTGTCTATGTGTCACGTCTGTATTCGTCATCGGATTACAAAGTTTGAGATAGGCTACATTTTAAACGACTGCCTAGTTAATACTACCTACAGTGTATTTAAAATGGTTGCCGTATACATTTGTTAACTGCGTTAGTTTGCTTATATTCAGTGAGTTTTATTTTGGTGATTAACTAAGTTAGCTCTGAACTAATCAACTGAACTTCTGTATAATCAGTGTAATCGTTAGATAACTTCCGCTAGTTTTTTATGTTTTGGTAATGATTGTTAAATAGTAGGCTAGATGACAGCAAGCACAACAACCCTTGCCTAATTTTATTTGAATTGTCCCTATCCAGCTTGCGTCCCATGCCTACGCATACAGTATGGTCTCTGATCATGTGCATATCATATTATGCTCGGTATTGTCTCTTCGAGATTCTTGTGTTATGTATCCCTCCTGTCCACACTGCGTTTCCAGGTTGCAAAATAAGCTGTCGGGACTAAGGTAGGCTACAGTACAAAGGCATCTAAAAGGCTAGTCTATATCATTAGCTATATTCAATTTGCTTGCTAGGTAGCTAAATTACCTATAACGAACGTTACCTGTTCCTGGGAGTAGGGAGGCATGTATCGAGCTAGATGGAGTAACTGTAGCCTTGGGAATCTGCATAGCTACGCATTAAATAATGACTTTCAGTAAATGACTTTCAGTAACGTTAAGCATATTTTTATATCTTAAAATCGTTAAGATCAACGGGGGTAACGTTTTACTGTATATTGCCCTTTTCGTCTGTCCAGGTTTCCTTAATCACTATTCTTGTTTTTCTTTCACTACACCTTTACTGTCTATTATTCTGTGATCGCGCATTTGCTGTCTGTTCTTTGCTGGAAGTTTTACCTCTTCTTAAAATATTGAAAACTGAGAATTGAAATGTTTAAATGCCTAGAATGGTCTGCAATTGGGTATGTTGTACATTCAGTGTGAAATATTGTGTTGTAGTGAAAAACTAATATATCTTTGTTACACTGGTTACAAAAGTACTCTGCATCAAGCATGAGATGAGCGATATGTTTCTGCTGAATATGAAGAAGATGTGAATTGGGCATAAACAAATTACTCAGAAAATTACTAAATTAGGTGTTCCATTTGCCCTTAAGGGCTGACCAGGGATCCACTTTCCAATTGTTAGTGTTGTGTTAGGGTGAAATTATTCTTGTTGAAATCGGCTAAAACAGTTTGCAGAAATTCGGTAGTACACATTTCTGAGACAGGCTAAATGCATGTAAACTTTACTCTTCTTTTGTTTGTTGATAAGTTTTGTTTAAATTATATTTTGTTTAACGATGCAGGTGCCAAAAGTGTGGCTTCACTTCTAAGGAGCAAAGCATCACTTACAGATACCGGTTGTCACTCAATGTGAAGAGATACAGTGACATATTTGGAGTGACAGTTTTTGGTAGCTGTCTGAATCCATACTTTGGTATTCCTGCCGTTGGACTTCAGAGGTACTGTTGTACATGTCAATTTTCTGTTTTGTAAACTTGAAAAGATATGTATAAAATTGAAGGCCTGATAAAATTACAATTTTCCTTTTCATTTCCTAGTGTATGCAGTTATATAAACCATCCATGATAATTAGGAATGTGTTAAACTGAAATAATCATTCACTTAAAAGGCAGCCTCACTAGTCAGGCTCATAACTGTATAGTACTCTGAGCTGAACCGGGTTTAAGTGCTGATTGTGCTTTGCTAATAAACCAATAGTCAGGTACTACTCCAATTAATCATGTTCACATATGGGTGTGGCTCCACTTGGAGGTGATACTTCAGCTCAACTGCTGACATAGTATAAAGATGGCTAAATCCTAGTATAACCAGTCAGATTGCAGGAAAATTATCTCACAAAAGTTTTCTTTCAAGATGCTTGAGGCAGAAAGTCTGGGGGGTCAATATTGTTAAACATTAAATATTCTGTTTTCCTTTCATTTGTGTCTGTGTAGATTTTGTGAAGAATCACAGAAAAATGCAGAAGATCCACAGAGTGACTGTGTACATAGACTGCTAATCAAGGCAGTGGAAGACTCCTTTGTTGGAAGACAGTTTGAGTTTGGAATCAAGGTAGTTTATAACTTAATGCCTTTTAAATACTTCTCAGAAATTGCAATTGAAGTGGTTGACCTCCAGTCTTGGGTTTTGATCAGTATTTATTTTTCCAGATTACTTCTAAAGCAGGTGTATCTTTTTTTAAAACAGCTACCTGGACGTGAAACAGGGGAGAGAACCTTCTTTAGTGAGCAAGGGCTTCCTGCATTGCTTGACTGCAATGGAATCTCGAGAGGATTTGTCGCTAATCAAATCATCTTGCCGAATGGAGCTGCTGGGGGAAGCTCTGTTCTCAGCTACTTCAAGAAACTGCTGCAGGCGTCATGTGTTGTTCACCTCTGTGGTTTGCCAACCCCTGAGAGGCCACCAGGCTCCCCAGAACGCATTGACTCGTTGGCATTGAAAAGCTTTGAGTGCTCATTGCCCTCATTCAGCAGAACACCTTTGTCGCACAGCCACGATGTGCGCTACTTGAAACAGTCTCCTGGGATAATCACTTCTTCGGCAGAGCAAGAACAGTCAGAGATTGAGCCGAATAGAACTAATGTTGGCTCGCAGTGGTGGTGCAGAAAAGCTCAAAGATGCCCTCAAAAATGTTCACATGGTACACCCCCTTATGTCCTGTCCCCGCAGTACTGTTCACTGGATGTGGACCGGGAAGTGAGGTGTAATGACTCTTCACAAGCACGCGGTTTGGGTTTTTTGGCATGCCATGACTCTAGAGAAACTGCAGAGTCATCACCCTCAAATAGCATCCAGTGCAGTCTCTCCTCACTGCCTGATACTCCCGAACTAACATCATCAGTCACAGAGTCTGGGAATCACAAGTCTCCAAAGCCTAGCAAGATTGAACAAGTTGAACTTGAACAAAATGAAGGTCCGGGTGTAAAACTCGGGTGGAGAGGCGTGTTTTCTGAGGGAAAAGATGACATGTCTTCTTTCCAGGAAGGATTATCGGTTTGTGGGTGGAACAGCAAGTTATCAAATTCTTCAGCTTGGGAGGATCTCCCTTTCTCTGAAAGCTGGGGTGAGTTTATCAGCAAAGCTAACAGGCTCTCTGCAGTATCTGAAAAGGACAACGTATGTGATTCAGCCAAGAAAATAGAAGCAGAGATAAGCAAAGCAGGCTGCGTTGATGAAATGCACAAGCATGCAAATTGCCATCAAGCTAATGGTAGCAGTGCCACTGAATGTACACGTAATGTTATAATCTTGTCAGAAGGAACCACTTCATATCTGCATGGCCGTAGTGCCCACGTCAAAGAGGAGGACTCTACGGCTATGGTGCAGCAGCCTTTCATAAAATCTTCTGCGGTGTGTTGCACAGAAAACAGCAACTTATCTGCAAATGACCTTAATGTAAAACAAAAGAAAATGTTCAGAGCCCACATGTCTACATCAGATCAGCTTGTCCATGCCTCAGAAGACCAGGAGAGGGGAAAGGGGGACTTGAGCCTCTTGGTGCCAGGTTTAAGGGGTTTGACTTCCCAAGGTCAGGAGAATGTACTACATCCTGATATTCTGGATTTCCCTTTAAGTCACTGTAACGACTATGTCCAAAACAAAATCAAAGAATTCAGTTGTGTAGGTAGTGAGACTAAGAAGTGGGGCACGGTTTACCATAGCAACTACTGCATTTCTGAACACAAGCTGAATGGACAAGGTACATCCGTCTGGGATTTTGGACGGGAAGAGCAAGCATTACCAAACGGAGAGCTATTTTGTGTCAAGGATGTCTACAATGCCTCCGCCGATCTGTTTGGCAGCTGTCAAAACAGCTTTTCCATTGTAGAGGAAGAAGACAAAAGAGTGAAACCTCAGTCAGAACACAGGGCATTTAAGCTTTTGAAGAGCTGTCGTCCACTTGTGGATGCAAACCGTGGGGATCATTCAACACCCATAGACGAGATACAAAAACCCAGCACTAACAAGTGCATGCTGGGATCAGACATTTCTGACCCTCTGGACTTTGTCCCTTTTTCGCAGTCGACTCCCATTTCAGGAAACCTCGATCCACTGTGTCTTCTGCCACGTAGAGGCAAAGAACAGACACCCAGCAGACTAAAAGGCAATCTGTCATGGCACCATGGTTACTCCAAAACCGATTCTGAAAGTCAAAAGGAAAATACGAGAGACCGTAGCTCTGAGGATACAGTCCCATTGTCAATGGGTATGATTACACATTCATCCAAACCACAGAGTCTTACCAGAAGCCTAAAGAGACTTGAACCTGTGGACGGGTATCACTGCAAAAGAATCCTGTTGACTAGCAGGGTGAAAAATTCTCACAGGAAGATCCTGAGCAGTAGAATTGATAACATCTGTGAAAACACCAAGGCGACAGTGTTTGTTCCCTCTTGCCCAAAGTTGGAGGATTGCGTTAAAAGTGCACATTTAGGGAGTGACAGACAAAAAATGACAGAGGTGGTAACCTCCTCTGAATGTGCTGCTAGTAAGAACGACAGTCCTCTTGACACCAGTACCTCCTGCCTCTGTACTGATCGGGATGGTATGAACCTTGATTGGTCTGCAGACCTTTTCACAGGTTCGTTTGGAATTTAATTTACATAAGACGAATCGTGCAGTCTTAGCACAGTTTGCTAAAATGGCAGTTTAGATGATACCAAAGCATTTACAAACCATACTGAAAATTTCAGCTTGAACAAGCCTAAACTGGTCAAACTGGTGCCTGTGTTTTTCTTGGTCGACCTGCTGTTCACCGGCTGTCCAGGCTATAGTCAGCCAGTCCACCAGTTTGGCTACAAGTTTACTATACCAGCTTTGACACAGACCAGCTACAGACCAGCTATGACCAGCTAGAAGTGTCAAAAACACAGCTTAAACCATTTTAGAATCCCAGCTGGAATTTTCAGCAGGGAATCTTTTCAAATAATGGACATTAAAGCAGGGATTGTCACTATTGGTTGTCTGATTGCCCAGGGCAGGTACGGGGGAAAAAAACAAAAAAACAAAAAAAACCATTTCGGCAAGTAGGCTTCACTCTGTGGTTGCCCGATAGGGCAAGTGTTTTTTTCACTTCAGTTGTTCTATGGCCCATCTCTCTTAAATTTCAATATATTTATGATATGCCATTACACCCCTCTGCTGCAGCCGAAAGCAGGTGAGCACGGTCTTCTCTGGACGTTTAAGTGTGTTTGCGAGAGGTAGAACTTACTACCCACGTTATATCATTTTGACGGTTCAACCGGCTTCACTGGGTGAGTTTTGATTAGGCTAGCAAACCATTCTTGGCTTTGCTCAAGAATTCACCTCTTGCCCCATCCTGGCTGTGAATATCCCAACATCAATTTTGTAAAAAAAATCCTAATGCAGGCCAGTTGCCTGGCACGAGGGCTAAAGTGCCCACTGCCACAAGCGCTACCTGTAGCCTACATCCAAACACTATGCTGGATGTAAGCAAAAACTTGTGGAGAGTTTGAGAGAGGAATGTCCTTGGCTGGAGCACTGTGACACTAAGCTGTTCTGCACTCTGTGCAGGAAATTTCCAAGCCACACTACAAGTCAGTGATCCGTTTCAATCCCATTAATTGATCCAATGCTAAGCCAATTCTATTTATAGGGAATAATGATATTGCATCCAGCACTTGCATTTCCACAAGCGCTGGCTGCCGGCCAGGTGATAACACTTGTCCAGACGGCTACTTTTTCTAATGGTAGCCAATGATGTCCACTGATGTTTCATTGCAACGGGCAAAACTTTTGGACTTAATTCATTTTTCGGTTCATTGAAATTCTTTTGATGTTACACGTGATAGTGTAGAGGATGTCATGGAAAAATCCTCTTTCCTCTGATCAAAACGAGGTATAACATGCTATTATCCAGCAAATATTTTATAACAAAAGTATATGTTTAAATCTGAATGGTTCTATTTCAATAGCGCTGAAAGCAAGAAAATGATAGCATCGCCGAATTAGACTATCAATCAGCAGAGTGAGTTCAATGTACAAGTCAGGGGGAGATGGAGGAAGAGGGAAGGAAGGCAGAAGGAATACTAAAGATCGCTGATGAGCAGCGGTTGGAGCCCTGATTATGATTCTGGTGTACACTTGGCAGTTGTGGGTTTTTCTTATTTTTTCATGAACAAAGCTAATTTTCTTAAATTTTTTTGTATATCATTCTGTACAGAGGTGTTGATATCAGATCACTGCCTCCTGACATGCTTCAAGTCATGTAATGTACTGTGAAAAGTTTTTGTTGTGAATCGCCTTATTTGATAAGAAATTAAATCCTATTTATCTATTCATGACTTTGTGGCAATTCAACATAAATTTGTGTAAACCAAGGGCATCACTTTGTTTTGAAAAGTGGTGGGGACACTTTTTTCAGATAAAAAAAATAAATAAAAATACAACATTCGGTGGACCCCTTCCCGCGCGCGCAATACACTAGTACCGTACTATCTGTTAGCAACACCTGTAGATACAGTATTGACACTGACAGGCTACAGCCTAATCACAACCTTCAGGACAATATAAACACCTGTAGATATATTCATACAGGATTTACGCTGACAGGCTACAGACTATTATCAAAACCTTCATGATAATATCAATCAACACCTGTATCTTCTATCATACAGGATTTACACCACATGATTGCAACAATATCAACGCAGCCTTCAGTACTCAATGGCATAAGCAGGGCAGCGGTAGTAGTGTAGTATAAATGGTTAAGGAGCTGGTAACCGAACGGAAGGTGTTCGGTTCGATTTCCAGGTAGGACACTGCCCGTTGTACCCTGAGCAAGGTACTTAACCTGAATTGCTCTTTATATATATATCAGCTGATGAATGATAAAATGTAATAAGAAGTTGTGTAAGTCGCTCTGGATAAGAGCGTCTGCTAAATGCCTATAATGTAATAAGCACACACATACTGTCCCACCTCCACCAACAGTTCTATGATTCAGATTCTTCCATCAATCACACACACACACACACACACACACACACACACACTTTTCTATTCAAAGTTTACTAATATTAAAACTGTCACGTGTCAAAATTGCACCAAATCCGACACTGCATGTCCTTGGGTCCCCAGAAACACACCCACCAAGTGTGAACGGACAAACTGTTCTCGAGATATGTGAAGGACACACAGATTTGTTTCTTCTATATTTACATAGCATTGTACAGTATGTTCTCTTATTGATTCAATGTTTGGCATTGATTCAAGCCAAAAAAACCTCCAGACCCTGTAGGCCCCCAGAACTGGAGTTTGAGATCCCTGATCGAGAAATCATCCACCTTGTATTTGTTAAAACAAAAAATTGTCTTGTTCAATAAAATGTAAGGGTGCAACTTGCTCTTGTCAATGATCAAAATATAGATTGTAATTTTTCTGTGAATTGTATTTGATTTTACACCTCTATTAAAGCAATGGAAATGGAGAGATCTTTCATATATTTAAAAGTCTAAAATTTCAGTTTAGACCTGCTTGAGTCAGTTATACCTCACGATCCAAAGGGTTTTTAATGGGCATAACAAGTAGCTTGCACCTTAGAGCTCCCAAAAAGTGCCTCCTTAAATGTTTTAGCTTCGCAGCAAAAACTTCTGTTATGTTGGAAAAATACTGAACCTCCCCCATTAAATTTATGGATTACTTGCATGTGGGGAAATGTATAGAATGGGAAAAATGTCAGGATCTCTTAGGAGAAAAAGTGTTTGGTTCTATGCACCCTGGAACGACCAGGACTGGGTTGTCCTCTGGGCCGGAGAATTTTTAATTGACCTGTGTACTCCCATGTATTTTATTTGTATTCCAGGTTTCCATGATGTTTAATTTTGTGTTTGTTGTCTGTCCTTTTTATGTAATTTTGGTTTGTATGATTTGTTTAAAAAAAATAAAAAATAAAATCTGAATTTACAGGTGAGTTGTAACCGATAGAGGCTGAGAGGTTGAAGAGGCAAGGTAAACCGGTGTGCTGGCATCACGTTTTAAAACTAGCCACATTTTCAATAGGTCTTGTTTGTCTAAAGGTAGTTGGTGAAAGTGGGAATTGTACAAGTGGGAAACTTTTTCAGTCCTGATGATTTGTTGCTGCTTTGAGGCGGTTTCTCTAAGGACAAGAGCAGTGTACTTAATTGCATTTGCGATGTTGCTAATGCATCCAGACAAGCTGACGCTTCCACAGACGTCTAGACAGATCAGAACTATGCAAGATTGGAACATAAGGTTTTATTAGAACATGTCTTTTATGTGTAAAATAGCTACTTGACCACATTTGTAGTTGGTGATGCAAACTTAATCAAAATATTACATCTAGACATGTCTAGATATTCAATTTATATCATCTGAGTTAAAAAATAAGGAAGTCAAGGGGACAAATGAAGAAATGGAACTAAGTGAAAAACTGGAGTGTCTAACATGGTGTTGAAGTGTCGAGATCTGGTTGCTCTGGAGTGTCTAACATGGTGTTGAAGTGTCGAGATCTGGTTGCTCTGGAGTGTCTAACACGGTGTTGAAGTGTCGAGAGCTGGTTGCTCTGGAGTGTCTAACATGGTGTTGAAGTGTCGAGATCTGGTTGCTTTTGTTGTCGAGAGTTTTAAAGTGATTTTTACACTCAGGACTCATAAATGGTGGTCGCCAGTGACTTTGTGACCATAGGATAATTTAAACATTTTTCTGTAATGGGATTGAGTCGCCTCAAATCGGGTGTGTCATAACAGCAAAATGCCTAAGACTATGGCTGTGTCCCAAACTGCATACTTCCATGCTCCGAGCATGCATAGCGAGCACGTGCATCCATGTGAGTCCATAGCGAAGTACAGTAGTGCGGAGCATGGAAGTACCAACGGATCCAACACGAACGGACACAACGATCACCGGATCCGAACACATCACACAAATCGCTAGAGTGGTATCTGGTCCGAAAAAAAAAAAAAAAAAGCGAAGAACCGACCCGCTACTTGAGTAAAGCGTCCGCTTGGCAGCGGCGCGCGTGTGTTGTGTTTTAGTACAGTACAAGCGTCGTTTGCCTGGCTTGTGTGCGCTACATATCTCTTGTTATTATATATTTTTTTGCATTATTCGCTGCAACAGACAAACGGCTTTAACGGACAACTGCTCCCCCCTATTAGTCCGTTGGATCGAGGTTCATCTGTATGCGATTTGGGACACAGCCTAAATCTAATAGAGTTCATATAGAGTTAAATGGCTAATCAGATGGAAGCTGTATCAACGACTGGTTATGTGACCAATGACATAACATGATTTAATTGTGATGGCAGTCATGTTTTGTTTGCCCTGACTTTTGCTCTATTACATTTTGTGGTCAAACCCTTATTACACTCGAGGGCTTTATTACATGTAGTCCGTTATTACATGTGTGGCTTGTACAAGCTTCAGTCACAAAGACTGCTCAACTGGCAAGTGTTTCAATAGGAACAGTGACTAAAGTGACATCTGCATTTAGATATATGGGGAAGACATCAGTAAATGGGGTCTGAAATTGGTCGGAAGCGCACAGTCGATTACCGTGATGCTCGTGTATTTGTGCGATATGAAAGGAAAAAACAGAAGAGCAACCCCTACTCAGGTGACTGAGAATGTCAATGCAGGATGTGATCAGACTGTGTCAGTAAGAACAGTCCGTCGACAACTACATAGAAAGGGATATTATAGTAGGGTTGCAGTGCATAAACCCCTCATTACAAAGACAAATGCACATTTGAGAGTTCAATGGTGCACAAACCTTAGGCACTGGTTTAGAGATGTGGAAATGGTCAGATGAGTCATCCTTCACCATATTCTCGACAAATGTGCAAGTGCATGTGTGGTGTACACCAATAGAATGGTACAGGCCTGAATGCTTGACCCCTACAGTGAGGGGGTACCGGTGGCTCTCGCTGTGTGGGGCATTTTCCTGGCATGGTTTGGGTCCACTTGTCCCCTTAGAAGGAAGGGTTACTGCAAATCAATACACTCAAATCAAGTTATTGTGAGTGATCACCTTTATCCTATGATGAAACATTTCTATCCTGATGGGAGTGGTTTCTTCCAGGATGACAATTCCCCCATCCACAGGGCACAATGAGTCACTGAATGGTTTGATGAGTATGAAAATTATGTGAATCGTATGCTCTGGCCTTCGCAGTCACCAGATCTCAACCCAACTGAACACCTATGGAACATTTTGGACCAACGTATTCGACTCTCCACCAGCACCATCAAAACAAATGGAACATCTTTTGGAAGAATGGTGTTCCAACCCTCCAGTAGAGTTCCTGAGACTAGAATCTATGCTAGACCACAGGTAAAATCTATGCCAATGCACATTGAAACTGTTCTGGTGGCTTGTGGTGGCCCAACATCTTATTAAGACACTTTACGTTGGTCTTTTCCTTTAATTTGTCACCCGTCTGTATTATATATATATATATATATATATGTATGTATTCTTTTCCCCCTGAAACATGGCAATGTAAATATTTTTGACATGAACTTTGGATTTATAGTGTTAAGTAGACAATGTTATCCAGAAATTCATATTATTATTGCACAACATCTCTGTTAGTAGGCAGCTCTGTTAGTAGCTCTCTGTCTGCATTACTCTTTGTTACATACTGGTAATGTACATATTGTTACAGTTTAACAAAAATACTAGATAACATAAAATAACTAATTTACAACCAATAATAATGGTTGGAAGCAATCTTATTAATCTTATTAAATTAATCTGAATGTTGTGAATCAAATGGCCCCCAAATGTTCCTCCTCCTTTCGTGGAGGGGGGAGGGGGGATTACTGAAATTAGAATACACTCTACCAATAATTATTTCCAAATAAGTTCGTTTGGAGAGTTTTGTAGACGGAAGCATGTTGACAAGCCATGAAGATTTCTCAAGTTTTCTCATTTTGTGCCCCACTGGGATTTATAGTTTCTTATGGCCAAAAAGTGCAATATTAGTGGTAATAATACAATTGCTGATACAGTAATGTATTATAGGATAGTTTTGTTAGCAGTTTAACTGCGTTCGGTTAAACCTTTTGTCATACATTGAAAGCCCATGAAAAAGTGGGGAATGCTTATACACTAATCAGCATGATTTTGCATATAATTATATTTTTAAAATATTCCTGAAAACCCATATGATTTCTTTCCAATGGGAGAGTCTTCCCCTTTGGCAGTTGTAGTTGGTCTTAAAATATGTTTTCTTCAGAGGATCTGAGAAACTTATAGCTGCCCACCTCCTCCAGACATCACTTAAAAGAATAAAAAATATGGACTCCAAAAGTTACACAAATCACCTTAGGAGAGAGATGGCAGTTTATACTCCTGTGTGGGGAAATTGCAGTTCTGGCACTTTTAGAAACTAGCTGAAGCTGCAGCAGTTCAACAAGCTGATGTTCTTTCCCTCTCCGGGCACAGGAGAGGCCATGTTGTTAATCAGCGCGTTCTGTTTGGCTTCGTGGATCAGTTCACCGGCCAGGTCAAAGAAAAGCTTCTCCACATTGTCTGACTCTTTGGCTGACGTTTCCAGATAGCACATACGCCATGCATCAGCAAATTCTTCTGCCGTCTGTCTGGAAACTTCCCTTTGCTCCAACAGGTCAATTTTATTTCCTGCAAACACATCAGTGAACACTAGTGAGTGATTTGTCACTACAATTCACCTGTACACCAGAGACCCCACTGCATTATTTAACACCAATGAATCGTATTGGTATCAACTTAAAAATGAACGAACACTCTAAAAAGTGACAGCAGATTACTGTCATTGGAGGTTGCAATCATTTCTTGTCGAGCAAATATGCTTTATGTTTTATGCATAAATGTTCAACCACCAGCAGGCTGTAAGAGGAAGAGACCTACAGTTGTGTTAAAAAAAAATAGCAGTACAACATCAGTAACCTGATGAACCACTGTTATTAGTAGTAGTGATATTTCTGCATAGCAAATAATTTACTTGTAGATGTACTAGTGTAATAGAAAAACAACAGACCCAACTGTCATGACATGCACGCTGCTTGTTCTGAGTAATTGACTCATTTATTGAAAGGGGTGTGTTCAAAATAATAGCAGTGTGGAGTTTAATAAGAGAATTCATTCATTCTGTGAAAAAACAGGTGTCATTAATGGTCCTTTATTAAGGAAGAAGGGAAGCAAATGTTTCACACATTGTTATAAAATATAGGAACGACGTAATTTGATTAAAACGTTGATTGGAGAGGGGAAAACGTATAAAGAAGTGCAGCAAATTATAGGATGCTCAGCTAAAATGATCTCAAATGCTTTAAAATGGCAACAAAAACCCGAAACACGCGGAAGAAAACAAGCAACTACTGTTAAAACGAATCGAAGAATAGTCCGAATGGCAAAGATTCAGCCAATCATCACCTCCAGAAAGATCAAAGATGATCTAAAATTACCTGTAAGTGCTATTACAGTCAGAAGACGTTTGATCGAAGCTAAGCTATCAGCAAGAAGCCCCCGTAAAGCACCATTGTTGAAAAGACGGCATGTGGAGAATCGGTTAAAATTTGCCAAGGAACTTGCTTCCTGTAAAAGAATAACGCAGACTTTAAATTTGAATGCTTTGATTTGGAATTGAATGTGTAATGTTTCGACTACATTTGAAATATGGAACTAAAAGCCATTACAAGATATTTGCACTTTATTCACTTTTTTAACGCACTGCTATTTATTTGAACACAACTGTAGGTGTTGGCATTACAGCTGGCTGTGGACAAGAAGAAATGCGTTACTCCTTATCCAGTCTGGTCCATATACTTCCAATGCTGAACAATGTCCCAAGCTTTTTTACTGTGGCACAAATGACACCAAATCCCCAGTAACTGAAAGGAATGTTCCATCCTTTAGATTACAGGCAATGAACTAATCAAGCCGATAGGTTACCTAGAGCATACCAGGGTACTTAGCCAGGGAGCTGTATTAAGAGCTTACATCCAAGCTATTCTTACTGTAGCTGATTTAATTGATAAATTTAGCTTAAAAGATGAAAAATGACAAAGTAATTAGCCTCTCAACCAAACATGTATGCATTACGATTATGTGACTGATCAATTTGTCTGTGAATCTCAACAGGTGCACCTGCAGCAATTGTTCAAGAATGCTGAATAGAAAAATATATGTTGCAGAGAGTGTATGCAAATAATAGATCAGAATCTACTTCAGATCTGGAGCCAAATCTAACTTGCTTGTTTTGTCTGGTGATTTTTCTGGGAGCAAATGTGGTGAAATGTCATGTTTTACAGATTTCATATTTGACAAGATTAATCGGGACATGATAGACAATGCAAGCGACCAAACATTTAGTATAACTTGAAACAAATAAGCGGAGACCTTTAAGCTCAACTTTGTTCAGCGGTGTTTCAACTTAAGTCTGACTTAAAGGCTTACCAATTATATTTTTTTACTGCATGACTAAAAAAGCAAAATGATCTTGATCTCACCCACTAAGACGGTCACCACGGTATTGTTGGCATAGCGCTCAATCTCCCTCAACCACTCTGGAAGGCACCGGAAAGAGTCCTCGCAGGTGATGTCGTAGGTGAGGATGAGTGCATTGGCGCTGCGGTAATAGCTTTGGGTGATAGACCTGAACCTCTCCTGTCCTGCCGTGTCCCAAATCTGCAGCTGTGGGACATTGTCATAGCAACTGTGAGCATAAAGAGTTAATTATAGGGTTCCATCTGACTTTTTGCTAAATTAGTTAACATGGGAATGCTCTGTGTCTTCAATTTGCTGTAGAACAATAAATACCAGAAATTCTTTTTTTAAAGGGGCAGTTCACCCAAAAGTTAAATTAAGCTATGTTTCTATAAACCTGGAGCGCTATCTATCATCCAAATAGTTTTACTGAGATTTCACTAGTTTTACCTGCTGCAGCTCACCTTGATACAACAGACCTCAACAGGTCCAATGTTTGTGGCGTTCAAAGCACCAAAGATATTCATTAAAAAAAAATCAACAGCCACGTCTCTTTCTTTATAATCACTCGGGAACATCCACAGACCTTGTTGTGCACATTTAAAAAAATAAATTAAAAAAACTGCTTTCTACTAAAGTACGCCAACTGTGCATATCCAAAGTCTGAACCATAGCATGCCAGTATTCTTGGGTGCACTGTGTTGACACCAAGGGGCCAAAACCGGGCTTCGCTGTTGAAGCTCACTTCCTGGTCTAGTTGACAACATTGCTCTCTGGCACCAGTTCAGTTGGCTCCAGTATAGGTCTTTCAGGCCCGTTTTTCAATGCAAGTCAATGGTACCAAATGCGGTCAAAATAAGAAGTCAATTAATTTTTCCCATAAGAACATGTCGGCTCAATCGGTGCTTTGTTTAATGTCTCCCCATGTACCAATTTCTTAAGTTATTGTTTCTTTTGGACAATATTTTAATATTTTGTGGACCAATCCGGGACAGTTCCTAGTTACTGCCCGTCACTTGTATCTCACGTGCTTAGTGGACGAACCGGACTACAGCACTCCGTGTATATAGAAACCACAGCTTAATTAAATTTTTGAGTGAACTGCCCCTTTAAACATACAACTAACAGAAACAGAAAACAATGCTATGATTTTGGTCTTGAAAATGATATGGCTTCATATCTCAAACTACACTATCTGCATAGTTCTGAGCTCTTGACATATCCTGGGATGAAGAGAAGCTATCGTTCTATGCTCTTGTCAGTACACGCCATCATGTCTGAGATGAATACTGGCAGAAAGAGAGAAAACACATGGGCAACATATCCATTCTTAGTGGGTTCCCTTTATTACTATTCAATTACATTTTATTTGTATAGTGCTGTTTACAAAGGCCACTGTCCCAAAAGCAGCTTTACAGAGATCCGGGATTTTTATGCATATGGACATTCTGGGGGGGGGGGGATATACCCAACAACACGCACGCACGCACACGCGCAAAACACATGGAGGGGGGGGGGGGTGCTTTCACCAAAATGGAATCACATTTCCACTGCCGTTTAGCAGAAGTAGACTGGGACATTCATAGAAATTTTCCTTATTTTGAATATTAAATTGGGGGGGGGGAGCCTGAAAAAACCTAAAATTATAAAACAACCAACGCACCTTTATTTTCTGTCCTTTGATTTCCAACGTTTTGATCATAAAATCGACCCCTATGGTGGCACCTTGCCCTGGGGGGAAAAGGCCCTGAGATTTCGGAAGTAAAAATGAAAGAAATGACTGCCCGTTTTCTACTCAAGTGCATTTCATGTAATCAACCTTAAGCCAATTGCTGTTTTCATTTAATATGTGCTACAGTGCACAGTTATGAATTATCTGGAGTAATCAGATGTGATCATCCTGGCAGCTTGGCAATGCTATTCAAAAATGCAGCTCTATTCTGATCAATGGACACATACTTATAAATGAAGAATACAAAATAAAAGCAAATTACACCACCTTAGAGAAAGCAGTACATTTCACATTATCATACCTAGTATAAATAGCAGTGAAATATTATTTTAATATATTTTTAACAAAGCCATTTTCCCCTTCTCTCAACCACACACTCTGACATCTCTGACATTCACTAAGAGCAGACACTGAACTGCAGTGTCCCATGGGTTAAATTCCTCCTACAAGAACCCATTATTTGGCGTACAGGGTTTATGGTGGTAACCATGGAAACTTAATGGCTGAATGCTAAGGGCACCGTGACTAATTTTTCTCCTGAAATTCTTGGCCTCTTGAATCTTAGCTGGATAGTTTATATCCACTTTTATAACTGAAACTTAAACACAGTCATAATAATGAAATGGAATGGTTCATACTCCTTCATATCTTTTCTCACAAGCCTTTTTGTATCTACTTCCATGTAAATTGGATTTGGCAGTGTAATGCATACCTACTCAAGACCACTGCCAAAACCTCCTCTGGACATAGTGTAATGACTCCAAGTTATTATTATTCAAGCAGTCTATTATTACATAAACACAATATCATTCCAAACACAGCATTAATGGCATATTCCCCCGAGTATTAGAGTGTGCATAACTGCATATTGAGGGATTCTTTCACCAAAAAAAGTTTCAGTCTGATGAAACACATTGTTCTAGCATGACAGTTGTGATTTGCATTGAATATTCGTATGTATCCCCAGTCCTTTACAAGAGTCGTCATACTCTATTCATTTTTGATATGTCAGGTTTGCTCTCCTTTTCATGACCAAAAATAACACCCAATAACACTATAACCAACAGCTATGTAAGCATAAAATAAGACTGAATATTGCGAGGAGTTAAAAAATACCTGTGTGAAGCGTCGCACTAGGCAGGTCTTCCCCACTCCAGCATTCCCAATCAAAACTATTTTAAACAGGTAGTCATAATCTTCCATGCTCAGCACAGGCTGCATAAACATAGAGGAAAGAGGGGAGAGAGAGAAAGAGAGCTTTACTAAGAAAATGCACTCTGTAATATCAAAAACGTCATCAAAATGTATTTCAGAGTGGATTCCAAGTGAAAAAAGGGAGGATCTT
This sequence comes from Ilyophis sp. 1 JC-2022, assembly GCA_022702515.1. Classification (NCBI taxonomy): domain Eukaryota; kingdom Metazoa; phylum Chordata; class Actinopteri; order Anguilliformes; family Synaphobranchidae; genus Ilyophis; species Ilyophis sp. 1 JC-2022. Next base: position 60,305,122 of record CM040401.1, on the reverse strand, counting down.
TGTTTCAGTTAGGGCCTAAAGTATCACACTACATTGTTTAACATGCATGGCTTGCCATGAAAATAACAACAAGTTGGCAACTGTTGCTTAGTTACAACAGTTTCTTGTCAAAAAAAGTACATCTGGAGTAAGCATTTAAATTCTGCTTTTGGGCACAATTTTTTTACACAACAGTCTAACCATATTAAAAGGGAAACAAGCACAGATGGATATCTGTTATTTGTAAATTTGTTAAAACAGGGATGTCTATGTAATGTGTAGGCTATGTGTGATTGTACGTATCCAGCAGTTGCAACATAATTTATCTCCCTGTGGTAGATCTAATGTGTATATTTTACATACTGTACATCTCTGCATGAATCTTCAAGATTATTTGAATGGTATTGTATTCAACAAGCTCTGTGGACCTTACATTCGAAGTAAGAAGGCTTACAATAGTTTCTCAAGTTTGAAAACTGGCAGTGATTGGAATCGAGATAAGTATGGACATAAAAAATAACCTATATTGCTCCACCAAAACTAGTCAAGGTTTTTCGTGTGAAAGCTAGTGTTTAAGACTCTTAGGAAATGTGCTGTCGATTTGATGTAACATACATCTTTAATGTAATTACTCAAAATTTAATGGCAAACGTTTACAAAAACATTATCACAATCATACACAATTTCCCTAGCGAACTAAATTAAAGTACATTTAAACTGCCAATACTTTGCATAATAATAATTTCACCCGAAATTGCATCCATATTTTAAAAATCCGCTAGGCTATATTAAATAATTATAAATAGACGTCTTCAAAATGCATGCAGAAGGCATAAAAAAGCTTATCTAAAAAATAAGCTTTTTATTGTTCATGATGGTATCTGTAACCTCCAACCTTTAAAAAAAAAAAATGTTTTCAACATGGAAAAACAAACTGACAAAAACAACCTTGGGTAACATTCTATTTGATTCACACTTACCACAAGTGGGCATATACCCCAATAAAAACTACTTCGGATTCATAATTCTAGATGTATAAATGAGTTGTCTTTCAATGTTGCAGGCAGCTCTTACAAATATCGCCGGGAAGTAGACTATGCTCCAGTGTTGCATATGCATAATAATTGCAGCCAGCCAGGAGTTTCCTTTGCTTTTTAGCAATGACACCATTCGTTTTCTATTGGAGGACAACTGTTATAGAATTTTGGTGAATTCTGGGATTCTTAGTCCACTTAGCTTTAATTCAAATGTAGGTGTACCGCTAAGGCACTGCGTTTCCCAGAGGCCACCCAAAGACGAAAGACCCACAAATGGACAAGGAAATTCATGCGGAGTTGCTATGGGCATATTTTTTATTCAACAGTTAGTCATCGCAGTTGGCTTTCCAAACGCGACCAATCCGAGTACACATGGCGTTTGAGCCAAGCAAATCCGATAGCCTATACGCAACAGGGTAGGAGGGGCCAGGCGGTCGCTCAATATTCCCAATATCACTTTTTTTTAATACTGTGCAATCACTTTTTTGTTGCATTAAAAGTGTTCATTAAGCTAAAAGATAAAGATATAAAATTGAATTCAAAAATACTGGAACAGTTGTGGCCAATTGGTTGAGTTTTTTCTGTAATAATCATATTTGCTAAATTCACAATGTCTGCGTTTATTACAAATGGCATTGTTGCAATATAGTTCAATATCTTGTTTTAAAAAACCACAAGAAATAAATGCAGACATGGTGAATTTTGCCTCATAGTCATTGTTTAAAGTGAAGTGCAAATTTGATGGAAAAACAACAAATGTGACATAGCTGTCCTGATACTTTTGCATTTAACTGTTTCAAAATGTATAAACAGACAAATAACTAAAATCGCCAAGGAGGGAGGGAGGGTTTCAGTCAGTAGGATTGTCCTCATACCAGCACGCAAAAACAACTCCTGCATGTGCTGGCTGCATTTACAACTCGAACACAAAAATTTTTTCAAACAAACAAACACAATTTTACAAACAAAACACAAACACACAAACAAACACAACACCACCAACACAAAACAAAAAAAACAACACACTCTTTAAAAAAACATACACAAAAAAATATAAACTATACAATAAAAAAACCAAAATTTTGTTACCATAAAAATACACACACATTTCCACACTGCTGTTATTGTTTTAACCAACCACACACTGCTGTTTTTACCTAAAATTATTTTTTTTATTCTTCAATTCTAACAATTTTAGTACTGTAAATGAAGTACACAGAAAAAAAAAAAAAAATAACATAAATCAAGAAAAAAAAAACAATAAACAAATGCACACTATGATGAAAAAAAAATTATTTTTCTTTATTTCCAAAAATAACAACACATCATCAACATGAAAATCAACAAGTGTGTCAGTTTCATTACATGTTTGGTCCTGTTTTTTTCTGGATGATCCCAGTGATGACTGAATGAGGATGATGGACATTATTGAAAAAAATTGATGGATGGCATGCTGATCTCATTATTGGCCTGGAACCAATGTGAGCTCTCTCTCTGTTTATGTCTCTATCTCTTCTCTCTCTATGGTCTCTCTCTCTTCTCCTCTCTCCTTTCTCCTCTCTAAAAAGAAAAAAATACATAAAATGTAAAAAAAAATAAATGAAAAAAGGAAGGGGTATGTCTAGATAGAATACTGTGCAACAAGATAAGCAATAATTTACTATGACTGTTTGTGTTTTTTTTTTTTTTTTTTTTTTTTTTTTTTTTCTAATTTTTTTTTGATGCCACTGTAACTAGATTTGGCGTCATTCCATGGTTCCCGTGGTGGTCATGGAATGTTTTGCGAATGGCGCATTAATTTTTTTTTTGGTTTTTTCTTCTTTCTTCTTGAGCGTTCTTCTCCTTCTCCTCTTCTTCCCTCCTTCCTCACTCTCTCCTCTCCTCTACCTCCACCTCCCCCTCTCCCTCTACCCTCCTCCACCCCTCCTCCTCTCTACCTCCTCCTCTCCTCCTCTCTCCCCTCTTCCTCCTTCTCTCTCCTTCTCTTCTCTTCTTCCCCCCCTCCCCTCCCTCACTCCTTTTCTTCTTCTTCCTTTTTTTTTTTGTGACAGGTGCAACTCTATGTCTGTGTGTGTATAGTGCTTGTGTTGTGATTTGGTGTGTCTATTAAGCTGTGTCATGTGTGTTTGTGGCTGTGATTATGGCTGTGTTTAACAATTTGGCTCATAGGTGTGGTAAATTGACTTGTGCTTTGGAATTGCAAGGAAGGAAGTGAATGATATACTTCTCTGTGTAATGTATACAAGTTGTGTTAGTGTTTTGCAAATCACTGTGTGTATTATTTTGCAAAAAAGTGTGAGGCTGACATTGTGCTTATAGTGGTACAAATCTGGGCCGATGTTTTGCTCCTTGAGTGTAAGGTTTTGATAATTGTGTAATACTTTTGATTTTAGTGTTTATGCAATCGAAAAAAACTGTAAACTCTTCCAACACACAATGACTTCCTTCCATTTTCATGAGCTAATATTAAATGAAATTGAAATGTATTAATAAGATATGCAAATTATCTCAGATTTGCTCTCAGATACATCATAATATAATAACCAACAAAATTGATTACTTAGGTTCCACGTGGTATGGTGTCATGACTTAACTTGCTGTAATTTTTCAAATGTGTATGCAATATGAGTCTGGCCTTGTAATATTATTCTGAAAAGAAATTCACAATTAACATTGAAATTGCAAGCAGAAATGTATACACTTCATTGCATGCGTCGGAAATTAATTTAGCTGTTCAAAATAACATGGGTGGGGTATATAAACCTGTAGAATTTGCAACCAATCGAGACATGCTGACTGCCACATTCGAAAATAGGCGTGACAGTGTTCCTTCACCGATATACAACGCATTAAACAATTATTGGTAGAACGAGTTTAACGGTATATCTTGACCAATGAGGGTCTCACATGCTTTCTACTTGGTTACGAAAAAATCATCCGGATGAAATAAGGTCGACAAATACAAGCTAGCCAATCAAAAGCTAGTGACGTAATTATGTATAAATAATTTCGTATGACGCTGGTTTGCTGAGCCTCGGCGGCCATCTTCTACAGCAAAAATTCTAGTGTAACGACTATAAGGAAGAGAAAGGGAAACGGTTTGACGTTGTTTTGAGAAGACATAACGAAAAATCAAATGTTCAGAAGGACTGTTTCGTAATAAGTGGTTGGTTTAATTAGATAGGAGGCTAATTTAATTTCAAATAGACGGAAAGATGTCGGACGAAGCGGCGAGGGAAGATGCTTGCAGAGAGTATCTGTCGTCCCTGGAAGATTTGACTTTCAACAGCAAACCTCACATCAACATGCTGACCATTCTTGCCGAGGAGAACCTGCACTTCGCCAAGGATATCGTCGCAATAATTGAAGCACAAATCGCCAAGGTTTTTATAACATAGAATTTTTAACTTCAGCCATTTTAATTTCGACGTAGACGGGCTAACTAGCTACGCGTATTTAGAAATCAGCCAAGGCAATATGGCGACCTCATTGTGTAACTCGCGTTGCTTAGTCACTTCGCTGGATAACGTTAGTTATTGGGCTAGGTACCTAACGTTACATTGGTTACACGCTGAAATGTCATTACTATTGGTATTAACTTAGCAGACAATCGTATTTGAAATTTTAACTTCCGATCGACATCTGGTTAACAGTGTAGTTGGCGAATTAACAAGTGTTAACGTTACTCAATGGAAGATGCATTTCAACTGAAGTGCATTTCGACGGCTAACTAAACGTTACGAGTCAGTTTAGAACATAGCATCGCAACAATTGTGTATATTGGCTGCTGACGGTAAACGTTTGCAGTGAGAACCGAAACAGATGTCACGATATTTTTAACTGATTTATCCGATTTCGATTTAGTTTAAGCTTAGCTAGCGTTACCAAGCTGGCAGATAGCAACAACATGGCGACAAGTGTAACGTAACAGAATCAATAACTCGGCCATTTCTTGCTGCTGGCTAAGTTGACAGTCTGTCGCACGTGTAACGTTAGAAGGCCTCAGTTGGCAAAATTAATTTCAATAAATAAATGTGACAATTCATTTTATCAGCTAGTTATTTAGAATTGTAAGTTCCCGTTAGCGAGCCGTTTCTCTGCATTTTCAACCACAAAAAAAGAGAGTTTGGCTAACTTAGCTAAATGTTAACGTAGCCCAAGTCGACGTTTAGCTAACAAGCTATCTTGGCAACAAGGTGTTTTAAGAAAAAAAACAGTAAACATATTGTTAGGCTTATACGTCTACATCTGTGTCAAAGTATAGCCTTAAACAGATTGACTTTAGATAAAACTACCAATACGAAGTTCATTAATTACGTTATACGAATAGGAATTCAGGCGGGGTTTCCTGGTTGAAAATGCAGGGCAGCTAACGTTACCTTGCCAAGTAACGCACGTTAACGTTATGAGTATTGATGTCACTTATGCGCAGTCTTTGGTTGGTTTAATGTTGCAAAGGAAGTAATGACGATTTTAGATTGCTGAGTGATTTCTCGTCGTTATTTGAATTTTGGAATGTGAATGAATGGTATTTTCAATGTCACAATAAAAAATATGAAATACGGTTTTGTCTTTTTTTATTTCCCAGTGTAATTTATTGGTTCGAAACAATGGTAATTACTTCCTTTTTTGATGTAACGTTAGTTGATCGTATAATCTAGGTTCGACCGAGCTGTTATAATCTACTGGGAGCTATTGTCAATTGGGAAAGGGGACTTTATTACGATGCTGTTGCCTCATGCGTATTTTTCCATGTGGAATGAGGGTATTTAACGTTAGCTGCTGTCTGGGTATGTAAATATTTCAAGAAACCTATTTAATAGCAATGTAACTAAGTGCCATAAATCTTAAGAATAATCTGTATGTTCAGTTTCATCAAAAAGATTCCACTAAGATTAATGAAGTTGATATTTGACTTATTTATCTAAAATGCAGTTCTCTTAAAATTGTTCAGCAGAATTTCAAAAAACAATGGTGAATAAATTATCTTTTGTTTATGAACTAAATTAACTCAAGATGTTGTGTTCTGGACCTTGGGTTTGAGTTTCTATGAGTCACATCTAATGATACAGTTGTCAAGTGTTTCCCCCCTTTTTTCTATTTTGAATAGAAGGATTTCAGGGTTGGTTACATCTGTAAATATGGAATTTGACCATGTCTCATTACTAATAATAGTGCCTGCTGCTTTTTTCAACTTTTTGGTGACACATTTTTTCTTCATGGACTGTGGGAATACTGAATGCGGACATCACATGGTGGACATGTTTTGTTGACCATGGACGCCTCCACTTCAGCCAGCAGGCAAAATGTTGGCTTGCTGTCCTGGAAACCTAAAAAGAATGCAACTTGTTTTAAAAAAAAAAAAAAAAAAAAACTTTTACTTTTTTTGCTGGAATATATATGCACTACCAGACCCCCCCCCCCCCCCCCCCAGTTCTGCATTGCTTTTCTTGTAGTGGATGTGACTCTTGGGGGGCAAAATAATAAAATTGGTTAGGCCTTGGTCAAAATAATTTAATGGGTGTTCAATTAAAATCTCCTGATGGCAGCTGAAAAGGTACAAGGATAAAACTGACATTGAAAGGACTTTTCTCATGGTGAACACTTGGTACTTTGCAATTTATACAAAGGAGTTGTATACTTTCCATGTGTTAAAATATGCAAATGAATGTGACTGATGCCATTTTTTTAATTGTCAAATGTACACTTTTGCTTGTCTTCTAAACTCTCAAGTTTTCTATTACTCTAGGCACCTCCAGCAGAGAAGCTTCCAGTTTTGTACTTAGTGGATTCCATAGTGAAGAATGTTGGGGGCCAATATCTTGAAGTGTTCGCTAAAAACCTAGTCACTTCATTTATTTGTGTTTTTGAAAAGGTATATACTTTTGTCTCTTTTTAGTCCTTTTGTGAACAATGTCTTAAGATGTTCCTCTTAAACATCCTCTTACATAGTACTTTCCTGTGGTTGTGATTAGCTTGCCCTTTTTAAGTTTGTTACTTTGAATTTTGTATTTCTGGGCCATAACTAATTGTGTCCAACTGTTAGGTGAAAAAAAGAAATCAAGATATCTCATGTCATTTTCAGGGTAGTATGAAATGATAGTACTCTAAAACAAATGAGGCGTGCGGTTTATTCTAAATTCTGGCTTGTTACACATGTTCACTTTAAGCACATGGCATGTTTGCCATAAGGAAGCATAAACGTACACGTACACAGATTTTGACTGCAGATTTCTTTAAAAAAAAAAAAAACTTTTCCTATGGTATACTTTACACCTAGTTTTAAGTTTTATGTCTCTGATAAAGCAGTGAATTGATAGATTGCTCACATTTTAATCTTAAATTTTTTTTTTGTCTGCTGAAAGCAAGCATGGAAGCCAAACTTTGCACCAAGTTGTGTCTTTTCATTTTAGGTTGATGAGAACACTAGAAAAAGTCTGTTCAAATTGCGCTCCACCTGGGATGAAATTTTCCAGTTGAAGAAACTTTATGCATTAGATGTCAGAGTGAATTCTGTAGATCCTGCATGGCCAATCAAACCATTGCCACTAAATGTGAATGCCAGCATCCATGTGAACCCCAAATTTTTAAAACAGGTAAGTCTAGTTTCAGGGTATTTTGTTTTTCTATACCTTTTGTAAATAAATAATACACATAGCTGGGGGGAAATAGTTGCAGAAGTTCCAGTGCACAATTCATAGAAGTATCTTGAAAACCGGGTATATTATTGTCCCAATAATAATATTTTTTCTCTCGCATAGACTGAGGAAGTAACCGCTCCAAGAGCCAAACCCCCACAGCCTCTGATCCACACAGTGGTGAGTGAGAAGAGTTTGACCCAGGAGCAAGTTATAAGGCAGCAGTTGCTGGCAAAGCAAAAGCAGTTGCTTGAGCTACAGCAGAAGAAGATAGAGCTAGAACTTGAACAAACAAAAGCCCAACTGGTGAGTGTAAGTTTGTCCGCCCCTCTCCCCATCTGTTAAAGCTAGACCGTACCATTGCAGTGAGTGTAGAGAAATCTATTTTTCATTTTTATAGTCACTGAAAAAGAAATGGCAGGAAGATTTGTTTCTTACTGCTGATCCATGCATATGGCTGTGTTCACCATTTTAGTTACCTTATGCCAAAACCCACAGTAACAAATGGGAAAATGGTAATTGTTCTTACCCAATATTTATTTTAACTGCTTTGTTTTGTGTTAAACCTGTTAAAGGTAAATGTATATAATGTCATCAAACTGTTCAACATATTATATTATGGAAAAACTAGTCGAGGTAATAACATTCTACACACACAAGGTTCTTATTATTCACAAGTTCTGAGGGTGGCTACTAATTCAAGGATTTGAAAGGCATATACAAAACCGTTCTTAACTCTTTTTTTTTTTTTTTTTTGCATTGTCGTTTTTACAGTTTAAAGTTTTATCTTTGGCGTGTTTCTAAGAAAATATGAATCAACTCGAGTTTTAATATGCAATGCATTGTCCCTTTTTTTCTTTCTTTTTTTTTTTGAAGGCTGCTAATCAGTTGGTATCAGCAACTAATCCATCCGTTATTGCTGCAAGCCAACCTAGTGTTGGGCTGAAAGTCACTCCACTGACCACTGCACAACCTGTTAAACCCTGGCTACCACCACAGCCTGACACCAAGGTTTCCACAAGAGACCCCCGCTTGAACAGGGTAGGTCAGGCAGCTGCCTTTGTGAAGCAGCCAGTGCCAAATAAAAAGGACAGTCATGGGTTTGGAACTGCTGCACATCCGTCAGATAAGAAAGCAAATGCATCAACTGACAAGCAAAGTAAACTAGAAAAGACAAAAATCCTTAAAAAGGAATTTTTATCTGAGGATAAGCCAAAATCAAAATCACCTTCCCCTTTGACTAAAGGGCTTCAAGGAAAAAATAAGATCCCTGAACTTGAAAATGTTAAGACAACAGAGGTCAACAAGAGGGACCCGAGGTTACGGAAACACATCCATGATAAGACCGATGTGAAAGGGGAAGATGTTAAAGAAAAGAAAAGGGGTTCTGACAAAAAAGAGAGGGATGACTCCGCCAAAGCCTTTGAGCACAGATCATTAGGCACAAGAAGCAAACTCGCTAACGGTTCAGTTAAGCATGAGCCTCAGGAGAAACTGGACTCCAAACCAACTAAAGGCAATGCAAGGAAAAGATCTCGCTCGAGGTCTCGCTCGCCCGTGCTGCACTCTCCAAAAAGGAAAGAGAGACGGTCTCCAAAAAGGAGAACTAGAAGCATTTCTTCCTCTCCTCCGAAGTCCGGGAAGGGAAGGCAAGCCGGAGGCAAACATGCACACACAGAAGACTTTCCACAGCATGGAAATGCAAGGGAAGAAAGAAGCACTCCCAAAAAGAGCACAAGCGAACCAAGGAGGCCCAAACGGTCACTGGATGAAAGACCTGTTGAAGCGAGAGAATCTCATTTACCCAGATTACCTTCAGAAACTAAAGAAAATGCCAAGAGGTGGCGTAGTGGATGGGAGGAAAACAAACAGTAAGTACCTGCTTTGGCCATTTTACATATTGAACTGTGTGAGCTTATCGATTGCAAATTATGCTGTTTATGCCATGGCTTGGGTAACTACTAGATTCAGATTGGTCAAGAGAGTGTTTTTTTTCTATAATCATTAATGGAGAAAATGTGTAACGCATGACCTAGTGGTTCAGGCAAAAGTGGCCTTACTCAGTTACACATTACTACACAAGCCCAATCGACATTTTATTTAATTTAAACGTCCTATTTACAACTAGAAATAATTGCAATAAAAGTGGAATATACCACTGAAGGTTGTGCTATTGTAGGGAAATCTCTTCAGGATGCTTAACCCCTGTGGCTTTGCCACCCTGTCCTTGTGTATTTTTTCTATATTTGGTGTAAAATAGAAAGGTGAGCTTACTTCAACATCTGTGCCATTGCATGTAAGAATGTAAATCTGTTTAATGTGCTATTAAATGTCTCATCACTTCATGTTCTGTGCTCCACCCAAAGCCTGAAACAGCCGGAAGAGGGCCTTCCACATGGAAAATCGGGACCACAAAGATACAAAGCATCATGGTCAAGCAGTCAGAGAGTTGCAACACCTCGCACACCAAAACAGCATCGCCTCAGCGTCGATGCCAACCTGCTAATACCGGAAGTGCTTAACTCTGCAAGTAAACGAGACCTCTTGAAAAAGGTACTCTTCAATGTGCGATACTGCCTTGTATTGCTGCTATCTATCTAGTGAGACAGACAGATCGCTAGCTGTCTAGTGAGAGACCAATATATCGCTAGCTAGAACGAATAATAATTAGCAGTGTTATGACAACTATAAAGAATCGGTCTTTGATATATTGTGTATTATCGTTGTTTCTCTTCATCAAAAATGTGTAGCTGCACAAGCTGACATAGAGCACACAATGGGAAGCTATTACCCCGTCCTTAGCATAATAGACCCAGCAACCGAGTTGCTCTCTGTGTGAACGCGGGGTTAGACTTATGGTAATATAAAAGAAATGGAGACAGAATTTGAAACTGTCATAGAAGTAGTTTGCTGTGTAACTCTTGACTAAGATGAAAAAATTCTTCGCTCTCATTCATTTTGTTTTATATTTCTATATAGTTTTAGATTTCATTATAATATTCAGTGAACTTTACGAGTAACTTCCTTTTTGCAAGGACCGGCTGAACGTATACTGAGCTTACTGCATTGGTGTGGCACTGAGCTGATGCCTTTTGTTAACTAGAAAGATTTGTTTAAAGAAAATTAGGAATTGTTCATAAACTGTAGTTTTGTGTGCAGTCAGAGCTCTGAATGAAGAGGATGGTCTAATTTGCACATTGAAAAAAAACATAATGGCACAATTAAATTTGTGCAGATCGTTATTTATATGAATTTTTTTCCTTTGTCCATGGAGGTCCCCTTTTGTGACTGGTTTTTCAGGTCAACATTGTATTCGGGGTTATTAAAGGTCAAGATGAATCATTTATATATTGTGCTATGTGGAAATGTGTGATTTGTAATGACTTTGATAGTTCCAAAGCTCAAACTTGCCAGAACAAAACTCCCAGCGTGGCATGCTCCAATTTTATGGACTTGACCTGTTGCTTTGTTGCCCAAGTCAGCAGGAGGAAGTGGGAATTTTAGAAGGAATGTCTCATCTGAAAGAAGAGTGAGATAGGAAGATGCACAGATTTTCCGGAGTGCTCAAAACACTGCTTTTAGTGACCAAAAATCAGTGATATGGCATTAGCTGGTGCTTTGCTGTAGTTTTTACTTGCACCATTAATGTGTTGAATTGTTTCAATACTGTCTTAATTTGTTTTTTTTAAAGTGATGGTTCACATTCTTTGGTTTTTAAATATTACTTCAGTTTTATTGTATGTTTTTTGATTGGCTAAGGCAGTTTTTGAGTGCAGCAAAGAACATTGGTTATATTTACGGAAGTTTCAGGTGACGTCAGTTTTTGAATGCCTGGTATCAGCTGGTATTTGGTGTGTGGACTAATCCAAGTAAATACACCTAAAGCAAGTCCAAAGCAGTTTCTATCATGACATTATACCTCCAGAAGTTGAAAGTATGTGTAATAATGACAAAGACTGATATATGTGTTTATAATTTTGAAAGGATGCTATGAAAGTAGGTTATAGTAGTAGTATATGTACAACCTTGCTGTAAATGGCTTTTTAGTTTTAATGTATTTTTTTGCTTTATATCACAAACCCCTGAATGCTCTAAACCTATTTATTGCACATAAAAACTACCTTGATCATTAAAAAACGTACACTAAAATTCAAATAATATTTAAGTAAACTATCTTTTTTAGTATTTAGTATTTAGTAAACATTTACATTTTTCAGATTCCACTTTATTCCAGCAGATGGGGCTATAATATTTGTTTTTGCCCACCTCTTTTTATTTTCATCTTGGTGAAATATGTGCAAGAATCTTCAGGTGGTTTATGTTAAGGGAATTCAATGGATGTGCTTTTTACTGGTCATTCACATAGAACTAGAGTTCAATACAAATCCATAAAATATTGTGATGCATACTTCTTAATTTTTCCTTTTTTTTAATTTTTTTTTTACAGGCTAGCAAAAGACTTGCCGATGGTGAAATATCCAATGATGACTTCCTTAACGTGGCCCATCAAATCAAACAGCTTTTTCAGTACCAAGAGGAAAAGCAAAGATCTGACTCTTGGGAAGGAAGTGACGACGGACAGATTGTCAGCAAAAAGAAGCCCTTACTGGCCACACCACCATCCCAGCAGGGGAATCTGTCTGATGCTGAAATTTCTTACTATGAGCATAAAGCTAAGTTGAGAAGAACCCAGGTCCAGGTCCAGCATCAAGGTAATGATGTTTGGGATGCAGACGACAGCTTCTCGAATGAGGAGTCGGTTGTGAGTGAAATTGAGTTCCCCAAAGGACACCCCGAAACAAGGACTGGGGATAGCCACTTTAGAAAACTTGACGAGGATACTGAAGGACCCGTGTGTTCCTCCCCTATAAAGAGTAACAGGCCACAAGGACCTAAGCGTTCCCACGAAAATAAAGACACGGTTGAAGAGCATGCTACCGTAGATGTTGTTAAAGTTTTGCCTAGTAAAAGGGGAGTTCTCAGGCTAAAGGGACAGCCTACACAGGATTACAGGAAGCGAGGTGATCCTCGTGAATATAGTGATGAAAAACTAAAGGTTAAGATTGAAGGCAAGTGCAAAGTTTCATAGTTGAAATACCAGCTTTATTAAAGTTGCTTAAATGCTGATGATGTTATTCAATATGTTTCCTACAGGTGTAAGAGATCATCACTCACCATACAGTGAGAGACTGCAGCATGAGAGGCCACCACATGAGGAAACCGATCAAGGAAAAAGTAGCTTGGAAGTGCAGAAGAGATATGGGGGAGTAAATGAAGTCATAAAGCTTGAAGATTCTGCAAACCAGCCATGTTCAAGGCACGATGAGCTTAGGAAAAATGATAGACCTTCAAATTCTGGTCTGTTGTACAAAAACTCCCCAAGTCCAGTCAATTTTGATGGACTTGCTGGAAAATCACCTGTAAGAAGCTTTGACAGTCCATCCAGCTTAGATGTAGACAGCCACCCAATGACTGTACGGGAACCCAGCCCCAGTCAAAGATTTGACATTCCCTCCAGCTCTGAGCATCACATGAAGGGATCTGAGGTGGATGTTCCAAAAAGTGTGGAGGTCTCTCCTAGACATGATATTGCATCAGGACCAGGGAGAACTGGACAGCCAGGTCAGATATTGTGTGAAGCTTCGGGACAGACACCGCCTCATTCTTCAGAAGGACCCCTTTCACAATCTGGCTTATCAAGATATGACGGTGCAAAGCACCCGCAGATTTTTGAAGGACCACAAGGTCCACAGCCAATGATTTGTCACGTGGGCCAGCCGAGGATGGACGGACCATCGAGATCTCACGTACCAGGCAGGTTTGATGTGAATCCAGGACCAGGACGATTTGATAGGCCATCAGGGCCTCACAGTTCTTCAAGATATGATGGACAACATCTGCAGGGCCAAAGTAGATTTGATAGCCCTCAAGGTCCTGGGAGATTCAATGGCCCTCTCCTACATAAGGGTCCAGAGAGGTTTGTTAGTCCCAGTAGATACGTCAGTCCGTCTATGCAACCTGGTCCAGCAAGATTCAGTGAGCCGCAGGGTCTTGGAAGATTTGACGTGCCACACATTCAACAAGCAACGGGCGGATTTGATGGACCAGTTGTGCAGCAGCCTCCAGGCAGGTTTGAGGGCCAAGGTCCAATCCGATTTGTTGGGTCGCAGGTGCAACCTAATAGATTTGGGCCAACGGGATATGATAATCCCCATATATCACAAGGCCTTGTAAGGTTTGAGCCGCCAGTGCAGTTTGATAGCCCACAGGTTCAAGGACAAGGGCCAGTTCGATATGATGCATCTCTAAATCAGCCAGGTGCTATGCGATTTGAAAACTCTCAAGGACAACTGGGACCTATGAGATTGATTGGGCCGCAAGGTATGGCACGATTTGACTGCCCACCTGGTCAGCAACCACCTCCCGGATTCTGTGGGCCACAAAGTTTACAAAACCAACTGCGACCGCAAGGCCCACCGATGTTTGAGACATCACAGGGTTCGGGACCACTGGCTAATCCTAGCAGCCAACAGCCAGCAAATTTCAACATACCCAATCACGGGTTTCCTGAGCCATTAAACTTGTTCAGTGGTTCACCACAGCCTTTTCAAGGACAACAAAATATGCCACAAGGAGCTAATTTCAGTGTCCCAACAGTTCCGGGAGCTTCAGCTTTCTCAAATACATACGTCAGGCCTGTTGGCCCTTTTTACAACCCTGGGGCTCCGGTTGTCCCTCTTGGAAATGTGAATCCTTCACTTCCGGTGGGAAATGTTCCTCAGTCTGTAAGTGCCACACTCGTGTATTCTTATTTTAATCAAAGTATGTGTTTGATGTGATAAGTGCTCAACCATTTAAAATTATTAATGGAATATCAAAACAATCATTATTTTTCTGTTTATTTTCACAATCTCAAAGTAGCAGTAGCTTTTACAACCACGATTGAACATTTCTTATGTTGTGGGAGATTTGTGAAAGCTTAATGTGCTTAAAGATTAATGTGAAATCTTCTCTGATACACAGAATGATTCATAACAGTGGCAAAGGAGAACCATGAGCTTCCTACTTACCACTTTGATATACGAGCCTAGCATTGGACAATGTTTGTGAGTGCAGTTACAGAGGGAGGAATGGTAATGGTTTTTTATTATTTCAGATGAATATGCTCCCTGGTCTTGGGAAACCCCAACTGCCAGCTCCTTACAGCCAAGGGCAGCCCTTCATACCAACACAGAACCCTGTGCCTTTCAACCAACCAGGTGAGGCATTTTTTTGTCTGTTGAATAATGTTTACATTGTGAGAGTGAACAGATATGTATCCCTGTAATCAGAATTTGTGTGCCCATTTGTTAGCGACACAACTGAGCTGATAAATTAAATTCTAAACAACTTTTCAAGGATCTAATTTTTGGCACGTGTTGCTTCCTTGATCTTTTCTGTCATAATGTAGTTTTACTCACTTGCGTGCTTGTGCTAATACCTGTGTCCTGTGAATTTTTTCTTATTGATGTCAATAGCCTTATATTGTAATTTTAATCTCTGCTTCTCAGGTCCACAGTTTACACCGTCTGAAAGTCATTTTGGACAGGTTGATGTTAACGACCTGTTAACAAAGCTGATCTCAACTGGAATAATAAAGCCAGCCCAGACAGACACAGCTCCAAACGGTAATCTCATAAATATTCTAATGTGTTTGTATTCAATGTATAATGGGGTATTTTTTGTTGCTGGATGTTTTTAAAAGGTGAATTTTCTGTAGTTACAATTTTACACCATTTCTCATGTTTGAGATTAAAGAAAGTGTAGCAATGGTTAAGAAATGTATTTTAGTCCAACCATCTTATTTAGATGTTTTGCTGACAATTTTACTTGTGTATTTCAGAATCAACCGCACCCACTCCGACACAGCCAACAGTTGAAGAGGAGGAGGAAGAGGAGCAAGAAGATGATGATATCCCTGATCTCACCGGCTTTGTTATCGAAGACATGAAACAGTGCGCTCTCCTTTTATTTCAGAATTTTACCATAAAACTACAGAATACTACAGTAATATTGAAGTCCAAATTTGTCTTAACCTTAACATTTTTGATGAAAGTCGCTACTAAATCTCGTACATTTGGAGTGAAAATTTTATTCTCTGTGTTGCCAGTTTTATTTTATCCTTCTCAAATAGCACTAGTTTGTCTCCTATTAAATAATTTGTAGTGGAACTTGATTTGTATGCGATTGGTTGGATCTTGAAATATATATTTTTTGGTATTTTCTTTAACAGGAGATATGAAAGTGTTATCACTAAACTGTACACTGGAATACAGTGTTACTCTTGTGGGATGCGTTTCACTGCTTCACAAACGGATGTATACGCTGATCACTTGGATTGGCATTATAGACAAAACAGATCAGAGAAGGACATCAGCAAGAAGGTCACACACAGAAGGTGGTACTACAGCCTTACGGTAAGCCAGATTATCAAACCCTTTTTGCTTCTCCATATTTTTCTGTTTTGTTTTATTGATTATTCATCTTGTGCTGTGATATGATGACCTCACCATTTTGGTCAATATTTGTGGGTTCACAACAAATTATAATTTTGTCCACATTGGGAATACCATGTGATATGCCATCAGTATTTTGCACCACGTACGCATTTTGACATCAAAGTACACCGGCACATATTGTCACTCTAAAATGCGCAAAAAGATGTCTGTTCTGCACGTTGCAGTTTTTTTCTCAGCTGATAAAACATTTAGAGCAAAGCAAATACAGGCATGAAGCATTGATGATTGACTCCTATCAACGCTGTTTGGTAATATCCCTTCTCCCTCCCCCCTGACATAAGTCCCTCTGCCTCACTGGTCTGCAACTGCTATACGTTACGCTCAAGTTGGCAGCACTCTGTGATAGACTAGTTCTCTGTGCCAGGGGAAATGTGGGGTGGAAAGTTTAAATTGAACAGTGTGTTGAAAATACTTACATGTTAAGTAAAGTATAAGAAGGTTTCTAACCAGCTAGTTAACTGCCCAATGTTAATTAATGTACAGAACCTTTCTGTTCACTAGTTACATAAGCATAACAAGGTTTCAGGGATTCCATAAATATGTTTTTTGATTGATAACAGGTATATTTATACATAAAAAGAATTGTAAGTGCATCACCCGACAGACACATCAGCGTAGCACAACATGAACATATCATCTAGAGACAATCAGTAACACCATTGCCATTTTATAGAAAATAAGGACAGTTTTAGCTGTCACGCTAGTACGTCTTACGACAGTTAAGCTAACATTACATATGTAGCTTACTATTCGCTTGTCAAATAGGCTAAATGGCAATACTGACAATACATAATACACATACAGTGAGCACCATAATGCATTAGACAGTGAGACATTTTTTGTTATTTTGGTTCTGTACTCTAGCACTTTGGGTTTAAAAGGAGACAATGATGTTGAAGTGCAGACTGTCAGCTTTAATTTGAGGGTATTTTCATGCATATCAGATAACCCCCCCCCCCCACACACACACACATTTTTGGGCATCAAAAAATATTGGACAGTTTAACATAATGTAGAATAAAGTAATAATTTAAAATATTTGGTGCATATCCATTGCATGCCATGACTTCCTGATGTCAGTGACCCAACAATATCAAAAGACTCTTCATATCTTATTTTCTGGTACTCCTACAGGCGATACTATAACCTCTCTGCATTTGAATGGATCTATATGGGAATTGGGAGATGGGACTAGATTTAGCTGTAAATTACACTGGAACAGTATGGAACACGTGGTTGGCTAACTGGCTCTATGGATTGGCTAAATGGTCCAGGTTTGGCAGGACTGCATCAGATATATTTGAAATTTGAAGGGAGAACTAAGTCATATGTAAATGTTTCTGTGATGGTCTTTGGTATATTCTCAAAATATCAGATAATGGCTTTTCTTTGAAACAAAATGTGTTATTAAAGTGTCCAACCTTGTTGGCCCTATTTGTGTTTAGGTCTTTAGGTCATGTGTAAATTTAACATTAACTTTATGCCTGACCAATTGCAGGACTGGATTGAATTTGAGGAAATCGCTGAACTTGAGGAGAGAGCAAAGAGTAATTTTTTTGAGAAAGTCCACGAGGAGGTGGTGCTGAAAACTCAGGAAGCTGCGAAAGAGAAAGAATTTCAAAGTGTCAAAGCGGTCAAAGATGTTGTCGATGAGGCAAGTTCATATTGATGTCAATGTGATTACTATGTTTCTAACTCCCAGTGCTGTAGAGCCATGTATCACTGTGAAGCCCTGCCTAGCCGCTTTATTTTATTTTTCATTTTGAGTATTGACTTTGAATGTTTTTGAGTTGGTACCATCTTTTGTGATCATGTGAGCTTGCAACATATCTCTGAAATTCCAAATGTGGCAAACATGATTGACAAACATCGCATTCCAAATTTAGCCTTCCTCTTGTGGAGATGTTTGTACTCATGAGTGATAATTAGCTGCAGATTGAAAGGAAACCACAAAGACCTGTAAACACTGCGACATTCAAGGACTGGATTTTGACATCACAGACCTGAATGGATGGGTAAAATAAGATTGTATAGCACTGAAGGCGCCTTTGTACGGATGATGCTTCCTAAAGATTAGATTGTTCTGATTTGTTTTCTCCCTCTATTTCAGTCCTGTGAAATCTGTCAGGAGCAGTTTGAGATGTACTGGGAGGAGGAAGAGGAAGAGTGGCACCTGAAAAATGCAATCCGTGTTGAAGAGAAGGTATGAAAGAACCTGCACAATTGGGATTTTAATTTACCGGTTTTAGAGGGAAAAGTCATGATTGCAATCGATCATTTTTGTATTTGTTTATGAAGGGCCAGATATGCCAAAATAAGAAATTAATTCATAAATTAATTGTCTCAATAAATACATAAATAGATATGTATGTGCAAATAAATTTTAAATAAAATAAATGTACACAAATAAATAAATTAATATGAACAAAACCAAAATGACCCAAGGAAAAATATATACATTTTACCTTTTTAATATATTTTGTATTTATTTCTGTAGTGTATAGGCCCGGACGCTATTTCTGAAGATGTAAAACCACACTGCGAATGCAAATTTTAATTATGGCAGGGTTGTGTTGTAGAGGGTGAGAATTTTAATGTGAAATGGATTTGCATTAACATTTTCAAATTGTCAAAGTGCATACATTAACTTGTAAATGAAAATGCAAAGTGGCTTTTTGCATTTTCATTTGAATTATGTCATGGTTTTTGCGCACATGGAATGTAAACTAAATGAAATCGCGATTTGCATATTCTTTTGAATTTTGGCGCGGATATGCTTCCATGCATAACAATATCCACCATGCCTTGGCAAATATGTCAAGCTAAGCTTGCCTCGGCTTGTTCTGACACTGTGACAGTGACATCTGATGACATTTAACAGTGGTCCATGTTCCATTTGGCCTGATCCATTTAAACTTGAGAGTTTCCATTTATTATGTTGCTCTGCCCTGTAATGAAGGCATCCATGGGGCTATAGGGTAGTGACTGGTAAAGTTCAGGAGCTCAGGCTGGGTTTGTCAGTTGGCTGTTGGAAGCAGTAAAGAAGCCACTGTTATAATATTTTTATAGATTTTCAGGTGACATTTCATGTTATGTTGATAACCTAGCTAACATGCTGAAATGCCATAAAAATATACTTTTTTGGCATAACATATTTTATCAATAATTTAATTATAGTGGAAGCATTACTCATTAGTATGTTTTGCAAGCGAGTGAATCCTGTTACGGTTTTCAGCTTTTGTTTTATAATATGTAATTATTTGGTGTCAATAGTAACATTAGCTTGTACTTGGGAATATGTACATATACTGTATATAGTTGTATGTATAGACACAAGATGGCTTTATATTTTATCTTCGTTGCAGCCTGGCTAATTTAAATCTAGCTAACTAGTGACAGGCTAACCACCCAAGTTCACAAGACTGTTTACAGTCACCATAGTTTGTGTGCCTCAGTTGAAAGATAGCCTACACTTAGTTAAAGCAAAGTGGTGAAAAAAATAATAATTTCCCCACAGTTGCAAAGTAAAAAGGTCCTGCTATGCATATAGCGTGGCCTACATGGTTCATGAACGTCTAAATACTGAATTTATTTTTATGAATCAAACTGCATTTCAAAAGCATCCTGCTGTTTTTTCACAAATCTCACCCTGAGTGTGTAAAATGACAGTTCACCACCGAATGGCAGAATATGGCAACAGGCAAGGCAACTACAATTGATTTATGCACTCTAATGTCTATCAACCAATGGAAATTGGTTGAAAGCCCCAGGACCGCCCCGTCGTTATCATGTGGACGATATCATATCAATATAAAAAGAGAAAATAAAATATAAAAATCCTTGGTGATATCTTTTTACCTTGGTCATTTAATTATTCATTCATATGTTTATGATTGTATTTATTTCTGTGTACATTTATTTATTTAAAAATGTATTTGCATACTTTTATTTTATTATATATGTTGTATTTGAGACATTTATTTTTTTTATTAATTTGATCTGGTCCTCCATATTCGTTTGCCCAAGGCAGTATTTTAAGAATGCCATACTTGTGTGTTGCATTTTGAAACTAAGAAAAATAAACCCATTGAATCTACACAACTCTTATAATAGCTGCTGATGAACTCTGAAACACCGAAATCTGAAAACCTACAGCACTTCAGGTCATTGTGCATTAATCTTTACCCCCCCCCCCCCCCTCTTATTTCTAGACATACCACCCATCGTGTTACGAGGACTACAAAAATGTAAGCTTGCAGTTTGTTAATCAGTTGTGCATGATGTTACACTAAGTCATGATATTTACCAGTTTTCTAACCTGGCTTTTTATATTCTCCACTTATTTCTTTACCAAGACGTCTTCATTTGTGGACTGCACTCCGTCCCCCAGCAAAGCTCCCTTGGAAAACCCTTTAAACGTGTTTATCAAACAAGAGATAGACGACCAGTCCACCTGTTCCAGTATTAAACAAGAGACAGACGCGCACAGCGGCGCTGCTGAAGAACACGCAGAAGAGAACGTTCAGGTTAAGTTGGAGGCTGAAACGCAAGTCAGTGCAATTATTTTTTAAAAAAGGATGCTGCTTTTTCTCCCCCCTTTTTTATTGGCGAGACAGTACTGTAATTTCGTTTTGTAAAGAAGAGATATTTTTTATATTGATGAGCTCTGAGGCCGGGTCCTCAGCTATGCATACATTAAATACATTTTTGTATTTGGTATTGCCTGTGAAATTCAGGTGTTTTTGCTGTGTGAATGCTCCTTGAAAATGTACCTTGAAAAAAAATGTATGTATAAGATTTAATTTATATAAATAAAGCTATTTTTGCTATTCTTTGTGTAATGCTGGTAAAGGGTATTCTACTAGCATCCCTGATGTTTGCTTTGCAAGCATTGTTTTCCAGAAAGAAAATATTTGTGTAAAATTGCATTTGGGTTTCTTCGAAGAAGGTTTAAGATTGAGCTAACTGATAGGATGACAAAACAAATAAATAATAACATTTATTTTCTCTTATACGAAGATTTTTTTTCTTTTTGGGTATCAGTGTACAAAAGGTAAGGTGTGGCCTAAAACATTTTTTTCTTATAAAATTTGAAGTGTAAATAATTCAGATTCTCTTAATAGGTTGGGTCTCCCTAGGTTTTCTGGATTCCTCTGCGGTACAGGTTTTATAATTGCGTTGTTCAGTTAAATTCTAAATATTTTCAGGGTTGTTTTTTCTTTTTCCAGAGGTTTGATGGAAAAAAAGCAGATCTGCTTGATAATACTGGATTCAATAAAATATATATAAAAATTAGTTTGACTCTGTGTGTGTGAAATGTAACCTGTCTTTCCCCCCACCCCAGTACATGCTCCCCTCGTTTCTCCATTGATTTGATTTTGTCATAATGGGTCTTATAATAAATAAAAATAATTTAAATTTACATTTTTGTGTTTGTGATATTTCTTAGTATTTGATATACAATTGCAACAAAATTGTGCAGTGTGGAAACTTGTAATAAATTAACATTTATTACAAGTAGCATAAAACTACTTTTAATAAATGTATTGAAGATACCTGGTGCAAGGTCAATATTTACAGACCCTGTGAAATCACTTTTCTGTTTGAAATTTTTGTTAAGCCACAAGATAGATGCAACGTTAGAAGAATTGGGATGCTGTCAAATCAGTCACAATTTGCGAGTTTGCAAAAGGTTTTGAAACGGGGGTGTTTTGAATCTCTGGGCATTAAATCCCCCCCACCACGTATTACGAAGCTATGAATAATGGAATTTCTGGCACAGTTCACCCTCGGCCTCCATTCTTTAGATAGTTCTGTGGTGGAAACAGCTGCTCTTTGAGTCAAAGTTTCACTCCACCTCTTAACTTGCTTAACCAGAAAAAGGGCGTCTATTCTGCTTCAAGTGGGGGGAAGAAGAAGAAGAACCAGACAGGGAAGCAGCTACTGTTTACGGAATCCCCCATTTTCTCATTATGTAAAGGTTGGCTTAACCGTAAACTAATCTTCGCGTGGGTGTAAAGATTAACGTTAGCTACGTGGAGTCGCTAAGCAATTTCCTGTTGTACCAAGCGCCGACGTCAACTGCTGTTCGGGACCAACGTTCAGTAGCCTAACGTTTGTCTTGCAAAGTTTTGGTGAGTAGTACTTTAATAAAACGTAACTTACGATTTTTTTAAATATTAAAGGTTCTGTGGCATTCGTTTTAAAGTCGATGTTAATTATAACATATAATTTAAGATCTCGTTAATATAACGTTGATAGCCGAGTTTCGTCGAGCTGGGTGGCAAAATGACTCATTTTTCGGATAACCTTACTTGCCGGATATTCGGCTCTTCAAAGCTGAGTCACGTTAACTCTTCTACAACACGTTTAATTGCCTTTTATTGGTTATTACGGTATAAAAGAAGACCAACAATGACGTTTCCTTACTAGAGGCTTTCAGTCCCATGTTTTTACCCCCTTATTTGGTTATACATTTTATACATACAAGTGTTGAAAACCGTGGTTGTGCAATGGTAACGTTAACGTAAGCGCTTTTCCCTTTCCAGTCTCAGGGCCGAAACATACCTCACACAAATACGCGAACGTGGACGCTTCGAGCAAACGTTGCGCAAACGTTTTCTTTAGCCATGACATGACATTTGTGAAAGACAAACCAGAGCGATACAATAAACAACGTTCTTGTTCGATGTGTGCTTTCCTCTGGCTTGTTTTTCACAAATGTCATGGCAAAAGAAAAAGCCGAATATCTGGCGAATATCCAAAATGAAACCATCGTCCGATTTTGTTAATGACGAATTTCAAACATTTAGGGAAACAAGCCAAAAAGTACCTAGCTAATGAATGAGTCAGTCCCACAGAACTAGAAGAACAGTCCCCTTTGCAGTTGCGCGGGGTTGTTGACACAATCGCTAGGCAGCCAGTCTAACTTTACACCCTGGAATCGGGAACAATCAAATTCTACATATCCGTGTTTGTGCATTATTAGCCTAAATACAGCCCAAGTAAAATATTTCGAGAACCTTCGTGTCAGCAGGGGAAAAAAACATCTTTGGATGGGTAACGTTAGCTAATTTTATTTGACGTTCCTAATGTCCTCGTAGTCCAGCCTATTCGCAGCCATTTTATGTTCATGATATAATTTTAAACGACACGCCCTGTGCGCGCAGACCTCAGTTTGAAAGGTATGTTTCTCTTCTTTTCGACATATACTAGACTTACGCGATAACAGCGTTTTGTATTGCTATATTCAAAACCGATAAGAGCTGGTTAAACATGTAACGTTAGCCATACGATAGGCTGTACCTGCTAGACAGCAAATGGAGTATGCTGGTAAAGACATGGCCATTTCCGGATTGGGGTAAATGTAGGCTACGTAAGTAGTTGTGGTAGAATTATAAAATGGTGCCTATGCTATGTTTTTAATGAAAAAGAATCCTGAAAGATAGGCCCATGTTTACACTGTGTAACGTTAGTTGACCATCGTGTTTTTTGTTGTTGTAATTCGCTATATCCGTGAAGATCCATAGGAATAGCTCGTGTTATCTGTTCACATACGATTTCGGGACGTTATAATAACGTTAACTCACTGATTATGTTGATGTTACCATTACATAAAACGATCTAGTTATAACTAGAATAGGTCTCACAAATATGTCAATACGCAATAGGCAAAATCGGCTATACTATATACACTGCGTCATTCATTTAAACACTATGATAAAGAATTAATAAAGTAAAATTCTTCACTGCTTCATCATTCAAGCCAGTATTTTGGTTATTTAATTTGACAAAGAACGCAATTATGTAATTTGATTATTATTATTTTTTTAAAATATATAAACATTACTATAGCCTACCTGTTTTTTTTATTTTTGTTTTTTTTCAACACAGCTATACTAGTCATTATTTTTAAATACAAATATTGCTGCATTAGACAGTTTGGGTCAATTGCAGTGCACTTAATTGGCGTTTAATCCTGCATTACAACTGGAAGAGGTATCCAAATCTGTGTAATAAAGATAAACTATTCCAGATGTAATGCAGTTCTGAGGTTTAAACTCCAGCTAAGCACACTGCAATTGACCATGTAGGTCTTGCCCTAAAGATAGTGATTACATTCATATTAATCATCCACCTTTTTCCTTTTTCCAATAGGTTTCTTTGTACACAGTTGATGTTGACAAAGACGACCGTTGCTCCCCAAAGCATTTGCATCTTAAATTTTTTTAATTGATTTGTAATTCTTATTATGGAGACCTAAACCACACTGTGAGGGATGTTCAGTTCTGGGAGAGGGGTTTGAATTTACAAACCCAGGGGATTTTATTTGGCCCAGTTTTTTTTTTTTTTTTTTTAAATTTTTATGATCCCACATTAGCTCTGTTACCACAATGAATCAAGTTTTAACTGTCTGTCGAAATACATTGAATAATTTAGCCAATATCATCCAGTATACGATCGGTAATACACAATCATCTGATCCCTGTGCAAATGATCCAGGCTGATGTGTGCAACAAAAATGACCATGTTTGCAACATTTTTACTTTCCTGCTAACCATTTCTGACTAGATGCAGGGCCTGGAGAGTCAGCAGAAGGACAGTGTGTATAATTTGCTGAAAGTTTGCTTTACTTTGCAAGACTTGCTGCAGTGTTTTGGAGTGGTAAAGCAGTGGTTGTGCTGTATTTTGTAATAATCTATTAGAGCTTCAAGAATAAACACCATCAAGCGTCGTGGTCCGAGGTATGTTATGGTTTGAGGTAGCTTTTTTCTGTCATTACATCCATGGTATACATGTTGACAAAATTTCATCACGGTAGTTCAGTGAAAAAGTTTGCATGTTTTATCACATTATTGTTTCCGTTGATCTGAGCGAACAAAAAATTGTTAAAGTGACATTCCACTGTATTTCTGACTGGGTGCAATGGTTCCTTTTTGTTAAAGTTCACCCCTGGGCTTAAATTCAAACCTCTCTCTCTGAAAAGGACATCCCTCTCTATAGATTTTCCTTTTCATAAAAATGGAAATATTACAAAAGGATCCTTTCTTTGTGGGTCTATGCCGCAACAGCACACCCGCAATCCTACAGTATGACAACTCGTCTGAGCTCTTTCGCATATCCACCTTTGCTAAGTTCCCATCAAGCGTGGCAGTCACCGAAAGGAGCCTGGCGCGTGCTGGTTTTTACTACACAGGTGTTGGGGACCGGGTCCAGTGCTTCCGCTGTAATGTGACAGCTGAGAACTGGCAGTCAGGCGAGTGCCCGACCGAGCGTCACCGCCAGCTGTCCCCGAACTGTACCTTTATTCAGAGCCTGCCATCCATGGCTAGCCTCCTGTCCTCTTCCCACTCGGCTTTCTCACCCCTCCGGAATGTTCCAGTACTGCAGCTTTCAACTTCGGTTGCCACTACTGCCGCCTCTGCAGCTGTGGTAACTTCTGCTGCAGTACCTCCCCCAGGCCAGCAGGAGGAGCAGGTGGGCTACTTCAACATGGGCTTTACCAGCCTGCTCCCAACCAGCCCCCTGAGCTCGCGTGGCGTTGAGGATATGTCTCATCAGCGGCCACCCACCTGCCACAACCCCAGCATGCGACGTGAGCAGGAGCGCCTGGACACCTTCCAGAATTGGACCCTGGCTACCATCACCGCAGCTGAGCTGGCCAAGGCAGGCTTCTACTACCTGGGCCCGGGGGACCGTGTGGCCTGCTTCACCTGCGGGGGCCAGCTGAGCAACTGGGAGCCTGGCGATCGCGCCGTGTCCGAGCACCAGAGGCACTACCCCAACTGCCGATTTGTCAGGGGCGATCGTGCAGAGAATGTGTCTCTGAACCCTGGCGGTCTGGTAAATGTTTCCAACCCAGTTATGCAGCAGTGCGAAGAGAGGCTGCTCACCTTCGTCAACTGGCCCTCCAGGATACCTGTGCGACCAGACCAGCTGGCCAAGGCTGGCTTCTACTACGTAGGTAAGGGTCATCCGCTGTTAATCATCGATCTGTCTGAGTGATCAGGGTAACTTAAAAAAATATATATAATAAATAAATCGTAGATTGAGTGAAATGTCATAAAATGATTGTGGGGCTATTTTCCTCTAAATGGGGCTTCTTAAAGCTGGAGTAGGCAACTATCCAGCACCATACACTGCGTTTATGCCCTCAAATTCTGCATTCTAAAAGCAGGGATTCGGTCCGAATTCTTGTTTTCAAAACTAAGTGGTTCACAACGTGAAACTATGAAAGAGATGGGCCAATTCACATCGTGAACCAATAAACAATGAGATTGACCTTGCATGTTCACGTAACCGTACCGCTCGGTGATGTTGAGAGTTTCAGTCAGTCCTGCATCGCCGAACAGAACTAGAGCCCGGCATAAGTTTATATATCTGGGGCCTTCATAAAATTGGTCATCACCAAATCACTGTCACTTGTAGTGTTTGAGTAAAATTGGCTCGCTAATAGATTAGATACTTTATTTTCTTCTTTATCAGCTAGGAACTTTTTTCGGGTTTTCATATTGTAAAACGTTCAGCAGAGTACCGAATTGGGGGTAGGTGTATTAGGTAACTAAGTCTGGGATAGATGGTAGGCTTGTTCAACAATTAAGAAAATATTTAGCTAACGTTAGCTATCGTGAACCTATAGCTATATATATATATATATATATATATATATAGTAGAGCTAACTAGACTAGTGAACTTACCAAAACCATTAATTAGCTACCCAACTCGGTGACTAAATTTTAAATGTTTTATTGCATTATTGTTAAACTCTGCAACAATGAAATGGATTCCATCGTGCTACCTGGACTCTTGGAGATTACATTGTAAGTGTAGTTATGCCAGTCTATAGTCTATAATCCTTCAATCGTCGCTAGAATGCACATTCAAATTCACTTTGATGCACATTCACAACAAGGTGTGGAGAAGCAGTGAGTGGAGCGTGTGTCTTTCTCTGGGCAGGGCCAACAGGTGTTATGACTTTCAAAATGTTTTCACAACATTGTGACTGTTGAGAGTTGCCTACTGCAGCCTTAAGGTCAACTTTCATTATACTTTATATATGTGTATTTCATTTTCAGATGGTCATATGGATGTTTTTGTTTTTTGACAGGGCGCAATGATGATGTGAAATGTTTTTGCTGCGATGGAGGATTAAGGTGCTGGGAGTCAGGTGATGATCCTTGGGTGGAACATGCCAAATGGTTTCCAAGGTTGTCTTGTTTTTTTAACTGTTCATGAGCATGTAGCAGTATTGTTGTAAAGCATCCATCTTAGTCTGGCTCAAATACTTATATGCTTATATTGTCATCTTAGGTGTGAGTACCTTTTGCAGGAAAAGGGCCAAGAGTTCGTCCACCAAATTCAAGCCAGATTTCCCCGTCTGTTCGAGCAGGCAAGTTGCAGAACTTGGAAAGTTTTTGAATTTCCGATCGAAATAAATTGGTCAAGGTAAAATAATCAAAACATTTTTTGCTTTCTGTTGCAGTTGCTGACAAATGGGGACAGCAATTCTCGGGAGTTTGTTGATCCACCAGGTGGGTGAAATATACTCTTGTTATTGGTACAATCAAACTTTCCTTTTGAGTCATGATTTGTTTATATCTAAATAAGGCCCGTGTGACAATGGTCTGTGTGTTCTCATTTAAAACTGACTTTTGCTGACATATAGGAACCAAAGGAAGAGTACTTTCCTGATTAGGAAAACGTAATCTTGTTCACCATTTTGAGGGTGGATTGGTAAAGATTAGTCAACTGCCATGCTAAATGACTCAGCATTCCATGAAGTAAACCATGTTGAAACTTCTGGAAAGTTTATGACTCCAAAATGATGATTCACATGCTAGTAATGGGTCTAACAGAAACCTAGTCATTATTGTAGTATTTAGCAAGCCCATTAATGTCCTTATATAACCAAAAGCTCAGACACTGCTGACTTTCTCAGGGTCCCCAGTCTTTAAAAACCTTGAAAATCTTTGAAAATTCAGGAAAATTGGCCAGTTAAAAAAACCTTTACAGTCACCATAATACATACATTTTCTCACTGTGTCACTTGCTGTGGAGTCTTTAAATGAACAGTTCACTCATTTGTGCATTGTTTCAACTAAAAAAAGAGATTGCTCACCAGAGAGTGAAGCACGTAGCCTTTTATAGACAAAATTATTAATGTGCCTCAAAATGTATGTTCATCTAAAAAAAGTAGCTTTATAGCCCAGTGTGGCTCATTCAAAAATGACCCCTTGAAGTTTGTACATTCATCTTTGAATAGTCATGGAAAGTATGAAACCAAAGGAATGGGGAAATGGTTGGGGAAAATGTAGGCCTTTGGCTCAGTTGAGCATTACCAGTTGTTCAATCCACAGCACTCAGTAAAGTCAATCTTGATATTGGATAGTTTTCAGTATGTAATCTAAAAAGAACTATTTGGGTAAGGTAATTTGTTTTCGTTGTGGAATTGAAAACTAAGATTGAAACCGAGCGTTTCTTGGGTGAACAGTGGTACACCTGGGCCCGGGTGAGGAGCGGTCAGAAGATGCCGTGATGATGAACACGCCAGTGGTCACGTCGGCCCTGGAGATGGGCTTCGAGCGTGGCCTGGTCAAGCAGACTGTGCAGAGCAAGATCCTGACCAGTGGCGAGAACTACAAGACTGTGCAGGAGCTGGTATCTGACCTTCTGAGTGCTGAAGATGAGAAGCGGGAAGAAGAGAAGGAGAGATTTGCAGAGGAAATGGCCTCAGGTAGGCTAGTTGCCAAGGTTTCTGTAACCAAGCGCACCCACACACATATGCACTGTGACATACACACTGATGCACACGTACTTGTACAGAAATATGTGCATGTGTACACACTGAAACAACCACACACAGGGTGCGTCCCAATACTCGAAAAATGCACCCTCTCTTCCTCCACTACCACCTCCTCTACTCCGTGCCCCGGAAACCGATCTTTGTGTCCTCCCTCCCTCCACTGTCCCAATATTGGAAAAGACGAGCGAAGCGGCTTCAAACTCGGGTTCTCCTCCCCTCCGGCGAAGCATACATCGATGTATCCTACTAGAAGTTTTTTCACATTTTTGGGTGACATCATCGTGCTCACGCCCACCGAGATTTAAGAAAAGACAACGTGTAGCTATGCCTTGTATGAATTGCAAGTTATTTAGCCTAAATTGTGTGTGCATCAGTTGGTTATTATCACGCATAAGACATGGCATCCTACAACGCATAACAAAATGCCAGTCCGTTTTTGTGGTTCATATCCTATGTAATAATTCGGCAATTTAAGTCGGTGAAACAGCTTTATTTATTTGCTTGCACATTAATGTTGCTTATTCATAAATATAGCCTAAGCATGACAGCTACCATTTCAGTATATGAATATGCATTAATTAATTTATTCAACCAATCGTTTCCAAAGGACGTTTTAAAATTTGATTTCAGATGTTACAGTGGGAAATGGGCCTAATTGTTTTTCGGAGTGACCACTGCGATACTATGAACATTGGGAATTATATCTCCGATAATATGGCGATAATTTGTTCCGCTAATCTATGGAAATGTTTCCAAATTTGCCTATGTGAGATGCACGAAACTGGCAGTAGTAGGCTGTAGTGTAGCTACAGTAGCCTATATGAGGTGAATTAGTGCTCAGTATGTTCAGACATCGGGATTGTTGAATTACAGTAAATTGTTATTTTGCATATACTACGTGATGTTTACTTTGATCTCGACACAAACTGCAATGTCAGGTAGGCGACATGTTTATAGCTACTTTACATGCAACTAGGCTACTTCTACTTGAAACTTAAAAGATATTTTGCAGCTTTAAATGGGCTAGCCGTGCATAAGATCTGTGATTGGCGCTGGGACTCATTGTGGGCTCTGCGTCAGTCAAAGTTATGATAGGGCAGCTTCATAAATAGTCGACGGAGATTTTGATGGCAAAGCGGATTAGCTGTCCCAATTTTCTTCACTGTTCCTCGTTCTCTCCTTTCCTCCACTCCCCTCCTCCCCTCCATTCCTCCACATACTTAAGGGTAGGAGAGAGGAGAGGAGTGGTAGTGGGGGAGTGGAGTAAAGGAGGTGGGGAGTGAAGAATATTGGGATGCAGCCAGAGACTTGCACATACACTCTGAAACACACTCACATGAATGCACAGGCATGCACACACACACTAACACGCACACATTGTGGTCTCACTGTACAGTGGAGTTTCCCTGATCATATTTATGATCGACTATTCTTACGACCTATTCTTGTGCTAGATAATGGCATGAACTCATGGAATTCCCCTGTGGGTAGTTGAAAAAATCCCCTGCATTGCAACGAATCCAAAATGAAACAGTTTTTGTTCCTCCTTATAAAAGTACAGGCAAACTGCAGCACCACATAGACGAGAGCAAAACTGTTTTAACCCTTCCCTAGCGCCACCTTTTTTGAACCCAAGCCAGTAAATAAAACTATTCTTGAAATGGTTTGACCTAATCCTGGTCTCTTCTGTAAGGTAACCCTTGGGAGTTTTCCAAAGTATTACTGAAAAAAAGTAACAGAAGCTCAAATGTAGTGGAAGTGGAACCTTTTTTTCCCTTTCCCCTCGCATAAGATTGAAAAAAATGTTTCGCTAGGACAATGATATAGACTTTGCCGTTAGTTATGTCATCTGTGGATTTTTGTGGAACACACAGAACGTATGGAGTCATCATTTTGATTGAGCCTGTTTTGTGTCATGTTCCTAAACGAGGAACCATTGTCCTACAACATTGGGATCGTAAAATAGTTTAGAGAGATACAAATGTGAGTTTAAAGGTGCAGTAGGCAAGATTTTTTTCAATATGATTTTGGCGAAATTACTAAATTTGCTCATTACATTCCAGCAGCTATCAATAAATCAAGTGTTCTGGAGAAAATAAATCTGGTTTCTGTGAGTGTCCTGGGCTCTGTACTAGGCTGTCAAAAAATCTCCAGCCGGTCTTCCAAAAACCAACCAGTCAGGGCTAGCTATGTAGCTACCAATCAGAGCAACTATCTACAAGCAAAAGATCCTCCTGGTAGAATAAACCCCTCCCTGTCTGCACACGTGAGAGACAGGCAGTTGCCAACATGTTGCCAACCAAAAACATACTCAAAAGAATTTTGTTCTGAATAATGAAGAAAATGAATGTTTCTGTTTACAAATGTAATTTGCATCAAGTTTACTGGTGTCTAAAATCTCAAGTATTTCAAATAAAATATTTGATTAAATTAGGTGCAAATGAACCGCATTGGGGTGATACTTTAAAATGTGGTTGCCAAGCTGAGATATCAGCAGTTTGTTTTTGGTTGCCGAACTGGTAGCTCCAAAGCAAATCCCATAAATTATTATTTTCTTTTAATGATGACCGCAGCATTTGAATCAAGAACCTTGTTTAATAAAACAATTAAGTGCATTACATCACTGAAGTTGTATACCAAAACAACAAAATAAGTGCAACACAAATTAATATAATAATAAAACACACAGAACATGGTTTAACAATTCATGAAATATTTATTGGATCTACTTCGTCGTAGGCTATTGCAACAGCAAACCGTCCATAACATTAATAGCATGCTTTCCCAGTAGCTACCTGTAACCATTAGAGTGCAGTGATGCAGGACGAGCCAAAACCATGGCGCTGGCTATGAATGTTAAGATGATCGTTCATGTTCAATTTTATCTGACTGCCTATATCTATTGGATATGTATTATTTTAATAACATAGGTTTCACTAAGGTTTGTACTTTTTTAGCCTATCAATAAATACATGTAAACATACATCTTCATTGGCGTTGTTTAGATTGATCAACATGTAATGGCACAAAATATACCTACAGAATGGAGGCGTAAGAAATCCTTATATATATATTTTTTTTTGAATGGTTGCCCAGTCGGGTTACCGATTCGCAAATCATGTTAGCCAAAATGGAGAATCTGTGACTGACTGGTTGCCCGGGGCTACCATTAATGTCTAGTCATGTTCAACTGAAAAACTGATAAGAAATACTGGGTGCTGAATACAAAAACAATTCTACTTAATGGGGAAAAACAGACAACACAAGCTAGAATAAGTGCTGTAGGTAACTAAGTGAGCCTTTTTTTTTTTTTTGCTTCCTTTCCAGACGGGTTCACGTTTCTGAAGAAGCACCACATCGCCCTTACACAGCGGCTGAAAAGTGTGCAGAGCCTGATGGATCACTTGCTGGAGCAGGCCGTGATCTTGCAGAAAGAATATGACGCAATCCACAGCTGCACCTCGGTCAAACAGCAGACCAGCCAGCTTATAGACCTGGTGCTGTCCAAGGGGAACGCTGCCGCTGAGGTCTTCCGCAACTGGATCCAAAAGAACGACGTTTACCTCTTAAGAGAACTTATGGGTATTTAAACTTTTCTGCTATTAACGGTAAACAAGCAGTAAAAATAACGCATCAAGCATTGACCGCAATCACTGTGAGCACATTTTGGCAGACTCTGGCCGCGTTTAAGTCAGTGGAGACAGGCACACAACAGCAAAGGGGGTCCGTTCAGTGGTGGTCTGACAACCCCCCAGTGCTGGTGTAATTACTCAGTCTGATCACAGAACCAGGTGATGCTTAAGGAATCATTGGAAAACTAGGCCAAGCCCTCCCTCCCCCACACAAAGTCCTTGCTCTCCTTAAGCTAATTAAAACTGAAGACCAGTGTTTAATTGTTGTTCTCACTGCAATTTCAGCCCAGTCAAATGAAGCTGCATCACCGAGTCAAGATCTTTCAGGTATATACAAACATGAGAAAAGGTTTTTCTTTTCTGTTTTCTTTAATTTTTTTGTTTTGTATGGTAGCAAATCGCACATAAAAAGAAAAAGGATTCAGATTCAAATCCAAGCGTTAAGACATGAGCGTTAAAGAAAATGTGTGATTTTTGGTCTTCTTTTTTTTTGTTTGTTTCTCTGGTTTTTTATTTTTTAGATCTGCCAATGGAGGAGCAGCTGAGGAGATTGCAGGAGGAGAGGACGTGCAAAGTGTGCATGGACAAGGAGGTCAATATCGTCTTCATCCCCTGTGGCCACCTGGTGGTGTGCAAAGAGTGCGCCCCCTCCCTACGCAAATGCCCCATCTGCAGGGGCCTGGTAAAGGGGACTGTGCGTACCTTCTTGTCCTAATCCCAGGAGGGCTAAAGCATAAAACATTCTAAATTACATTTTGCTGTTTTGGTCAAAGTTGTAATGTATTTTGGCAAGTTGAGCTATTAACACTTTATATGACTTGTCCTTCATAAGCACTACATAACACCTTTATGAGCAGTACACAGACATGTATACATGCTTATGTCAGTAACCACAAATGTGTATCGTGTGTCATTGGCTGTGTCAGTGGAAATATACCATATGCATACATTTGGTTAATTTATTCAAGTTTATATAGTGCCTATGAAGGACTTCTGTTGTTCCTATGAAAGACAATTAGTGGAAAATGTTACCACCAATACTTATTGTAGAAAAGCTTAACCAGCTCACTTCAGCTGCAGACAATGGTGGTTTCATAAAACTGAGTTTTATGAAAGTAACAGACTGTATTGTATGTCTTAACCAAATCAATAAACGTGCACAGAATGCTCATTTTGTGACTTTTTCTTTTTACACTAAAACAATTGTTAAAGGTATTTCTCCATCACTCATCTAATAGAACAGACATGTCATGTCTTATTGAAATTGCAACCTGTACGATTGTCCCACATTTAAGAACGAACATAATTTCCACCCAAAAACAGAACACCTCCCACAGTAACGCAACTAATCAATGAGAAAATGTGCACGGGCAGTATCGTTCAATAAAATACAGTACATATTTCACTATACTTTTCTAAGTTGAATAAAAAGGATTTCCCCCTGTACATTACAAAGGCTGGGCCAGCTCAGACGATTGCTATTAATCAGACCGGTTTGATACAGACCTGAACTTTGCAAAGATTTGGCACAGACAGGGTTTTCCCTCACAATAGTCCAGTGTTTAAAAAAAAAAAACTTATGTTCATATTTTGAAAAACTTCCATGAACTGCTTGAAAAGGTCTACCTTCAGAGATAGTGCAGGATACTCAACATGGGGTCTTCTCCTTTCTCTTCTTAAATTATAGCATCATGTTCCTCACTGGGGGGGGGGGAACAAGGTGAGACAAATGTTACTTTAAGCAGAACATGGGTCGATTGCAGCACGCCTTCAGTTTTTAAACACGGGTTTCCAAAGTACCGTAATAACACGGGATTTGCTGTGTATTAAGTTTAGGAAGAACTTGATTGCAACGTGCAATTGGAGTGATAGTCTGATCCCCAAAAAGTCTCCAGCTAGTCCCATTGTTTTCCCTGCCGTTGTGCGTTTGCCTGTGAGATGAATTCCAAGACATTTTAAAGGTGTATGCACCAGTTCTGTTTTATGTGCAGCGAAAGGAGAGAAATGGAAATGTTTTTCCGCACATTAATTGCAATAGTTAATGGTAACTGCTGAGGGTTCTAAAAAGTAGTGTTTTTTTCTCGGTGAGCACTTCTGTTTCAACGTCAGTTTTCTATGATAATGTGTGATTTACATAATTGTATTTCCTTAGTATTCTGCCCCTAACTAACCAAATCAGATGTAAGTATGGCCCAACTGGTTAACATTTGAATAAGTTACATCGCACATGGCAGCATTACCTTAGTTGTTGAAGTAACTTTTATAACGGCATTATATATGTTTTTTAAACATTAATTTCTACATTTTATGTGTTAAACATATGTCAACATTGAAAATTTTATTTTAAGCATATGTTTAATAGCATAACAAGTTTAGATGCAGGATAAAAATTAAAAAAAATTCTCCATTACAATGGACATCGGGTCAAAAGAGATGTAACCGGTTGTCCATTATAGTGGACACCAGGTCTAAAGAGGTATAATCTGAACAAGTCTGTTTATATTATGAACAATATGTTTTCATATGTATTAGCATAGTACCAAAAGTTAATATTTGCCCAAAAAATTTTCATATTCACTGCAAGATGGAAATTGAGTCTTTGGATAGTGGGAATGAAGGTGCATCCTTGACAGCCAGGATTCAGATAGTTGGTCAGTATAGAATTTAGATGAGATCACATATTTAACATGTGAGGGGCCAAATACACATATTATCTATTCATTTTCACTATTCAATCCAGTGTGAATATAAATCTGATTAATAGACAGAGATTGTTCGCACCTGACGTCTATGGCAATGGACATGAAATAAAATAAAAGTTGAATTGAAAAAATAATTTGAGCCTCATTTCTGTAATAGTAAGAAATGGCTGGGGAAAAAAGTACGCACGTTTGATAAATACCAGCTTTCTTGTACATACGAACATTCTACACGCTCTTGTACTTGTGAATTAAGAACCTTTTCTACGCAATGTTGATAAATGAGGGCCCTGGTACCTGGTTAATAGCGCTTGGACCCAACGCATGCACTGCAATGCTGATTAGGGGAATCATTTACAATCTGAAACATGCAAGTAAGTGTTCATCAATCAACAGAATAATGAATAAAACCTGTAGAGCAAATTTCATCTGGAATTTCAACATTACTTAAGCCTCTTAATGACAATGTTGTCCTTAAAAAATGTATACGAGTAGGCCTGCATTTTGAGGTAGTGCAAATGTGTGTAAAGCACAGCCAGTCGTTAAAATTTATATTAAAATGTGAAATTTTAATTAAATGTATTGTTTGAGCAAGTATCGTTTTCAAAATAATAATTTAATGGTAGAACAATTCTGAACTTGAGAGAAATTTTGGAGACAGACTAACACCATATACAGTGTATATTTGTTTTCAATGCGACAACATATAGCCATTTAGTCTCTTGTAAAGCCTGGTCTGCACCAGACGTTTTACAAAGTATGCAACTTTAATACCCTATAGGTGGTGTTTACAGCATGCTACAATTGGGATTAGCATGGGACTATACTAAGGAGCACGCTGCAGTCAGGCCTAAGGCAATTTGGTGTTGATCTACATCTGGGAAATGCGGAATGTTGAGAAAATCCCATGCTCCAACATGAAGGAAGGCTGCAATCAACCCGATGGGTTTTGACCTGGGTCAAATCCTTTATTTGACCTGGGTCAAATCCTTTATTTGAAGTACTAATAAAAGACTACTGATCATTTAAAAAATAAATGTCTATTTTCAACAATATTCTTCTTTTCGACCCAGACCTTCCAGCGAGTGAGTATTAAATCTCATCATACAGTATAGTCAAAATGGACACTGGCAGATTTTAAACAACTGACAGTACTGAATGAAACTATAAACCTTTACGCAAATACTACTCTGAAATTTGAACTTCACATAAGTGAAGCAGTGGTTGAAATAAATGTTAAAACAGCGTAAAGTTACTTAACACTTGGTGATATCAACACTATTGCACTCTGCACAAGCCCTGCACTAACCAAAACAAGCTAATATCATACACATCATTCAGAACATCCAGTCCCAACAGTACTTACATGGTGCGGTAGCGTATTTGTTGCCTGGAACAGAAGAACTTGTACCCCAGGAACAGGACGAGAGTCAGGGACAGGGCCAGAACCATGCCCCCGATGAAGCTGCCTGTGTCAAAGGTGGAGGCTGTATGGGTCTGTGCTGTGGTTGTGGTGGCCCCTGCTCCAAAACGATAGTTGTAAGCAAAGGCCAAAGCACAGGTTTACATTTGAGGTAATCACCTTTGGCTGCTCTGATAGAGGCAAAATCATCTGCTCAATCGGGAAACTGCAGACAAATCAAAGTCCTTATAATGCTACACTTTTGCTTGCCATCCGAAGGACTACCAGATTACAACTGAACGCACTTTTAATTTCTTTAAATATTTTCTCATATTGCTCACCTTCCTTGTTATAATTGACTCTTGAAAGCTTAGAAGCCTTACCTGTAGCTATGGATACAGAAAGTGGGTTGGTGCTTGTCTTCAGAGTTGATATTGTTCTGGTTGTTATCGTAGATGCAGAGGAAACGGTTGATCTGGTCATTTGGCTTGCTGATGCAGTCTGAGAGGTTGTTGCTGTGGGCATCAGGGTTACAGTTGCTGATGTAATGGTCTCCCTGCTTTCACTGTGAGCAGTTGTAATTGCTTGAGATAAAAAAGAAGACAAAAATAATGAGGAGTAATCAAGAACAAAGGGTTTTGAATTTGTAATATTAAACAAAGATTCTTTCCCATCATCTTACATTCTACAACTGAGCAAAAATCCTTTTATTTTTTATTTATACATACAAATTTGGTGCCGATTTGGGAGAGTGAAGACATTCACACTTGTCACCAGCTGCTGCTTTTCACACCTCAGGCTACAGCTAAGCTTGCATAGAGCGGTGTCATTGGAAGACCTTTAATATTCGGCTTTGACTGCAATCTATGGGCGCCCGATCAGCAGGGGTCGCTAGTCAGCAATGCACACGGAACCCAATCCGACTGAACCTTCCTAGTCCCTTAATGATGCAATTGTGCGGCGCCCTATGATCTGGATTCGATCCGAGGCTGTCAGGCTCATCCATGCACCACAGTGATGTCGCTTAACTGTAATGAACCATGCAGCAGGCCTCCTTATTAACGTTGCTTGAAAACAATGCACGGATGCACATAGTTGAAGGCTGGCATCATATTTTAAACTAAACTAATTGGAATAAAATCTCTAGTTGACTTTTGATAAGGTGGACGTGGTGGTAGCAAAACAAATGTATCTGCAGTGGTACCAAAACAAATGTATCTGCACGTGCATTATTCACACGGAACACAATGAGGCCTTTGGGGAGGACATAAAATAGAAAGCTAAAACGACTAGAGGGGGAAAAAAGAATCATTTTCAAAGAATCAACAAGTACATTAAAATAGACTGTTTTGCAACGTTATTTTCATTTAGGTACATGAGAGGCATACAGTAGCACCCTTTCAGAGAGGCTAAAGTAATATGCTGATAATTCCTAAAATAAAATGGGCTGTTTGGAGAGACTGCTGAAAGTTTTTACAGTTGTGAACGGGCCATTGTGATCTCGGCACGGACACATGCTGGCTTTGTCATACGCTGAGTCAGTTAGGCATGGGCAGGGAGTGTGTTCCAGCGTTTTGAAAGGTCCCCCAGAACTGTTTGACAAGAATCATCCAGTGAAGTCTCAATACAATGTGTCAAACTGAGCAGTCTATTGGCTAGTTATGAAACAGAACTGAAATGCTGTCAATAGTAAGCAGTAGTTTATGTTGCACTTTTCATTCAATATAAACTGCAGATAAGAATTTCTCGACTGATTTGTGGTATTTGGGGTAATTGAACCCCAGGCAGTGTTTTTTTAAATCAAAGGTTCCATTCAAATAGAACGCTGTCACACTGTTGAACTCAAGGCGTCCCCTCCGCCTCACAAATTGAACTGGAAACTTAACTGTTCTTGGTAACTGTGCAATATTTAAATTCTGTGCAATATTCAACTCTCTCTGTGCAATATTTTTATTTATATTTACATTCTTGTTTTGTGTACTACCCCCCACTAGGCTAGGTATACCCTCAATTTGCACACCTTCCCCATTGTAGGGACACTTTTTTTTTTTTTATATTTATATTGTTTTTGTATTTATCTCTGTATCTTGTGTATCTTCTTGTATCTTGTGTATCTTGTGTATGTGTGCATCTATGCTGCGGGCTCGAAACGAAATTTCCCTGTACATGTACAGTGACAATAAAGTATTCAATTCAATTCAAAAAAATAATCTTCCATTTTGAAACTAAAATGTTTTCATCTATCCAGATTTTTTCCCCTGTATTTAGGCCTATTTTATAAACGTATGTGTATGGAAGTCACTAGCCTTGTATTTAACTTTGAAATATTGTTGGTGATTCTGCAAACATTATTGATGTAATAATATATTGCTTTGTGAACATTGCCCTTTTTTTTTTTTTTTTTTTTTTTAACGAGAAAGACAAAAGCATTATCCCGCAGGCACAATAATAAAGACAACTTTCCAATCATCACACTTCGACACATCAAATTGAGGATGCATATTTGTGAATTTAACACATTCCTAAGTATCAATGACTTAATTTACAAAAAATATTTGCTTTGTCACTTTTTGAATATACTAGGGAAACAAAACTGATAAAACCATCTGAAATGCATGTGTAGTTGTGTACAAGTGAATTCTGAATGGAAAAATGTATTTGAGAGTACACTACATGGCCAAAAGTATATGGACAGCTGCTCGTCCAACATCTCATTCCAAAATCATTGGCATTAATATGGAGTAGGTCCCCCCCTTTGCCGCGGACAGCCTCCACTCTTCTGGGAAGGCTTTCCAGTAGATGTTGGAACATTACTGCGGGGATTTGCTTCCATTCAGCCAGAAGAGCATTAGTGAGGTAGGGCACTGATGAGGCTTGGCTCACAGTTGTCTTTCAAATGGATCTGAAAGGTGTTCGATGGGGTTGAGGTCTGGGCTCTGTGCAGGCCAGTCAAGTTCTTCCACATTGATCTTGACAAATCATTTCTGTATGGATCTGGCTTTGTGCACGGGTGCATTGTCATTCTGAAACAGGAAAGGGACTTTCCCAAAATGTTGCCACAAAGTTGAAACCCAGAATCGCCTAGAATGTTATTGTATGCTGTAAGATTTAAGATTTGCCTTCACTGGAAGTAAGGGGCCTAGTCCAAACCCACACACCAAAAAGGTGGAAACACTTTGGTAAATGAGGACACAAGGTATATTGAAAGTAGGTGCTTCCAAATCGGTGTGGTTCCCGACTTAATGGAGCAATAAGCATCACAGAATGCTAAGAGGCAGAAGAAAAAGTGGTTGCCTGGTTGCCTTAATTGTATGCCTAGCATGGCAAGGAAATGAGAACTCATTGACTTTAAAAGAGGGGTTACTGTTGGGCCATGTTTGGCATGAGCTTCATTTATGAAGACAGCTCAATGTCTAAGTGATGTCGGCATGGAGGATCAGACATCATCAGCAAAAGGCAACTTGTCAGAAGTACAGACTCCTTGATGGAGATGTCTGTGCATTAGTTTAAGTTGGAAGGCTAAAAGGTAAACAACTGTAAATCAATGAACTGCAATTTCAATCGACGACAGCCTGCCAAGAACTCTACAGATCATAGTCATAGAACTGAAGTTACCATAGTCGGTTTCCAATGCACGAACCACTTACTACCGTCAGTGCAGTGGCGCAAAGGAAGAAATGTGATAAGTTGAGCAATGTGATAGCCATTATTTTGAAATGTCAATGTATGGCATTTGTCATACCTTAGCTTCATGGTCATATTTTATCTTTTAAACACTTCCACTTGAGTCCATTACTTCAATACCATTGCAACAATCATAGGCTAAACATGCTTTTCATCAATACCACCACCGCCGTAAAATAAATGTTCACATTTCTTTCATCAGCTGATTCTATGTGGCGTCACTTTGCAGTTATGAAACCACGGAGCTAAATCCAGAAGGGTTAAACAAGACTAGCCAATTATAGCTCGATTCGACCCCTACGAACGAACACAGAGGGAATGTTTACACAATTGCGGGTCGCTGCACTTTATCCACCATATCCACTAAATCCGAAATTAGCCCACTGTGCAATTCAGTGTAACATGATAGCCTACGGAGATCTCAGGTAGCCTACAGTAGCTAATGAGCAAACAATTGGTATAGCAACAGACAATTTGAATTACATTGTAAATGAGCTACAATTAGGCTACAGTCTGTAAAGGCTACCGTACTTAAGAAAACACTGAGCACATTGGTGCTTTTCTGATGCATCCGATTATTACTAGAATCTAAAGACCTTGGAAAACACTTGGGATGTAAAAGCTTGATGTAGCCTATGGAAGTAGTTTTACAATCCTCCAATATGAATGAACGTATTCCCACTTGTTGATATCAGTCGAGAGCAAGCTGCACATCGCCATAGGCTAAACTTCCGCTTCAATAACATTAACAAGACAATGTGACAAATCGTTTAGGCCTGCTGGTTAATAATTATCAGAACACAACGAAGGCACGAGAATCAGAACTAGGTCGCGTAACAGCAGATACTTACCGCAAGATAAGACAACGAAAAAACAGGAAGTTAGTAAAGGCCATGTCACCAACAGCTGCAACGCTTTACAAACCATTTCGTCCGCAACTTTATATTTATAAGCTACAGATCAATATCCCAGAGTTTTAAGTCTACATGTAGACATGTGAAGCGTAGCCTAGTATAATGTTTATATGCAAACGAACGTTGAGCGCAGGATCATTAAAACTAGATCGGAAGCGTTTTTACATTCCTAAGAACACGTTATTATAGGTCGAATGAACAATTTCACTTTTAGCACGGCGACAGTGTTCATACAAGATGTGAGCACGCGAGTCTGAGAAAGAACAGTAGGCAGGGCTTCGAAGAAGAACTCCCAAATTTAGACCGCTCCCGTTAAAGGTGTAGCCTACCCACCCACACGCGTGGGTCGAAATCAGGGTCGAAATACGAAATGATCAGCCAAATATTCAGTCTATTATCGGATAGTTTTTGTGTGTTTGTACTACGGTCTACTAAATTATCCAATTTACGCAAATTTGGCGCACGTTTCAACAAGATAAAATTATTTTCTAATTCAAAAAGGTATTCATATTTACGACACTGACACCCATTTAGAGTAGTAGCCTATAAATTCACCCAAGGGAGCATTATCAAGAATTGTAGCCTACCTTAGAGAACAAAAACGGGCCCCTAATGGCCTTTTTGAAAGTGTAGCCTAAATTAAAATGGCTATATTGTATGTTGATTATTAAACCCCTCTTCTCTGGGAAATTAATGCAGTTGCAAAAAATCACATTAACAAGCCATTCAGTTGTCTCACATTAACAAGCCACACATAGTCTTTTGTGGTGTGCCATAAAAGTCATAATGATTTCACAATAAAAAGATGACACAGAAATTAAGACCAAATTAAGATTTCTCAACAGGTAAAGGATACATTTTTCAAAAGGTAGGCTTCACATTAGGATAAGGACATAAAACAATATCAAGATGTGAGCACTGTTGGCTCAATGATCAAGAAGTGGAAGTTGCGTGCACCCAGACCCTGAAAAGGCCATCCCTCCAAACTACTTGAAAGAAGGAAACTGGCAAAAAAAGCTACTGCAGCCAACAAATACGTAAGAGCTCAATGACTCAAGAGTTCAATGACTGAGAACAGGGGAAATGTGCATCTGTCAGCAATATCAGAAGCACTACATAAACCTAGTGTGTATGGCATGGTGGCAAGTAAAAAGCCGTTGCTAAAAAAAAAGAAAAAAGAAAAAGCCTGTCTGACTGTAAAAGAAAGCAAGTGTGTTATCCAGCTAAGTTGTGAGAAGTTGTGTTGATCAGAAGAGACCACAAAAAAAAAGAGCAGTTTTATCTTTTTTGACAATCTTGGCCCTTTTGGATATCTTATGTCTTTTTCTCATTTTCCACCAAAACACATTTTTCATCATGAATAATCACTTCACTGCAGTAATGAAGTAAATAATTTCCTATCCATTGGAATACAAAAATACCATTTCTATTCTTTTGACCATTTGAGCCTTTTTGGACATAAGGCTATGGTCTTATGTCTTTTTTTCATTTCCCACAAAAACACATTTTTCATCATGAATGATCACGTCACTGCAGTAATGAAGTAGATACTTTCCTATCCATTGGAATAAAAGAATACCATTTCTATTCTTTTGACCATTTTAGCCCTTTTTGGACATAAGGCTATATAGTCTTATGTCTTTTTTTCATTTCCCACTAAAAAATATTTTTCATCATGAATAATAACTTCACTGCAGTAATGAAGTAGATAATTTCCTATCCATTGGAATCAAAGAATACCATTTCTATTCTTTTGACCATTTTAGCCCTTTTTGGACATAAGGCTATTGTCTTATGTCTTTTTTTCATTTCCCACAGAAACACATTTTTCATCATGAATAATAACTTCACTGCAGTAATGAAGTAGATAATTTCCTATCCATTGGAATCAAAGAATACCATTTCTATTCTTTTGACCATTTTAGCCCTTTTTGGACATAAGGCTATAGTCTTATGTCTTTTTTTCATTTTTTTCCTGCCAAAACACATTTTTCATCATGAAATTCTAGAAACATATTATTTTTCACTTATTTCATCCCACATATAAAGTAAACAGATATTATTTTGACCATTATGACCCATTTTCGAGATAAGACTATAGTCTTTTGTCTTTTTATCATTTACACTAAACATATTTCATCATAAAAGGCTAAAAACATTATTCTTCACTCATTTCATCCCACACATTAAGTAAATAGAGTTTCCTCTCTATTGGAATCAAAAAATGTATTGAAAATTGTATTGACCATTATGGCCCTTTTTGGACATAAGGCTACAGTCTTTTGTATTTGTATCATTTCCACAAAACATTTTTCCTCATAAAAGTCTAAAAACACATTCTTTTTCACTTATTTCACAGGACGTACAAAGTTAAAAGAGTTTTTTATGTTTCGGAATCAAAAAATGGCATTATAATGTTTTTGACCATTATGGCCCTATTTGGACATAAGGCTATAGTCTTTTGTCTTTTTATCATTTCCCTAAA
The DNA here is from genome assembly GCA_022702515.1 of Ilyophis sp. 1 JC-2022. Lineage (NCBI taxonomy): Eukaryota > Metazoa > Chordata > Actinopteri > Anguilliformes > Synaphobranchidae > Ilyophis > Ilyophis sp. 1 JC-2022. The sequence continues at coordinate 60,261,291 of CM040401.1, read as the reverse complement.
CATTTTTCATCATAAATGTCTAAAAACATCTTTTCACTTATTTCATTGCATATCTTAAGAATGTATAATTTCCTATCTACGGAAGTCAAAAATGGCATTTATATAGCCTATATAGTTTATGAAGGCTATATATAGTTTTTTGTCTTTTATACATTTTCCAATAAAACACATTGTTCATCATAAAAGTCTAAAAACACATTATTTTTCACTCATTTTACAGCAGGTACAAAGTTAATAGAGATTTATGTCCATCGAATTAAAAAAATGGCATTTTAATTTTTTTGACCATTATGGCATTTTTTGGACATTGGCTATAATGTTTTGTCTTTTTCTTATTTTCCACTAAAAGACATTTTTCATCATAAAATTCTAGAAACATATTATTTTTCACTAATTTTATTCCACATATAAGGTAAATAGATATTTTTTTGACCATTATGGCCTTTTTTCGAAATAAGGCTATAGTCTTTTGTCTTTTTATCATTTCCACTAAAGATTTTTTATCATAAATGTGAAAGATATTATTTTTTTACTTATTTCACTGCACATTTTAACTACGTGTAATTTCATATCGACAGGAGTCAAAAGGCTATATCATATCTTTTTCTCATTTTCCACTAGAACACATTATATATTTTTTTTTTTCTCCAGATTTTCCACTAAAAAACACATTATATTCTTTGTATTTTTCTCATTTTTTATGAAAACATTATTTATTCACTGCACGTACAAAGTTAATACATTTTCAGATCTATCGGCATCAAAAAATCGCATACAAATTTTTTCGACCATCATAGCCTCTTGTCTTTTTCTCATCTTCCAATTAAACATATTTCATCATAAAAGTCTAAAAACATGTTATTTTTCACTGATCAATAAGCCTATAGTCTTTTGTCTTTTTTCATTTACACGAAACATTTTTCATCATAACTGTCTAAATAAATCATATTTTTTCACTTATTTCACTGTACATATTAAGTACGTATAATGTCCTATCTACGGGAGTGAAAAAATTGCCCTTTTTGGACATAAGGCTATATATAGTCTTTTGTCTTTCTGTAATTTTCCGCCAAAACACATTTTTCATCATAAAAGGCTAAAAACACATTATTCTTCACGCATTTCACCCCACGCATTAAGTCAATAGAGTTTCCTCTCTATTGGAATAAAAAAATGTCGTTTTTTATTTTATTTACCATTATAGCCCTTTTTGGACATAAGACTATGGTCTTTTGTCTTTGTATCATTTCCACTAAACATCTTTCATCATAAAAGTCTAAAAGCACATTATTTTACACTTATTTCACAGGACGTACAAAGTTCAAAAAGCTTCTTATCTTTCGGAATCAAAAAATGGCATTATAATGTTTTTGACCATTATGGCCCTATTTGGACATAAGGCTATAGTCTTTTGTGTTTTTATCATTTCCACGAAACATTTTTCATCATAAATGTCTAAAAACATCTTTTCACTTATTTCATTGCACATCTTAAGAACGTATAATTTCCTATCTACGGAAGTCAAAAAATGGCATTTATATAGTCTATATAGATTATGAAGGCAATATATAGTCTTTTGTCTTTTTTAAATTTTCCAATAAAACCAGTATTTCATCATATAAGTCTACAAACACTGTATTTTTAATTCATTTCACCGCACACATTAAGTAAATAGAGTTTCCTTTCTATTGGAATCAAAAAATGTAATTTAACCTATTTATTGACCATTTTGGCCCTTTTTGGAGATAAGACTATAGTCTTTTGTCTTTGTATCATTTCCACTAAACATTTTTCATCATAAAAGTCTAAAAACACATAATTTTTCACTTATTTCACAGGATGTACAAAATTAAAAGAGTTTCTTATATAAAAAATGGCATTATAATGTTTTTGACCATTATGGCCCTATTTTTCACTTAACATTTTTCATCATAAATGTCTAAAAACATATTTTCTATCTACGGAAGTCAAAAAATTTAATTTATATAGTCTATATCAGGGGTTCCCAAACTTTTCTATGCCAAGGACCCCCAAATATTGCGAAATGGCTTTAAAAAAAAACTTTTAAATTACACTGGCAAATATAAAAAAATCCAACATACAGCTTCTTAATACACAACACAATACTTTTGACCCTATTTTGATTCCATAATCGGGCCATTAGCAGCTCAACGTAACGCTTTGACTGACTGGCAGACGGTTAGTTATTGACTGCGATTGAAAGAAGGGCATGGCAAAGACCTCATTTCGATATAAAAGTATTTATAACAATTAATATTTTATTTTAAACCGGCACAATAATTTTATGAATTGAATTGAAATGTATTTTTTTAATAAATTTAATTTATTATTATAATATATATATTTTCTTTCATTTTTCATTTTCCTTTCCCTTACAATTGGCCCCCCTGGTGCTCTCTGGCGGCCCCCACTTTGAAAACCCCTGGTCTATATAGTCTATAAAGGCTCTATATAGTCTTTTGTCTTTTTAAAATTTTCCAATAAAACACATTATTTTTCACTTATTTCACAGCACGTACATAATAGAGTTTCCTCTCCATCTGATCCATCCTTTTTGGGGCATACTGCGTGACCCCACCGCCGAGATGGCAAAAATAAGAATATTTCCTATTCCGACTGCAAGTTCGTCCTGCCGTCGGCGATTTTGCCGTTGACTGCCATCTTGCCGTCATTGTCTCATTGAAAACAATGGCATCCGGTTTTGTCCTGCCATCTACCGCCCGCTGTGTGAACGACCCATAAGGCTATTTAGCCTTTTGTCTTTCTCTAATTTTCCACTAAAACACATTTTGAATCATGTCTAAATACACATTATTTTTCACTTATTTAACTTATGAAGTAAAATGTCCTCTCCATTGGAATGAAATAATGGCCTTTTTTTTTTTTAAACCAAAATACCAAGCAATTTTTCTGGCGCTTTGGTATATAAATTTTATGAAGTACTACGACAAATGATCGTCTGACACTGTACGTAACTATCATTCAAATGGACCAATCAAATGTGCATTTTGGCTCCCTTTCCTGCCCTCATACGCTTATTGTTTATGGTGCTTATGATGCCTGTGTGCGCACAGTCAGAGTTGGCAGGCTGAATCCTGAGAGGCACGCACTTTGCTATCCTCAAGAAATTAAAGATATCGTTCTTTTGCAACTCCTTCTCTTTCCCTGAATTTGTTGGCCAATTTATTTAATATTTGAAGTAAAGACGCAAGAGGCAGAAAACCTAATGATGCACATGTTCCATTTAACATCACCTCTATAGTGAAGCACAGTGGTTGCAGTAGTGGATTGGATTTTGAATCCCATAGCATGATACACGAAAAAGTGGTTCAGTGACCGGGTGCAAAAGTACCTCCCTGGTACACTGCACACTGATTCAGTCCATTTATTTTGCACAGTTTACAACGTAATCCATACAGGCACAAAAAACAACAATAGACTAGCATTTACAAACGAAAAACATTAATCACGGTCTGAAATAAACGAGGGGAATCCATTCATAGTGAAAAAAAGCAGCACACAAATTTCATCCCAGATTTGACAGATGCATTCTTGACGGCAAACATTCTACTTGGAAAAGTCCTAAATAATGGGTATTTTAAAACTGGCAAGTAAGAAATAGTGGGGATATTCCTCAAAAACAACTAGGGCAGAAGTAGCTACAGGCTGCTGACTCTCATAAAGAAAAGATGGCCATAGACGTGAGATGGCATAAACAATTATGATTTACACATTTTATTTGTTTATTAAATTAGTTGTACACAGTTCAGTATAATTTGAATTTCCAGCGCTAAGTGGTAGTCTGGGTATATATACTATGGATTAGGGAATGTAGGCGAGAGGAAAAAGACCGGAAGAGGAAATGAATGTGAATGAATGAAGGGTCACCACGCTGAGTTCTTTATTAAACCTGTTAACATCCATCACCCAGTGTCCCTATTACTTTCCCATACCGTTACACCTGGACGCCCTATGTTACAGGCAGTCACAGACAGCATCAAACAATATCTATTGAGCTTCGAGGCTGATGTTAAAAATGTAACTGCATATGTGTCAGATAATGTATAATGTTGAAAGCATGTGATGAAACCCTCATAAGGCTTGATGCCATATTCAGGTTACTTAACACGCTATGATCAAATTATGACTCGCAAGTGGCATTTGGGCTATAGCAATTTCGCCAAAGTTAACATTGTCCAAGCAGAAAGTTACGCTACACAGCACTTGTAAAGAGCATGACAGAGCAAGGTTCAGGCTTAACCGTAAACCAAGAGCTGGATTCCAAGATTTTACTCTGTTCTGGAGTTCTGGAAACAAGATAAACTTCAAGTGAAGTTTACACTTAGCACTGCCAGACTATGACAGAGGAGACTGTTACACAATTGACGATGATCAAATTGAATCAGTCAAAATCTTGTATTTTTATTTAATTTGGGTTAATCTGTTTTAACATTTCATTTTTATAAGCTTACACCGCCATAAACTGTCATTGTTATGATTAGTCTTATTTAACTATTTTGTGCAGGTAATGCAATTGCATGGTTAATGTCTACCTTCCCTTGCTTAGAGAAAGAGAAAAAAATGTTACCACCCAACACTATGAAACTGTCTGCCACGTACTAAAAGCAACATCAAAAAGCTGCAAATCATCACCTGTGCTTAATTAGTGGCAAATGATTACTAGGTAATGACAAGAAGGCTCTTGCTGAGGGATGACTGAATTGCAGGTGAGAAAACAATATAAAATGGTGCCCTTATAAGATAAAGAAGTCAAATACAGATTGATATTCTTGAAGGGTCATCTGAACGACCAGAAGTTATCTCTTTGACAGAAGTAGACACAGTAACTCTTTATTGTCAGTATTCAGAAGCTAAAATGGCTGCACCATTTATATACAAAATTAACATTAACAATGCTTTGAAAAGTAACAAGTATTCCATACAAAATATAACATTTAATTAATTTGATTCACAGAAGTATAAATATAATCTTCTGAAGGATATATGATTTATCAAAACGTAGCTTTACATTTCTGTACAAAACCTAGTACAATCTGTACATTTCATAGAAGAGGGCACAGAAGCATCCAAAACATTATTGGGTATCAGGAAGACATCTTACTTCATATATACTTACTGTTGCACAAACATCACAGAGGAAGAACCTTTTTGCCTCAATACAGACAGAACAAAATCTCCAAAACAAGTCAAATAAATACTATGTATTGTATGTATATTCTGTCAGAGATTTAAAATGACATACCTTTTAGCAGTAATAAAATATTGGTAGGCGAGCAGTCTCATGCATTTTTTGAAAGGTTATTGCAAATGACCCAGTTGGATTTATCCAGTAATGCTTCTGTTAATTATGAAAAGTTAAATTTAAAATACAACCCATGACTGACATTTAAAATGAGATACACAGTATAGAGAATTGTGGCAGGTGGTACAGTAAAATGAAAGGTATACTCAGAGCACAGTAGTATATTTTTCAAGGGAGTGGGAATCACAAGGTGACAAAGCATTCAAATCAATGGGTAGGAATGAGATAGTGTGATAAACCATACAGCAAATACACTAAGTTCACAAACATCCTCACAATTCACAATGCATACTGGCATCAAAGGTTTTAATCATGTTAAAGGATCCAAAGAGCCAGATTCATCAAAATAATGCAAGAGAGAAATTTATGTATCTGCACAAATGCAAATTTTTATCTAAATTGTCACATTTCAGCAGCAAGCTTTTGCTAGAGATGATAAATATTTTTTGGGGAAATACTAAAATTCAAAACTTTTATCAAGAGGTAAGAATATAAAAAGCAAGAATTTTTGTTTTCAATGTGCAGCCAGCGACCATATTAAGCCATACAGCAAGTCACATTTCTAACATACATTTATACAGGTATCAGAACTGGGTCACATAACCCTTTGACACGTGTAAAATTCCTGCAGATTACTGATAAAAAACATCATCATGTTTGACCCATCATGTTTCATAATCTACAGACATATGTTGTTCTGATAGTGGAGCTAAGCCCCCCAGCTTCCCTCTACGAGTGACCCCCCAGAATTTCATCCAGATTTATGTCTTTCATCCAGTCATCGTTCCCGGGTCCGGACTTCAGCAGGGAATCAATGAAGTCCGAGTCCGAGTTGATCCCGGGGACCGTGTTGTCCCCGTCTTGGAGGAAATCGAAGGTCAGGTCGCCACTCTGGTTGCTGTGGAAACCGCGGCCATTCTGGGTAGAGGGAGTCCCAAATGTGCCCATGGGGGGTGCCGCCTGCGTCGGTGAGCTCTGATTCAGATTTGCCACCGTAGGAAGAGGGGTCATTCTGGGCTGGCTGGGTCTGGGGGCGGAGTCTCTGCCTTGTCCCACCACCAACCCGACCCCATGTCCATTCATGACCTGGTTTAGAGGAAGCATGGGCGTGTCTGGTGTCATCTGACTGGACGGGACCATGGGCCTCTGGGGGAAGTGAGGTCCACGCATGTTGTGAGCTCCTGGGTGGGGCGGGGTCACGAGGGGGCCAGGGAACCTCCTCAGGCCCAGAGGGTTCTGCTTGGAGCCTTGCCCCCAGTTTAGGGGCACCCCCACATTATGACTGCCTGTGAGCATGCTCAACAGTCTCTGCCTAGGCATTCCTGGGGCCTCCTGTGGCCGTATATGTTGGCCATTTGACCCGGAGACCGACCCAAAAGCCCTGCCCGGGTTCCCGGGCCCCGGAAACCCCAGGCTGTTCTGGTTTGGACTGACCAGGTTCTGGTTGCCAAGTTGTTGGAGCTGGTTGACAGTCTGGATGCTATACCTCCCCTGTGAAGGATCCGGCCTGCTCCCGAACAGTCTGTCATTGGGCGTGGTGGTCATCTTGGTGCCCTGGCCCGTAGGAGCGTGGCAGGAGCTGGCCTGACCGGGACTCTGGCTGGTCACGGTACCCGTCAGTGCCTGGGGCGAATTCATGCTGAGAGGCAGCCCACCTCCTAAAGCAAGGGAACAGTTTGTTTTGACAGTGGAATATATATATACAGCAGTTTATATAGTTAAAGTAGTAACCAATTCAGACCCAAAAAAACATGTGAGGTGAGTTAACTGTGTTATCATACAGCTTGAAAAACAGGAGGCTGATTGCATAACGACAAAAACCATAGTCAGCATATTATCTTAAAAGTCACACAATGAAGGTTCTGCATGAAAATAAAACCCGGAGAAAGTCTGAACATACCTTGCATTAATAAATCAAAATGAAAGCACTGCTTATTTTGTGTGCTTACTAGAATGAAAGCGCTGCTTATTTTGTGTGCTTACTATAATGAAAGCGCTGCTTATTTTGTGTGCTTATTTACTATTTGCCAATCTCACACTTTTCCTCCTAGGTTCATCTTCAATGTATTTTTGGCTACTTTTGCTTAGATTTTATTCATGCAGCAGGGTTTGGTTCAATTCAGGAAATTACTTGAAATTAAATGAACGTTAAAAAATCCTTAGAGAACATCACAAGCATTTATCAATGATTTAAAGTGAAAACGAGGACTGTAATACAACAGCTTATGTATCTTTGTCCGACATCACGTTTTTGAAATCTTTTCTTTGAAATGAAATTAATGTTGAATTACTTTCCTGAACTGACAGAATTGAATAGAACTGATCCTGACCCCGATAGTCAAACATACAGTGGGTTGAAAACGTATTCAGCCCCCTTCGACCTTTTCATAGTTTGCTGTGTATGAACATTTGATAAAAATGTATTCAATCAGGCTTTTTTTGCTGGTATTCAACACAAACAACTCTACAATGTCAATGTGAAAAGTAAAATCTACAATTTGTTCCAAATTATTTATAAATATAAAACCGAAAACAGTCAATTCCTTAAGTATTCAGCCCCCTTGCTTCATTGTACTTTAGCAGTCATACAGGCAAAACTTTGTTAAAAATCACATTATAAAGTGCTCATAAAGTGCCCAGACATCATGTTTAGATTGCATTTAAGGTCGTTGAACAATATTTTTTTTAAAAATGTGTGTTAATATTCTGTTTTTTGGTAACAAAGCCAAGACCAGGTCCCTTCACTACATTTTAATGGCTCTTAATGGGATTTTAGGAAGTACAATGGACTTTAAATCGCAATACTCAGAGTTTATCTGATATTGTTCATTCATGGATTCCATTTGAGACCAGTCCCTGGGGGTTCAAAGAAAACATAAATCATCACCTCTCCATCACTTTATGCAAAAATGTAGAAGGTGCAAATTCAGTAACTTTCTCTCAGATTTCTCCATTGTCTTCCATAGTGAAACCAGTCAGGAACATATAATCCTTAAATACAATCTAAACATGATCTCCGGGCACTTTATGATGTGCATTTTTGAACAGAGTTTTTCCTGTATGGCTGTTAAAGTACAATGAAGCATGGGGGCTGACTACTTAAGGAATTGATTGTTTTCGGTTTAATATTTATAAATAATTTGGAACAAATTGTAGATTTCACTTTTCACATTGACATCGTAGAGTTGTTTGTGTTGAATACCAGCAAAAAAAGCCTGATTAAATCAATTTTTATCAAATGTCTGTACACAGCAAAATATGAAAAAGTCTAATGAGGCTGAATATGTTTTGAACCCACTGTATGTGTAAAGATACATGTGAATTTGTGGGGCAGCAGTGTAGTAACTTGTAACCGAAAGGTTGCAGGTTCGATTCCCAGGTAGGACACTGCCGTTGTACCCTTGAGCAAGGTACTTAACCTGAATGGCTTCAGTATATATCCAGCTGTATGAATGGATAAATGTAATAAGAAGTTCTGTAAGTCGCTCTGGATAAGAGTGTCTGCTAAATGCCTGTAATGTAATGTAATGAATTCAACCACTGAGACAATGCTAGAGGTGAGACTTACTTTCCCTTTAAAAAAAAGTGTGCATAATGCTTAGTGAATGACATCATGTGAAGAAGCAACATGTGTAGTGAATGACTAAATATATACAGAAGGTTGTGACCAATAAAATCCACACCTTTGTAAAGATTAGCTTGTTGCACTCCCACCATATTTCTTCTCGGCTGTTTATAATCTGGCGGAGGTCTGGTTAAATGACGGCTGAGCTGATCTTGCGGATTCATTTTGTCCTGAACGGCAATAAAGAAAAAGCACACATCAGGTAATGGCTTCAGTGGAAAACAGAGAAAATACACAAAGTAGGAAAGAGGGAGATGAATAGGAAACTATGATTCCTGTAGCAGCCTTCACAGTACGGGAAATATGTGGATAATTACATCTATATATAAACATATTAACAGCAATAATCCTTTTGTAAAATAAAATATTGCAATGTCTGAAAACAGCAGTAATTTGCATACTTACATCAAATATATAGTGCCTTCAGAATTATTATTATTTTTTGACAGATTAATCACGCTGTCATGAAGACCAAACGGAAGCACTGAGTGCACTGTCCGTAGCGGTGGACATGTTGCATGGTGGAGAACATGGCACTGCTGCACGTATTAGCAGTGCTTTGCTGTGAATGCTCACCGAGTCGGTGACGATCTGCTGTTGTAGAGCCAGTTGTCTCTGCATTGCCTGGTTCTTGCCAATGACTTTTGGCTGGTTGCCTGCAGTAGCAGGGGACTGCTGTGCCTGGGCCAACCCGCTCCTGAAGCTTGTACTCGTTGGAAGACGAATCCCAGGAGGCAGGGCCTAATGGTTGGGTCGGGAAAAAACAACATACAGTACAATTAGACTGAGTGCAACACAATGGACCTTATTCATTAGCCTACGATGAGCTTGACCAAGCTAACCTTATGGTAGGCTACTTCAAGCCTGACCAGGCTAACCTTACAGTAATTGAAGTCGGATCAGGTTATAACCTTATGGGACTATGAGCCTAACCAAAGTAGCCTTATGGTACTAGGAGTCTGACCATGCTAAATAACTCACTTTTTAAAAAATCTGTTTTTATGTACTGAATGTGTTTGATTAGCCATGACAGTCTTTTTGTGTTAATCTGCTGGCTTCAGAATGGCTAGTGACATAAACAGGTTTAAAGCAAATAAAAAACATATATACAGCTCAAGTAACTCCAAATTAAAAGTAACTCATGTAATATAAAAAAACAGGTAAATTTTACAGCCTTATTAGTCTCACCTTATAATACATGGTACTATGACCTAACCAGGTTAACTGTACACTACTATGAGCCTGACCAGGTTAATACTGATGTGAGATAACGTCCACAAGATGTGGTTTGTTCATAAGTAATATTATATGTGTATTTCTTTCTTAACGTTGGCAACTGGCCATTAAATTAGGACTTGTGAAAATACCTGGCAAATGGCAATAGAGAAAGGCAATTGCTGTGAAGTACAGCAGGGATACTCAAATTTTGCCCTCAAGGCCAGTAGTACTGCTGGTCTTCATTCTTCCTCTCTAATCAGGACTTATTTAAACCTGGGACACCAAGTCAGTTAAATCTCAGGCCAATCAGTGGCATTAATCGATCAATTAACTATCAGATAGAAAAGAAAACTTTCAGTACTCAACTGTCCTCCAGGGCCAGATTTGAGTAACCCTGATATAGGCTACAACAAGAGATCACACTCAACTTGTGCAACTAATAAATTGTCCACAAGAGGGCAGTGTTGTTCAACAACAAAAAAAATTTTTTAAACGTTGATTCACGTCAGTCCTCTCCCCAGAAAATCCTCCCCTCTCCCCACTAAATACCAGGCGTTTTCCTGGATCAAAAAATTCTTAAGTGGTGCCTGAGCGCAGCCAGTCTGGCTGTGTCATCACTTCTAACTTAACACCTATACCCCTTCTATTCCAATTTTATGCATTGATAGACACCATTTCTTTGCCATAGACTAACATAACACTGTCCTAGTTCATGCATTCTTTAGCCTTTTAAATTAAATTTTATAAAATTTTCTGTGGCTAGCAGGTACATGGGCTTGGCAGTATTAATTTATCGATTTATTTGTTCCCAAAAGGGATTTTGTCTCTGGGATCATACTTTAATTCCATTAAAGATTATTCTCATTTCCACCATGCTGATTGGTAATGATAATAATTTTGTCACATCTTTCTTTGCGGAGCTTTGGTCATCCAGAGAACCGCTCCACTCTGCTTTGCAATGCGGACTAATGGCGACACGCAAACAAGCCTTGAAATTCCGTCTAACTGTAGTTTTCTACCAAATAAAAGCTTGATTAGCATATACAAATGCATTTAATAGATAACTGTGAGCAGTTATCTTTTAAGGCCATGATGCACAGGCAGCATTTTGAGGCAATGCGCATGGGCAATTCTGCCCACAAATGTGACCAAAAGTAATTTTTTACCAATTTTAGAGCCCACTGTTAGCTTCACTGCTTTTTGTCCTATTTGCTTTTCGCCATCCTGCTTGCAGCCAGTATTTCCCGTCTCCATTGCCTAAATACACATGCCTGTGTATCATGGTCTCTAACCATTCTTTATAATTAAGTATACCAATTATAAATATACTGTAGGATCGTCCTAATTTATTGTTGTAATTTGTTTTTAGATTGAATCAGATGTATTTTGATAAACCAGACATGTACAAAATCTCACTGTCACACACGTGTGCATGCACACACAAACACACACACACACACACACACACACACACACACACACACACACACACACACACACAAAGCCCCAGAAAAATAACTTTCCTCCATATTCTCATGAAGAGATTTCGCACAGACTGGTACTGTTAAGTGTTTCTCCACTCCCGAATGACTCACTGCAGTCCACATTTCATTTGACCATCTAAAATAGATTTATTACCCCATCTTGTCCTTTCTGCATTCCAAGAGCCCTGTCCATATCTCCCCTGCTCCACAACAAGCACATTGGGTGTCAGACATCGCCATCAGCCATCAAAGGAATGATTCCTTTTACATGCCATGAACAATACAAATCCCAGTCACATTGTGCTTATTGTGCTAGATTGCAAACAATTACATAAGGACATAACAAAAGGTTTTAACTTAATGACTGAGGTGAGTCAATAGGCTCCTAATTAGGTCATAACATAACTGATGACAAATCACTTCTGTTTGTTTGTTTTTCTTTTGCTCTGTCTGTGCAAGGAGTTTTGTGAAGTTTGTTAACTGGGAGTGTGCATAAGCTAGCTCAAATACAATTGTTAGCTCAAGTACAATTGTTAGCATACATCAGGGCTATTCAGTTGGTGGCCTGGAGGCTAAATGTAGCCCGACTTTAGACATACTCAAGGCCCTTACATCACTGCAGTGTTAGCATACCTCTCACTAGTAACAGAATAATAAGTAATAGCTATGCATATTTTAAGAAGGAATCTATGTTGTTTACACACATGTACAGGACATCTTGTTCATACATTGTTTTATTAGTAGTATGTGTGAAGTGTTTGGCCTGGATGCCCCATTTTTAAACTGAAAATAAGTGGCTGAAGTGAACTCTTTTGACTTCATCTGTACTGCCCCATTGAGAGCTATTTCCCCATTGCCGCTTTGCGCATTCACCGTCATGGACAACAAAGCAGAAGCGATTGTGGAAAACTGAGTCCTTATTCCATAGGTAGAGCATGATGTTATGTTTCACGCACTGCAGCACTGCCCAGGTGAGGTTTTGTGGGTGTAGGCCTACCGTGGGACAGGTATGTTGGCTCCACTAGGTTGGTAGTGGTTGGAATATGTAATTGACCACAGTGAAGGCTGCACACAGTTACTCTCTCAGCCTCTATATATATATTTCTGTAGCTGTATGTTCAGTTGAGTACTGTTCCTGTTTTGGTGCTCTTGAATATGTATTCTTCAACCCTACCCTTATAAAGTCGCTGAGACTGGAAGGGAACGGGCCCTGTATCTCGGGAGTGAAATGAGGAGGCGAGGCGGCTCTGTGTCCGGTATTTACTGCGTATCAGAGCAGCGGTCCTTCTAGGAAACAGCTGCACTTCCTCCAGTGAGTCACGCTGGCACAGCCGCACACATCTATGCCCGTGTTTGAAGTCACGTGTAATCATGGGCTTCCTCTGGTCGCCGGAACAAAAAACCAATTCACAGAACCCCTCTAAAAACCAGCTTTGTTTCAAAAGTAACAGGAAATCAATATTTTGCCCACCCAATTTATTTAATTGTTTATCGATTCTTACCTGTTGAACCAGTATGAATGCAAATAAAATCAAGGAGTTTCCTATTTTTAACAGGAACGTAAGTGTTTTCTTTAGCAGCTGCTGCCTCTAATATTCTCCCAATCTTCAGGTTCCCTAATGACTTTCCAACACGATAAGGTCATTTTCGTTTGTGTATATACAGTCCTATCTATCTTATATTTAGGAAAGGGGGACAAAGGCTCTGAATTCTCTCTTATTCTGTATACCAAATATCAAAAGCATACTTATACATACACAACTACAAGTAATACTCCAGAACTGGAAGGGGGATATCAGAACAACATTCAAGAGCAGTACAATTTTGCTCCATTCAAACCAAAGGAAATTCTAATATGCTCTTGTTTTCTTGGCATGGTAATACACTGCATCTATTGGGCTACCAATTCATTATGACAATGGATACACTACATTTATATTATAAACTTACAATTCATAAGTGTCTTGAAAACTTCATTTCCCACGGGCATTGCGAGATGCTTGTTGTGCCAATCACTGGTAAGAGTGAGAAATAGCAGTACCTAGGTATCCAGAATGATGCCATCCCTCAGGCCCTAGAATCATCCCTCAGCGAGGGCTTTGACGGCTTAAGGTGTAACTTTGGAATTCAGCCAATCTTAGCCCAGTGGGAATTAAGAATCCCAAGTATTGTATTTGTATACGAGGGTGATGGTTCCACTGTGTCTAGTGAATGTGTAACATTTTCTGTAATTTCATGAAAATAGATTTGTAGAGTTTAACTAGCTTTAAGCAGAAAAATGTAAAGGTGCACAGCGCTTATATAAGTTATATGTAACTTTGTTATATAAAACTCTTGTTTTTTTGTGGCTGTAGCTTTCATAGCAAGAAATGTGTGGGGTAAGAGCCTCCTAGCTGTGGCAGCTAATGTAGCTATCTGATTTTGCACAACGGTGTTAAACTCGCTTTGAATGGCAATAGTCATTTATTTTCCTCTGGCAAGAGCTAACAGCGGTTTTCACAGGGAGAAGGGGGTGGGTGGTGGTGTTGGGTGGTGTTGGGTGGTGGTGCAGTGGATCGCCTCACAGCAAAGGTTTGAATCCTGGCCGGGGCCTTTCTGTGTGGAGTGCATGTTTTCCCTGTGTCTGCATGGGTTTTCTCCGGGTACACCGGTTTCTTCCCACAGTCCAAAAACATGCAGGTTAGGCTAACTGGGGGGTGTTCACAGGGTGTTGCTGTAAAAGAGCATGCATGCTCAGTCAACCTACGCTGTATAAATAAAGGTTCATAAATAAATAAAAATAAGGGTAATAATCTCACGGCAACAGATACATCCATTCCGTCTCATTACCAAGTTTGTCAGACAATCCAGCATTTCTCAGGAACAAAGGTTGATATAATTAATCATTATATTTTTAGTCATCGGTCCAATCTGCCACACGTTTCCCAGACTCACAAAAGCAGAGCCTGGCAGCGTTCCACCATCCACTTCCTGTTCCACACAGGTTGCCAGCAATGTACAGTGACAGTCTACTTAGCGTGATGATGATATGTTCGTCTTTCAGCACGTACACATTGTGAATAGTGAAGAGTTTAAACCACAAGGATGTGGCTATTTATTGCCATTGTTTCTTTTATAAAAACCCCTCTGACTAGCTCCCTTTTGTAACCCCCCCCCTCCCCTCTCCCTCCCCCAAATCATTTTGCAAATATTTACTATCCTTGCAGTCTGACCGGCACAGCTGTTTTTCAGCTGCACATGTGTGACTTCCTCTCCAGCGGAAGTTAAACAAAGTACAGCCGCAACTTCCCACACTGGCTTCGTGCGCAGTGAAATCATAGGAGAGGGTTTGAGAGTGCGTGAGAGTGCATTGATTCAGAGCAGGCGCATTAGGCTACCTCCACGGGAGGACCGGCTGGTGGCGTATATCTGAAGAGGGGGAATGGCACTTGTTTTTATCGCACCGCAAAACGTGCCTGTGGCTATTGAAGGCCAAAGTGTGAATGGTTTTCACCCAGTTCATTATCATGTCCTGCTTTTCTGTTTTTTTTCCAGTCCCTGTATCCATGGTAACAAACCCTTCAAACCTGCTGCTTGGAAACAAGAGACCGATTGAGCCCACAAGTGCACAGAGCTCTCTATAACGTAGGCAGTTCTGGGGAACGGTCGGGTGTTGATTTTACGCTAAACTACCTGGATCAGTTTGGCCTCTTGGCACTTAATTACAGGGACTGGGATTAGGGCTAGGTTGGTTGATGCTGGATTATGCTCTGGCAGTTGTGGGAATTGTGGGATACCGTCTGCTGTCCCTCAGGATTAGCATGGGTTTCCCCCACCCTCCATGTCTCTCCCTCTTTCTCTTTCTATCCTCTTTTGCCCTCTCTCTGCTTCTCTCTCTATCCCTAACCCCCTGTTCTCTCTATCCCTCTCTTTTCTCTCTCTCCACAATACCCTTCTCACTCATCCTCCCTCTCTCTTCACCTCCTCCCATTCCTCAATTTCCTTCTCCATTATACTAACTGAAATGCATTAACGATGACTCACTTGCCAAAATACACCCAGCAAATGCATTTACATACAGACTGAGCACATACAGCATGTAGTGAACAGTAAAATACTCAAATATAAAAAAACTAAAAACTATAACACTATGACCATAGCCATCTACACTATAGCCCCAAACAGCCTCTGTTACACCAGCCTGCCCTTACAGAAATGGAATATTCTTTGAATATGCAGAGTGGTGATGAACGATTATCACTCTACCATTTTGAGATAATTTTGATTTAAATTTTTTAAATAATGCTTGAATTAATTAAAAATGTTGAGCTATGGTTTAGACCTGGAAAAAAGGCAATTCATAAAAAAATAAACCATATGACCTACTGATCCATAAAAATAGTTCCAAGGGATTGTAGGCCAGGACGTTTTCACGATGGTCAGTGGTCGCACTCCTCATGCCTATTATCGTTTATTAGCCTATTTAGCTAGTTGCTTGTTGCTCAGATAGTATTCAAATTAATTTCAATGATAGCATAACAAAATGGCCTATTGTAGTTTGTTTGTAGTTTGCCTATTGTTGATTGTTGCTTTTGGGGCTGTTCGTTGCAGGCTTTTTTTGCTTTGACTCAAGATAACTTGCAAACTCATTGTAGTTATCTGAGAAAGTTTGCAGGTTGTTGTAGGAAGTAACATTTTCAGCAGCCTATCTTGCTTCTATCTTGTCCTTTTAACTAGCTAACAAATTGCTAATTATTCTACTGTTTCATCATAGTTCCAATGACTATAAGACTATGATGAGACTTACATCCCGTGACAAAATATGCTAATTAACTTACATTCCAGAAAACAGTCTCTCTCTCTGACCATGGAGACTTGCAGCTAGGGCTGATTCCTGAAGAATTATCAAGATTTCCCGAAGTGGACATTTTCAGTCTACATTTATAATGTAACTGGTGACAATACCCCTTTCCTGGATTATGTTTTTTAATGGAAAATGCCTTTAATACAGAAAGAATCAGAATTAATATGACCAGGAAGAGCACTCTACCCTCACTGTTCAAGTACAGGGTACATTTGGACATCAACATTTCTGTAAACATTGGCTGAATTAATTGTCCATTTTACCTCATTCTCATAATAATAATAAACCCTAATTTGTTAAAATGCATCAAATGTGAATGTCTCTGTTGGGATGAGTAGAGGTAAAGTACCCTAATCATCCAGTAGGGGCCTCACTTCTCAATGTGCTCATGCACTCGTAGCAGGCTTATATCATAGGAAACTCCTTGGTCTCTGTTGGCAAGAGAGAATTCACACGCTTTTGACAGCAACACACTGTAAATGGAAAAACCGAAGTGCAGATTTAATCTAACACTCTTATCCAGAATCTGCCGTACTTGTGCGTGGGACTATACATTTTTTCAGTCTGACTGTGCGTTTGTACTTGTTTGTAGCATCTGAGAAGTCCCTCGGTTGCAAGTTAAGAGAAAGTGACGATCAGTGCACATTGACGCAAGACAATGATCCCAAGCATACTTCAAATTCAACCAAGGAATGGTTAACTGACTGAAAAATGACTGTTTTGCAAAGGCCATCTCAGTCTCCAGACTTGAACCTGGGTGAAAATGTGTGGTTTGAATAGAAGAGGGCAGTCCACAAGCACAAACTGAAGGATATTTAAAAATTCTGTATGTAGGAATGATCACAAATCCTCCAATATGTTCAGCAATTTCCATAAAACAATATAGAATATGAAGTGACCTTTTTCTTTATCAAGCTCATCTGCAAATAATTTTGGAGGGCATGATCTATAGTGCCTTCAGAGAACTTTTCACCCCTCGTTGAGTATTTCTTGTTTTGCTATGTTGCAAAACAAGAAAGTTAAATTAAATTGGATTTTTCTATGCCTATAACTCTCTGTAATGTAAAAATGAAACAAAGTATTTACATGTCTTCAAAATTATATTACAAATAAAAACCTGGAAATTACTTAATTGAGGATTCGTCCCATTGCATTAGCAGGTGAATTCCATTTCCGTCAGAGATCACCCTATGTCCAACTGTGTTGATTTACAATCCACCTGTGTTCAACTGCATGATTGTGGAATAAATATCACTGACTTTGTGAGGTCTTACAACTGAAACATCAGATTGGATCAGTCGTGCTGTTATGAAGACCAAGGAGACTATGCAACTTCGAGATAACAGTGTTAGGAGACGAAATGCTGGAGGGTATAAAAAATGGATTGACATAGCTTGGAACCTGCTTAGAAACAGTGTTGGGAAATAATATGGCACAACAAAGACACTACCAATATCAGGCTGTCCTACCAAACTGAGCAACAGGGCTGATTGGCTGGAATGAGAGGAACTGTTCAGCAAACTGGAAGCAAAGCCCTATTACTACAAAAAGTAAACTGAAAAATAACTCTCCCGTTATTACTTCACAAATATATATTAGTAGGAGTTTCCAAGCTACGTTTTCAAAGATCCCAGGAATGATTCAGTTAGTACTTGAAAATACGTAAACAAAGTCTTTGTTGGATATGCCAAGCTCTGCACAGTGGTGACGGTCGTCACAGGGTCGGGTACTGTACATTGCACCACGTAATGTCTTAGCTAAGCTGAATGTAAAATTTATAGCAGGCATCAACTGGAGGGGTCGACATATGGATAAGTTCGGTGTTATCCGAATGTAACGGAAAATAGAACAGTTCCCAACCCCCATTGCTAAGGTATTAGACTAATCCAACAGAGATTTACGATTTTAGCACAACCCATCAATGATTAGGCTTAGATTTGTTTCAAAAATCAACTGCATTATATTGTAACCAACTGTGTCACACAGAGCATGCGACAATCGCAACATGCTCAGAACATATTGTAGATGAAGGCTTATCCTTAATGCTCTACTTACAAATATTAAAGCATGAACCTGCAATCATTTTTTTATTCCTTTGCATTTTAATTCTTGAAAGCAATGAGAAACTAAACGCGCTGGGGGATTGGGAGATTTAGTTTAAATCCCATTTCTGTGGCAGCATCGCCCTGTAGTTCTAACTCCAGGGATGTCTCTGTGGTTTGTGATCAAGGTGAACACACTGAACGCCTGTCCCTTGGCTTGTTACCGCATGGTATGACTGAACCTTCCCGTTGCCCTGATCCTGTCATTCTTTCATGTTGCTGCTACACACCCACCCTCACCCTACACATGCACACATATGAACATACATACACACACATGCACCCACGTACAAGCACACACATAAACACATAAAAAAGGATACATGTATGCATGCACTAGCACACACACACACACACTGCTTTCCAGAATTATTGCCACCCTCAATTAATAATAACAAAAAATTCTGGGTATAAATTCACTTAATTGCTTATCTATCAAATATATTCTGTGCTCATTAATATTTTTAAAAAATCATACTGTGATACCATTGCTCAGAGGAAAAACTATATTTTTTATAAAAATGTTTTAAAAAAAGATGTCACAATTATTGTGTACCCCTGTAATTCGTACTTCGCGCACCCTCCCTTAGATAACAGCAAAAATAACAGCACTGAGTGTTCTCCTATAGTGTGTGATGAGGAGGAAGATCACATAGAAAGGATCGGAGACATTCCTCCATACAGAATCTCTCCAGTTCCATCAGAGTTCTTGGCCTTTGCATGTGGACTCTCCTCTTCCACTCACCCCACAGGTTTTCAATGGGGTTTAAGGCAGGGGATTGGGCTGGCCATTCCAAACGCATGGTCTGTGGTCAGTTAACCAGTTTTGTGGATTTGGCGGAATGATTGGATCATTGCCCTGCTGGACGATATGACCATGACTCAGTTCTAGCCTACTTGTAGTGGCAGCCAGATTTTGGTCTAAAATCTCCTGGTCCATGATGCCATAATTTGTATAAATTATATCATAACAAGATTCCCGGGGCCTTTGGAACAAAACATATCCAAAATCATACATTACAATGTGTAGTACATTATTTTCTGCATAACCATCCCTCTTTTTACGCAAAGCCCAGTTCTGGTGTTTGTGGCCAAAAAATTATATTTTAGTCTCATCTGACCATAGAACCTGGTTCTATTCAAAATTCCAATGACGTTTAAAAAACTCCAGGCACTTACATTTGTGGTTTAAAGATAGTGGTAAGGCCTTCAAAATAGTTTGTTGGCATGGGGGTGGTGTCTAATTGCAGTTTTAGAAACTCTGTGACCCCAACATGCAACCAAATTCTGTAATTCTCTGTGATCATTGAACATTTTTTTTGGCTCTCAATCCATCCGTCTTACTGTGCACGGAGGTAAAATACACTTGCGTCCTCAATATGTTCCCCATGTTGAAGAAAGCCTAAGAGGGTTTGGAATACGTGTCATCTCATATTAATACCCCAGTGAAACAGGAAGCCACGGTTGGCTTAAGAGTTCCTAGATTCAGATGAATTTAATTCAGATTAAATATAAATGGCAATATACTTTGATTAGATTTTCTTCTAGGGGTGGCAATCATTTATTGACAGTGAAAACATTTGTGATGGCTGCAGGGAGAGCAAGTTGGTGTTCAGTCTTTGGATGCACCGATTAACTGGCTCATAGTAATGCGAAATGGAAAATATCTGTTGCACAAATATGTAATTTGCGTATCTGCAGAAAACATTTGAAAGAGGGATTACCGGAGGGACATCAAGGCGTCTGTAATGAGGACGGGCCCGAGGAAGTGGCTCATGGACATCTGTCTTTAACTGCCCGTAATCGGTACACCCAGGGAGGGAACACCAACTTCTTCTCCCTGCAGCCATCACAAATGTTTTCGCCTACCACTTGGCCTGACTGCGGTTTACCAGCCAATGAATAGAGCCAGGGAAGGTGGAACTCCAAATATGGGCATAAACGTCACAGCTACCCCCCTACACTTTTGGTGGATGAAGAGTGAGGTAGGGAGACAAAATCCCTACGAAAGTAAATCTAGGTGGTTTACAATAGCATAGGACTATATTTTATGTTGTAAAAGACATGGCAGTATTGCGTGAGAGAGCTCATTTGCTCGGAAAATTTCAAATAAGCGTAGATTTCAGCCGCTCTAGAAGCTTGCCTGCTCTTCCCAGACACAGAGAAGATTAGGAATGTGTTCTATGGACCTTAAAACAACCTGGGGGGTGTAGTTTTCACCAATTCAATGCTGAAAACGGGTGGCATTTCCCTTTAATGTAGTCACTTGGGAGCTTATGGTATAACCTTTAGGTTATATTCTTTTTAAGGGATTTTTTTTTAAAATTGCAAAATATTATTCTCCTGGCTGCAAGGGCAGAAATGCAGAAAACGTGAGGTCTTAAGCCACTTCATAATGCCAAAATCACAGCCAGTGATGTAGCCACAACGGAACAGAAGCTAGTCAGGTTGTATATCAATTTGGATGCTCATCCTGGAACGCTACCACTGTTGTCAATACAGGAAAGCACACACAAACATGTTTCGCCCACTTGAATTTGTCTGCTGTTTTGTCTGGAACAAAAAATATATCCCATAAACCTCCATTCCAGAGTGCAATATTTAAACATTGCACAGCCGAGGGTTTCACCAAAGAAGAAGCAGCAGAGGTGGATCGCCTTGCTTACATATCCTAATGCGAATTTTAACCTTTGACCTCCTGGTCCCCTGAGTCCAGCACCCTGACAGCTACACCACACACTTCCTCAGTTGTCTTTAAATCATGGTGCAGCTATTTTCTGTCCTGTTTTCTCCACAGCGCTTTCTTTTTCAAGGGGAACTACGTGCGTCTCCACAAGGAACAGTGTGACCTAGCCCATCCAGGGTGATGCCAGTGATGCACTTCATGCAGGCTGAAGTTGGGGGCCATCCCAGGGGAAGGCTACGGTATCTAAACTTGGCAGAGGACACCTTTCCCAGGAAACAGGACCTCTGTTTGCAGAATTATTAAATCCTGTGTCACTCTCCAAACCCTGCCCCTCTCTGCCCTCCTTGCTCACACAAGATAAGCAGCTAAAATCCACTCCTGGGTCTACACTCCACACCAAGTCAGTGGCAGTTACACAGCCAGATCTGTTAATGCTTTGGCATCGTTACACCAACACTTTTCCTGAGATTTACTTTAGCCTCAGAGTAGCCTTTCCTGCCTGATAGTGCTCAGAGTAGCCTTTCCTGCCTGATGGTGCTCAGAGTAGCCTTTCCTGCCTGATGGTGCTCAGAGTAGCCTTTCCTACCTGATGGTGCTCAGAGTAGCCTTTCCTGCCTGATAGTGCTCAGAGTAGCCTTTCCTACCTGATGGTGCTCAGAGTAGCCTTTCCTACCTGATGGTGCTCAGAGTAGCCTTTCCTACCTGATGGTGCTCAGAGTAGCCTTTCCTACCTGATGGTGCTCAGAGTAGCCTTTCCTGCCTGATGGTGCTCAGAGTAGCCTTTCCTGCCTGATGGTGCGCAGAGTAGCCTTTCCTGCCTGATGGTGCTCAGAGTAGCCTTTCCTGCCTGATGGTGCTCTGCCTGATGGTGCTCAGAGTAGCCTTTCCTGCCTGATGGTGCTCGGAGTAGCGTTTCCTGCCTGATGGTGCTCAGAGTAGCCTTTCCTACCTGATGGTGCTCAGAGTAGCCTTTCCTGCCTGATGGTGCTCAGAGTAGCCTTTCCTGCCTGATGGTGCTCGGAGTAGCGTTTCCTACCTGATGGTGCTCAGAGTAGCCTTTCCTACCTGATGGTGCTCAGAGTAGCCTTTCCTGCTTGATGGTGCTCAGAGCAGCCTTTCCTGCCTGATGGTGCTCAGAGTAGCCTTTGCCTGATGGTGCAGGCTATCAGACTATCCAACCTCGCTTTTTAACTCAGGCTCTGCTCTCTACTCTCACAAGGAAGCCATCACTATAATGACCATCACAGAGGGCCCAACTGAGACTAAATACACTACCTGTCAATTCTAATCCAGTCTGCATTCTCCAGGTTACTGAGGAACTAATCTCATAATTACACTGGCCACAGAAGTCTGAGCTCTGGACTGGTGGAGAGTGGAAACAAACACAGACAGAGAGAGAGAGAGAGAGGTAGGGAGGGAGGGAGGGAGAGTGGAAACAAACACAGACAGAGAGAGAGAGAGGGAGGGAGGGAGGGAGGGAGAGTGGAAACAAACACAGACAGAGAGAGAGAGAGGTAGGGAGGGAGGGAGAGAGAGTGGAAACAAACACAGACACAGAGAGAGGTAGTAAGGGAGGGAGAGTGGAAACAAACACAGACAGAGAGAGAGAAAGAGGTAGGGAGAGAGGGATGGAGGGAGGGAGGGAGGGAGGGAGGGAGAGTGGAAGAAGCAGGAATGGGGGGAAGTCAGAACAAAAAAAGGAAGAATAAAATAGGGGATTGATGAACCAGTGAGCTGTGGTGGTAAAAAATGGCTGGTGTTCGTTTGAGCACTCTGTTATCTCTAGCAACATTTAATACTTAAATGTTTATACTTTTTTTACCTTATATCTTAAAGCTGTTTGATGCCAGCACTTGACCTGGTGCTACTCTTTCTTTTGATTCAAGGATTATGGCAATGCTTACAGCCCCTTTCACAGGCTGATCACAGGACAAGTTGTTATTGTAATTGCCATGGTAAAAACAACAGATCTGTTCTGGACTGAGATGCTGTCAATAAAGATTAGGAATGACTTCTGCATTTCCTCACACTGGATAGACATGTCCATGTGTGTGTGTTTGTAGGTGTGTATATGCATTTGTGTGTGCATGCAGACAAGTGTCCATTTGTAAAAATCATGTGTATTTGTTTATTTGAGTGGTCATGCAGACATGTGTTATCAAAGATTTGTTTGTGTGTGTGTGTATCTGTAAATGGTCTGCACTTATATAGCGCCTTTATCCAAAGCACTTTACAATGGCCTCTCACTCACCCATTCACACATATTCACACACCAATGGCGGCAGCCACCATGCAAGGTGCTAGCCTGCTCATTGGGGTTCAGTGTCTTGCCCAAGGACACTTCGACATGTGGACAGGAGGAGCCAGGGATCGAACCGCCAACCCTGCGATCAGCGGACGACCCGCTCTACCTCCTGAGCCACAGCCGCCCCCATTTGTGGTTTTGTAGGTATGCTCCAGTGCATGAGAAGCTGTTGCTTGCAGTCAGTTTCCTCTCAGAAGCTGAGCAGCATGGGCTATATTCAATCAGTTTCTCTCACACACCAGCAGCTCTGCGAGAGTCATTGCCGTCTGACCCTAGACTGCTCTGACAAACTGAACAAGACACCATAAGTACTAGGGAGCCATTTTACCAGAATGTATCACTTTGATCTGTGATGCCTTCCAAGGCTGATATGAACAAATATGACCTCACAACTGAACTGAAATCTGTACAAAACCTAACAAACAGAGCTTGTTCAAAGTAACAAGTGTGCTACCCACCACCTTGGCAAACTGATACCGGTTTTGAAGTGAAAATATATTAGAAAAATGTTGCTACAATTATCAAGTTCTGTATTCTTTGACAGCTTTACAAAAAGCCAACTCTAATGAGATTAGCCAAGAAAGTAGACTCCTTTTTCCCCTGTCACCATTCTGAAATGTGTCCTTGAGTTTTTTGAAAGGCGCATATAAATAAAATGGATTAGTATTATTGTTACTCCTCTAATTCAGTGAACATGTTAAGTTTGAACCTGGCAAAACTTAAGTGTAGACAAAAAACGTCCCAGCCTTACCAAACATTTTCTGTCTCTAGAGATCAGTGGTTCTAATTCTAATTTTCAGAGCAAATCAACATGCTACCACCTTTTTTCCCATGTAAAGCAACTACTGTTATACACATAGCATGGAAAATAAATTAAATATGGGAATTATTACCTGAATGGTGGTGATATTTATGCTTAAAGGAGCAACTAACTGTTCCATTGACTAAAATAAAAAAAAATAAAAAAAGATTTAAAAATAAACAATTGGTAACAGTGGCATACAATTTTGTCAGGACGGTGGATCTACTTGAAGTGTATGTTCTTGCTTTAAACCACAAACCCATTAATGCTGCTACACTAGCCATTGTAAAACCGGGTGGTCATCAAAAACTTCTGGAAGTATCTAAAATATCAGAAAAACTGTCTGGGGTTGAAGCTGACTAACTTTGTAATTTTGTAAGGCTAATTACTACAGCCCTAACCCTTTTCACACATGCAGCCTTACACCAACATTTTATTTTATTCATATTTTTGGAGACAGGTGCTTATTGGAATTTTTATTAATCTTATTCACAGATTTTAAAAGACACGGGATGGGTGGCTCTTGTTTGACACTCTACAATTATGAATCGCATGGTACACATAGTGACACTCTGCCTCTTATCACTGCATTGGTATGTTTGTAGTTTTGCATAGTAGTGCCATCAATGCTGAGGGAGCAGACACAATAGTAAATAGTAAAATATCCTTATATATAATTTCTGGCCACATGGTCATGACATCCTCTCATGATCTTGAATAAACTTTTGTTAGCAAGAGTGGGGAAAGGTGATATGGAACCATGAGAAGCTCCACTGTTTATGCCCAGAAATAACATGATGCATATGTCTAAGGCACTAGCAAAGGCTATTCCAACTCCCAAAAAAGGGTAAAAATGTCCCATGTCCTGAGTTGTGTTGATTGGCCTTCCAACTGTGTTTTATGGTTTCTGCTGGTATTTTTGGCTCCAACAGTATAACACTGGAGAATTGGCTGAAATATCTGAGTCCCCCTTTGTGGTCCACTTTAAACTTTCAATTACTTGTTTGAAACATGGCATTATACGATTAGTTTCCCCCTTTCTTATTAAACATTTCAAATGTGTCCTGTCATGGCAGCTAGTTATCTCCTTCTGGGTCACAAGGGGAAGAGGGGATGAGAAAGGAAAGAAAGAACACTGCTTTTTTAAAATAGTATTCAAACTCTGAATACTTTAGCCTGAGCCTGAGGGCATCAAATACTGCCGGAATGTGTGTACACTACACACCCTGTAACACTTCAGCTGGAGGTCAGCCATTTTAGAGCAATCAACATCCCAGTTAACTCTCATTAGTCTGTGGAAAAATTTCTAATTTTCTTGGTAAAAATAAACTATATAAACTTTATATTGTTGCCCATGCCCCAAATCACAATTTATTATCACAGTGGCCTTTTTATCATCACAGTCAAAAGCAGAAAGTGCAACTATTTAAATGTAAAAATACTGGGGAAAAAATTCACATTGAATTCACATATTGTTATTGAATGTCCTCAAATTAATATTGAATTGAATGATGCTAAGAATTATATATACCCCCTTCTTCGCTGATGAGAAATTTGTTTATCCAGCTATGAAATTAGTGTGTAAAAATCTGCTTGACGTACTTCATACATCTAATTCAACGCATCTGCATTTTTTGTATAAATACATACTGCATATACTATATTTTTCAAGATATCTTCAAATAATTTTCAAACTAAATTGTTCAACATTTTCAAATAAAAAGCACAAAGAAAACTGAGCATGACAGTGCAACTTCTTGCAGCAAACAGCATTTCTGTCTCATGCACACCTCAAAGCATCTCTTTCTCTGATATCTCTCCCAACATCTTTATCTCTCACTAGACACTGCTGGCGAGATCTCAACACTGCTGGTGAGATTGTAACACCGCTGGCAACATCACTGTCTCAAATAAGATTCAAAACTGTCTCGTCTCATCTCTCTCATGCACAACTCCCAACATCTCTGAAGAAAACAACTCGAATTGTGTCTCTCAGTCTTACCTCACAACATCACAACATCCGGCAACTGCACAATCACAAATTCCCACAAACTTAGACCTAAAGGAGCCTTTTTTTATACCAAAAAAACAAAAAAACAACAACAATGAAAACAAATAAATAATAAAAAAGGTGGCATTCCATAGCTTTCCCAATCATAGCCAATCAGCAGCTCAACCTCCTGCAGCAGACTAAGCAGATTACTGTCGTTTTCCACAACCTGTCCCTGCTAGCGAACAACTTCCAATTAGTGAGTCCTGCAGTGCAAACCTTTGCTCTGATGGGAAGTGACTGTGGCAGACGGAGAAATTAAAAGCGCTGTATGTTAATCTACCGTGCATTGGCAATCCTTGTCACCATCAAACCACTTTCAGGGTGGATATGCATATTCAGGACCTGTAACGGCTAAAAAAAAACAGCAGCTTGGCTTACCTCAATAACAGCAGCTAAAAAAGTTCACACGCTCACATTCACACATACAGGCACACGCATACAAACATACAAGCGCACACATGCACGCTCGCATGCATAAAGGCTACAGCCTCCTCGCTCTGAGCCATGAGCATTGACCTGTAGGATGCCAAACAAGGCCTACTGGATTGGTCACTCCCCTTTTCTGCATCGTCATCAGCAGAGAAAAGCTCTTGTCTATTTTATTGCACAGAGAGGCAGTAATTAGGCCTTGCAGAGGCAAAACCAATTGACAAGTGGCGTATCAAGAGGCCCAGCTGGGGCCATTCCTCTGAAAGCGAGTACTGGCAGGAAAAGAAATGCAATGGAAATTAAATAGGAGTAGGGATTATAACAAAGGCATACAGACACCCATTGCAGATTTCAGAGGGCCTGAAGGCATTGAATCTCCAGCAAAAAAGCTTGTGGAAAAGCTGACTGGTGCTTGCCCCACCATGGTAGACAGACCTGTTTCACATTTCACCCAGGGTGCACTGCAACAATTTCCTTCATTTAGTGGAACTGTTTTTTGGGAGCAGTTGCAAGATAAAGGCTTGCAACTGCTTTAACCCAGAATTTCTGTCAAACTTAATTGGTACGCCAGTTTATAAGCCTTAGCACTTCCTCTGGTAGGAGGGTAGTGCATTGTGTATGGCATGGTTTGCAACACAACAGGTTAATTCCAATACATACAAAACACATTTCTTTTTTACTCAGTTTTTCTCACTGCCCAGCTAGCTGACCATATAAATGAAGACATACAGTGGTGTGCTAAATTGGGCAAATTGCATATTTTGTTGAATCTCAAAGTTAACACAACCTCTGCAGGGTACAAACTTAAATATTATATATTTCTGGAAATTACGATTACTATTTATTTGCTGAATTTGATGGTTTGAAAGTGAAACCGTTGAGCCAATATTTAAACTCTTGCCTACAAACGAGTTTGAAAAAAATATTTATTTATTTTTGCCAGGCAGAATGCCTGGAAGGCATTACATTTCCCAGTTTGATAATGTTTCCATGCCAAAAATTGGCAAATGGCACTATGGGCTATGTACAAAACATGCTGTATTTTCATGCTGTAATTGTCAATATAGATTAAAAACAACAAAAAATACACTGTAGACTTTCACTATAGAGTTCACTATACACACACACACAGAAAACCATCACACACAGTGGTGTAGTAGTGGGTGAAGTGGGTGTACTCTAGAAAAGTGGGCATACTCTAATTTAGCAAATTGATGACTACTAATTGATATGTGCACCAGTGGGGAATAAGAAGTGAGTATACTCTATGTCCACTAAGAAAGAAGTTGGTATACTGCATATACCTGTGTATACCCTCCACAACACTACTGATCACACACACACACACACACACACACACACACAAATCTACTGAACTGTTAAAAATAATTTTATTCTGGTCTATTCTGGTCTGAGTCACACATGAATGTCTGTGTATCTTGTGCTACCACTCAACCCTGTGGTGAGCCAAGATGGACTCATCATTATGTGTTCTTATAATCACCAAAATGCTTTTGAGTAAAGTCCTGAAGGAAAACAATCAACAAAAGAGCCATTATTGGAAATGTAAAAGCCACATAATCTGCGTTTCTTACGTGTTGTTGCTAGAGAGATTATTTACAGCATTTACCGTCTTTAGTCAATTGCATAGTTTTTTCTGCACCTTCCACAGGGGTCACTAAAAATACAACACGTAAAAACTGAACACAGGCTGTCATTTACATTACACTCATGCCCTCCAAAAAGTTAAGTTTCACTCCAACTCATTTTATACCACTGAAATGTACTGAAGAAATTCAGGGTAAGCGCCTTTGTTAAAAGGCAAAATGGCAGCACCTTACCAGTGATTTCTGCTGTGACCTCTGACTTACAAGCCCTGCTCCCTAACCGTTATACAACAGTACCACCCAATGACAGTGGGTCATTAAGTCATTAAGTCTTGTTTACCTGTCTTTGCTGTGCCACCTTGAAATGCAGCCCTGGCCCGTGCTGGTTGAGGGGCATTTTTGGGGGCAGGGGGGATCTGGGCTGCTGGCAGGCAGGCATGGCTGGGCTGTGGAAGTGCTGGGGGTGTTGGGGTTGGTGTGGGTTGGGGCTGGGTGTGGGTTGGGGCTGTTGCTGCTGTTCCTGGGGTTGCTGGTAGTGCAGGGCAGGTTTGCTCGGGGGTGCCCCCATCAGGGGAGTCTGCTGGGTGTGGGGTTTGTGGCTGAAGTGAGAGAGTGGCTTGCTGCCGAGGACCTTCATTTCCGAGGAGGAGCTGCCGTTCCCACCGCCGTTAAGTTTGAATAGGCAGTTGCTCATCCCCTTGCGCTGGGGGCTAAGCCCCTGCTGACTGGGGGTCTTCTCCTGGCCAAAGGTCCCAGGGGAGGAGTGGGAAGTCGTGGCGGGGGACCAGTTGGCCGAAGCCCCAGGCTGCTTTTGTTGTTGGTGCTGGTGGTGGGGCAGCAGGTTGGGGCCAGGTTGCTGCTGCTGATTGGCTGCGATCTGCTTCAGCTGCTCTGCACGAGAGCCCTCCGTCCAGCCAGTCAGCGAACACTGCAACCCCTGGCCCGGGTTGTGGGGGGCCGCGGCAACCGCGGAGGAGAGCGCAGGGCTCGCCGAAGCCGGGCGCAGCTGGGGTGACCTGACGGGGGCATGGCCATGAGCATGGGCGAAACCCGGGGAGTACTCGGTTTTTATGGTCCTCTCCAGCTGGGCACACGGCCTGCCCCCCGCTGAGCTGGAACGGCCCAGGTCCAGGCCAAAAGCATCATTGTCATCCTGCTTCAGGATTTTCTCTAGCTCCAGGTCATTGAGGGAGGGCACGGACTTGGTAAGCTCATCAAACAGGTCCTGCAGTTCGGGGTCGATCTGCCCATCGCCCTCCTCCTTGAAGTCAAACACCATGGCGGCGTGGTCCGCAGTTGACGGCCGGCCGCACGAGTGAACCTCTCCTGGCTCCTTCTTCATCTCCTTCAGGGTCAGGCTGAAGAGGTCGCTGCCCATGGGCGGGGCCATCATGCTCCTGTCCTTCCTCTGCAGGCCATGGCTGATTGGCACCTCCCCTGGCAGGGAGTGGGACTGCCCATTACTGAACGTGCAGCCTGAGTGTCCAATAGCCCCACCCTCCACGCGGACACGCTTAAAGTCCGGCCCGAAAGCCCCGCCCGAGAGCCCATTCTGTTTCACATTGTATCCCAGCGGCTGCCCCTCGATCTTCCTCCTCAAAGACCCTTGAAGCTGCAAAAAGCAGAAATAATGATTATTAATATTTCAGCATTAAAGTAATTTTAATTATATATTTGCAACTTAAAGCATTATATCCTCAATCTCCCTCTTGCACCTAGCATTGCACAAAATAGTATGTTGTAGGTTTATGTACTCACTACTACTATTGGTTATGACACTGAGGACTTGAAGTTTTCCCTACTAAAGTATATACTTTTGTAAGTTGTTCAGGGTAAAAGTGGCTGCTAAATACAAATATAAATACAGAATTCCATTAATTCCATTAATCAGTCATTTGTTATAAAGATAGCAAAGACAACCGTATGAACTGTTCAGAATGTTTATGGAAACGTAAACCCTGAAGCTGTAAAGAATGATTCATTATTAACCCATTTCAATTCTAAAGAAGTAATCAATGAATGTACAAATCAATAAAATATGCTCAGGATATAGCGGCTCATTGGCACCTCCCCTGGCAGGGAGTGGGACTGCACATTACTGATTTGATTTGGATATAGCAAAGATGGCCTTTGAAGATGCGCTACTCCATAATTGTTATGGAAATAAAATCAATGAGCCTCATACTCCAATCACTCTATGAGCAAATTTTCTTTAAAATGTTTTTACAAAAAAATAATCCCAATTAAGAAAACTGGTGAATGCCAGAATGTTCATAAGAATGTTTTAAAGAAAGTCTTAAGAACAAATTTGTTTGTAGAATGGATGGTAAAAAGAGGCCCAATGTTTTTCTTTCTTTCATTCCATCTTCTTTTTTGACGAGCCTATGTCAGGGGCTGAATTGCCTGTTTTTGACAATATGTCGTCTTATGTTGTTTCCATAAAACCCACTATTTTCTAAACTGAGTTAAATTAAGTAAACTACTCCGCTAGTTAGAAAGGCTCAGAAAATGTTACATTTAACAAAAATAGTGTTGTAACTTTGTGCACAATACCCTACTGAAAATTATTTTCTCTCAATGGATTACAGTAAAAATTAAATATCCTTGTACCATACTGCAGTTATGCATATAGATACACTTCTTCAAAAATCTTTGCTCATCTTAAAAGTAGTTAAATTCTAATGTTCCTTAAAGAGAGCATACATTCATTATTACAAAAATACTTTATATATATATATATATAAAATGAATAGCCTCTTATCAATGGTATTCTTTGATGTTCTTCAACCTATTAAAATTACAATGATAATTCAAAATATTAGTATATAAAGAATATTGTATCCCTCCTTAAAATTATCTTTATGTAAATGTATCTAATTTTATAATTTGCTTCAAGGCTTCTCAATTCATTCTCTCAGCCCCGTCTCTCATGTTTGCAGAAGCCAGAGAAGTAATTAATATTTGAAGTTTCAAGGTTTTCTCTTTGTACTGAACATTTATGCCCGATTCAAATGAAAATTTCATCAACGATTTCACGCCTGATTTTGAGATGAAGGGAACAATAAGCTCTCATAATGGGGTGAGATATGATATCATACGCTTATGCCAACAGTCCTGTTTGTATTTCAGGGAGTACAGCCTTCAGATTATAACATTATTTTTATGTACAGCAGTTCAGGAATCATTCCATTGTCTCACAGGAGTGTGCTTATTTCCAATACATCACGATGTCCGTCCTGAATTGTGGCACAAATGTTTCTGTAACATTGATACAATGGGTGTAACAATATACTAAACACAACAGGTTTTTGGAAATAGTTATTGAGTGATATCACAATTTTAAAAAAGATTAGCATCAGATATTTCTAACTTCTGCCTTAACCATGGAAATCCGCCTGATATTAAAACTGAAGATAAATGTAGCACAAATGTACGTTGAGCATTCGCAATAACATTTAATGAACAGCAGTGCAGTGTAGAGCCATGTGGTGTCTTTGCAGGATCCTGAATCAGCTGTTTTGTTTTGCACATGCACGGAATAATGAGACCCATTTAATTAAACACTGAGATGATTCCGGAGAATGGGGAAAAACAAAGAAATAAGAAATGATTCCAGAGAAACGGAGAAAAGACCCTTCCTCAGTCACCACATTAGTGGGAATCACATTAACCTCTAACGTGCTGTTGTAAAGATAGTATCTCAGATCCCGGGAGAATTCTTCTATTTATCAAACACGGGAATATTTTAATTGCCTTAATTTCTCCTTGCCTTATTTTATGTTAATAACCACTGTGCAACGAAACATAACTCCATAACGCCAGCTGTAAGTAAGTGTTCAAGCAGCACATAACACACCATAAAGACACCAAGTTACCAACCTTTACAAAAGCATGTACAGTCTACAAAGTGCAAATTATCACATGCAATAATATCTGTGCTTCCAACCACACTCTAATTCTGTGCCAATTGTTGAGATGTAACTGGTTTCCGTTGAAAAGCGAAGCCTTTTTTCAGTGCATGGAGTCAGAAAGACAAACAGCTTGAGACCTATGATATTTGCCTCCTATAATTCACTCTCAAAATGTTCCCACTGTCCTGGTTCCTTGAGCACTGCACACCGATGGCATCGCACTCTTTCAGGCCACACTAGGGGGTGCACAAGGAGGGCTCATATGTTTAGGCATTTCATGCTAACCTCTGTTCTTATCGATTTAATGTGATTTACTTGATTTTGGCAGTTTTGTTAAGGTCATGAGCTGCAGGTTTGCACATATCCCTTGTGAACACATCTTAACTGTGGTATGATACAGAACTGAATCATCAGTGGCTGAGTAAATGACAAATTTAGCCATACAAAACGGTTGGAACAAAAGCCAGCATACACTCTGGCCCTCGGGGAATGGAGTTCTGCCCCCCATTAACGTTCATAAAAACTATGATGTATTTCTTCCCACAAGCAGATGTGCCTGCCCAATAACCTGCGTACAGTAATCACATTCTGGTGTTACCCACAATCCCCTGGGACAGACCACACTGTGAAAACCACAAGGATTCTGGGAGCAAAAAACCCTTCTCTTGTTGGAAAATTCTTTTTATGGAAAACTGTGAGGCTTGTGTGAGTTCTCTCTCTAGAAACAGATGTTCTGAAGTGAATTGTTTGCATTCCTACCAGGGCGATGCCCATGAGAGATTCATTGTGTCCTAATTAACATCTAAAACATAGATTTTGTTGAACTTGAGCATTCAATGATATGCCACTTTCCGAGAATCAGCTAAAAACATATTTTTGAGGTGCCCAAATTTGACCGTCATGTGGAGCAATCTTTTGTACAGCAAACTATGAGTTAACAGTATTATGAGTTAGAATGACATCATGTTAGCAAGTAAAACAGTTTTTCACTTTAGCATACAATACAAAAGCCAAGAAAGCTTCCCTGACATCTGCCAAGTAATAATAATAATAATAATAATAAATAGAAACATTTAGTCAAATCTGATTTCTGGATTAATTGCTTAGGTCAGGTGTGGAAAATTCCTGCAGGGTTTACATGGTCACCTGTTACACTGGTCAAATTAGCTGAATAAACTGGTTTAACTGTAGATTAGACCACAATAAGGGCCGAAACATACCTTATGCAAATACGCAAACGTGGACGCTTCGAGCTACGCAAAGTCGATTTAGTTCTAAAATGTGTCACCTGAAATTCTTGCTATAGCGTTGCAGCGAGTGACGCGATAGCAGGCAACAACAGTAAACAACTTTCTTGTTCGATCTGTGCTTTCCTCTGGTTTGTCTTTCACAAATGTCATGGCAAAAAAAAAAACGGTTTGCGTAACTCGAAGCGTCTACGTCCGCGTCTTTGCATGAGGTATGTTTCGGCCCTAAGACGTTTCAATAAGATGTTGGGACACAGGAACAGTCTTCAACTGTTATTCATAAACGTAACAAAAAATTTAACTAAAATATCAATTCCTAAATTATTAGGCTAAATAAATAATTATGAGCAGAAGTTGCCAGGAAATCCAGAAACAGAAAGGGCCTCTTTGGAAAATCCTGGCCTAGGCGCCATTCTTCAGCTCTCTAATCTGATCTCCTCTCACTCCGCATATTTTAATCATTATCCTCACACATTTTGCTTGATTAAAAATCCCTGAAAACTGAAACTGGTTGACATCAGCCTAAAACTACAGTACATGATGAAAATGTTTTTCATTTGGACAGGACCTCCTCCTAGTATTTCAGATGTACGTGTTCCCAAGTGGCATTTTCACATTTTTTAATTCAGCAGCATTTTAAAATAATTTGTTTGCCATGACTTCCAACACCTATTAGCAATCTTGAAAATTTGGTTTATAATGACACGCCATTCAGAATATGTGATCTTATTCATCCATACCCTTTTCCATACAGTAAGCAACCCCATTTAATTCTAATGCATTCGATTTCAGTCCTGTCTAGGCTTTCTTCAAAAGGGAAGCAAATGTTTCAAATCCCTGACTTGTTGAGGCTTGGTTTAAATGGTAACTTCCTTTCTTGGTGACCCACATCAAATACAATCACAGATTTGCTTTGTACCATTTTAAAAAGGTGACATATATTCAGTTAAGATCAAACTGGGAGTTTCAGTATGTAGCCCATCTTCTATACATATGATATTTTGCTTTCAATCTGAATTGAAGCATTAGTGGCCCCACACAAAGGTATCTGTTGTGACAATGTAAAAGTGGCCAAAGGGTTGGTAAGAAGAGTCCAATTAGTTCAATTATGGAAGAGAAGAGGCTCTGAAATGAGGCCTGGGGTAAAGGCCGGGAATAACACAAGATAGTAACTCACAGGGGATGCACAGAGGCATGTAGACATGAGCACCACTGATCATCTGTAAGGGCACAGATGGTGCTCATGACTGCTGTGAAATGAGCCCTCTTGACTTAAATATTTATTTAGAAATATTTTCTTCCAGTTCTCCACTGTGGTTCCATCCAACCATTTTAACCAGATTTGTAATGAGAAAAAAACTGCTTTCGATTTCATATGAATACTCTTATGTTTTGAGATTGATCTGAAAAGATTGAATGGACAGGATTACGTGTGTTATAATTGGTGGGTGCTGCTGCATTTAGCCAATGAAAAACTGCGTGTTGCGGTTGATGCTGTATCGAGGGGGTTTTGTCAACAAAACAGAATTACAGAGAATTGCCAGTGTGAGCACTTCTACGTATCAAACAGAGTAGAGTTCATGTTAATTTAAATGCAAGGGTGTAACCTCACAATAATAATAATAATAAACCTTATTTGTATAGCACCTTTCATGTATGAAATGCATCTCAAAGTGCTTCACATTGTAGAAATAAAAAGTAGAGATAAATTAAGATGGAAATAAATGCATAGATAAAGGCATTTAAGGTGTATGAAAAGAAAATACATTCAAAATTTAAATAAAAAGATTAATTAAGATGGTAAAAGTGCATAGATAAAAGCCTTTAAGGTACATGAAAGGAAAATACATTAAAAGTAGATAAAGTACATTAAAAAATGCAAAGACAGAGATGGCCCAGAACCGTGGAACAATACACACAGTGTTAATAGCCTAAATGGATATGTTTGAAAATATGTTTTCGTCAGACCTGTAGGGTTCAGCACACAATCAGCTTGCTACCTGCTATCTGCTGTGCACAATATCCTCTCTACAATGAGAAACCAAGCTGTTTTTCACGACCTCCACATAGTGGCCATTTGAGGCCTGACCATCATCCACATCCTTTGTACAGGGCTTGGATGCGTGCATCGGCTTAAAGCGCTGAGTGTTATGAAACTGGGCCAAAGAAAGGCAGTCTGCACTGCCAGAGATGTGTGGACGGCTGTCAGACCCTGCTGTGTCTCCGCTCAACACCGCTACTCTTCACACACAAAGATCCAGTCTGCTCAGAGCAGATCGCACCACTATCTGACTCACATCTGTTTTCTTCAAACTGTAGAGGAAGGTAAGTGCATGACATTCTGCAACACGGATAGCCCACACTTTCTCCTATTCACGAATCAGTCATTTAACCAATCGCCAAAGCACACGGCTCTGTAGCATGCCCGAAAACAGCCTTGTCACATGCGCATACACCCACACATCCCATGTCTTTTCATGGTATCCCAAAAAACAGAAACCGCATTGGACTGGTACCAGTGTTGCCTGCCCTCTTCATCTGTTAGGAATCTCAAAGTGGCACTGGAGAACAAACTCTCCCTTGCTGAGAACATAATGGCAGTGTGTCAGGTATACAGATTCCATCCGGAGAATCCACACCGTCTTCACCACATACTCAACCTAGCTCTTAGTCCAGGCACTGGTTTGGACTACTACAACTCTCTCCTCACTGGACTCCCTGCCTCCACCATTAGACCTCTGTTTATCAGAACACTGCTGCTCACCTGATCTACAGGTTGCCCAAGCTCTGTGATGTCACTCCACTTCTCATCCCTCTCCACTGGCTACCTATTTAGGCTGCCATAAAATTCTAAAGAGTGGTGCACAGGCAAGCTCAGGCAGCCATCCATTATATCAAAAAAAAATCAAAAAAATCAACACACGCCAGACCCTTCCTTCTGCTACCTGGCACCTGTCCAGGTCACGTCTCCTGTCCTTGTCTAGATCAAAATTGGCTTCTTTTTTTTGATTAATTTTAAATGCAGTGGAGAGTCAGAAAGCAACTTTAGTAATTTTTTTTTTTTTTTTTTTTTTGTAGGTTTGTTTGTTTTTTTATACCAAAAACATTTGATTTTTTTTTTTTTTGAAAGCACAACAAAATGATTTTTTCCACACACTGGCATTTTTTTCGTGCATACAATTGTTATATGTATTTGATAGATGATCTGCACTCTCATGTAATCACAATTATGATGTCATATGGGTTGAGCTTGTCATCATTGACATTTTTAAAACTTTGTTTTCAGACCATATTAATATAAGAAATTTGGCTTAGGCTGAAACATGTCTATCTTTTCAATGTCCAAAAATACTTGAAAAAATGCTGAAAGAATGTTGCCAAAATAGGTATTCAACAGTTGTGCTCTGGAAGTTTACACAAAATTGCCTTACCATTGGCCTATATACCTTTGAACCATTAAAGTAAGTGTCATATTTTCGAGATTAAAAAAATGTGTGAAAAGTTATAAATAAAGCAATAAAAATGCATAAATTAGGAAAAGGGTACAAAATATAAGTGTTCGGATATCCCGGTTAGCACTTATGCCTGCATAAGGCTTTCCCTCAAAACTCAACGTCTAAGCAAGAAGACTTGATGGAAGCCACAAGAAGACCAACAGTCAATTTGAAGCAGCTAAAACTAGTGTTCAGTGGCTGGAAGTGAAGTAAAGGAGCATCAATCAACATTATTAAGAGCTCTGCATAAAACTGTCTGGTATAGGAGGGTGGCAAGAGAGAAGCCATTACTAAAAAAAAAACGTCTCAGAGCACGTCTAGAGTTTGCTTTATAAGAATGAGCGTGACCCAGAAGATGTGGAAAACGTTCCGCGGTCAGATGAGACCAAGATAGAGCTTTTTGGCAAAATGTTTACGTGCTATGTTTTGTGCAAAACTAACTCTACCCGTGTCTTAAGAAACACTATCCCTACAGGGAAGTATGCTGGTGGTAGAAACATTCTGTGGGGTTGCTTTTCATCAGCAGGGACGGGGCATCTTGTTTCAATTGAAGGAAAAATGGATGGAGCAAAACTTAAGGACATACTGCAAGAGAACCTGCTTCAGTCCGCTAGAAAACTGAAACTTGGGTGCAAATTCAACCTTCCGCAGGACAATCCCAAGCACCAGGCCAAAGCAACATTGGAACAAATAGGCTCAAGAACAAATAGGTGACCCAGTCAAAATCGTGATCTCAATCCCATTGAGAATATGTGGCATTATTTCAAAATTGTGGTCCACAGCCGTCATCCAACCAAGTTTCACTTGCGCAAATCTGCCAAGACGAATGCGCAAAAATCACAACTAGCGTGAAAATCTGGCAGATACTTTCCCCAAAAGATGTTATTGATTGATTACTTAATTTTTTTTATTTTCTTAAAAATATTGTCTGACAAATAACTAATGGCTTTGAAAATGTACGGATTTGGATAAGAATGACATTGTTACATTAAGTTACTACATTATTCCTCCAAACAGTTGTTATTCCCTAATAACATAATTATATATAATTATAAATAACTGGATAATTGAAAGAATTATTAAATTACCTGAAAATTGTCATTATGTTTTCTATATTTTTTTGCGCTCGTCCAGTTAATAAGTGCCAATCCTTTAGGAACCCTACCAGATTTGTGTATATTGGCTAATCCATTTTATGATTAAATCCAGGTTTTGGAGTTATGTCCACACATGTTCAAGTTAACTTATGCTCATACATGACTTATTTTTTTTGTAAATAAGTCAATGTAAGAACAATCAGTCTCAATACCTTTTGAGTTAGTTAACAGAGTTTAGAGTTCAAACAAATGATAAAAACTCTTGTGAGTTTGTGAGTTTATGTTTGTGCAGGGTATTCTGTGCATTCTATGCAGATATGCTTTCATCATCTCAAAAAGCATTTGGTAACACATCTGCTCTTCTTCTCAGGATACTGAGCTCTAGTGTGTGTAAAAGCACACACGTTTGCCACACGCTGCGGCTATTTTTGTTGGTGTCATGGTGTCACCTTCAACAATATTCTCACTGGTTTTCTCTAGTGGACTGTAAACCACTTTTGATGGTTCAACCAGTTACTCTACCTACTAGAGTCACTGCAATAATTTAAACATGCAGGTTAATACATGGACTTCAAAACCTCTTTCCTTTTGACATTTTTACTTAGCTAAATTCAGACTATAAATAGTGGTCATCTGGGGCCATAAAACCGTCCTGCGCTAAGCTTTATGGCATCATTCAGAAAATGGACAGAAAAAAGGCTCCAAACTAATTGGAATGCTTGGGGTTAGATCTAAGGCTTCAGTTTAGTCAAATTTGAACACTGTCCTTAACTTTGGCTTGGAAAAAAAAGCTTAGAAAAACTTAAGCCTTGTACTCTTATTTTGACTGCATGAGAAACGATTAAAAAACATGCGAGAAATTGGGAAAAAATTCTTCCAAAAGTCAGCAGAATAGCGCATTTGCATTTGCAATTGGATTGAATAGATGCCTAAGCCCTTTTGACCATTTATCTGACAGTGCAGGGATTTGGACTTATGCCACTGTAATCATTACACCCATTTTAATCAAGACAGTTTAGATTAAATGCAAATTAACGAGTTTACCATTATAGAGACAGACACAAGGCAACTCTGGCCCAAATTTCATTGCACGCCCGTTACCCTGCACGTGTACACAAAGGCTTCTGATTAAAATGCAGGGCACCGCGGTACGTGGCGCACTTTGTTCATGCCGTCGCTTGTGATGAGCTTCCTCCTTCCGAGGGCACCTGCTTTAATTTACCTCACTTTTGTCTTTATGCCCATTCTCAAGGCCGAGAAGCCCTGGTCTCGCTGTCACTTCCTGTGAAGGCTGCCCTCATCAACCAATGCGCTGCTAGTGAGAGGAGCATTACAAAGAAGCACTAATGCTTAATATGCTGCGAGTGCGTGGAGCGGAATGGAGCGATAATGCTAAATGCATTGATAGTGAGTATAGCAGTACAGAGCTTTAATGCTAAACACGCAAGCCAGCATATGTGTACGTGACATGTCTGTGTGCATGTGCATTTGCAAGCATGTGTGTTTTTCTGAATGCACATGTATATCTTTATGTGCATGTGTGTGTATGTACAGGTGTGTATGTACTTTAGTCCGTGCATGTGTGAGTGTGTTTGTGTTTGAATGCATATAGGTGTGTTACATAACATTAGACTGTCCCCAATAAATAAATGCATTGCTGTACCATCTCAATGG
The DNA here is from genome assembly GCA_022702515.1 of Ilyophis sp. 1 JC-2022. Taxonomy (NCBI): domain Eukaryota; kingdom Metazoa; phylum Chordata; class Actinopteri; order Anguilliformes; family Synaphobranchidae; genus Ilyophis; species Ilyophis sp. 1 JC-2022. The sequence continues at coordinate 60,221,370 of CM040401.1, read as the reverse complement.
GTGGCTGTGTGGTATAGCGGTTAAAGAAATGGGATTCCCAGATGAGGCTCTGCTATTTTACCCTTGAGTAAAGGTACTAGCTTCAGCATGGACAGAATACACCTCTATACATGGGAATGTGGCCAATCTCATTTCTAAGCAAATAAATAATGCTAAAATAATACAATAATTGTGATAAATCTGCATGGCAACATATGTATTTGCATTAAATACAATGTACTATATGTCAACATATTTTAAGCACTTTCAAGTGTAGCTAATTTGTTCATGGTATTTAAAAAATATAAGGATCCATATTACAAACTGAATGTCCACAGTTGCTTCAATTTTATATTGCATCTTCATAGGCAACTCACCACAGCAACTGTCAATAAAAGGCCAAGATCCACCCTGTCATGACCTTGCAACAGGAATGTGTTCATTTACTGTAAAACATTCTCTCAATCTGGATAGTATTAGTAAATATCAACTGGCCCTGCTACTCTTTGTGAATTATTACATTTTATTTTTATTTGAGGAACATCACATAGAGAACAGAATCCTTCAGAATCATAGAAAACCCGCATACTGTAGTGCAGGTCATCACAATGTCAAGAAACAAAATTTAATTACGCCCACGCGGGTGTTCGCGGATGACTCAGTATACCACATCAGATCCGGCTAAAAAAACAAAGCTGCCAAACATGTTGAACCATACATGACAATGTACAGTAACTGGTGCAAAATGAAATTAGCCTGAATAGGCTACTATTCATTTAACATTCCCATAGTGACATCATCAGATGTCCCGTTTGGAGAGCGTTGAAACCAATAAGACCCCAGTTCTGTTTGAGCAGGTGGTGCTTCTTATGGCCTTGCAGGCACCTGGTTGGCCAGTGGGGGGTCACTGGTGTGTGATGAGACACTATAATTCAGTCCTTGTACGTATTTTTTTCCGTGTAATTAAAATTATTTATAAAAGTAATATTTTCTTCAATGTTGTTAGCAAGCTACCAGAAAAGACTAGCAAAATGTTAGCAGGTTGGTTTGTTTACCATAGATATACACTACCAGGAACTCTTGCTTACGTGGAAATTTGGACCAATGAGTGGTTTCTGACACATCGGTGCATTAACGCTGTTTCTGGCACAATAATTACCTACCAGATATGCATTCCAAATAAAATACAAAAAAGCCAGAAAAGGGCCATTTAATAAAAAATATATATATGTACGAGATTATTGTTTGTATTGACAGAATCCACTTAGTTCACGTTCGTATACGTGTAATTTTGAGACCGTTTTAGCTGGTTAGATGGTTGTTTTAGCTGCTTCATAATTCATCCACAACGAACCCTCTTCATTCTCTCCCCCTCTCTCTCTCCCTCTCTGTTCTCTCTCAAAAAACACTCAATTTTCCTAAAAAGGATTGAACATTCACTTACCACTGCAACTGTGTGTTTTTGTAGGCCGATTGAGTCATACACAATGAAGTAACTGCTTCTCTGCCTGGTGGACTCAATGGCTCAAACTGCAGCTGCCCAAAGTATCCAAAACTGCACATGATTACATCACACAACATGCTGTGCCCTGAGTTTGCTAATAAAATTACCTGTTGATGGATTCTTGAGCAAACAAAAACACATTTTTCCCCTGACTAAATCTGTAATTAAAAAGGGAATATAATTTTTGTTTGCTGCATACCGTATCTACCACACAAACCAAATGCATAAATTAGACCACTAAACACGTTGAAACAAAATGTGTGGCTCATGGTATGTTTGTTCATCATTTCCTAACATAAATATTGGCATCAAGAGCCAGGAAGATTGGCCACTCTGTATACAGTTTTAAACAATTCCTCGGACATCTGTCATGCAAAAACCTGTGTATTGATGCCCATTCTAAGGTTCCCATACCAGTCAACTGATCTTCAGACATCTGAGAATATAATGGGCTCCCTAAAACTGAAAGATTAGGTGTGTAATTCTGACTAGAAATAAAATGTAAGAATGTTGAAAGTTTAGCATGCTGACGTGTCTTGTGCTAAAACACTACAGGATAGAAAGAGCTCCCTTCCCCAGGAGAGGCCGAAGTGAGTCAGCAGTACAGTAGTGACTCGCTCGCAGGGTACAAGCACTTCAGCAGTTAGCAGCTGCACCATTTCATCTGACCCAATTTAACTGCTTTTTCCAAAATGACACATCAAGCAGCAAGAAAACAGCAAATGCGACCTAAAAGCTTTTAGATGAGAGATCTTGCGATCGTGGTTTGATGTTTTTCTGATGATTCAGGAAACCCAAGCCAAGTTCAGTGTGCCAAACCAAAACAATTCTTGTATTGCATCTTAACATTTTGTTTTAGAAAATTGGTGACAATTAAAGCAGCCACATAAGAATGTTGCCATTGTGCCTTATCCATATTATTTTTCACAAAAACCTTCTATGACATGCTGATGTGTTATGTGTTATTGTACAATTAAATTCTGTATTTGCAAAAGAACAACCTCTGCCAAGACTCTACTACTCAACTTATCATATGGAGTTTGATGTCAATGCATAGACAACTGCACAAAGAACCATAAAATAACCATTTTTGAGTGCTCTTTGCTATGAAAGCTGTGAAAGACTGTTGCCAGTAGTTTGGGTTGCCATACTGTAAATGGGTGAAGGAGTCAAAAAATCTCTTGTAACTGCATTATAAAATGGAGGCGGCTTAAACCTAAAAAGAAAAATGGTTTTCTCTCGAATCCTGGTGCCATTGACTAATGCCCCTTTCCAACTGTGATTGCCAAGTTTTCTCACACACAGATTTAAGAGGTGGACCGTGCCAGGACTGCAAAGTGAAAGGGCACTTTCTCACAACATTTGAAGGAAGAAAAAATGCAAACAGGGGACTCCCGAGAAACAGACAGTAGGAGTAGCAAAAGGCCTAAAAGCCAAGAGAGTTCTCATGAAGAGATCTCCAGCCGCCTGGACGCAGGGCAGCATTACTTCTTTGTGCAAATAGGAACAGGAACTCATTTGAGGAACAGAAACTTTGTGCTCCCCCCTTCTTTACCTGTTTTTTTATTTTTTATTCTGTCAAGCCGGGGTTCTATCTCAACGAGGCTCAGAGTAAAGGAAAAATAAAAACATTACACTTAATTAAGCGGAGCATTGTTCACCAGGTGTTTCTGGTGGAGTGGAGAGCAGTGCTTTCACTTTATATTGAGAAATGGACAATGTTTAATTTGCATGTTTGTAAATCCATGGCACCATGCTTCCAGGAACAACGCACAGCCTACATTAATTAACCCCAAACAGAGTAAAATTGAGGGCACATATTACCGTGCAGTGCGTTAATCAACACTTTGCTTATTCCTGCTGCTACAACATTTTACGTGTGTGGAACTTGAACCCCGCTCTCTTTCCTATAGCATCAGTTTAAGCCAGAATATGGCCTCCATAACTGCCTGAGTCAAATTACTAATTTCACCAAATGAACTTCTCTCTCAAACAGCAGAGAACATATGCGTCAAAATATCTCTCGTCTTAAAGGGAAACGTCACTCTTAAATCAATGTTTGACTGTAAATCTCCCAATAATAAACTAAAAACTACATGCCAATTATAGCATAAATATCTTCTAGGCATCCATCTTCCATCTTGGACAAATCTGCCCAACAGTCTCATTTTGCATCATCAGGGCAGCAGTACTATCAGAGTGGTAATAATACATACCTGAGTCAAAGAGGGGCGCTGTGGTGCACTGAGAGGCGCTGTCACCTCACAACAAGAAGGTATTGAGTTTGAATCCCTGCCAAGGGCCTTTCTTGTGGATTACGCTCATCCTCCCTGTGTCTACATGGTTTCCTCCAGGTACTCTGGTTTCCTCCCGCAGTCCAAAGACATGCAGGTTAGGTTAACTGGAGAGTCTAAATTGTGCTCGGGGTATGAATGTGTGAGTGAATGGTGTGTGGGCTCTGCGATAGATTGATGACCTGTCCAGGGAGTATTCCTGCCTTTCGCCCCATTATGCTGTGACAGGCTCCAGCCCCCCTGCGACTCCGACCAGGAGTAAGCGGTTTAGAAAATGTATGGATGAGTCAAGAAGATGTGTTACGAATGCAGGATGGAACCAGTGAGATATCTTGACAACCATAACTGAGAAATTACAATTTCCTTTAACCTTCCAATTCTGGAGGGTTAATACAATACAATAACAGTCAAGTTACGGCAAAAGTTCCTCGTTAGAGTCAAAACCTCTCAGCAATTCACTGTTCCTTACACGTTGTTTTACAGAGCCCTCTATTGTTTTAGTTTAAAAATGTATTTTACCTTTAATTAACTAGGCAGGTCAGCTGAGACTCAATTATCTTTTGCAGTGATGACTCAGGAAATAAGTGAGGAGCGTGCCACGCCCATTCCAGCACTTCCAAAACCATGGATAAGGACTTACTGGTAGGTTGTGAGAGGGACTGAGGTGGGCTGGGGGTTACATTTAAAACCATCCCTTCTACAGGCATTCACACTGAGCAGTCTAGCAGACTGTATAGTTCAAGGGTCTGAAACCCTGGTCTTGGACAGCCACAGGCTCTGCTGATTTTCAGTGTCACTCAGCACATATTTTATCAATTAAGCAGTTGATCATACATTTAATCCACCCACCTCACTGGTTTCTTGGTGTCTGAAGTTGTGGCTGATTTTAAGGTGAAAATATACACCAGCCACGCCCTTCCAGACCAGGGTTGCATAGCTCAAAAGGGAGCTTAGGGACTGTAAACGAGAGTTTGTTCTCAATTGACCCTCCTGGTTAAATAAAGGTCTATATGTATCTCTGGGCTAGTGAATCTTCCGCTTGTGACACTATAAAATTGAAGAAAATAAATGTCACGCTACATTTTAATAAGGGATAGGTCACTCAAAAATGTATTGACTCATGAAGTAGGTTATGGCTCTGACAGGAGCCTGTGATTTATTCACCTGCCCCATGGGCCCTTGTTCAACTGGTCTGTGGAAACAAATCCCAGCCTCTGTAAAACCAAGGGCTTGGAAAGACACAGCCATGGAAACGGACATTGCAGCATTAGGCTCCCCTCCTGTATAAGCCTACATAATACAGAATTTCCCTGCATAATCTCACCACAACAGCACATCCGTCTGGGCCAGCTCAAAGCGCGCACACACTGAATCCTCCACAGGCAAAATCCTCTTTCCCTTTCAAACCTATGATAAACATATTATTAATGACACACAAAACAAAAAACGGATTTGAACTTCAGCTAAATGGTTGATAGACTGGATGCTTCACAGTGAACAGTCTAAAGGTATCCAGGTGAAATTTTTGGATAGCTGCTTACCAAAAACAAAACTTGCACTGACACCAACTTGAATTTTCCCCACTTTTAATTAAGGTCCATTTTAGTAAAGGCCCCTGTCATGCTGGGTGTGCTTCACTTTTTACTTCCTGCAAGCCCCACAGAATTGATGCAAGTTGCAGAGCACTTCTCTAACCAGGTGGAACACAGGGGTATGTGAGATGCTGAGCTGCAGAGGAGCGAATAGGAGAGCGCCTTATCGTTTCATCAGCATTTTGTTTCGCCAGCGGATTCCTACCCAGCTGCCTCACATGGCCCTCTGAGAAAATGTATAAAAAGATTTTTTTAAAGAGTGCAAAGCCTCAAAAAAAGTACAAAAATAAATAAATAAAAAAACTCTGACTTTCTATCCCTGGAACACAATGCTAGAGGATAAGAACACCTTTGATGGCGGATGCATTTCCATGCTATTTACTGAAGAAGTGAAGATACTGCACCCTCACACGCTGCAGGAAGGCCTGAAACCCCAGTCGGCCATTCGTGCCTTTGTAAGAGTAATGTCCGCTTTTATTTAAGCCTGGCTCTCCCCACTGACCTCACTCTTATTTTCTCAGGGAAATGGGCCTAAATTTATGTAAATGAGGTAATGGAAGCTCCCATTACGGATACCCTGTGGAATGAACAGGCCATTAGAACTCCGATTGGGATGCGATATTCAGTTCTGTCCAGAATGGGCTCCGGATCAGTCCCAAACAGATCGCTGTACATTGTTCTGACTAGAAGAGGGTCTCCCTTGTTGAGGCTGAGGTGCAAGCACCTTGTCAGATTGCTTGAAAGGACTTGAGATGGCGGGGGAGGGGGTTGGGCTCTTTGTTTACCTACAGGGCGCAGTGAAAGAACATGTGCAGATGGCACTTGCGACCGACCAGCGTGAGACGGACTGTTCCCATTAAAACATAATTATAATATCTATTTCGTTTCCCCACGTAAACCCTCTTTGCACTGAGCTGTGAGGAAATTCAATGAGAAAAACAAAGATAATTCTTATACCGTGCTCTTCGACGTCATTAATTGCACAATCCAGGGTGCTTTACGAGAAAATTAAAATTAAGAAAAATAAATAAATAAAATTAGTGAAAAGTCAAAATTGAGGTGACTAGGCACATAAGAAGAGTCAAGAGCAAATTTAAAAGAGCCAGCTGTAGCAACACCTCTGATACGGCTTGGAATGGAATCCCAGATACAAGATGCAGAACAGCTGAAAGCTCGTCCTCCAGGCTGTCTGTAAACGGGCGCAAGGGATCAACAGGAAATCATCAGCCGCTGAACGCAGAGAGCGGCTGGGAACATAACATTTCATGAGATCCCACAAATATGAAGTACCAAGGCCTTGGAGTGCTTTGTAGGTGGTAGGCAACACTCTAAATTAAACCTTGAGAGAGGCAATGAAATTTGTTTCTGTATGTGGGAAAATTTGTGCTCAAGCAACTAAATGATGTCTACAGTATTATTACATGAATCTTAACAAAATCTTATGTTTACATGTGTTTTTGGAGGCTGGACACGCAGTCACAGTAGTACCAGCGATAGTCACGACACCCCATCGGTTCTGGGGCAGATTGGGGGGGGGGTGATTTGTTGACATTGTGATGACAAGTCGTCACATCAGATCAGCATGGCTGCCTGGCAGGTAGACCCCGTTGACACTGCTGTCACCTTCTATCCACTGCTCTCAGCTCACCACCAAGCCCCCATTCTAAAGCCAGACCGGCCGCTGGCCCACACAAACGAAGACGATCACATTTAACAATTATGATTAATGTTCATTCCAAAACTACAAAGCCAAAATTCTAGGTTTTATATTCATTGCAATGAGTGACTGTACTCAAACAATGAAGAAAGATATTTCCCCAACAGGCCTCTAAAAGCTACCTCTGCTTTCCCCCCCCCCAATATCAGCGGGTTTACTGTGGCATTATATCTAATGTGTATTACACTAGTATTAGACTAGTAATACTGCTGGATTCAATGGGAGGGTTTATATCCAATTACTGATGTGAGCAAACAAAAGGCTGCATAGGCTTGTCATTATGCATTATTATACTATACTGATACTCTATACTCTTTTGTTGATAAACTGTTCATTGGATTTCTATATGCATTCAACTGCACAAAATAATAACCTATATTATTGCCCAAGATATACCCAGAATAAAAATGCATTATAAATTAATTACATTAATTTGTAGCAGACAAGTAGAATTTTATAGTTAACAATACCAGTAATAGGTAAATAACCACAAAATAATGTATTTATGACTTGGTGCTTATTCTTATGTTCGTACAAAAAATGGTCAGCTTTACTACTACATTTAGCAAGTATTCAAATTTGGGAAATTCTAATTTGGTATGTGTCAAAGGGAAGGTGAAAGACTGTTCTTGATTAGGGTTGTAGGAGATATTTGCCATCGAACAAAAAAACCTCACGATATCCCCTTTAGAGGGACGGATACAAAAGAGCAGTGTTCTCCGGGCTTGGCCTCCACTTCCTGTTTTTACGTAATGGCCGGGTTTTTATATCATTGTTGAAAATGAAAAAGAACAAAAAAAGAAAAAAATGTCAACGGTTTTGTGAGTCTGTGCCAGCCCCTCTGAAGGCTTTCTGGTGAGGACCTTCACTCACGAGCTGGCCTCTGTGATTCACATGGTGGGTGTCACAGGGGTTCCCCTGGTGCACACTATGCATCCACTAGTGCTGTAAAGGTGCGATTAAGCGGTAAACTAAGTTAGATGCTCATTTTCCTTCCTTCTGAGCTATGCAATAGACTGGATTTTGGCTCATGACAGAGAGAGAGAATGGGGGAGGGAGGGCAAGAGAGAGGGGGAGGGGGATTGATGGAGAGAGACAGAGACAGTGAGGTGGGAGTGGGAGAGGGGGGTGGGAAGAGGAAATGTAAATCATATCTGAGCATTTTCCTGGAAGGAAGCTCTGAGAGAACCCAATGAGGGAGACGAGCTTGGCGGCGGGGGCAGCGGGGGCGGGAGTTCAGCAACCATCAGGGGGCGCCAGACTGATAGGGAGTCAGTCACATGAGTCATCCACAGTGACTGACAAGAACTTTCAAAAAGATCCAAACAAAGCCAACCGTTTTTTCTTCTTCTGGGTACATCACATTCAAATAAATAAATGTAATTCAGTGACAATGCAGGAAATTTAATATATCTTAGCCCTGACCCAATTATTACTCCTGTGTACCTTACAAAAATGGAATATACTGCAATATATTTAAATACAACATAATATTGCAACATTCAATGTAAGAGCAAATTGCAAATGATTGCTAGAATCACTGGCTTTGTACAATTTCACACTTAGCATCAACATGATTTCCAATAGAGAAGCTCAGATTGCATCCTATGGTGGACCAGGTAGAATCAAGTAAACAAGTGGATCAATGGCATTTAGCTGACTGGTAACACGTTCGTCTTTGGAATCTCTGGACGAGTGAGAGGAGCGGGGTTAAAATCTTATCTTGGGCTAGTGAGCTTCTCTCTCACTTGCTACATGGTCACTTATCTCTTTATGCCTCCAAATGTAAGCTGTGTTTGGATGAGAGAATAATGCCTAACATGTAAATGTAATTGCTGTCTGTCAGATACTGCCATCTTTCCAAATTAATGTATTAAAATGTAAATGTACATTGTCCTGAAATATATTTGTGTAATATTTTCCAAAAGGTCTACATATTTAGAACATATTGCAGTATATTACACTTCTGAAAGGGTAGTTATCTCATATTCTCTTATAGATAAACATATCTCTTACGCCCATTGTTCTATACAAGCAACATCACCTGTGTACCATGTTACATTACATTACAATCACTTAGCAGCACTTATCCAGAGCTACGCACAGAAGTGTGGAAATGTCTGTGATACACACTGAGAAACCATCTCAGTTCTGCAGTCAGTTGAGGGTACAGTCTGAAATGGTCCGCACTAATTTGACTTGACCATGGGGCATGACCATTCTACAACCTTTTAGCATGATACTGACCATACATTTAAAACTATACAATATGTTACCTCGTTAATATAATGCTTGTACCCATATGTGCTTGCACACACACACACACACATACACACACACACCCTGGGCCCTGACACATAAGTTTGCATGCACAGACACTCACCCTTTCAGTATGCACACACACAAATACACGTTGTCATGCGCAGACTCACTGGCACACATGCACACACACCGAACCAGCCGGGGTCTAGTCTAGTAGGATGTCAGCGAATGGGAGAGACAGGACAGAGAGGCTGTTCAAAGCTACTCTGTAGAGAGGTTCAACGAGCGTCCGCCCTTGATCGACAATGCACCGTAACTCACAGGCAGCCTCCTGCATACCCATAAATGGCCATGTCTCCGCGGCAACGACTGGCTACCTGTTTCCTGGGCAGTGTTAAAATGCAGAGCACTCCCCTCAGCTGCCCCTCCAGCTCCCACCACAGGAAAAGTCTCATAATCTGGAAGGAAGTTGTCTTCCTGTTTTCCTTCTCAGAGGCTATTCCTATATGGCCCGCTGCGCCAGTTTATCCGGCACATGGAGCAGATTTTGCCCATCCCGAACATCCGGAAGCATCTCAGGCACACGGCAGCCATTCCATTCAGGGTGGGGAGGAGTGGGTGTGGCTACAGAACCTGTGAAGATTCAGTGAAGCGTTTGTAGCGAGCTAGATGCCCTACATACCAAAGGGCATAACAGGCAATAAGTAAGTACGCTACTGCAATGGCAGAGGTGAAGAAGCTACAGCGAAACCAAACAATAAGCATACAGGGTGCGTTCAACAAGCATACAGGGTGCGTTCAACAAGCATACAGGGTGCGTTCAACAAGCATACAGGGTGCGTTCAACAAGCATACAGGGTGCGTTCAACAAGCATACAGGGTGCGTTCAACAAGCATACAGGGTGCGTTCAAGAAGCATACAGGGTGCGTTCAACAAGCATACAGGGTGCGTTCAACAAGCATACAGGGTGCGTTCAACAAGCATACAGGGTGCGTTCAAGAAGCATACAGGGTGCGTTCAACAAGCATACAGGGTGCGTTCAAGAAGCATACAGGGTGCGTTCAACAAGCATACAGGGTGCGTTCAAGAAGCATACAGGGTGCGTTCAAGAAGCAAGAAGAGTCAATCGAGGATTTGCTTTTCCTCGAGGATCACAGATGAAGTTTAGCAAGGGAATGAAAAGTGACACGGAGTTGGCGTGCTTTCTGTTGAACCTGTAAGCAACGTTACCTCTAGCTTGCTACGTTAGGTAGCTAGATGACCAAAGTTAGGTACCTTGAGTGGGCGGGGTTTAGGAGAGAGGGACCTCTTCAATTGTAAACACAGGACCATGGTAAGGCTAAAGATACTGAATAATGCACCTTTGAGATAACCGTTTTTATGGGCAGGTTAAATAGCTTCCATTTATAATATAATTACTGGCACACTAATATAATTCCACATTAGTGTGCCAGCTATAGGACATAATGTTGCATAATGTTTGGCCTCCTGTCATCACAAAACAAGCCCTTTACAGGTAATATCTGTGGATAATTACAGTCAACCAAGGGGTACCAAAGTATTAGTGAGTCTGTTTTAGGGCAATTGTAATATCCTCACCTAGAGGCACATGTGCCCCTAAGTTTTTATTTGGAATGAGAAACATAAAAATGAACACTATCAACAACATATAATATTCTTGTAGGCCCCCATTACCTCAGTCTGCAGTTACCATGGTACCCAGCCCCATGTTATACACTAAAGCCTTCAGTTTAAATAATTACTGATTAAAACCACCAGCTTTACTTTGACCCCATTTTACCAGCGGATGGTTGAGTGGGATGCAACTTTGTGGCCTGGGCTGTGAAATTCAGTAGTGCAGTTTTCTTTATTTTAAACATGATTAGCTGTAGACGATTCCCTTTAGATTTCTAAGCATCAGCAAAGCCAGAATACTTATTAGACTTGATTTGCACAAGCCTCCCAAATGCATTTCGGATCACTCCGGCACATTAATAGAATCTGCCTTTTATCAGCTGGCTATAATTCAGAAATGTGAGGGCAGGCCCTTTTCCCAAACTGACGGGAGCGTATCTGTCTGTTGCAGTGAGCGACAGAGATTCTGTCACACAATTTATTCCCAGGCACTCCGCTGCTCGCAGCTGAGAATGGGGTCACACTGAAAGATTGAGGCAGCTGCGATCATAGATATAGAACCATAGATGAGACATATGTCATAGTTAGTGGCACAATTTTTGGGACCATACCCAGTTAAGATGGTGGCCAGTAACCATGGTATTATATCTATGAGCCAATCATCAGCTATCTGGCTTCTGAGACCCGATTATGACATCACAGTGGGTTTGAAAGTACATGACACTTTGCCACAGACTCCTATTATAGCTGTACCCAGGTAAGATGGCTGCCAAATTGTTCCATTTCAGAATTCCAAATTACTATTACATTACATGATATGTCATATCTATGGTTCTATATCTATGGCTGCAATATCTCTGGTGTTTTCAGATCGGTGCGAAGTTGTGGAAGGTTCACGGAAGGAGCTGGCATAACGTAGGATCCGCAGAGGGCACAAACGCTCTCTCTGCCCGCTCATCTCCCCTTAGTCACCGGACCAGGCTCATGCACCACGAGTTTACCGAGAGAGAGAATGTGCATGTGTGTTTCAACCATTTCAGTCTCTTTCAAGCAAAGCTGTCCCAGTAGTGCGAGCGTTATAATTAGTCATGCTAATAAAGTTCCAATCTGTCTCCTCTGGGAAGTGCAGACCAGAAACCGCGCAGAGCAAGCGCTGCCATGCGCTTCCAGCAGGTTCTGCTTACTTAGCGTTTGCTTTGAAAGGGGAGAGGGGGGAAAATGGCATTTGCTGTGCTGGGCACTGTGGTGTGGATTAGTGTGGCTGCGGGGATGAAGCCTGTAAGGACCGAACAGATAAATGAATAAACATTAATCCATACAGAGACATCTGCATTCTCAAAGTTATGTTAATCCTAAAGGGGTTTGTGTAGAGTCCAACAGGGACAACTAAATGTAGGCTACTCCATTTGTTAAAATTATTCTGAGAGCTGATGTTTTGCTCTGGATGCATACACACACCCTCTCTCTCTCTCTCTCTTTCTCTGCCTCTCCCCCCACCTCCCCTTGCTACTAATGCACACACCTCCAAACACACACACACACACACTTTAGGCATTTAGCTGATGCTCTTATCCATAGCGAATTACAATTAGTGCACAAAAGAAAAGGCCTAGATTCATAAATCACCAATTAATGAGAGTGTAATGGTCGGGCCATAACACACCCACGATAGGTAATCCTTTCTCACAAAAATGTACACTGCTCAAAGAAATTAAGGGAACACTTAATCAACACAGTATAACACCAAACCTCTGGGATATCGTTCTGTCCAGTTAGGAAGCATAAACGATTGTGAATCAATTTCACCTGCTTTGGTGCAAATGAAAGTGACAACAGATGGACAGGAGAGGCAACAGCAAAAGTAAATGGTTTTGCAGGTGGTGGCCACAGACCATTTCTCTCTCCTTATCCTTCTTGACTGATTTTGTTCTAGTTTTGCATTTTGCTAGTGCCCTTGTCACTACTGGTAGCATGAGGCGGTACCTGCAGCCCATTCAGGTTGCACAGGCAGTCCAGCTCCTCCAGGATGGCACATCCATACGTGCCGTCGCAAGAAGGTTTGCTGTGTCTCTCAGTACAGTCCCAAGAGCGTAGAAGAGATACCGAGAGACGGGCAATTACATGAGGAGAGCTGGACAGGGCTGTAGAAGGGCAACAACCCAGCGGCAGGACCAGTATCTGCTCCTTTGTGCGAGGAGGAACAGGAGGAGCACTGCCAGAGCCCTACAAAATGACCTCCAGCGGGCTACTCGTGTGCATGTTTCTGACTAAACTGTCAGAAACAGACTCCATGAGGGTGGAATGAGGGCCCGACGTCCTGTAGTGGGACCTGTGCTCACAGCCCAGCACCGTGCAGCTCGATTGGCATTTGCCAGAGAACGCCAGAATTGGCAGGTTCGCCATTGGTGCCCCGTTCTCTTCACAGATGAGAGCAGGTTCACACTGAACATGTGACAGATGTGACGTCTGGAGACGCCGTGGCGAATGTTATGCTGCCTGCAACATCATCCAGCATGACCAGTTTGGCTAAATTGACTTGGTGTTATACTGTGATGATTAAGTGTTCCCTTCATTTTTTTGAGCAGTGTATATGTGGAAGAGTTTTTTTTTTCTTTTTAGGAGAGACAGGAGAAGATGTGGAAGAGGGCGATGGTAATCAGGGTGCAGAAGGGGAGCAGAGGTATTTCCTGAATAGGTTATGCTGGAAGGTAGGGAGGGACTCCGCTGTCCTGACTGAGATGGGCAGGTGATTCCACCATTGGGGAGCCAATTGTGGAAAGCTATTATAAAAAACACATTCCAAATTTGGGGGGGTACAAATTACAGGTAAAAATAACAAAAATATATTAATCTACCAATAAAAAAAACCTTTCTTTTCCAGCATTCACAGTCGTCTCTATGTCCTGCAACAGCTGCCCCAAGCACACTGGCTCATGTGTCTTTCCCATTACGGTAGAAAATGCTCAGCAAACAGACCTTAAAAATGCACCTTCCTCATTAGCCAATGAGTAAGACAGAGGTTAGGAACTTTCTTGAAGCTCTTCTCATTATATAAGTTGAATTTGACAGCGGGGGCAAGCGAGCACGGTGTGGACAGACATAAGAAAAAGGCCTGTTCAGCCTGCCTTCTCCACAGAGATAAATATATACAAAGCAAACGAGTCCAGCAGCAGAGGCCTGCTTACATACACAAACAAATCAAGGGAAGCCAAGAAGAAGAAAATACAGCCTGTTCTGTACACCGTGCAGAAAATAGCTCACATCAGTCCAAAAGCTTATTGCCAGCTACTGATCTTTAGTGTACCACTCAGAGGGAGGCGAGGAAGAGAGAAGGAGAAAATACAAGACATCAGGCATTGGCAGGCACAACAGCTGCTCTCTGTGTGGGGAAAACAAGTGTCTTTGAAAACACGGAAGCATGAGACGGTCAACGCATCCGTATCTAGCAAGAACGCAGACATTCCTTAACTTGCTTCAAAGTCCTTGTTATTTTATTGATGTGCTTAAAGGATCAATGGGGGGAGGCTGCTATATTTGTTGCTATACGCATCAGATCAGATAGCAGGCTTGTGTTGAGCTTTGAGATTCTGTGCCAGTGTTCGTATATCAGTGTTCAACATCTTTACTAAAGGATGCCTGCCACAGGCAAACGTTTCCCACAATGCATCTCTACGCAGTCCTATCCCTCCCAGACCAATGTGTGTAGATGCCTGCTTATAATAAATATGCATAGCTACAGTGCCCACCAGACTGGTTGGCAGCCTCAATATGAGCAAAACATGCAGGATTAGATTCAGTTTATTGCTTATCAAAATTCTATGCTCAGAAAAATTTGAAGATTATATGGTTTAATTGTGACACCACTAATCAGAGGAAAGGCCCATCTTAATTTTTATCTTGAAGATGTGTGTCACAATTATTGCCATGCCTGTATTTAGTGCTTTGTGCATGCTCTCTTGGTCAAGATAACAGCACTGAGTCTTCTCTTCTCCTGTAATGTTTGATGAGGTTGAGGACACATGGCAAGGGGCTTGAAACTATACCTCCATATGAAATCTCTCCAGATCATTCAGAATCCTTGGTCCTCGCTTGTGGACTCTCCTGTTCAGCTCACCACACAGGTTTTCAATAGGGTACATGTCAGGGGACTGGGATGGCCATTTCAAAACCATGATTCTGTGGTCAGTGAACCTTTTTTGTATAGATTTTGAGGAATGCTTTGGATCATTGTCCTACTGGAAGATCCAAATATAATCCAATTTTAGCCTTCTGGCAGAGGCAGCCAGAATTTGGTCTAAAATATCCTGGTATTTGATGGAATCCATGATGTCATGTGTCCTAACAAGGTTCCCAGAGCATTTGGAGGAAAAATAGCGGGGATAAGGCTCTTTTCTGCATAACTATTCCTCTTATTACGCCAAACTCTCCTTTGATATCTATTGCCAAAAAGCTAATTTTTCATCTCGTCTGACCAAAGCACCCAGTTCCAATCTAAATTCCGGTGACATTTAGCAAACTCCATGTTTGCGATATGATGACATCAGAGGCTTTCTTCTGGCGAGCCTTCTAAAGCTTGTTGGTAAAAAGGTGGCGTCTAATTGTACTTTTGGAGACTTGACCCCAGGATGCAACTTCTGCGATTCTCAAACTGTGATTCTTGGAGAAATTTCCCAAACCAACCTCCTCACTGTGCATGGGGGCAAAGTACAGTTGCATCCTCAATAAACATAAAAAAACAAATAAATAATTAAATAATATCACAAGTTTGGAAAGAGTTTTGCCCAATTTCTTTCACACACTGCTTGCAAAGTGAGAGAGGAGAGGGTAAATAGTGGACAGGGGACTGGGGGCAGGGAACTGGGATCACATTCGGTCACAGCCTAAGGGGTTTTAGCATGTGTCACCTCATATTTATACCCTAGTGAAACAGAAAGTTGAGAATGACCACATAATAGTTCCTAAAAACTCAGGTGTGCTTAAAAAAGTAAATTATGAATGGGAATATACTTCAATTGGGTTTTGTTTGTAACTATTTCTAGCGTTGCCAATAATTGTGACATGTTTTTTTGAGAAAATATAATTTTTAATGAGTTAATGATGAATGAATAATTTTACCTAAATTACATGCTGATGATTAGATGTTTCTCATATTTCGAGTGTAAGGTCATGCTGATAAATGCCGAAAACATTTTCAATCACCTTTTTTGCACATATTTCCCAGGGTTGCCAATAATTTTAATGACTCGTGGGAAGTAAGCTAACACTGTGCAGATGCAGACCCGGATAAAGTCTGAAGTTTTGATCCGTCCAAAAAATAACTTTTTTTCCGTTTCAATAATCAAAGAGCCAAGAGCATGTCTAACTATTATTCAGATAGATACTCTGGCCCCCAGGAAGAGCCAGTTGAAGAAGTGTGGGTTAGCCATTCCGAGGATGACGAGAAGAACTGTGTGCCAGCTGGCTCTCCCAGGCATGGACATACCGAGCAGAAGAAGGCTGGGATTAGCATGAAATGGCACTGCGTGTATTCACCACTGAGGGGACCCCTAGCACCGGGCACGTGGCAAGGGCGTCCTGCCTCTCTTTCTGACCACACCCCAAAACACCAAAAGCACACAACATGGTTCCACACTGTCATAAACAAGACATCAGCACTGACCCTCTATATTAAACCCGACAGTCACCACCTATGTTCCATACTCTAAGATAGTGCTTATTCTAAGTGCTTATTCTAAGTGCTTATTCTTGGAGAGCCGCAGGGCATGCAGGCGTGTTTGTTGTTAATCAGCATTTAATCAATTAATGCAGCTTATTACACATTTAACTAGAACTCATCCTGTATTTAACTAGAACTCATAATTCATCCCGTAACCCATGATACAGGATGAAAGTAACTACAATTCTACGATTCTGTTCAAGCCAGACCTTAGACCATGCGCCGGTCATCTCCTGTCTGGACGACTGAAACTCCCTCCTTGCTGGCCTTCTTTCCTCATCACGCCCCTTCTCATCTCCCTCCACTGGCTCCTATATCAGCCCCTTCTCATCTCCCTCCACTGGCTCCTATATCAGCCCCTTCTCATCTCCCTCCACTGGCTCCTATATCAGCCCCTTCTCATCTCCCTCCACTGGCTCCTATATCAGCCCCTTCTCATCTCCCTCCACTGGCTCCTATATCAGCCCCTTCTCATCTCCCTCCACTGGCTCCTATATCAGCCCCTTCTCATCTCCCTCCACTGGCTCCTATATCAGCCCCTTCTCATCTCCCTCCACTGGCTCCTATATCAGCCCCTTCTCATCTCCCTCCACTGGCTCCTATATCAGCCCCTTCTCATCTCCCTCCACTGGCTCCTATATCAGCCCCTTCTCATCTCCCTCCACTGGCTCCTATATCAGCTTGCATCACATTTGAAACCTTGGTGGAAGCCTATCAGGCAGCAATAGGGACAGCTCCATCATATCATCAGACCCTATACACCTCCCAGACCTCTCTATTCTGCTACCTTGCCACATCTGGCACCCGACGCCTCCCTCACAGACCCATGTACCTGCACCTCCAGGACACGCCTCCTGTCTGCTCTGGCCCTGTGGTGGTGGAATGAGCTTCCCACTGCGATCAGGACAGCAGAAACCCTGCCCATCTTACGATGCAGATTGAAGATTTGCACCATCTCTTCAGATTGCACCATGGCTTCTCTGAACCCCTTTGGATATCCTTACTTTCTTATTTTCTTTGTTCTTTCATTCTTTAGTACTTTATTTTGTTACAACACAAACAGTTGTTTGCTTGGTTTACATTAATGATGCACTTTTAGATTATAAATGGGCCTCTGTGCCTTCTGGGTGATACTGCATTTATGTATTCCTGAGAGTACATAAAAAGTGTACCTCTAAAAATGTATTTGGTGCATTTTGTTCTCACAATGGAGATTTATAAATGATTAGTATGTTCCAACCAAACACTTTTTGGGGCTGTATTTCCTCACAGAATGACCCTGTGTGCCTTTTAGAAAGAAGAAATTCCCAGAAATGTGTTCAGCACTCACAGTTCTGAACCTAGCAAGTCCTTGCAGAGACAAATGTTATTGCTGAAATCCTTTTAGGCATGCAAAATAAATAATAATCTTTGACATTAGATATGCTATGCTGTAGGATAGATTGGGAAGCAGGCATTAATTCTGAATCAACGGCAGCATTATAAAAGTAGCTGGAATGCAATTAAGTGAATGATTGCCTTGCTGAGATAGAGTGTGCTGGTGTGGGTGTCAGAGAAGTGCGCAATGCTTTTTATTGCAGGCGACTCATCACCAAATCTCCACATCCATATCAACGCGCTCTGCCTAATGAACAGATATCTGTTTACGTGTAGGCTTTCTATCAAACACACCACATATCAGAGCCCTCCAATGGATTACATTACATTGTTTACTTGCCTTAACTGACACTGGTATCCATGCCAACATACCCATTTGACAGAGCTGAATATCTCATTGAATAAACCGGTAGAACAGGAGGCAATACTCAGTTGTTAGACCGAGGATTGGAACCGGCAACCCCCAGGGAAGGAGTTCCCTGTAAACTCTGCACTGCAAAGGTCTTGATTGGAAAGTTTTTTGTTTTTATTCAGAAAGTGCAGTACAGTTTAAGGCATTTTAGGTACAAACTGCCTCGACAAGAAGCATCTGAGCTATCACTTTAACACTTAACATTGGTGCTGGCTTTAAGAAACAAGACTTCTTCTGTCATTTTTCTCAATTGGAAAAAAAGGTTTACAGAAATATGTTTTATATTCTTAAAATAAAACCAAAAACTCCGCCTCCCCACTCATCCCACACCTGGAGACCACTATGGAAGTTGCCTCCATCCGTACAGCAACACCCCCCCACCCCACCCCGTTCCCTGACAACCTGACATTTTCCAGAAACCAGAAAGCAGACAGAAAAACAAGGTGTGAGGAAGCAATTAAATCTAACAAGCCATGGGTGAAAGAGCCTCACTGTTTTTTGACAGGAAGGGGCTCTGATTTATTTATTTGGCAGGTTTTGGGGCCAGAAAAAATCTGGGTGCAAAATTAATGAGTGAGGAACTGAATGAGTGAGGGGGTGAATTAATGGATGAACTGAGGCCAAATGGCTTCATGATTCTCAGTAAGAGTCATTGACATTGCAGACAGGGTTTGTTTCTGCAGGATTTAAGTAAGCTGATAATGTATGGACGCTAAAGTTATGTGACCAGCAATCCATATGAATGGTTATTAACTAGGCAGGAAAGTGCTCTGGCCCCATATTCTTAAAACGTCTCAAGCAGAACTGCTGATCTAGGATCAGCTTAGCTGTTTAGCTCATAATGGGTAAGATATGAAAAACACTTATCGGAAAACCAGGATATGAACAGGGGAAACCTGATCCTAGATCAGCATTCACAGTCTGAGACGCATTATGATTACAGGCCCTTGAACCCAGCGCTCGGTACTGTACCTGCCGTGGGAACCTGTCTGACATTAAGAGTCCAAGGTCAGAAGCCCACCTGTGAGCGCTGGCTCGGCAGGCAGCTCTGAGTGAGTTTGGCCCCGCCTCCCTTTCAAAAGAGCTGCAGCTGGTGAGGGCCAGTGCCTCAGTGCAAGACAGAGGGTCATGTGACCAAACCGCAGGCTGTTACTCAGCCCCCTGAATGGCTCTCTGTCTTTCTTTTAGTTTTTTTTCTCACATAATTTTCTTCCTAGTCCATTCTCTGCTGGAACACGTAACCATGCAGATGACAAAACATCACTTCTGAAGACACAACACCCAGTACTGAGGTAATAAACAAGATAAAGATAAAGATTCAAAAACAAGATTTTTTAAAATCACCACTCATTGTTGAGAGGGGGTGGTTTACAAGTTTCCCTTGGAAATAGAATATACAGCAATATTCTGCTATATATATAAATAAATAAATATATATATATATATATATATATATATATGATATAAAAAAGATATATGGACAAATATACAAAATTATCACAGCTTCCAGATATTGCAATATCTTTTTTCAAAATACTTTCTGAGGAAATAATTATATTCATCATTAAATGTGGGTGTTAGTACAACTCTTACTTTCAAAAGCAGCAAGCCATGTACATGGGGAAAAATCCTCTGTAATCCTTTTAAAAATGTGATTGGTTATCAAGAATCATAACAATAAATAATGTGTTGATCAGCCACCTGATGAGCCTTAATTTTCCTCCCTGTACTTCCTGTCCTTTGCTCCTCGGAAACCGCCTATTTGGCGATCTAAGGAGTGGGAGGGCATGCTTCCTTTCACATGGAATGCGGCAGTTTAGCTCTGAGCCAACCTACTATTCTGGGATTCCTGGGATTAACCAATTAAATACTTCCTTTGGAACTGTTGGGAGAGACTCATGGATGAAGCCTGGGCCTTCTGAGGAGGTGGCGGAACGGGCTCAGAGCAACCCCCAAATTACCTTTGCTCAAAAAGCCTTGCCCGGCGACATGCTGGTTTAAACAGTCATGGGCTTGCCATCCTCCAGTACTGTGGTGCATCATGTGACAGGTCTAGACGGCCTAGGGAATGCCCAGGGCTACTTAGATAAGTCACACGTGCACGTGCACGTACACCAAGATTTACTCATTTACTCATTTAGACATTGAAAAAATAATAATAAAAAAAAGAACCTTAGTGTCCCTCCCTCCCTGTTGAGCCCTTAAAGACAGAGAACTTCACATCTCAAGAGACATGAAACGGGCTGACTGACAACAAAACAAAGTCTCAGAAAGCAGCTGTTCTTTAACGTGGGCTGCGCTGGACGTGGAATGACGGCTGCCCATCTCATGGCCCTCTGTTGCTTCATTTGCCTGAGTGTTGAGACTAGTCTATTTATCCAGCCCATTATCTAAACCAAGCAGCTCAAATATTTGCGGTAAACAGCCAATATTCTGTGTGTGCATGTGTGAGAGAGAGAGAGTGTGTGTGTGTGTGTGTGTGTGTGTGAGAGAGAGAAAGAGAGAGAGAGAGAGTGTGTGTGTGTGTGTGTGAGAGAGAGAAATAGAGAGAGAAAGTGTGTGTGTGTGAGTGTGTGAGAGAAAGAGAGAGTGCGTGTGTGTGTGTGAGAGAGAGAAAGAGAAAGAGTGTGCGTGTGTGTGAGAGAGAGAAAGAGAGAGAGTGTGTGTGTGTGTGTATGAGAAAGAGAAAAAGAGAGAGAGTGTGTGTGTGTGTGAGAGAGAGAGAAAGTATGTGTGTGTTTGAGAGAGAAAGAGAGAGAGTGTGTGTGTGTGTGTGTGTGAGAGAGAGAGAGAGAGAGTGTGTGTGTGTGTGTGTGTGAGTGAGAGAGAGCAAGAGAGAGAGTGTGTGTGTGTGTGTGTGAAAGAGAGAGAGTGTGTGTGTGTGTGTGTGTGTCTGTGTGTGTGGGGGGGGGGGGTGTCATTAGGTGATTTGTGTAGTCAGCAAAAAAATGTGACCTTTTAATTAGGCATCAGTTTGATCTGCATTTAATAATGCATGTCCTCTGTTAAGTCATATTATATTCTGTTATGACTTTTAGATGACTGATTAAATGATTGAGGTAATTAAATACTTAGAAGTTGGGATGAAATCCCAAAATGGACTGGCTGTTGCGGTGCACTTCTGTCATGTTCTGTTACACACTGCAGCTCTGTTTCTCCAACAACACACAAGACGAGCAGCTCAAGCACACTTCACACTTTCAGCCACATTGTCACTCGCAACATGAACACGACTTCCTGCAACATACCCGTGTCGCCGATCTTCAGAACAATGCTTCCAACCCCTCTGGGTCAAAAGTTTGGAAACAAAATACAATGTTTTACTGAAGCACAGTACAATCTTATCCAAAAAGGGTCCGTGCGAGTGCAAGCCTCTGTTCTACCCCAGCACTACAACACCTGATTCAAACAAAACAACTAATCATGGTCTTCAATAAAGATGTTGATTAGTTGAATCAGATGCGTAAATGCCGGGATAGAAACCCCCACTCGCCTGGTGTCCCAGGTCTAAATACATTGTTGATTAGAGGGGACAATGAATATATGCAGTTTTGTTAGCAGCTATTCATTATCTTTACATTTTGACTTCAGGTGAAAAGAGAGAAGATTCACGGGCAAGCCGGGTAAGGCTGAAAACAGTGGTGGATAGTACAACAAAGTAGCAGCAGACCAGACACACTTCAGCCATTACATTACATTACAGGCATTAAGCAGACGCTCAAATCCAGAGCTACTTATGCATTTTTTACATATTATCCATTTATACAGCTGGATATACTGAATATACTGAAGCCATTCAGGTTAAGTACCTTGCTCAGGTTAAGTCCTACCTGGGAATCGAACCTGCAACCTTTTACAAGTCCTTAACCATTATACTACACTGCCGCCAAGCTATTATACCATAGGGACAGAACAGGGGCTCAACAGACAGTGCAAAGATATACGAAAAAGAGTCTTAACCGGGGTAACCCAAGAAAAAGCAGACACCTTGTTCATTACATGTGATAAATATTTGTTAAGCTCTTAAACTCAGTATTACTCTGGAGCACTCTCTCCTTTTGTTTGGTTAATCTCATTCGAAGCCGACCCCTATAAGGATTCTTTTCATGTTGTTTTATGGTGTTCCGTTTTCTTCCCTTTTTTTCTCAAACAGCTGCACAGGCGATGCACTGGCCGGGATACAAGATGCTAGAATAATCCGCACCCGTTATGAAGCATACCCAAAATACCCACTTCCAGCCGGACCCGACGTTATGAAGCACAGCCAAAATACCCACTTCCAGCCGGACCCGACGTTATGAAGCACAGCCAAAATACCCACTTCCAGCCGGACCCGACGTTATGAAGCACACCCAAAATACCCACTTCCAGCCGGACCCGACGTTATGAAGCCCACCCAAAATACCCACTTCCAGCCGGACCCCACGTTATGAAGCACAGCCAAAATACCCACTTCCAGCCGGACCCGACGTTATGAAGCACAGCCAAAATACCCACTTCCAGCCGGACCCGACGTTATGAAGCACACCCAAAATACCCACTTCCAACCGGACCCGACGTTATGAAGCCCACCCAAAATACCCACTTCCAGCCGGACCCGACGTTATGAAGCACAGCCAAAATACCCACTTCCAGCCGGACCCGACGTTATGAAGCCCACCCAAAATACCCACTTCCAGCCGGACCCGACGTTATGAAGCACAGCCAAAATACCCACTTCCAGCCGGACCCGACGTTATGAAGCCCACCCAAAATACCCACTTCCAGCCGGACCCGACGTTATGAAGCACACCCAAAATACCCACTTCCAGCCGGACCCGACGTTATGAAGCACACCCAAAATACCCACTTCCAGCCGGACCCGACGTTATGAAGCACACCCAAAATACCCACTTCCAGCCGGACCCGACGTTATGAAGCCCACCCAAAATACCCACTTCCAGCCGGACCCCACGTTATGAAGCACAGCCAAAATACCCACTTCCAGCCGGACCCGACGTTATGAAGCCCACCCAAAATACCCACTTCCAGCCGGACCCGACGTTATGAAGCACAGCCAAAATACCCACTTCCAGCCGGACCCGACGTTATGAAGCACACCCAAAATACCCACTTCCAGCCGGACCCGACGTTATGAAGCACACCCAAAATACCCACTTCCAGCCGGACCCGACGTTATGAAGCACACCCAAAATACCCACTTCCAGCCGGACCCGACGTTATGAAGCCCACCCAAAATACCCACTTCCAGCCGGACCCGACGTTATGAAGCCCACCCAAAATACCCACTTCCAGCCGGACCCGACGTTATGAAGCCCACCCAAAATACCCACTTCCAGCCGGACCCGACGTTATGAAGCACACCCAAAATACCCACTTCCAACCGGACCCGACGTTATGAAGCACAGCCAAAATACCCACTTCCAGCCGGACCCGACGTTATGAAGCACACCCAAAATACCCACTTCCAACCGGACCCCACGTTATGAAGCCCACCCAAAATACCCACTTCCAGCCGGACCCGACGTTATGAAGCACAGCCAAAATACCCACTTCCAGCCGGACCCGACGTTATGAAGCACAGCCAAAATACCCACTTCCAGCCGGACCCGACGTTATGAAGCACAGCCAAAATACCCACTTCCAGCCGGACCCGACGTTATGAAGCCGACCCAAAATACCCACTTCCAGCCGGACCCCACGTTATGAAGCACAGCCAAAATACCCACTTCCAGCCGGACCCGATGTTATGAAGCACAGTGCTTTCTGATCCCCTCCTCCACTGCTGAAGAACTGCAGATGCTCTGAATCAAACCTCTCCGCTTGCACTGTTCAAGCTCTGACCCTGTAACTACAGCGACTGCTCTTTCTTGCTCCGATGTCCAGATCCAGCGGCAGCACCACCAAGCCAGAGAAAACAAGACACACAAATTTAATATATGGAAACTTCATATGTTTGTGGTGGGACTGAAGAAGTACTTTATTGTTGGTTTCTTTCAGTTGAAGTCGACAAACCATTGGATAATCAAGTGGAACAGCTATTTATAAGGGTGCATCCTTTGATCCAATTGGTTTTAATTCGGGAATACAGCATACAATTGAACAATAAATAAAGTGAAACTGAAAAGTAAATTACGCAAGCGGCCAGTGGCCTTCATAGAGCCATCATCAGGATAGTAAAACAGGACAGAACTTGGAAACCGTGCTCCTCTTATCAATAGCCTTCACCTACAATGCACTTCCCATAGAGACTGACTGAATGACGAGTGTAGCACAGATCTGTCTCCATGTGGAAGACCTCTGAAACACTGGTTATATGTTTGAGTCCCAGTTATGGAACTTCTATTGCAAGTTATTAAACTAGATATGCTTCAGTAGGTACAGCTCTACACTTACATAACCAAACCTAAGCTTTGTAACCCACAAAAAATAAGGCCATTTACCATGTGCATGAATGCATTTCAAAATACATATATTAATATAAACAAATGAGCGAGAGCTTAACTTTTTGATTATCATAATAAATTCAATATCAATAATTAATTATTGTCATTTTGTTCATGCAAATCTGCACATATGGGAAGTTTTTCATTGCAAAATTCCATTCTGTAAAATAGTGAGTCGTTAAATGTGTGTATGTGTGTGTGTGTGTGTGTGTGGTATATTACACTGTCCTTTATATTTTTATGGGCATAGTAAAATAACATCTTCTGAATCTCTTCTATTTTGTATCTCACGCATGGTACATTTTGGCACACAATGCTCTTTCCATTTAGGTGGAGAACTAAAAGGGTGCATCAATGGGAGTGGCTGGAATAACTTTCAGGCATATATAAGCTGCCTGTTTCATGACAAGCCCCTGTGCAGGAAAAGGCAGGAACCAGGGGTACGGACAGGCACAGCCCTGGTGGACAGCCAACCATCTGCTGCAGAGATTGGCCATGATGAAAGCCTGTTCCTGTGCTCTCTGTACAAACACAGACAGGGCTGGTAACTAAAGTGGGCCTCGGTCAAACTCTGGCTCACTGCAAAACATCTCCTCCTCCGCAAATTTATGGGCAGAGATGTTTCCTGCTTTAGCCGTTTCATTAGGCTTCCTCCCTTAACTTAGCTTTGTTGTTATGGAGCTCTTCAACCACACAGATATTATTTCCATTGATTTATATATATATAATTTTTTTTTACAGCTCAGAACGTGCTCCCCTCCAGGAAATCTCACAGGTCTACACTTATTTAGCCATATATTTTTGCTAGTGTAGTTCTTAAGCTCATTACTGAAGACGACAACGGCAAGAACCGTTCAGTGATGCAAACTCATTATGCCGCAAAAGGAAAAATGTACCCAAACAACTGTTATAAAACACAGTGCCCTCGAGTATGTGAACAACCTGTTTTCAAAATCTGGAATACAGTACAGCTTTGTGTCCGGAGATACAAAAATCAAGCTGTTTTTCCACAGAAATTGTTCAATAAGTACACAATAAAGCCTTTGTCGACATTAAAAACATGCTGATATGACCTTACAAAGCACAAATCTGTACCAAGTAGGAATGGCAGACAACAGAAGAAATACTTGACATTGTTTTGCCCAGCTTTCTATAAAACTACTATGTTTTGTTGAGAGACAGAGAGAAAGAGCAAGTGAGAGAAATAGGTTAACATCATATATTATTACTGTCATGCATGGCTCTCTGTCACACACAGCAGTCATAGCAGATACGAGTGAAGCCACCTCAAAGTTTAGGTGTTTTTCACTTGTCACTGCATGCTGATGTGTCACTCTGAACTTTCCCACAACTATTCCAAATATCCGTCATAACAGAACCATTCATCTGGTATTTCAATGGCATGAATTACATGCCTCTCAAAGATAATGCGCCCACACCTAGTTAATCCAAGGAGACACAGAAATACAGGGATCTGATAAAATAATAAGGATTATTGACCACAAATACAACCCTTGGAATTGCACTTGCAAAAACTTTTCATTCATCTTTCACAGATGTCATGGCAAATGTTTTTGTTTTTTTGGTTTACAAAGTAAGTGCTGAAGTGATGTGCATAAGAACAACTTGTTAGATGTCCGGTTCTGTATAAGATTTACATAAACTGAAGGCTAATTCAGTCACTAGACAAAAGGGGCTCAATAAAGCAGATGTATTATCTGAGAACTGGTAATGTTTATAAGGAATATAAGTAGTTCTGGAGAGGGAATGCACCAATCAAATGTAGCTATCGCTTAACATGGAAATTACTCAAAGAAAAAAAGTGTCGGTTATCGCTAATGTTTGTTACCCAAAGGCTTCCATTATTTACAAGCTCATTCAAATTCCATCACCTGATATAAAAAATGTATATGGTTTAAATGAGAAATATTTTCATATAGTCCGAAGCAGCTGTCTCCTGCAAATCCCCTGGCGTCCATTGTAATCACACCACCATAAGCTGTTGGACAAAAAGATGGATTCTTTCCCTTTCCTTCACAGCTGTGGTTCATTGCACAAACTAAAATACAGAAAAACGCCACACAAAAACCTAAACAGGGGGATACCGCACTACTGTTCAATGGGTCCTGGTCTGAAAGGTTGCCATCATAACTGTTCAAAAATCTGCATCCGCATAAACAGCTTCAAAATGCTCCAGCGTAAAGAATGAATGAATAATGGCTCAGAAATGTCTGAGGCCATTTCCTCTTCCACTTACTGGAACACTGCAGGTCTTTTCTAAACTGCCTGAATGATCCCAGCCGCACATTAAAGGGATACTTCATGTTCTGGCTTCTTTTTATTTTACTTATATTTTTATATTAGTATATAGTACAGAGGTGTTGTGCTTCCAGCAGCTAAACATATGAACAGATACATTTTATAGCATTTAGTCATCAGTTGAGTTTTGAATGACGTTGAATGAAGTTGCATACTTTTTTGGTTTTGACTGTGAACAAGCACACCAAGAAAAGCAGTGCCCAGATGAAAGCAGAACATTCATATTAGAACAATCATTCAAAAGACACCGTGTAATGGTAGTTAGCTGGCTATCCACCATTATGTGCTTCCATCACATTACATTACTGTCACTTAGCAGATTTAAGACTAAGATTAACAATAATCAAGTTAAATTCATTGTGGACAGAAAGAGCAAGAATTAGCGGAATGTGTTTTATTGCCATATCAGCAGTCTTTGCTGTCTGACTTAATGATTATTAAAGATGTGAGTTTGCTTTAAGCTGAACATGGTTAAAACAACCCCCAAACTCTAAGCTGGAAGACATAGCACCCGGCTCAGGCACATACGTTAGGCATAGGCCAGACCTCATGGCCAATGGTGGCTAAGTGCATCCAGACCCACCGAGTGGTGCTTCCGCCATTAATATGGAGAACCAGAGAGGGCAGTGTGTCAATACCTGAGACATGAAAAGGTCGACCTGCATCTGGCTGAATGGAGCCCCAATCTGTTTCACCCTCTGAAAGTGGAAACGCCACTTTGGGATGTGTGGACCTCCTCGAGACAGGAGATCCATTTACCCAATTCTGGGAGGGTCTCAGATGGAGGAGGCCTATGGATGCAGCGGACGTCATGAGACCCAAGGCCGTCTGTCAGTGATGAAGGCTCAGACTGTGATGGGGGTGGGAAAGAACTGGTTAGAGAGAGTGGTGAGCCTCTCGTCTGAGACGTGCCTTAATTCCCTTAATCCAGTTGCTCTTTTCCTTTTTTAGGGTAAGACCCCGGCAGCAACATAGGTGGTCTATTACTGTGTTGCTGGGGTCTACCCTAAACATAGACTTCCACCAGCAGGAAGTCACTGAAGTCATTCAGGATGCACAACCCTCGAAGCTGCAAGGGGATGATCATAGCATCCATGCATACTGAGTGTGCAGGGGGCCAGGAAGAGGCCAAATTTATAAGTGCAGATTTGGTACTTGAAGCCTAGAAATGGCCAAAATCTGGGGGAAAATGGAGATGTGATGTTGGTGGATGAGACTTACAGCTCAGAATGGAACGTAGATGCTTCTTCAGGGACTGCGTGCATGCTATGAGCAGACTGGTGCCTTTGCTTTAGACCACTGGTGTGACTCACACATATGCACCCCTAATTAAGCCCATACAAACTGATGGGAATGGGCACAGACACTTAGCACTTACCATATCTATTGTATGAAGAAAGCTGTGAGAATTTGCTTATCTAGTATAGTCTTTACAGTGAAAGGAAGTGATGTTAGTCACGTTATACATTATTTGTGTAGCTAAGTAACAGAGCACAGTATAGGCTATCAGTCACATAAACAGAGAAACTAAATGGCGGACTCCTTATCCTTTATCATAATTCATCATTCATGATTCCCATTCTGAAGTGACAGGGAACCAATCATTTTAGTTTAGAATTTAGATTTTTTTTTGCTGTATTTTAAAATAGTTTTTAATCTCATCAGTGACCTAATTTGGAATAAGCACTACTGCAACATTCATCAGCTTAATTTAATTCTGGTGTATCATCATAAACTATCATAAATTAGTAGAAAATATGTACTCTAAGAACAATGTTATATACAGCAGGCATTTTACACGGTTCATTGTAGGGCAAGTATTTGAGAATATTTGATTCAAATTGGTAATTGAAGGCTAAAATTGTATTTTACAGAAGTAATTGAAAATCCTTCAAGTTCATTTGGACAGAATCTGATTTTGGACTGATTGTTTGGGGCATTGTATTCCAAATATTCACATACACATACAATTGCATTTTCAAATACAAATATTTAAGTGCTCACATATTTGACTTTGTCTTGATAGTACTTACCACTATAAGGTTAGAAGTTTTAAACCACTGGAACAGCGTTCTACCTGCCTGGTAGTGTCTCCACACACAGTGAGGCAGATGGTTTGGGACGCAAAGAAGAACTCAACAAGCACAGTTGGAGATCTACTAAACTTGCTTGCCTGTTGGGGACACAAAACCTACAAATCCAGGCCAATAAGCTTTTTGATAAAGGCAGTGCTTGCAGTGGACAAGAATAAGTTCAGGAACTAGGGTGACCAAATGAGAAAGGAATAAAATCAAGACCACTCCATGATGGAGCTGCAGTTTGAAATCACAGACGGGGGGGGGGGTAGTTGCGATTGTGGACCGGGGGGGTGGGGTAGTTGAGACCACGGACCAGGGAGGGCCGGGACGATGTACATAGAACTTATGAGAAGTAGCGGAACCCAGACAGCTCGCTCGCTCTAACCCAGATAGCTCGCTCGCTCTAACCCAGGCGGCTCGCTCGCTCTAACCCAGATAGCTTGCTCGCTCTAACCCAGGCGGCATTGAACCTAAACAGAGAAAATATTTGATCCAGCCGTCCTGGTCTTGCCACGGAGGGCCATGCTATTCAGAAGTGCTACAGGAGTTCCTTTGTTGCCGGATGTGGGAAAAACATGCAATGGATTCTAAAATAAGAACAGGAAGGAAACTGGGGTTGGGTGGCAATGAGGAGGGAGGCGGTGCAATGGAGAATCTGAGAGAAAGGAATGCACTCTTCCCTTTCCCTCTCTCTTCTCTCTCTCCCTCTCTTTGTGTCCCTCTCTCTTCTCTCTCTCCCTCTCTTTCTCCCTCTTTGTGTCCCTCTCTTCTCTCTCTCCCTCTCTGTGTCCCTCTCTTCTCTCCCTCCCTTTCTGTGTCCCTCTCTCTTCTGTCTCTCCCTCTCTTTGTGTCCCTCTCTTCTCTCTCCCTCTCTTTGTGTCCCTCTCTCTTCTCTTTCTCCCTCTTTGTGTCCCTCTCTTCTCTCTCTCCCTCTCTGTGTCCCTCTCTTCTCTCCCTCCCTTTCTGTGTCCCTCTCTCTTCTGTCTCTCTCTCTCTTTGTGTCCCTCTCTTCTCTCTCCCTCTCTTTGTGTCCCTCTCCTCTCTCTCCCGTTGTGTCCCTTTCTTCTCGCTCCCTTTCTTCTCTCCCTGTGCCTCGCTGTCTCTCTTTACTCTCTCACACACATACAGTGCATACATACACAGACATACACACACACACATGCACATTAATGCATGCACACAGACACTCTCTTTCCCTCCCTCTCTCTCTCTCTCTCTCCCAGCTGCACAGGAAGGTGGCTAGCTTCAGGGCTCCACATTCCTTCACCAGAAAAAGACAGAAAAGAGTGAAAAAAGAAGATATAAAGAGAAACTGAGAAGGAACGACAGTGTGGCAAACAGTGAAAGGGGGAGGGGAGTCATAGCAGAGAGAATAAGATGTATTTATGCAGAGAGCAGCAGTTTAAGAGACAGAAAAATGTACAGCCACACAAGAGATAAGAGATCAGGAGACACAAAGTATTACAATGACCGCATCGCACATCCTTAATGAGACTTTATGACAAATCCTAAACCACGCCCCAGCCGTCCCGGCCCAAGATGAGAAGAGAGAAACGATGAGGCGGGCATTTGATGTCTCTGCAAGGCCAGCCATTGTTACATTAAGAATTCCCTGCAGTAAACCTCTCTACCACCAACCTCTTTACCTGTCAGACAAGGGAGCAATTTACACTATTTGATTATGGGTTTAGTAATTTACACTATTTTATTATGCACTGGGTTTAGTAATTTACACTATTTTATTATCCACTGGGTTTAGTAATTTACACTATTTTATTATGCACTGGGTTTAGTCATTTACACTATTTTATTATGCACTGGGTTTAGTCATTTACACTATTTTATTATGCACTGGGTTTAGTCATTTACACTATTTTATTATGCACTGGGTTTAGTCATTTACACTATTTTATTATGCACTGGGTTTAGTCATTTACACTATTTTATTATGCACTGGGTTTAGTCATTTACACTATTTTATTATGCACTGGGTTTAGTCATTTACACTATTTTATTATGCACTGGGTTTAGTCATTTACACTATTTTATTATGCACTGGGTTTAGTCATTTACAAACTATTACAAACTAATAGCAGAGCTGGGCCTTCCCTCCTCTTTGGAATTCTGGACAGAACATAGAGAGGGAGAGTGCTTGGAGTGTTTATCTTTGAGTTTTGTCTGACTTCCCAGCAGCAGGGCCAATACTTACATAGGGTGAGAGAGGTGTGCGTATGTGCACACGATCTATGCAATTGATTTATGTTTCAAACATAAATTTCAAGTACAACCAAAGTTACTAAAAATAAAACCCTACTTTGCCTACACCAACTACGAATGATTCAATGAGTTTGTGTAAGTAATGCATTACAATTAAGGTGGTAATTGTCTTAGTCAATGTTAATAACTAGGTGCGCTGAGCCCCCCCCCCCCCCCTTCACCCTCCTGCCCCCACAACCCATTTCCTTCACCCTCCTGCCCCCACAACCCCCCTCCTTCACCCTCCTGCCCCCACAACCCCCCTCCTTCTGACGACTGGATAAGATACTTACTAAGATAAGAAAGGACATTACATTGATTTGGCAGATGCTTTCATTCAAACAATGTACAGTAAGTGCACACTGAAGGCCATTGGAACAAATGCAGACGCAGATCAGATAATATCACCCGTGTCACACAGTAACGTTGCGTTTCCACAATTCCCAGAACGGTTCCTTTTTTTCCATTAATCAGCATAACATAGTGGTTTAGACAGGTGGGTTTTGAACAATATCAGTTGCTGAGTTATGAAACTTTGACATACAGCTGGATGACAACTGTCAATGTCATGTTAGGGGGAACAAAAACAGCCCCAAAATGACAGATAAAGCAGATAAAGGATTTTTCCATGATACTTGACAATTCAGTCTCCTGCCTGTGTCAAGCTCCCATATGTGGCTCTTCTGTCTGGAGCACCTATGCGCATAATAACACAGTAGAAACCTTCCTGCGGAGAGCAGAAAACAAAGCTGTCTGCCAGCTCTTGATGAGCACTGGGGAGCTTTTACTCCTACATGCGATCGTACAACAAGAAAAGCGTAATTATAATGCTAGCACACCTGCGGCTTTCACGTTCCCTGCTGTTCATTCCCTTTTTTTCCCGTTACTTGCTTAGAGTGATAATATTTCCAGTGTGTTTTGCGAAGCACAAAATCAGCAATGCTGCAGAATTGTTTTTAGCGCTTAAACATCTATCAAAACACACTGGTACGTATGTAACATATACACTGCTCAAAAAAATTAAGGGAACACTTAATCATCACAGTATAACACCAAGTCGATTAAACCAAACCGGTCATGCTGGATGATGTTGCAGGCAGCATAACATTCGCCACGGTGTCTCCAGACTCTTTCACGTGTCACATGTGCTCAGTGTGAACCTGCTCTCATCTGTGAAGAGAATGGGGCGCCAATGGCAAACCTGCCAATTCTGGTGTTCTCTGGCTAATGCCAATCGAGCTGCACGGTGCTGGGCTGTGAGCACAGGTCCCACTACAGGATGTCGGGCCCTCATTCCACCCTCATGGAGTCTGTTTCTGACAGTTTGGTCAGAAACATGCACACGAGTAGCCCGCTGGAGGTCATTTTGTAGGGCTCTGGCAGTGCTCCTCCTGTTCCTCCTCGCACAAAGGAGCAGATACCGGACCTGCCGCTGGGTTGTTGCCCTTCTACGGCCCTGTCCAGCTCTCCTCGTGTAATGACCCGTCTCCCGGTATCTCCTCCACGCTCTTGAGAGTGTGCTGGGAGACACAGCAAACCTTCTTGCGACGGCACGTATGGATGTGCCATCCTGGAGGAGCTGGACTACCTGTGCAACCTGAATGGGCTGCAGGTACCACCTCATGCTACCAGTAGTGACAAGGGCACTATCAAAATGCAAAACTAGAGAAAAATCAGTCAGGAAGGATAAGGAGAGAGAAATGGTCTGTGGCCACCACCTGCAAAACCATTTACTTTTTGGGGGTTGTCTTGCTGTTACCTCTCCTGTCCATCTGTTGTCCCTTTCATTTGCACCAAAGCAGGTGAAATTGATTCACAATTGTTTACGCTTCCTAACTGGACAGATCGATATCCCAGAAGTTTAATTGACTTGTTGTTATACTGTGTTTAAGTGTTCCCTTAATTTCTTTGAGCAGTGTATATATGGAGAGTATAAAGGAGGCTTTTATGTATTTTTCCCCTCAGTTTGCCAATCATGCTCTTGCTGCAACATTCACCACAGCCTGTCGTCACTGCCGTTGATGACACTCGCATCCTGGCTGACTGAACCCCTCCAAACCATGGGCAATGCTAGAGCCCTTGCGAGGCTGCTAGCCACAGTCTGGGTTTGATACCATTTGATTGCCCATCAGTGCACAGAGCAGTGCCTGGACAGGATGAGCCAGCATTCCCTAAAGAAGGCTTCCTGTCTGCTCGCAGGGGGGTTTTGTGGGCCAGGCGGCATGAAAAGTAAAAGTGACAGCTTCATTATATTGTTTTTCCTCAGTTGGAAACAGCAACTGTAAGCAGCAAAATGGTTATGTTTTATGAACATAACCTCTCCATCGCACGGTATGACGATATACTGTACATAAGCAAAGAGCAAAACGTGCCTTATTCTGCGAGTACCACCCAGACAGAACAGATTAAAATAGAAAAAATCTCAAATAAAATCCCATTCCTTCTTTCAAGAGGGGGATAAAGATTATTATTATTTTTTTTTTAAATCATCATCTTTTATTATTTTATCTTCATTTAATCTTCTTTTAAATTTTTTTTACCCCAGGCATACATTTGTACATTTGTATGACAGGAAAAAAACCCAGCTGCATTGCAGGAGTGTTTGCACCAGGAGGACTCGGGCACATCTAGCACAATTAGGCTGGCATACAGTACATTCATTTGACCACAGGCTTTCATGGACTGGTAGCTTTGAGAGGTGTTGTGGACACTGCGGTGGAAAAACACAGGCCCCTTTAGCCTCCTCTCTCTCCCTCCCTCTCTCCCTCCCTCTCTCCCTCCCTCTCTCCCTCCCTCTCTCCCTCCCTCTCTCCCTCCCTCTCTCCCTCTCCTCCCTCTCCTCCCCTCCCCCTCCCTCTCTCTCAGCACAGGCTCCCTGGACTTGGCTGGCTGGCAGATCCCCGAGTTTACACCATTCCTCTGTATACAAACTGCTGAAAAATCAGCTCTGCCATGCTCCGTTTGACTGCTTGGATAGACAGGAATCGAAAGAGAATGGTTGGCTAGTGTTCAAGTGTGGACCCTCTATGAAAATCCCCAGCATTAACGCCACGAATGGGGAGTGGGGGGAGCAGGGGGGGCTACTGATGAGAGCCAGGATAGATGGATTTAAGGAACGTCAGCACCCCTTCTAAAGCTGAACAGATGACCATCCACAGGACGAGAGAACAGAAGCCGATGCTCACAGACGGAGGCCGAGAGGTTCATCTGCTGCACAGTTTTCTTGCACTTCTTTTGTTTCTGGGACTGTCGCTATGTTAAGGTATTTAGAAGATGAACCACTGAGCTACCCTTTCAAAGTCCCTCTGCATTTCTGAACCTTTAACCAATGTAGCAAAAACTAACCAAAACATACTGCTATTATACATATATTATACACCAGTACTGGCATTCACTGTCGAGAATAGGGGGTCATTTTCATTAAAAGAGCTCATTTTTGTAATTCATTATATCTTTCTCAAGTATATTCTACATTGCAATGAATTCTGGGAAAAGAATGTCCACTGTATAGTGACCTAATAGGACCACGTAGTATAGGTGATTCATCATATACTAGACTAAGTAAATTAGTAGTGTAAATATGACACTCAAACCTAAAACTGGACTGAATGAATAAACTGTCAAAGTGAGAAATGGTGAAGTAAATCTGTACTGGTGAGGTCCAATGACCTCATTCTCTTCCCCGTAAAATTTACTGACCAACATTTCATGAGCAGACATTCTCATGTGTGTTATTACACTTACAATGAAATTGGGTTATCTTTCCATGAAAATACTTTTTATAACAGAAGCATGTGCTTTACCTACATGATGATTTTTTAAAAAATAACACACGGTCAGACGGTCCACACCACTCTTGCTGTAAGCAGGCAACGTTCGCATGAAATGACTGCATGAATGGCAAGCCTGGTGAGACTTCTGTCTCCCTGTTTGCCGATTTCTAAGAGAGGAGCAAGATGAGGAGGAGGAGGAGGAGGAGGAGGAGAAGAGGAGTTAAGAAGAGAGAATGGGGCGGGGACATTTCCCAGCTTGTGCCGTGGAGCCAGAGCCTGGGAAAGGGAACTGGGCGAAGCTTGCCAGACCCTGAGAAAGATCCCGTGGTGTGCAGTAAACACGGCTGAACTCCGGCCTGCCCCACGCCCTCCCGATCTGACCCCACATTCCAAAGAGGCGGGTGGGAGGTAGGGGTCTTTGCTTTGGCGAAAAAACGGGAGCCCGCTCTCTCATTTCCTGACTGGGGGATTCTAACCCCCAGGGTTTGGCTCTTTTGAAGCTAACCTAATAAATCTTAGTGGCTTAACTGGCTCACTTATAAGGGTGAATATACAAATTATTGTCACTTTCAGACATTGCAACTTTGAACAAAAATACATTGCTGCTAAATAGATTTATCATTATGTTTCCAAACAAGTCCACATTATATTTCCAATATGTTGCAGAATTACATTTCCAATAAGGCATTCCTCACAGCTAACAGACACAGTCTCACTGTAAATGCTGTATAGTTGTACAGACCCACTGCATGAGCTGCGCAGATCATTCTAACGAGACAGACAGAAGGTGCTTTTTGTAAAAAAATAAATAAAATAAAAAACACAAAGCACCAGTCTGTCCTATGGCCACAATCAAAAACCAGACACAGGCTGCAGGCTTTGGTGATCAGGCATAGCCGTGTTAGGATGTAGCATTAGCGCGGCTCATTGGCCCGTGGACATAGCCGTGTTAGGATGTAGCATTAGCGTGGCTCATTGGCCCGTGGACATAGCCGTGTTAGGATGTAGCATTAGCGTGGCTCATTGGCCCGTGGACATAGCCGTGTTAGGATGTAGCATTAGCGTGGCTCATTGGCCCGTGGACATAGCCGTGTTAGGATGTAGTATTAGCGTGGCTCATTGGCCCGTGGACTGCTGTGATTTAACTACTGTCTACACCCTCCCCCCCCCCTCCTCACACTTGCCAAAAGCAGGAATTTACTATAGGTTCTGTGACAGTTTTGCAACACTTAGTCACCCTTGAGTCATTTTGATGGAAAACAATATAAGGTCTGGAGACACTGATCAACACAAAAAGGAGGGAGAAGAAAGAAGGGGGAGTTTTTTGTGGGGGTCACAGGAAGACAGGGACTGGATTGTGTTGCCTGGTAGCGGTAAAAATAGGGGTTTTGGGAAGTGCAGAAGCAATGTGCACAATCTTTTCTTTTCATTACAGGGATCTCAAACTCCAGTCCTGCAAGACCACACTGTCTGCAGGTTTAACTCCAGTCCTGCAAGACCACACTGTCTGCAGGTTTAACTCCAGTCCTGCAAGACCACAGTCTGCAGGTTTAACTCCAGTCCTGCAAGACCACACTGTCTGCAGGTTTAACTCCAGTCCTGCAAGACCACACTGTCTGCAGGTTTAACTCCAGTCCTGCAAGACCACACTGTCTGCAGGTTTTATGTGGTTTCCTTTCAATCAGCTTAAAATATTGGAAACAAGGTTTATGGACTTAATTTAAGTCATTCAATTACTTTAAAGCACTTAAGTGCTAAATCATATCAAAAAGCAGCATACACTGTGATCCCCCAGGACTTCAGTTAAACTCGCAAGCACTGCAGCCATCCAGAACTGAAGTTAAACCCGCAAGTACTGCAGCCGTCCAGAACTGAAGTTAAACCCGCATGTACTGCAGCCGCCCAGAACTGCAGTTAAACCCGCAAGTACTGCAGCCATCCAGAACTGAAGTTAGACCCGCAAGTACTACAGCCGTCCAGAACTGGAGTTAAACCAGCAAGCACTGCAGCCCTCCAGAACTGGAGTTAAACCCGCAAGCACTGCAGCCGTCCAGGACTGGAGTTAAACCCGCAAGCACTGCAGCCCTCCAGAACTGGAGTTAAACCCGCAAGCACTGCAGCCGTCCAGGACTGGAGTTAAACCTGCAGACACTGTTGCCCTCAAGGACTGGAGTTAAACCTGCAGACACCCCTCCAGGACTGGAGTAAAACCTGCAGACACTGTTGCCCTCCAGGACTGGAATTAAACCTGCAGACACCACTCCAGGAGTGGAGTTAAACCTGCAGACACTGTGGCCCTCCAGGACTGGAGTTAAACCTGCAGACACTGTGGCCCTCCAGGACTGGAGTTAAACCTGCAGACACTGTGGCCCTCCAGGACTGGAGTTAAACCTGCAGACACTGTGGCCCTCCAGGACTGGAGTTAAACCTGCAGACACTGTGGCCCTCCAGGAGTGGAGTTAAACCTGCAGACACTGTGGCCCTCCAGGAGTGGAGATAAACCGACAGGCGGTGCGGTGCGGTGCGGTGCGGTGCGGCCTCCAGGAGTGGAGTATGAGATCCCGACTTTTCAGGGTCTGGCCCACATCATTCATTGTTTTGTATAACATTATTGATTATGCAGAGAGGCTTTCAGCAAAGATGTGCCTTTGGTTCAGACATTTTTTAATAAAAGTTGTACAATCAATCCGATTACCAAGAACAGATAGGCAGGTTGTCACATGCTCTCTTGCTTCCAGAGTTCTCACAAAACCCCAGGCATTCCCCCTGATGCGCGCCCCCACAACTAAAATATGCCCCTTAAAGGGCCACTGGCCATTACACTTGCACATGTCCGTCTACCTGCATGTTCCCAAGTTCCCACACGGGTCCAATTTCGGGTGAGACTGACAAAGCACAGCACTCGTCAAGAGACTACAAGAGACTACAAGAGACAAACTCCCTCACCCCCTCTCTCTTTCTGTCTTTCACTGTTCCTCCTTTCTCCCTCCTCGATCTCCCTGTCTATCATTCTCTGTCCCTCCCTCTCTCCTTCTCGCACGCACCTTTTCCCTCCCTATTTCTCACACTCTTTTCCCCCTCCTACTTCTGTTAGGCAGGAAAAACCTGACAGACCTTAGAGATGCCAGACTCAAGTAAGTCAGAAATCACATCAAGCATGAATGGTAACATTTAACCCCACCCACTCGCTCAGTCGCTTCTTTTTCCCTCTGCAGCATCAACTTGACGCTAATATCAAATACCTGTGGACTTGTTACAAGGTCGCAGCGAGTTAGCCTACAAAACAATTTATTTTTTTCCATTTTAAGTCTCCAGTGTTTGAGTTTTCCAGGAACTGTTAAGCTCCAGCTGTAAGCGTGACAATTCCTCTTTGAATAATGTGTGCTGGAAAAACCACCTGTTCACAGTTCAGTGTCTTTTTCTCACTATTCCAGAACCCTGTATATCCGATTATCACAAACAAAGACGATGCGGGCCTTGTCAACACACAGAAGACGATGCAGTAGGTGCAAAATCTGTCATTCCGAGAGTAAAAACAACATGGCTATCTGAAATAGAATATAACAGTACGTGTGTGTGTGTGTGTGTGTGTGTGTGTGTGTGTGTGTGTGTGTGTGTGTGTGGGGTCACTCAAAGAGTATTGTTTGATCATGTTTTGTCTATTCTGCAATTTTACCTCTTTTCAAAGATTAAAGGATAAGACCTGCATGTAAGCCAACCCTCCTGTCAGCCCCGAGGCCTGCCGTTTACAGACTCCTGAATGATTACACGCAGGACAGGGGGGCCGCTTCCCTGCATGTTTCACCCGGGCAGCTCCTATTTAAAGGCTGACCGCAGCAGAACGCTTCACAACGGTTTCATCCGTTTCTGCTGCACCTTTACAAACGTCGACAGCACCGTCTTTTCATCACCCAAAAGATCCCAAGGGGGGGAAAAAAAGGACTAAATATTAACTAAGCTTTCCGAAGCCTCAGTGTGAAGCCCATTACTCTGACCATACATGTACAGAGAGGAATATTTGCTGATAGTAAGAAATGTAAAAATGAAATAGATTTTTTATTTTTTTTTAAAGAGGGGGGGGGGTTTGGGGCAGTGGAACACATTCTCGATCAGCAATAGTGAAAAATCATCTCAGCGTTTGGGTTTTTCAGCTTGGTGGGAATAAAAACGAATTGGCAATGCCCTGCTTCGTAAGCACACGGCACCTTGGCAGAGCAGGCCTCCATGCACTAGAGCCTGAGGAATGCGTACGATTCCCCATAAACCTCAGACCCGGGCACTGGAGTGACTGCTCCCCGCTCCCCGCCACCGGGAGTGAGGCAACGGCATTCCTATCCCATCAGTAATTCTCACACACCGGCGCAGGCACACACTCAGTGTGCCGTGCTTCCAAATCAGAGCAACACACACATACACACAAATGCCAAGCCCAAGGTTCACCCCCAAACCCTTTACTCTAATATGTGTCTGAGCCCTGGTGACTGTAGGCAAGCTGCTCAATGTCTGGTGCTCTCTTTAAAATGTTAAAAGCATTGATCGAGTTGTCCGTTTTGTCC
This sequence comes from Ilyophis sp. 1 JC-2022, assembly GCA_022702515.1. NCBI lineage: Eukaryota > Metazoa > Chordata > Actinopteri > Anguilliformes > Synaphobranchidae > Ilyophis > Ilyophis sp. 1 JC-2022. The sequence goes on along the minus strand of CM040401.1, from coordinate 60,181,453 downwards.
TTGTGCAGTTTAGTTTGCAGTAAACAATCAACCCAAACAAATGCCAGTTGAGATCCGCACCTAATGCTCTTAATTTAGCCACATTTAAGTTATCCGTTGCACTTTAATGAACTAAACAGCATGTATCTTATCAATATAAGATAAGTGTATTACCAGTATTTATTCAGAGTGTAAAGAGAAAACTGCTCAGACCTGCTTATCTAGCCGAAAACAAGAAAGTTTGACAAGCTTTAAATAACTTGTTATAATCCAAATATTTGGCAGGAATGTGGTTAAGAGAGGACAAGATAGGGAGAATTGTTCTCTAGTATCCTAAGCTTCAAGGCTTCAGTGTATGCACTGAACTTTCTCCAATAAGTTCTCGAAACACAACTGCAGGCTTATATTGAACAGACTAAATATTCCCAGAAGGTACTTGGCAAACACTTGCTTTAAAACTAGGCCTCACTAAAGTCTTGTTGGTTTCATTTAAAGGCTTACATGTAACAAATTCCCCTGGTTCACCTTGGTTGCCGTGTGCTTACCAGAGTTCTTCAACTACTTCTTCCTGGAGCCAGATTATTATCATTTTTAAATGGTACATCAAGGCCAAATATTTTGTACATTGTATTTATCAAACAATGTATGAATAAGATGTACTGTAAAGTGTGTGAACAAAGTCGATACCTTTAGCCAGTCCTAGCATCACACAACACCAACCTGTGCTTTCCCTTTTCTCTGACGCGATAGTGATATAGAAAAACAAAATAACATTTTGACAGACTGCAGTAATATTTCCCACTTTATTATGTGGATTTATCCATGATGCACAGATTATAAAATTGTTATATATGCGTTGCTGTCTGTGCGCAATGCTACAACTTGGTAAATGCCTGGAGAGATGATAAATGTGACTTTGGTATTAATAAATGAGTTTTTTTTTCTTGTCTAAGCGGCAGCTCTCAGCTCTTTCATTTATTACTTTCATTTCATAGATTCTTTTATTACTTCCTAGTTTTAAGATTTCCAAGCTTCAGGTTATTGCTTTGACTGTTACTTGATGCAATGATTGCCACCATTTTTGACTGGTTGACAATGAGAAGGCCGAAGACAGAAATAAGCAACCACAAAAAAGAAGAAAATAAACGTATTCACACTGCGCGACGTCTGCAGCTTGTCTCGGTTTGAATCTGTCGGCAGACCTGTCAGCCATGAAAGCCAACACAGGTTTATATTTCTCTCCTGGAATTTACATAAAAATCACCAATATGACAGAGCCAATGTTTGATGTAAAATGTAAAGGACAAAACAGAATTACAAAGCAACTTCACAACGTAACTGAACACAGTCTCCACAATGCTAAACCAATAATCCCTACACTAAGGGGAGCCTGTTTAAATTATGAGCCTCCAACAGAAGCCTGTTTAAATTCAACAAAACTGGCTGAAGATAAAACAAAATGGCTGTTATAGCTTAATATCTTACCCATAAATCAGCTGTAGGCATACAATGACTAGTCTAGGCCACACTATCTTCTCCTGTATCAGAATGTGAGCCATGTGAATGGACAAAACATCCGCATGGTACAGCACATTGCTATGCAATTATACTTTCAACTCGACTGCCGACCCCAAAGTCTAAGAAGCATTTATGTAATCTAGAAGACACTTTGCATGTTAAGTCATTTCTCTCACAGTGAGTCTTGTGCTCGCACTGGTATGGAGCCCCAGGTGCAACATCCCGCCCCACTGAATATCATATTGTACATCGCTTCATTTAATCGTTTAATACCTCAGACTGTAACCTGCTTAACCCATTTGATTATTTCCTGTGATAGATCCCTCATTACATTTCTGTTACCATCCCTTCTACCCTTATTTTACACCAGGCCAGCAGAAGATGGGCTCCCCCTCAAGCTGGGTTCCTCTTGAGATTTCTTCCCTTTGGAGAGTTTTCTCTCAGCACCCTTTGAGTGTTTTTCTCCCCACTGGGGAGTTTTTACCGTACTTACTTGCTTGCTTTTTTTGGGGTTCAGGCCAGGTTTCTGCCAAATTTTCCTTTGGTTTCTCTACAAAACGTCTTTGTTACAGTTCTCTGTAAAAAGCTCTATGAAAGTTTAATTGAATTGTCATTAATTATGAAATAAAGTTCACGTTAGTGCAGGAGTCTCCAACCCTGCTTCTGCAGAGTTTCTGGTTGCGCTGGTTTTTTGGTTTAAATGCATACAACATAAAATTGTGAAAATTTACATTTTGAAGTGAATCGTAAGGTGAAAACAAAAATGAGCAGACACCCGTGGCTCTCTAGGACAGGGGTTTTGGAGAGCCCTGTATTAGAAAATCCATGGCCTGTGTCTTTTATATCTCCCCTCCAGGGGCATTTCCTCCCACAACTGGAGTTCTGAGGCAGGAAACCAGGATCCGCTAAGATCAGAAGTCCATGGTGAAATTAGAGGCATTCCAAGGGAGGCTGGTCTAACCAGTGGCTGCCTGCTGTTACCCAGACCACAGGACAAACTGGGCCACAGGACAAACTGGGCCACAGGCCTCCACCTCACTTTGCCACTCCAGGCACTTGTCCTGCAATATTACACCCTACCCTACATCAACCCCACAAAATAAATAATAAAATATATAAATAATCCAGAAGGAAAGCCAGCCCTTTAGCTCTCGACAAAGCTCTAAGGCCTTCACTGGAACATTTAAGTAAGCTAAATAAATCATGAGCAATGTGCCGTGTGTGTGTGTGTGTGAGAGAGCGAGATGGAGAGAGAGAGAGCACTTAAGTGTGTGTTGTGTGTGAGAGCGCATGTGGGTATGTGAAGGGCATGAAGTTCTTACAAGGACACCGGTGCTGGAAACGTATAACACAGATGAAAACAAGATTGTTGTTCTGTGTTTAATAGCATATGCACTCACACACAACTCTAACCCAAACTCATTCTGTACACAGTACAGGTCCTGGAGAGCCTGAAAATCATCAATCAATTCAGACAGAAGAAAACGTGTTATTTAACTGTGTATTCAACTGCTGTAATCGATCAATTAAGTACTGAGCAACAAGGAAAACCAGTCGACCCTGCGGCTCTCCAGGGCAAGGCTGCAGACCCCTGATATATAAACTGAACATTGCTTGTTGATGCATTTGAGTGATGGCTAATTTTGTGGAGAACAATTAGGTATTTTTCCATGTTGTTAGAGTGGACACATAATCTAACCTATACATAGCAGTCTAGAAGGTGGCTGGAAAAAGCCTTTTTCCCCAATAAGTTTGAATGTTGATAGTGAGAATTTACTGTAAACAGAGTGGAGAAAAATACATGCCATAGTCATGAGGTATATGGTTCTTTACACTAGTGTCACACAGTGCTTCCTATTGTGAGTTATCAGTGTAGAGTAGTGCGCATTGGCGGTTCAAAATAATTCAGGGCCCACAAGCCACTTAACCAGTGACTTGACTATTACCCACTTCTGATTTAAAAGTATAAGTTAATTTAGTACAAAAAATATGTTAAAATATGCAATTGTTTTCAACATGTCAAAATAGCAGCATACTCGCACTAGCACAGTGCATGCAACAGATGCAGTATGTAAATACAGTCAGGTCCATAAGTATTTGGACAGTGACACCCTTTTTGTTGTTGTTTTGGCTCTGTACTCCAGCACATTGGATTTGAAATGGTTAAAGTGCAGACTTTCAGCATTAATTTGAGGGTTTTTACATCCATATCGGGTGAACAGTGTAGCAATTGTAGCCATTTTTATACATAGTACCCCCCATTTTAGGGGACCAAAATTAATTGGACAAATTAACATAAACTTTAAGTTATCATATTTAATATTTGGTTGCATATCCTTTGCATGTCATGACTTCCTGATGCCTGTTACCCAACAACATCAAAATTCTGTTGATATCTTATTTTCAGGTAATTTTACAACCGATACTATAATCTTTCTGCATTTGAATGGAATTAATGAATTAATCTGCATATTTGGAAGCAGAGTGATGGTTTGAAGCTCGTTTGATATCTCAGACCCTTGATGACTTACAGCCATTTAACCAACCATTCATTCCATACTATTCCCCTGTAATTTACAGCTTAATCTAGTCCCACCCCCAATTCCCATAGAGATCCATTCAAATGCAGAGATTATAGTATTGCTTGTAAGAGTACCTGAAAATAAGATATCAAGAGTCTTTTGATATTGTTGGGTCACAGACATCAGAAAGTCATGACATGAAAGGAATGTGACTAAATATTGAATGTGATAACTTTATAAAAGTTTATGTTAATTTGTCTAATTACTTTTGGTCCCCTAAAATGGGGGGTACTATGTATAAAAATGGCTACAATTGCTACACTGTTCACCCCATATGGATGTAAAAACCCTCAAATGTGCTGGAGTACAGAGACAAAACAACAAAAATTGTGTCACTGTCCAAATACTTATGGATCTGACTGGTATGTTATGCAAACTGTATTTGATAGAGTAATACATTTTTTACCTGTTTTAAAAAATATGTTAAGTTAATTATGATATTTTATTTTGTCATCTTTTCATCCACCTCCACCACTCCCATCGCATACCAGTGTGTTTCGAACCACTGTTTTGGAGCCTGGTGGCATTATATTGTGGACAGGTTAAGAAGATGGATTATCTGTACAATGACAGCATTGTGACTGCACTCAGGAGAAGTGTCTGCCATGTTAAAACATACTATAATAATATAACATAATATTCACCCTCCTATTGTGCAATCCAATGCCATCTTTCATTTTGGTCATTACTTCCTCAGCAGCACCCCCTGATCCAGTGTGACTGACATCCTTTTCAAAGCCTGCCCAACACATCCCAACACACAGAGCCTGTTTTCATTTTCCTTTGAAAGATCTTTAGGTTTGAACTCGGAAAAAAAAAAAAAAAAGAAGAGAATTACATTAACACCATTCTGAATCAAATCTCTTCTTATATTTAATTCTTTTCACAATATTAAAAAACCTGTCCCTATGTCATTTTATGTTGTTTTAGTGGATTAAATGACATTGTTGCAAGCACAGCTGTTCCTAAAGAGGGCTCGAGTAATCCGTGCGAGCGGGCCGTGAATGAACCAACACGACACAATTTCTTCCCCTTACGTGACAAATGCACCAGGTTGACCTCACCCTCGTTAAAGCGCGGCTCCACGTTTTATTGTGTGTGGCTCCTGCAGACCTGGGCTAATTACTCAGTATCAAAGTGGAGCGGGGCAAAGAATCAGGCTGCCTTCAGCTTCGACTCCGGCAATTTGAAACATCGCAACGCATTCCCTACATTTTCCCTCTCAGGCCCCGGAGTCTTCCCTGTGAGAAACCAGGGCCATTCTTCCCTAAAGGCCCCTGTGAAGGGGAAAAAAAGAAATGATCCCAGATTGAGAAGATATTTACCGTGAGAACTGAAAGCTGAAATCAAGAGACTGATACTAATGCCAAAATATGAATGTGAGGGAAAATAAAGATACTGACGCAGCCGATAAGGAAAATTAGATACGCTAACAACGAATCTCTCATTTGAAGTAAAAGATATCTTCCAATGCATTGCAAGCCAAGAAAACACAAGGAAAAAAAGAAGCAGGAGTGTGAGAATATTTTCAGAATGTGTCCTTGTTTCCTGAAAAATACGTAAATGAACAGAGAATTTCTGAAAAGCACAATGCAATGGAAAATGCTTAAAAGAATTACAACCTATGGATTATTTGTTAGCGTTCTCAGTACAAACGATCGGTGTTTACATCACAATCACTTAGCGGATGCTCTTATCCAGAGTGACTAAAGTAGAGAACATGAGTGTTCGTCTCATGAATGCAAAAGCCATACGTAAAAAGGCACAGAAGAGCCATTCAGTGTAAATTTAACTGAACAAACCAACCATTAGTAGCGTAAACAAGTAAATACCACTATACAGGAAACCCATCAGGCAAGCATGAGTGTTCTGGATAAGCTGCAGATGTCTTATGCTGGAGGCAGAGAGGTCAGCTAAGAGGGAACTTCAGGAATCCAGTCAGGAAATGACCAGCGCCTGGACTAAGAGCTGGGTTGAGTAGGTGCTGAGGAACGGGCTGTCTCTCCAGATGTTGATGTCGGTTTAGCTAGCAATTATCATAGAACAAACTGGAAAGAAATCATGTATTCTTTGAAACTGTTTAATTCAGTCTATCTAACTGTACCTAGGCCATTTTGTACGGCCAGTTAACTGTCCTTAAAAGCTTGAAGAGGCCAACTAAGTTTCCTTTTCTGATAGTGCTGTCCTAGGTGCCTCTTAAGCCATTGGACAAAAGTATGAATATATATATCAATAGATCGCTCCACCCGTGCCACACTGTACAGGGCACACTCCGCCCGTGCCACACTGTACAGCTTTACTGTGTCAAGGAAAGGGTGTCACTTTGGCTCTATATATCCATCAAAAACACATGCATGCACACACACACACAAATGCATGAACACAAACACACACATACACATGCACACACACAGACTTGTTAACTAGCACAGACACCATCAAGGAGCAATAAAGCTTTATTTATTGAGTGCATTTTGTGCACAGGTTTGCATTGACATATGCCACACAGTAAACTGAAATAAAACATAGGTTTTAGTCTTTGTTAACAGGCAAACTAGTAACAGAGGATTTGAGGGCTCTATTGAGGAACATACCTCAAAAGCATACCACACATTGAGCATGCACATGCAGGCATGCATGGCACACGCACACGCGCACATACACGCACTGCTGCCAATGAGCAAATAAGAGGTTCATCTCTGTACACAATGCATTGCATCATCAGGAGACTACCAATCACATTTCTAAGGTCTGTTTAGCCTCATGTAAACAGAGTCAGGAAACATGTTCAGTGGATCCTAACATTTACTGGAGAGGCCTGATCTTAGTCTCTATGCTCTAGAGTATTCCACTGGTCAGTCTCTGGGGACTGTCCAATACAAGTAACATAATTTACGGTTTATGAAAGATTATAGAGCAACTAAAAGAGAATCATAAAGTCTGACCTGGGCTTCTCCCAGACAGAGAGAGAGAAAAACCTTTAACAGTGCCTTCATAATGTGACTACAATACATAAAACTGAAAAAGAACATTCCAAACACTGATGAACCTTGGAACCGTCATGAATTAATGAAATACACTAAATCACAGTTGCTTAGCCTCTGAGAGAGCAAGGGGGAGAGAGAGAGAGAGAGTGAGAGAAAAAGAAAGTGTGGGAGCAAGAGAGAGAGAGAGAGCAGGAGCAACAGAGAGAAAGAGAGATCATTTAGGCCAGCTGACTGAATCTACCATGTATGCACATCATGCTCCCTGTTGATCCTCTCTAGAGTCTGATGCTGAGCGAGAGACACTGTTCCAGGTGCATTAAGGCCCTGCTAAATCCCTAATGTGCAGGTATGCAGGACTTATGAATGAAAATACTGTGCAACTGGAGAGGGCAATTAATGGGTCAGAAGGTAGCATGAGTTTCTCTGCAACCATTTCTACCAATAAAACAGAAATAATCACAGAATGTTTTTCTGAGAACATTCGGCAATCCCCAGGTATGGAAATCTATTTTGTGGCAGTGGTCCGAAAGCTGGGGATGGGGGAGGGGCCAATCTAAAGAATCCAGTCAACTCAGACCATGGTGTACAACCATATCCTTTTGGGGGTAAAACCAATTTCAATTAATTCAAACATTGGAGGGAGGGAGGGGGAGAGAGACACAGAAAGACAGACAGAGACAGAGAGAGAGGGAGAGAGAGGGAGAGAACGGCAAACTGCACCACCCACCTCCTCACCTGGCCCTTAGTCTGCTGAGTCTCACAGACAGAGTGTTCTGCCAGGACAGCATTTGGCAGGATGAACCTGTACATCAGCGCTCACTTTTTCTCAGCCCACATATTAAAACCACAGCAGCACATCCACTGTGTAAACACAATCCACCTATTCATCCAACTATGCATATGCCACTCGTCTCTGAGTATGATCTAATCTGCAGTAAAGATGCTTTTGTGTTTGTTTAAAAAAAAATTTAAAAAATCAACAACCAACCACTTGATTCCCCTTCCTATCCAGCGCGCCAGCTTACCTAACCAACCACTGATTTCATAAAAGTGCCAGTCCTTCACAACTCTTCTCAGCACACAAAAAATGCATCTCTTTAGCAGAGTGAAGATCCAGGCCAATGTGGTTGATGCCATTTTCTTAACGCATTTCATTTAAATAAGTGGCCATTACGATTTCCATCACCTAAATATAATAAATAATAAATGCGTTTAATTTCTGCCAAAGCAATGGCAAATTCACTGACAATGCGGGATGAACTCAATTTTGGCTGCATAACTTTGAATCCAAAATCACAAAAGGCATTTTGCATAAAATCTCACCCACACGCAGCTTCATCTTTTATGGCACGTTCCCTTCCTTTCTGGACTTGGACTGCCAGGAGGTTGGGATATCCCACGCTGCATGGACTACAAGGAGGTTTGGAATATCCCACGCTGCATGCCAGAATTGGCAATATAAGCATCTAATTGACTGTAGGCCCAGGCAAACCCATTATGCTAGCGTGAGCTATGCAAAGTGGAAGAAGCCTGATTTTCAGCCTCTTTTCTTCACTTCCTGGTATAACTGTACACTCAGCTGTATTCTGTACCCTGTAATTGACCTTTGCCAACAAAATGCCGTTTTCCCACGAACAGCACATAGCACATGCATTACTTCCATAAGTGTGCTTGTCTGCTTCGGGAGCGGGAGCCGAGTTTCGCATGGGCCTGACCTGACGTCACTTTCATTCACCGAACGGAGAATCAATGGGAACGTAAACCTGAGGAATTTCAGTTAGCTGCCTTTACACACGAGCTATGGGGAGCGCTATGTAGCAGTCTAGTCTACCCATCTGCGTTGATTTGCATAGGCTTAATTAGGAGCTGCAAGTCTCCCCACTGACCATGCTTAGTGCCTGTCTGAACCACTCTGGGGGATCAAGAGGAATGCACAGACCTTTCCGTCTCCCTGTTCATACTGTAACACACTTGCAGCTCAGAATCAAATGCAGCCATAGCTGTAACTTTCGCTCCGAGAGACCAAAAGGAAGGTGCAGACCTTACTTTGAGTTAATACTGCGCACACGGTCCCTGAACAAGTGTATGATCGATTCTGAGCCTGCCTCTATTGCAGAGCACAGGTCCCTATGGCTAAACCAAGCTCAACAAAGGGGGATCAGGGCAGCCTCTTGGACACATCATATACCCCCACAAACATCCTTGAGAGCGTAGCGAATAATAATAACAATAATAATACATTTTATTTATCGAGCATACCAGTCTTAAAGGGGAATTCCACCAAAAAATTATGTTCGATTTATAGTAAATTAGCTCTCCTCCTGATTGAAATGAGCTCTCAGCCAGCTCTCTACCTGTAGTGAGAGCATAGATATAGCCCAAAACTACTGCGCTTGTACCAGGTACCTGCTTTACTGTGAACTACAACTTACAGGGGCTGGACATTCTACTACTACTAGTCCTGTAGCGTCAAGTCAGTCACTAAAGTTACAGTTCTACTGAAAAAATACACTTGAGTCCTGTTTGGTTTATTTTGCCAAAATATCTTTAGGAAACAACGTGTCAACACAGTTTTTTTGACATTATAATACAATTATAGCTAGCGTGATCCACGATGTATCCCTACTCAGAACAGTAACAGACGTGGCATCGTTTTCCCCATCGCTGGCTCCGCCTACGCATCTATGTAACTTACACGCCCACTTGACGCCACTGTAGTTTTTCAAAAACGAAGAAGTGGTAGAGGTGTACGTCGTATACCTCTACCAAAATTTTATATTTATCTGCGGTTATATCAGCCCAGAAATAATTTTGGCCAGCCACAAAGATAGACTTAATTAGTTGAGCCTTGATCTGTTAAATAAAGTTAATGTTGTTTTTTGGTGGAATTACCCTTTAAAGCGTTTAAAAGTAGATGACTTACTGTCCTGCTCCAAGGCACAGCAGATGAGTTGTTCTCACATGAAGAGTATGGTTCCAAGCCCGGCGTCCATCACAACCAGACAACCACTCCTGAGACCAATCTTTTCTGCAACCTGGTGCTGATATAACCTCAAACAACAGGTGTGCTTCTTACAACTACCACGTCTCCCAAGAGTCCAAGGGAAATGGCCTCTGCCTCACACGCGCCTTTCTAAGCACAGCCACCCTGACTGCGAGTTTGGAGTTCCCCCTCAGGGAGCTCCTGCCTCTGTCTCTCATTGCTGAAAGTCCTTGCCATCTGCCTCTCCAGTCTACCCTGGCAACACACCTCAATGTGGCACAGGCTCAAATTCTCCCTGGGTGCTGTGTACAACACAGATATGCCTTGCATTTACATAATGGGATCAAATGCACCGTTGTGCAGCTTTGAGCACTGGCCTTGGAACTACAAAGCAATTCCAAAAAAGTTGGAATAGTGTATAAAATGTAAATAAAAACAGAAAGCAATGATTTACAAATCCTTATGGGCTGGAATTCCATTGCAAACAGTAAAAATATATTTAATGTAATATATATATAAAAAATATTTAATGTTTTAACTAATCAACTTTATTGTTTCTTGTAAATATACGCTCATTCAAAATCTTATGCCTGCACACACAAAGTTGGGACAGGGGCATGTTTACCACTGTGTTACCACCTTTCATTTTAACAACAGACCCAACTCGGTAATCTTTTGGGAACTGAGGAGACTAATTGTTGTAGTTTTGAAAGTGGATTTTTCCCCCCATTCTTGCTTGATATAAGATTTCAGCTGCTGAACAGTCCGGGGTCTCCTTTGTCGTATTTTGCGCTTCATAATGCACCACACATTTTCACTGGGAGACAGGTCTGGACTGCAGGCAGGCCAGTCTAGCGCCACACTCTCTGACTACAAGGCCAAGCTGTTGTAACACGTGCAGAATGTGGCTTGGCAGCACATGCTCCAAAATGCATATGTACTCTTCAGCGTTAATGGATGCCTTCACAGATGTGCAAGTTACCCATGCCATGGGCACTAACACACCCCCATACCATGACAGATGCTGGATTTTGAATCTTGCGTTTGTAACAATTGGGATGGTCCTTTTTCTCTTTGGCCTGGAGAACACGACGTCCATTATTTCCAAAAACTATTTGAATGGTGGACTCGTCAGACCACAGCACGTTTCCACTTTGCGTCAGTCCATCTCAGATGAGCTCGAGCCCAGAGCCCAGATATATGGCTTACGCTTTGCGTAGTAGTCTTAGCTTTCATTTGTAAATGCAGCGATGAACTGTGTTTACTGACAATGGTTTTTCCAAGTATTCCCAAGCCAATGTGGTTATATTCATTACAGAAACATGTCGGTATTTAATGCAGTGCCGTCTGAGGGATCGAAGGTCATGGACATTCAATATTGGTTTTCGGCCTTGCCCTTTACGCAAAGATTTCTCCAGATTCTCTGAATCTTTTAATAAAATTATGGACTGTAGATGGAGAAATCCCTAAATTCCTTGCAATCGTGCTTTGAGAAACACTGTTCTTAAACTGTTGGACTATTCACTCACGCAGTTTTTCGCAAAGTGGCGAAACTCGACCCATCCTTGCTCGTAAACACCCGAGCCTTTGTGGGTGCTCATTTTATCCCCAGTTATGATAGTATCACCTGTTATGATATTATCACCTATTCACCTGTTTACCTGTGGATATTCCAAACATGTGTTTTTTGAACATTCCACAACCTTCCCAGTCGTATGTTGCCCCTGACCCAACTTTTTTGGAACATTTTGCAGGCATCAAATTCGGAATTTGCGTATATTTACAAAAATCAATAAAGTTGAATAGGTAAAATATTTTATATCTTTTCTTTTTACTGTTTTCAATTAAATATATTTTTAAAAAAGTATAAATCACTGCTTTCTGCTTTTATTTGCATTTTACATACTGTCCCAACTTTTTTGGAATTGGGGTTTGTACGATTTTGGATTTATGGGCACTCAACAGGCACTTCATAATAATGAGGCCTATGCAGATTCTACAGCACGTCCACAGGTTCACCTCCGACAGTCTCAAAGATGCATACTTTTTTCTCTCAATTCTGCCCGGACGTTGGAAAGTTCTACGCTTCGTGTACCCAAACCTATTCTTCTAGATTCTATGTGCTTCCCTTTGGCCGCTCCCTGGACCACTGCACATTCTCAATGTTCATGGACGCTGTGATCATCCACTTGCGAGCAGAAGGGCTTTTGCAAGATGTAATCAAACCATGAAAAATGCTAGTGCTCAAGATACATATATATATATATATATGTATATATATATGCTGGTAAATGGCCTGTTTTTGAGCAGTCGCTTGACCCCGTGACCTGTCCAGTTGAGGCTATCTTGCCATTCTTGCATGTTATCTCAACTAGCCTCTGAGGCACTAATACATTGTCTCTAGAATTGTTGTATATTAAGACTGCATAACCACAGGCTGTCTCTTTGACAAAAAGAGCCAGTGATTTGCATGCATTTTGGGTCCAACCGGCATGCATGTGCTTTACAGCAGGAATACGGCCTACGCGCCCAGGGTGGTTAGGGCACATTTTGCTCATCAGGTCATTGACCCATGTGCTCCTATCCTTGCCCTTTCATGTGTACCTAATGAATATGTATGAACCCTAACTGACCAGAGAACCCGACCGCGGATGGAACCAGACCGATCATGGAACCAGACCGATCAGAGCCAGTGACCAGCCGTTTGTGTCATGTGTGTGTTATGGAGATGGTTCTGCAGGAAAGCCCATATTGAGACCGGGGCTGTCTTATTGGCCTTTAGATGGCATTGTGTTGCCATACTGAAGCACTGGTTGCACCCCTGTTCTCCTGACATTGCAAGCTCAAGTTATGTGGCCCAGTCAGTACTGTGTGCAGGCAGGCAGCAGGATTTCTCTTACTATCCTGCCAGCTGCATGTTATTGCTTGAAGCAATCATAGTAATGGTCTACATCAATATTTACAGTGATTTTTTTGCGTTCAAACGGACGTTGCATTTTTTGCAGCGGGCCTTGCAGAGTACGGTGGATTTATTGCAGGGTACAGCGGGTTTATTCAATGCTGTACACCCGTGACAGTAATGCTGTGCAATAACTTGGGTATATGTCCCCAATCCTCTGGCAGACCATTCCCAAGTGAAAGGGAATGATGTATTACTCACGTAACCATGGTACCCGTAATAAGCAATGGACTGCCAGGCAGCCTTGTTGCTGGGTCTCTCCAAGAGAATCCAACTGAAAAGAAGCAGTATAATGGGCTTCCTCCCCTTTTCACAGCTTTTGCTCGTGTCTGGGCCAACAACAAATTTATTATACAGTTGTCTAGTTGTCCAGCCATGTAACAACGGCATATCCCAACCCCCTGGCAGTCCATTTCTCATTCGGGGAACCCCGGCTACATGAGTAACGCATGGTTTTGTGCAACCCTTATAACACTGCAGTGGGCGATGTGATAGTTTCCATTGTGACAACAATGTTTCAAAACAGGAATCCTTTCGATGTGATTTAAAATACCAATCTCCCTCAAAAATATTGTAGTTTAATGTATTAAAACCTAGGCAATTTCTTATATGATCTGTCAGCAAAAATCTAGTGTTCTAGATTTTTCAGTCTACTACTTTTCAAGCTGTGTTTCACTGTGCACCAGGCAACAAAAAAAAGAAAAGAAAAGGAAAGAAAAAAACCCTGCTGTCTAAATTGAATCCAGATGATCAGGAACTAGCTCTCAGGTTCCCAGGGTCTTTTCTGGTAACATACCAGGTGCACACTGAATGTGTGCCTACAAATGAAGATTTCCAGTTTCTTCCTTGTTGCAACATAGCTATATCCTGTTGGTCACGTTGGGGGCATATTATCCTGGAGTCGCAGGGACGAATACATTTTTACTGAAATTAAATGAACTGCCAACCTAGCGCAGTTAGGTGGTAAAGTAACTACGATTCTATGAGACTTCTATATCGATACAACATTGATTTTTATAACTAGGGTCGTGAGAAAAAATACATGTTTTTACAGTAAGCAGCTGCAGAAGGCAAGGCAGTGTGGGACACTGCGTAAAAAAAGCACGAAAAGGCCCAGAAAAAGTGGATAACAGATCAGTGACCCGTCGAATGTGTATGCCAGCGCGCGGACTATAGCGAGATGCAGCAGCACAGATGTTCCGTGTCAGTATATAGGCCTAAATGTGCGTTTAGCGAAACAATCGTCGTGTAAGCATAAGGCCACGGGAAAGCTCGCTGCAGCCATTGCTGTTCTGCCCGCGGGCTCCATCACAGGAAATGTCACAAATTTACACGAAACACAAAGTAGACTATTATATTAAATCTAGAAATACTTTCTGAACATATGTCGGTTAAGACCAAAGCAATTGTCAGTAGTTTAACAAACACAACACAATTCTGCAGTCAGGTTCTCATATTTTACTGCCACAGCGTTATAATTAGGATTTTTTTTAAACGCCATTAATTAACTGTAGGCTAGCCTACAGCATAAACGGGCCTTTTTCGTACCACCTGAACCATTTTTATACTGCAAGTAGCCTGTTAATAACGCAATGGTATCACCTTTCTTCTTCACCTGTAGGCTACTTACATCTCGCAAGACACTAGGAATGTGTGAAGATGTATTCTTTATACAGTGTGTGTGTGCGTGCGTGTTCATTTTAAATGATGTAGCCTAACTGTATAACTTGGACTATTCACATAATTTAGGCTAATCTGTTGTAAGAGCTGATTTACGGAAAAAAGATGGAGGTAGGCTATATGCACTCCTTGAGATGGAAACTGGGTCGAAAAGACTCAATATGTGGGAAACATCCTACAAGAGACAGTTGTAGAATCAGAAGTAAGAAATGAAAGCTAGCCTACACGGTTCTTACGTTCACACCTGAAAACTGTCCGCAAAGTAATTTCATATTCCAATAGTCCAACGCGTTATGCAACTCTTTCGCGTAGCTACAAATGACTCATCCGTTGCGAATGAGTGCAAATTACAAATTAGTTATGAGAAATTGATGCAGCATTTTGGAAACATCAAATAGTCCCTGGGGACAACCCGCCATAGATTTAGCCAGAACGATGTAAACCCCCACAGACACCCACACACAGTCGCCGAAATAATCCACCTCATATATCTCACCCATAAAACGTTTGAAGATGGGTGGGAGTCACAGATTGAAGCAATTTTTTTTTTTTAAGTTTCAGGTTTTTTCTCAGAAGCAACAAAGCGCGACCAGAAGGTTCAAAAGACACTGTATTTACATAGACACTGCAATACAGACCAACATGAAAGGACGTAGAAAGGTTTAGAGTAGCCTAAAACAAACAAACAAAAAACTTTTTTGGGCAACTTACTGCTATTCGCGTAGAATTCTTCGGCTCACTTCCCACTGCATGTACGGTCTTCTGCTCGCCGTTCACCTTGCTGTTATAATCTGAAGGTTGACGAGTGGTGGGTTTGTTTGCCTTGGTTTTTCTGTGCCCTGGCCCCTGGTTTACAATATTAAGAAGATGAAGCGTGTTCTCGTGTTCACGGTCCGAGTTATCCGCTTGGCCACGCTGGTAGCGACTCTCGCAGCTTGAGTGATGCCTTCTACACAATTCGATTCTAGCTCGTAAACGTTCCACTATCGCGTTGTGCAGTTGAGGCACGGCTGAGCCCCTGGTCCCAGAAACAGGCTCGGCGACCGTGCCAGGCACAGAGCCGACCATGCCAACACCTAACATGGGTACATATCCCCCTGCCGCCGGCTGAGGAAGACCCGCATCCCCCATCCTCGTAAAAACGCCGATGTGATGATCAGTTTTTGCTTCAAAGTTTTAACGCAAAGTCGAGGAAAGTTATTTCTAAGTGGATAAACTAATCGAACAGAATGCTGATCATGTATGCTTTATATGTGAGTGACATTGTAGGTCACGAAGCTGTAGGCTACAGTTTGCACTTTGACATCCATCCCATGCAAACTGTCGCTACAAGTAACCTGCATCCAGCTAAGAGTACACGAATAGCAATCTTTCTAATCACGCACAAAGAAAAGCGTAATCAATATTATAGATTTCCAAAATTATATAACCTAATCTGATATAGCCCACTCTGTACAAAAAATAAAATTACATTGAACTAGCTCATTTCCATTTCTAATACGCATTAGCTCAGACTACATGCTGCTTAGACAGATTTATCACATACACGCACATTTTCTTTCGACAATGCGCGCGTCCAGGACAATTCCTCGGACACTTCTTCACAGATGTATTCAGACTTTACACGTAAACCCATCTCCACGATTCTGAATAGATTCCCATTAGTCTTCGTGAAAACTTGATAAAATCCTACAAAAAATATTAATAGCCTACAATAAAAATATATATCTACATATCCGTTCACAGTGACCGAACCAACAAACTTCCAGCGGTTTTCAGTGTATAGTCTCTGCATTCCATTTCAATCGCTGCTTTTCGACACAGTAGAGATAATTCAGTATTCCTTCACTCTTGCAAAACAGTAGAGCTGGTAAAAGATGCGAGATGATGTTGAGCGAACTCGAATACCGGCACGTCTCTCGCCTTTCGTACACAGTCAGCTGTTCGGCGGAACGCTAGCACCTCAATTACTTGGAGATTGTGGAACATTACAGACTCCCATTGTGTGAAATTTTCACATGAAACACGAAACACGGAAAGAAACGTTCATTTGCAGGCTCTAGTGGAATCCGAAGGACATTACACCACGATACACAGTAGCCTACACTGTGGGAATAGACTAAGGAAAGAGGGTGGGAGCAAACTGTACATAAGTCAAGTGTGCGCTTGTGAAACTGACGTTGTATCGTAGCCTATGCAACCAATACACGATAAAAAACAACCATCTGAAATATCGTACAATTTTAACATATACTCTCAACCGGAAGTCTTTTCAAAATAAACTCGTGGGATTAAACCGAGTTAAATTAATCCGAATTTTCCACCTGGACCAGTACAGTTATAACTGGAGGAAAGGGGGGAAATTAATCAGGCGAGGGATGGAAAATGATTGCATGTCAGATTATCAGTAGATGTGTGATTTATATCAAAACTAAATTTACATTTAAAAAGCAGCAAATATGTCCAAAATCTTAGGATACGTGGACTTCAAATGTATTAATTAAGGGTGCCGCATGTCTCGCGGCATACTGATTTTCAGACACTAAATGTCTCTGGGGGGTCACGAGCTGGTGGGTTTTCCGTGCAGATGACGCTAGTCTGCTTTATGTGTTCTAAATTAGGTGCCGAAGAGAACTGCTCGCGAAGCTTCCAAAGGGCTAGCCAGAGATTGCGTAGCTGTGCCAGGTGGGAGTGAACGCATCTCACAAGGGAACAATGTGGAATTTAATGACTAGGGAGGACATGAATAAGTAACATTTTTATTTTAGATGCCATTCTCTTTGAAAAAATTGCACAGCTGTAAAATAAATCTTGCTTTCCTTCACAACATTGTACAAAACTGACTATGCAAAAGAACAGAAATACAATATTATTATCAGTTGGATAGTTATAGAAAGTTATTTCCCAAGTAGTACAATTTATAACCTTGGACACATTTGTTTTAAATAATACATGGTAATCACACTGTTTGATAGAACAGTTAATCTATGATTTATGTAGAAATATTAATATCAAAGTATTTTTAATAAAAATATGAAAGTATTTTTTATATCCGTCTCAAAATACATTTTTATGACTTATGGAAAGTCATTAAAATATTATCTAAAAAGTGCATCTCATCACATAATAATATTAAGAGTTTGTTGGTTAAAATCGATTCAAGTAGATAGCAAGTTGGCCAGAAATAATTCTTACCAGGTTTCTGTACGTGTAACAAACACGGGTGTGCGCACAAATTCATGCGCTCGTGCACAACGCACCCACACTTCCTTCTGAGTTAATTTAGAGAATTCTTCTTCATGGCTTCAATAACACAACCAAAATACATATCCATCAACTTCCATCAATCCCAAGTTCACCTGCACATAGTTGTGTCTAAATGTCCAGGTCTTGAAGATCTCCCCAGCTGGGTCCCACTCTGATCTTCGCTCGAAGCTTCACGTAGAGCTTCATTGCGGATTCCATTTCTTTCTTCACAATCTGAGCCACCTGAAACAGGAAAACAAAAAACATGCACTCCTGAAACCTGAGAGAGCCTTGCATCAACACCTCACTATCAAAGTACTTCAACGGCAGTACGCTAAAATACAAAGATGTGAACATGTGCTTGATTAAGAAGCACCACAAGCCCTGACCATTGTTTGTAAAAAGCAGGCGTTAATAATTTGCAGCTTGATTGCTTTAAGCTCCCATCAAAGAGAAATGGGGGAGGGGTTAAACTCTCTGGCTCCTATGGTTACCTGAGCTGCGTTCATCACTGTTTGTTGCTAAAGACAGTCCTTGAATGATTTCAAATTAACATTCCATTTAGCTTCCAACTAACACATTTTAAATAAATATGGTTGTGAATAAAGCACTATCACAAAGAGGCACACTGTGCATTCATCCATACAGCAAGCTCTAGTTATGCAATAGCTAATAAATACTTGCTTATAGTTAGCTAGCTAAAGTATTGGCCTTGTTGAGATCAGCAATAGCTAGCTAGCATAACAAGTAGGCTAATCCTAACAGAATGTTCCATGGATTGATGGCAAGCTAAAAAAAAGTAACTGGCAAGCCTTGTACCTGAATATTACTGAAGCTTACTGAACATTTTAAAAGAAACATCCATTTCAGTAATATTCAAAACACCAGAAGGTAGCCTTTTGGTTAGTGATGTTATTTACAATATATATCTGATCCAGGACTGATATCTCCATGATTAGTGGTTACAGGTATAAAGGGATTTCTACTGTAATGTTACCTGGATGACATCCTCCTCTGCCACCTCATAGATCAGCTCATCGTGCAGCTGCAGCACAAAGAAGGCCCCTCTACAGGGCCTAGAGAGGCATCTCT
Source organism: Ilyophis sp. 1 JC-2022 (assembly GCA_022702515.1). Lineage (NCBI taxonomy): Eukaryota > Metazoa > Chordata > Actinopteri > Anguilliformes > Synaphobranchidae > Ilyophis > Ilyophis sp. 1 JC-2022. The sequence continues at coordinate 60,162,427 of CM040401.1, read as the reverse complement.
GCCTGAGGTGCTCTGCCCGAATAAAAGCACAAGTGCGGTTTAAAGGGCGCATATCTTACAATTATCATTGAACATCGGTCTAAAAACAGCTTGAAACAAAACGTGATCTTTATAGAAAAGGCAGTAGATACTTGAAAATGAGCTTGAGGAAAATTGTTATAAAAAGTGTGGATATATCAAATGCACAAACAAAACGGTCCTTTTGGAGACGGATTTATAAAGCCCTTGTAAAAGCAGATTCCAATTTCCTCATACTATCACCCTTAATGATGATGATATTACAAAGAAGGAGAAATAATGAAAAAAAGTCCACAAAAAACTACTAAATGAAATTCAACAAGCTGTGGTTCTGGTGCAGTGTGCAGGAAATGCGCTGAAAATTGCTCCTGTACTCGAGCACAAGTGTGAGATTAGAGATGGAAGAGAGAAAAGAGGGTGATGAGAGAGGGAGAGGAGAAAGGCAGGAGAGTAAAGGTGAAGTGAAAGGGAAGGGATAAGAGGTGTGGGGTACCGGTTCTGACGGAGGCGTGACCATGTGACCGTGGTACAGTGGGGAAGGCCTGCTCCAGGCGTCGCTGGATTCCCACGGTGGCAGATTTTACGATGTCGGCAGCAGAGCCCTGAACCGTGGTGTTCACTGCCTGCCGCTCTGCCTGCGGCGAGAGAGATGCTGCAAACTTTGTGCTTCTGGGTCAAAAATACTTCTACACTCACAGACATGCGCTAGTGACAGAGTAGTACATACTCACAGTAAAATAGACTTAGAAAAAGAAAGTAGACTCTCTTCCAATTGTGTGGTTTTACATATTAGGACATAACTAACACTCATCTATTCTTCCTGCTTCTTATCCTTTTCATCCATTCAGTCATAGATTTACTGTTGTGCATTGGATCATTGTCCTGTTTTTAACTGTCGGACAGATGGCCTACATTTTCCTATGCTAGTACAGAGAGGAATTCATGGTTGACTCAGTGATTGTGAGGCATCCAGGTCCTGTGGCTGAAAAAAAGCCCCAAATCATCGCCCCTCCACCACCAAGCTTGACCATTGGCATGAGGTTCTTATCAAACATGGCATTGTGCATTACGGCCAAACAACTTTGACCTCCTCTGTCCAGAGGACAGTGTTCCAGAAGTCTTGCGAGTCATTCAGGCGCAATATTGCGAATGTAAGCCGTGCTGCAATGTTCTTTTTGGAGAGAAGGGGTTTTCTCCAAGCGACCCTTCCATGAAAGCCATACTTGTTCAAACTTTTTACTCATGAACTCTAATATTTACCGTGTTGAGGCCTGGCTGGATGTAGCTTTGCAAATTCACAGAGCATCATATGGTCTGATTTTGAGGTGAATTTGCTGGGACACCTTCCATTGAGTAGTTAGGCAACTGTCTTGAATGTTCTCCATTTGTAAATGATCTTTTCCACTGTGGAACTATGGACTTAATTTGGCTTAAAACACTTCCCAGAATGATAAGCAGCAACAAATGCTTCTCTGATATCATCACAGGTATTTTTTGTCCTCAGGATGCTGTGTTACCACAAACCTGAATGCTCCAGACCACACATGGCTTCTGCATGTTAGTTTATTTTTGGTTGAAAAAAAACAAAGACAATGGGCCTCATTCATGAAGCATTCCTAAGTATGCGCATACATTTATGTATAAAACGAGTTGGTACGGAAAAAATTACGCCGGTTCATCAAACCGTGTGGAAAAGGCAGATTTTTTTCATATGCACGTATGAAGCATGTTCACGTTATTTTGTGATTAGCATTAAACCATGCCCATTAATTGCCTTATATGGAGGTTGTCACTTCCATCAAAGCTCCTTTCACAACGTGAAAATGGCCCAGAAAAAGCAATCGAAATAATTTTTCCGACACTGAAATCAAAGTTTTATTAGCAGATGTTCAATCAAGGAAAATAAATAGTTTAGTATTGTCTGTTCTGGTGTCATAAAGTAAATAGTAAAGTAGCCTACATGGTAAAGTAAAAAGAGAATATAACATGTAGGAAATGCAGATCTCCCATTTACACAAACTGTTAAAGTGCAAGTCTATCTGCATTGGATGAGCGCATTGCCTCTATGCCAAGCACTAGGCTGCGGTCTTTCTCACAGCCTGGAAATAAAATTATTCATTTATTAATTTCGTCATTTTGTTGGTGTTCAGTGCATGTGAGAGGTGGTTTGAATTCCCAATCCCCTAGTGATGAAAAGAGGTAGGCCTACTTACTGTCTGACACAGTAAATTTGACGTAGCAATTTGACGTAGCTACACCAATAAGCCACTAAAGCCGGCCAACTGAAGCCGTTGTGGGTCCCACCCCTCTATGGTCCCACCAGGCAATTGAGCCAGGACGTTGAGCAATACATTTTGCATAACATGAGCTGCACAGATGTGATAGCCCTTTCTATTCATATTTTGCAAACATACCTTCGGATTGAGCCTTGAGGCTACGTTTGTGCAGAAAATGACTAACCAGCACCCCTGGTAAAGATGAGTAAAAAGGGTTATAAACAATTCACCGTTTGGTGAATTGGCTTAAACTCACACTGAAAAAATGAGAAAAATCCAACCTTTAATTAACATAAATTTATTATGAGGGAAAAAAAATATCCCTCAAGAAATAATTATTTTTAACAAAACCACGTTGGCCACAATTATTGGCACCCCTGCATTTATATATAGAATAAAGTAATAATTTAAAATATTTGGTCGCATATCCTTTGCATGCCATGACTTCCTGATGTCTGTGACCAAACAACATCAAAAGACTCCTGATATCTTATTTTCTGGTACTCTTACAAGCGATACTATAACATCTCTGCATTTGAAAGGATCTCTATGGGAATTGGGGGGTGGGACTAGATTTAGCTGTAAATTACACTGGAACAGTATGGAACACATGGTTGGCTAAATGGCTCTAAGTCATCAAGGGTCTGAGGTATCAAACAAGCCATAACTCCTTTGTGCATATGTGAAAGTCCCACCGGCGAGACCTTTTTGCTCAACTGAGACATTCGTTGCTCCTGCAGCCAGACTATTAGTGGAAATCACAAACTCTGTGTTTTAACTTTATTGGTAGACGATTTGTGACGATTTCGGCCCAGTTTCCAAGTGTCACTATTTTTCCGTAGCCGGTCCATATAACAAGCACCCCCCACCCATTCTATACCTGCCCATGCGTGACATAGTGGACAATCGCATCTATGTTTTAGTTCATAAATATATTTATTCATCATATAAAATTAGAATTCCGTCATAGCAACAAGATAAACCCAACAATCGCCTGTTCGTATGCCAGCAAAGCAGTGAAAATGCAAAATAAACATGTGAAAGTATTCTCTCATTCTACCATGTATTCTACAAGCAATATATGCTACTAAATATGAAATTAATATACAATCCTACCATTGGTTTTACACATCGAGATGTTCCTTTCAAAATTCAGTGTTCATTTATTGTCTGGTACAATCGGTTTGAGAAATATACAACACTTTATACTGGCATTACATTAAGAGTACCAGAAAATAAGTTATCAAGAGTCTTTTGATGTTGTTGGGTCACAGACATCAGGCATGCAAAGGATATGCGACAAAATATAAAAAATTATTACTTTATTCTATATATAAATGCAGGGGTGCCAATAAATGTGGCCAACGTGGTTTTGTTAAATTATAATTTCTTGAGATTTTTTCCCCTCAAAAATTTACATAAATTAAAGGTTGGATTTTTCTTATTTTTTCAGTGTGACATTAAGCTAATTCACCAAACAGTAAATTATTTATAACCCTTTTCAGTCATCTTTACCAGGGGTGGCAATAATAGTGGCCGCAACTGTATCACTCTCAGCCAACAAATAGCTTTTACGCGATCTGAAAGATGCGTTCATTTCTTTCCTAAGCAGCCAATTCCTCCAACAGCACAAGCTCAGCCATTGCAACGCTGGCTAAAGACCTGTAGGCAATTTAAAGCAAATTTAGTTCATTTGTCAAATGTGTGTTCTAAATAGTATATTTAACGTCATATAAGTTATCATTCAAATTTTTACCAATTTAGAAAAATAGTACTGGGAGCATTCATTACGCTGATGAGACTACTTAAACAAGTTCATAGCCTACAATTGATTAATAGGCATCATCTAATGCGTTTGCTTTTTGCAAACGTAATTTATTAGGAACGTTTGCACTGTGCATTTCAGAGGCTACATTTTGTCATGTGAATTTAACATAAAATAAAAATAAATTCATATTCTAATTACCACTCAGAAGCTACATTTAGTGTCATTCTGAATTCACAAACACAGTACGCGTGGTCTTGAGCAGGTGTAAAATTTGTTAGTACGTCCGATCAAATCTCAGATACGAAAATGTTGATGAATGCCAAAATACAGCCAAATTTGTGAATATGAACGATTTACGTACAAATGAGTTCTGCTCACGTTTCATGAATGAGGCCCAATGTAAATCTGTTATGAGTCACATGAGGTTAGATGTATCTCCTGTTAGGACTTGGTGAGGACCAGGTGCGGGTTAGTTATGTCCCAATATGTAAAACCATAGAATTGAAAGAGGGTGCACTTTCTTTTTCACATCACTGTACATCCTCAGTCAAATATATACAGTAACAGTTTATATGAGTCCAACAGGGATCACATGTACTCTATCAGAGTTATTTTGACACTGACTGTGTACTCACAGTGAAATATGTGATGGTGACAGTGACTCACGTGAGATTTTAGGTACACATTTTTGTCCTTAATGGCTGGAAGGAATCTCTTTCTCCCCAGTATGGTCTGGACATAGCCATTTTTGGCGCAGTTCTTTACAGTTTCCTTTAGGAAGGCATGTATCCCTGCACACACAGACACATACACACACACAAATACAAAATGCACTACCATTCTCCTCTTAACAAAGGAGTAATTACACAATACATCATTACCAAAGTCCAACTTCAAAGAACTGCACTATGACCATCTGTGCAGATATTGGCGGTTTCATAAGACCCTTGCAAAGACCTCATATATATTTATTTTAAAAAATCACATCTAAAAATATTCACCTGCCTTTTAGTTTATCATGAAGAGAATTTTCCTGACTTGAAAGCGGTTACCTGTGTATCTGGATTTGAATGTTTCTATGTAACAGGCAGCGTCATTTTCTTCAATGCCCATCTGCTCTGCGAGTGATTTAGCTCCCATTCCGTAGATTATTCCGTAACAAATCTGCCAGAGTGGAACAAAAATAACTGGCAGTTAAGAGGGGAGGGAGTGCGGCAGCGTTACCTCGTCTTTAAAAAAAATACTAAATAAGAAAGACAAGGAAACTTGAATCTGGAAGAATTCATGCTCAAAATCTGACGCTTCATGTGAAAAAAATTCCAATAGAGGCACAACACAGTATTGTATTTAGCTGTAAAGTACATTCAATTTACAATTCGCAAAGGCTTTTACAATGCAATAACCAGAACCACTTACAGTGCATCTGTATGAGGCCGATGAGCTACATTGATTTAGACCAAGCTAATAACGCTCTTAACAGAGGGAACATACATGCAAGTGCTAATGTAGATTAGCCAACACAGAAGCGTCAAGCCTCATATTGGCTTTTCATCACGACTGTCTATTTTTTATAAGGAAATGTGAATTTGGAGCCCCTCTTCCTCCCAGCCCCCCACCCCATCCCTTAAAGGCTCTGCTAAAACATGCTCAGTGCAGCTACACATGAATAGTTACATTAAAAGTAAGTGATTCTATTTTTACAGCGTCCAGTGCTCATCTATCTTGTTTAGCGACCTTCCCTCACCTGCTTGGCCTGCTGCCGCAAGTTGTCGTCCACAGCCTCGGGTTCGATCATCCGCCACTCGGCCGCAATGCTGCGGAAGACATCTGTGCCACTGTTCAGGGCCTGCAGGAGGCGACGGTCACGGGAGAGGTGGGCCAGGATCCGCAGCTCAAGCTGGGAGTAATCAGCCGCTAGGATCAGCCCCCCTATGACATGGCGAATCACTCAACTGTTCACCCAAATATCATGATTCGGTATGTTCTGTCTCACCCTTATCCTTAACATGATTATTTAACTCCCCTGAGTTTGTGTTTTTCTTTGTTCTGACCTTAAATATTTGCTACATAAAACACATTACAACTGAGATATATTATTATTCATAAGGTAAACGGACCCCACATTCACACAGCGAGGACTTCGTTGCCCAGTTTCTGGAAGTTCATTAGTTTTCTATAAAGCAGAGGGACCCAAGCAATTGGGCGACTGAGCAACAAAAGTTGCCAGAAAAAAGTTGTCCGCAACAGTCAGTAAAAGTTCTGCGCTTCCTCATTTTCCAACAAATATACCATTTCGTGAATAATTGTTCTGCCCCAATGACGTATTTTCAGATAAACAAGGTTTTATGACAAAAACAAAATTTTAGACCATTTTGGGGTTTCAATTTATTCTAATAATATCAGTCTCGTCTTTCATAAATTGTATATGTTGTTTGCAAAATCAGTTTGTAAACATAGTTTTGAAGCTTCTTTAAAGAGGATGATAAGCTAGTGGAATCTGAAAGCTTGCTTGGAAAGGTTGTAAAGTTTCCGGTTGCAGTGTCACATCAAACAGGATCTATCCATTTTTCTTGCTAGCTAGCTAGCTAGCGATTTATCTCTCTCACTATCTATCTATATCACTATCTATCTATAAACAATGATCGGTGTTATGACATAACGATAGAAAACTAAAATTTTGAGCTGCACAAGAGCACTAAGAGGACACAACAGGAAGCTCTCACCCCTCCCTCAGCATAGTAGACTTGAGCAACCATCAACCGAGTCGCTCACTGTGTAAACGCTCGGGTAAAGTATAAAATGACTTTTTCTGGGAGTTACACTTTAATAGCAAGTTTTTGCCTAATCCAGGAGTCCCCAAATCCTGGCAAGAAAGAGGTTGGGTTAAGGATCAATTCTGGCCTGTAGATTCCATATCAATTCAGAAAATTAATTAACTGAATTGTTTTCTTGAATTGAATTGAATTGAATATTAATTATTGAAGTGTTGAAAGCAAGCATATCCTGATGTGGCTCTGCAGGACCAGGGTTGGGGACTCTGCGGAAAGATTTACCTGGGAAAGGCACAAAAGCGTGCCGCATGCTGACTGAAAAAGGCATCCCTTTCTCTGGTGATCCCTCGGGTCCTTTGACCAGTAAGGCCAGCTCTCGATGGATCTTTGATTTTCTGCTCCTGAAAGGCAAATGATGGCAATAATGATAGTAAAATACTGTTGTCTCTCTTAATGTTGCCATGATACAGGGGCTGTGTTACAATATCACCATGGTTTGGAGGCTGTATTATAATTCTGCAATGTCACAGACTTTGCATTAGACTACATTACATTGTGTGATAGAAATTTTCTTATTTCCATTGTGTGTGTTAATTTAGAGATGTATGTTAAGTGTTAGAATTGCAATGCTACAATGTTGAGACTGAAATACCATGTTTCAGTGTTACAACACCATGGAGGCTTCATTACAAGGTTATAATGTCACCTAGGCTGCATTACATTGCTACAATGTCACAAAAAACGATTTTACAACATTACAATGTTATGGAAGCTGCACTAATATGCTGTACTGTTATAGACTGCATTACAAAGCCACAATGTTATGGAGGCTGCATTACAATGGTTACAGATAGCTATATCGCGACGCAGTCAGCGGTTTCTGCATTTACCCAGGCTTTTTGAGAATGGGCTTGCCCCTTTCCTGGGATGGGGGGCTTTCCCCTATAAGAGTTGGCATCTGAATCTCAAAATCCTTTGGCACATTCTGAATGTTGGGCTCCGTAAAGCTCACTCTTCCTGAATTGGGGGAAAAGGGACAGCCCTGAAAAACGAGCCTTTTATAATCACACAGCATATATATGTAACGCCTAAAAACAGCTGTGAAAGAACTTGCTATAAAGTTTTATTTAAATTAGTCGTAGGTTTTAGTATTTGTTGACTGCATTTGGACCGTGGGACACATTTGCAACGGTTACTGATCTGTGTACTTATGGGGTGAGCAAACTGCTGAGTAACTCGCGATTTTCTGGCAAAAATCGAAAGAAAAAAAGATCTTAAGGCAACAGATCAACTCTAGTTGCCTGGTTTCCGTTCTCTACTGAATGCTATGTGCTGAAACATATACCCACTAGCTTGACTTTATGGAACACACGCACGCACGCACGCACGCACGCACGCACGCACGCACAAATACAAAGCCCAATTCCAAAAAAATTGGGACAGAATGTAAAATGCACATAAAAGCAGAAAGCAGTGATTTGTACGTTCTCTTTTATGTATATTTAATTGAAAACAGTACAAAGAAAAGATATTTAATGTTTTACCTTATCAACGTTATTGATTTTTAAAAATATACGCTAATTCCAAATTTAGTGCTTGCAGCACGTTACAAAAAAGTTGGGACAGGGGCAAAATAGAAAAAGAATATAAGGATATCAAAAGACTCTTGATATCTTATTTTCAGGTACTCTTACAAGCGATACTATAACCTCTCTGCATTTGAATCATGGGTTTCGTACAATTTTTTTTAAACGTCCCAGTCTTTCTTTTGCTCCTGTCCCAACTTTTTTGTAACGTGTTGCAGGCATCAAATTCAGAATTAGCATACGCTAATTTACAAAAATCAATAAAGTTGATAAGGTAAAACATTAAATATCTTTTCTTTGTACTGTTTTCAATTAAATATACAAATCACTGCTTTCTGCTTTTATGTGCATTTTACATACTGTCCCAACGTTTTTGGAACTAGGGTTTGTACATGGACAAAATAACAGAAACATTGCCTGAAAAAAAGGACTTAAAGTAAATCACAATTACAAATTCAGCGACATATTTTTCAGCTATAAGGCTGTCTGACAATCAGCACTTTGATATGCAGGTTTCCAGAGCAACTGAGTTCCAAAGAGGCCAAACAGCCAGTGAAATGCACATTTCAGATCTATTGGTCACAAAAACTGCTAAATGATTTAATGTGGCAAGGGTAAATTATGTCCACACACACACACAGACACAGACACACACACATATATATATATACATATAGCAGTGATGGACATGAAAATATATATATATATATTTCCATGTCCATCACTGCTATAGATTTGCTATATGCCCTTGTAAATCTCTCTGGATGAGAGCGCCTGCTAAATATAAATATACCTGTGGCTGTGTGTGTCTGTGAGATTGGGTATATTCTCTCCATGTCCAACAGAGGGAGCCAGCATTTCTCACGCTGCAGGGGAAACACCACCTTGGTCATAGCATTGGTGATTCGCCTCCACTCCAAAATCACGCCCGGTAATGGATGTAGTGGTTTCAGCTTCTCTAACACATCCTGGAAAAATGCAGTTAGCAGATTGGACATAGTGCGTCCTGGTGCTGACAAAACAGAAGGCTGCGGATTTAAATGCAGTCTCATTGATCTACAGGTGCTAATTATGTCAAAACAATATCTGCACTACACACATACCTTGACGACATCACAACATTTGCAAAGTGGACATAAACCTTGTGGCTCATCGTTTAAAAAATAATTAATGTCCACAAAATTACAAGCATGAATTTTCAGTGACCGATGACTTCTGGGAGTAGAATTAATATAAAAACCAGCAGCCGTTCATAACATTGTAAGAGACAATAAGCTTGTGAGTTAATGACGATCATGGATGTAATCATAGATGTTTTTTTTATTTTCAAGGAGCGTAGGTACCCTGCAGTACCTTAGTGGTGCTGAATTGCTTGGACAGCTTGACCCGGGTTGCAGTCCCTGTCCTCCTAGCGTAGCCCAGAGTTTTCTTATTCTTCAGCCCATTCAAGTCTCCATTGGGCGGCAGCTTGAGCTCCAGAAATAGTACCTAAAAAGACACATCAAGAAAGGTTTAGCCCCTCCCTATTTTGCAACAGACCACATACATAAACATGACAGTCAACAAACACATTCCCGTTTACTGCTGTGACCCGTCATAAAGCTCAATAGTGCCATCTGCTGCTTGGCAGTGGAATGAACACTACCTACAAGCAAATGTTTTTTCATATACCATTGGTCACCACAAGAGGGGGCAGAGGTTATAAGATCACCCCCTGTGTCTTTCTGCTTGTGAACAGGAAACACTCAGACATAATTAGAAAAAAAACATGGTGGAAATTTTGACTATGGGGCAATAACTATTTGATTTCAGGGTTGATATGAAAACATTTTGGTGGTAGAGGTAAGCATTGTAGTACATACTGTACACTCTAGTCCATATGCATGTTGACACCAGGCTTGTGGAGTGAATTCAATTTCAATTCAGTGTCAGAGGTCAGTGATCCACAGATCCATATCAACATTTTTGCAAGTGGAGCGGAGCGTGCATGTGTGTACGGACCTCTGCAACGTCCTCGGGGCTGGTGAGGGAGAAGGCGTGGCTTGCGAGCTGGTAGGCCTGGGACTCCAGAACTCTGAGTTTAGCCTGCATGACGTGCTTCTGACTGTCACACTCTGCCGTGCTGAACCCCACGCCATTCAGCTCCAGGAGAGCCAAGCAGTACAGAGCAGGCATCTCCACCTGACGGAACACATCTGTCACAGTGGGGGAGGGAGTAGGCACAGTACAAAGTCAGACTGGGGATAGCTAAAAGTCTATATAGAAACCGGCAATACAACGACCAATCAGGTGACAACTAATTACCTTTTTTAAATAATACCAAATAACTGTCAGATCGCCTATAGGTGGCCCAGTCTCTGCTGGCCGTTATAAAACGGACTTCTAAAAAACATTACTTACCTATAAATTCAATACTCATGAAGAGTATTAAACAAAGCCTGCATGCATAGAGCTAAACAAAAGAAGAAGCAAAAAGAAAAGACTCTTTTTTTTTTTTTTGTACTAAATATTCATGTAGATCAGGGATGGGTGATTTTGTTCTTAATTGGGTGCATTTAATTGGGTGTGTATGATCAATTAAGTGCTGAGTAACAATATAAACCAGCGTACCTAACAGCTCTCCAGAACCACTTTACTCACTGAGCTGGGCAGACATTGTGGTTTACTGTGGAGCGCTAATGGTTTCGATTGATTCAGATAAGCTCACTGTAGCTCCACCCATTATGCAGGTTCCTGAAACCTCACTTACCATCACTAGCGGGGGCACGGTTTATAAAGATTTTAACTGAAGAAAAAAAAAATTATATATTTTTTTAAAGTAAGGGGGCACCTAGCAGCCGGTCTTTCTCCAGGAGGTTGGAGAGTTGAGCCATGGTGCTGAAGACAAGTACAGACTCGACGGCAGCTCGATAGCGCCCCGTGTGGCTGCTCTCCCCGCCCATCCCCAGGCTCCGAACGCCCTGTCCGGGGCCGATGCCCTCCAACAGGGAGAGCTCTGCAGGGGCGAAGTTAGTCACCATGTTGTGGAGCGTGCGCTCCTTGGACTCGGGATCCAGAAGCCAGCAAGCCACCTGCATGGTGTGGGAACCAATCAAAATGAAAACTATGAACTAATAGTTCAGATAATCTTGTTCCACTGAACACTGATTGAGTGGGGTTGGGTTTCTCTTGTGTGATAGGGAACACTTTGGCTAAACAAAACACTACTGCAGACACAAGCTTTACTCAAGCTTCAGTGTAACTGGAAAAGTTATTTCCTGGTTATTTTTGAATTGGGGGAACAGCTCCTAGTCTCCCGTTAGAATCAGCCTCTTTAGAACCTTGTAAAACTGTGTTAAGCAGTTCTAACCTTCGGGTCTTCAAAGTTGCCCTCCAGTGACAGCCCACATGCCAACAAAAGGGTCTTGTACAGCTGAATGAGGTCGTATGTAATCACAGCTCCTTCTGTTGGCGAAAGACTGCATCCCCTGAGACAGGCCTGGACTTGCTTCAGCCGCTCTCCCACTGACAGGCTCTCATCCAGAGGGGGAGGGGCTAAGCTTGCACTGACATCTTCTTGAAATGGCAAAAGAGAGAAAGCATAAGTGAATAAAAAGGTAGTTATTAATTCACTTATTGGAGGCACCCCTACCCCCATGTGATGTGCTTACATTGTTTGGTATCAAAGAAAAATCTTGTATCCCCAAAAAATAGCATTTTATGAAACTGTATTATGGTTTAGTCATGTTTGGTTTTGAACCAAGTTGTTGAGTTAGGAAACATTGACAGTACATAGACCTGGAGGGAAGCTTGAAATTTGTGTTTAAAATTTTTTTTTTTTTTAAACAATGACAAAAAAATGGAGATACAAGCTTGTGGTTTATACCTAGAAGACTGATTTAGCCATAAATTAATCATCATAGAGGCGAGTTAGTTTTAGTACAATATAGAATTGTAGCCTGAAAATAACTGCAGTCAACTAGCTAATTGAGAAGCAGCATGTGACTACTGTTTGAGTTCACTTGTTTGTAAACTGCACTATACAAAAACGGGTATCAATTGACTGGCTTATTTGAACTGAATGTCTAACCATGACTACAGCCTGCCATTAAAGCTCCACCTCTGAGTTCTGACCTGATTGGCTACTCTTGTCTCTACTCTTACCTATTATTGGCTGATCTCGCAGCAGTGAGATGTAATAAGCATCTCTCCCCCCCCAGCACACAGACATCCCAGTCAGGATCAGGACCTCATTTCCTTTCACAGGAAAACCATCTATGCGCTCTTTGTTCTTCATATTAGTGTTCCCTAAAAAAAGAGAAGGAAATTGCAGAAAACTGTTTAATGAGGCAGTTAACCCACAAATGAAATTGATATATTTATATATATGTGGAGGGCTATCTATTCATCCAGATAATTTAGCTGAGATTTCAATAGTTATATAGATATCTGCTGCAGCTCACCAGGATATCACCCTGATAGAATGGATCTCAATGGGCCCATCAAAAAACATACACCAAGACTGATATACAGGTGCAGCTCAAAAAATTTGAATATCGTGAAAAAGTTCAATATTTTTTGTCTCTCATTTCAGAAAGTGAAACTCATATATTATATAGATTCATTACACATAGAGTGAAATATTTCAAGCTTTTATTTCTTGTAATTTTGATGATTATGGCTTACAGCTAATGAAACCCAAAATTCAGTGTCTCAGAAAATTAGAATATTTTTGCTTTAACATATTTTTAAAGTATCATATTTAATATTTGGTCGCATATCCTTTGCATGCTGTTACTTCCTGAAGTCTGTGACCAATCAACATCAAAAGACTCAATATCTTATTTTCAGGTCCTGTTACAAGCGATACTATAACCTCTCTGCATTTGAACTGATCTCTATGAGAATTGGGGGGTAAGACTAGATTCAGCTGTAAATTACGCTGGTACAGTATGGAACACATGACTGGCGAAATGGCAGTACGTCATCAAGGGTCTAAGGTATCAAACGAGCCCCAAACCATCACTCTGCGGCCAGATATGGAGTAGATGTGGATGGATCCCTTTAAGGGTTGTTTCTCCTGACTTTTCCCCCCCATAGAGTTCTATAGGAAAATGAGTCAGGAGAAATAACCCTTGCAGTGATCCATCCACATCTACTCCATATCTGGCAACAGAGTGATGGTTTGGGGCTCGTTCGATAGCTCAGACCCTTGATGACTTACAGCCATTTAGCCAGCCATGTGTTCCATACTGTAGCAGTGTAATTTACAGCTGAATCTAGTCTCACCCCTCAATTCCCATAGAGATCAGTTCAAATGCAGAGAGGTTATAGTATCGCTTGTAACAGTACCTGAAAATAAGATATCGAGAGTCTTTTGATGTTGATTGGTCACAGACTTCAGGAAGTAACAGCATGCAAAGGGTATGCGACCAAATATTAAATATGATACTTTAAAAATATGTTAAAGCAAAATATTCAAATTTTCTGAGACACTGAATTTTGGGTTTCATTAGCTGTAAGCCATAATCATCAAAATTACAAGAAATAAAGGCTTGAAATATTTCACTCTATGTGTAATGAATCTATATAATATATGAGTTTCACTTTCTGAAATGAGAGACAAAACATATTGAACTTTTTCACGATATTCAAATTTTTTTAGCTGCACCTGTAGTATCACGAAAACCAGAAAGAGAGGATGGCAGTTTATGATCTCACCTTTCCGAAACTTTCCCCCAATGGCAGATTTAGGAGACTGCATGCGCTCCTTCTTCTCACAAGCCAAGGCAATGGAGAAGCGACTCTTGGTCTTCCACTCCTGAATGAAGGTGTTGAAGAGACGGTAATCACTAGCCACATCGATAATGGCAAAGCCCTCAGGGCTGCTAGGAAGTGAGGTGGCAGTCTGGGTGGGGTCTTGGGACAGCTGGAGCGAGAAGCCCTCCTCGGTCAGGGATGTGTCCGGGTCAGGGTTTGGGTCCGAAAAGGCAGGAGGGGGTGGGACTTGACCCGTTGCCGCGGCCACAGGGTCAGGGTCTAGGTCCGAAAAGGCAGAAGGGGGTGGCAGTTGAGCCATTGTCACAGGCACTGTGTTTCCCTGGAGAAGTGGGGCAGGGGTCACTGGTGACTGTGCTGATGAAATGGTCATGGTCATTTTTATTCTGGGAGTGACCGGGTCTGGTGTTGGAGGAACGAGGTCATTGTGGCCTCTCTGCCCAGACACTGGCTCCTCAACCGGACTTCGGGATTCAGATCTGCCTCCCCTTACATATTCTGGTCCCGAGTCCAAATTTGTCTCCAAGCTCCTGGGTTTGATTGTCTCTGTGGTCATCTGTTCGGGGGCATTTTGGTCTGTTTCGACATCTACAGAAGCATCCAGGGACGTCGTGAATTTTCCAGACAAGCTGGGCCACTGGTCAAGAATATCCTGCATTCCCGGGCTCAAGTGAAACGAGCTTTCACATATAGTTCTCTCAGTACAAACAGCTGGAACCTGTATGCTGCTAGCATGCTTAACGGGTCCTACGGGATCAGATGCCAACGTACCATTGGACAGGTATCGTGATACTCTGGTCGGCCTCAGTGGCAGCTCATCGATCGCTGATCTGAGAACAGTGGTCAGCCTGTTCATGTAGGACTCCCCAATCTGCAGTGAATCGCCCCACTCTGACAGGTTGAATGAGGATTCGCCCCATTGGATGGCCTCAAGGTCGTTCTCTGGTTTTTCGTCATCTTCTTGCTGTGCCTGTGCAGAAGGAAGGTGGTTGGTGTCCACGTCTGTGGCCCCACCTCCAGCCTCCTTCAATGGCCTGCCCTCTGTTGGGCTGTCCAATAGGAAATCCTCATTCAGACTGTCAAACAGAAAACTACTGCTCCTATTGATGCTGCTTTCAGCTGCATTCTCAGCAGACTCCCTGGTAGCATTTGTCGGGGAATTAATTTCACTTGACCGAATGTTTGTTTTAACAACATGCAGCGCCTCCCCATGACAGTCAGAAGCCTGATTGCTGTAGGCCAGGATGTCCTCCATCTGGCTGTCGGTGAGGGAGATGTTGTATTTGGGTTGAGCTTCGGCAGGCGAGTCACTGCCTCTTGCCTCTTCATGAGAACGATCATCCAGATGGAAATCTGAGCCGGCCCCATTCTCCTTGGTTGAACGCTCCTGCCCTGGACTTTGATGACTGGTATGTGTTCTCTTTGATTCTGGTGAGACTGTTGGCTTTGAACCATAGTCGTCACAGACCACCACTGGGCCCTCATGAAGCAGCATCATCATCTTCTCTGTCTGGGTGTCCAGCTGAAAGCTGTCCCCAAACTCCTCCTCCTGCCCACTTGAGTACAAATCGGGGGAATCACACTTCTCCCTCTCAGCTGCCTTTTCCACCCCAGCCCCAGTCCTGCACCTCAGTTCCAGGAGAAGAGGTACGGTCTGCTCTCCCAGAATTCCGAGATGGTTATGCCCCCGCAAATCCGCTTTGTCATCATCAAAGTGGGACGGTGGAACAGGGAGCTGCAAAACTCCGCTTTGTGCCTCCCATACCATGGTCCCACAGCTGGTCCCTGCATCGCAGTGCTTTGATTTCTGCCTACGTTTCCTCAGACTAACAGATGGGAAATCACCCACAGGAGATGCTGAAGAATCATCCTCCTCTTTCCTCTCTTGGTTGTCTAGGCATGCCCGTTTCAGTTCACTCCCAGAATTTGATGCTTTTATAGTTTCCCTGTTGAGTCTGGCTTCAGGTCCACACCTCAAAGTATGAGCCTCACAAGATGATGACGACAGTGACTTGGTGACAAGTGGATGACTTTCAACCACCTCCCCTAGAGCCATGACTATACAAAGATTGGACGCTTCTTTGGGTGCAACCGCCATAGTAACATGACCATCCACCTTCCTGCGCTTGGATATAGGAGTCAGAGGTTGCTTACAGTGAGGGTCGCCCTCTGACCTAAGAATACGCTCCTTCATGGGAGAAGAGGGGCCAGCCACACAGAGTCCAGAAGGAAGCTTGGAGGACAGCTCCACAGTAGCTTCATCAGCTTTATTTTTGTCTGAGCTTATGGACTTTAAGACTTTGCTCAACGTGAGGGACTGAGCATCTGGCTCGCCCCTTCCTAGACCAGCAGACTGATTCAGTGGGTCTGTAACTGCAGCCCTAAGTGAATCCTTGATGGGATGTTCCTCTGACCTTCCCAGCGAAGGTTGGGAACTTCGATGAGGGGCAGATAACCTCCTTGTGTTGCAAGACAAATTGACTGCCATGGTCACACCTTTCGCCTCATCTCCAATGTGGCTCTTAGCATCACTTGAGTTGTTCCCTTGCCCCGGTGTGGAGTCCCTCTTGACTTGTTGAGCAGGGTCCTCAACTGTGACCTTCTGCAACTCCTGAAGTGAGTGCACCAGGGACAGTGGGACTGCTGCGGGTTCGCCAGCGAACGGAGGGAGGTCCGATGGCTGCTGGGTGAGGGATTCGGGGTTCCACTGAACCCCGAGGAGGGCCAGGTCCTGCTGCAGGAGTAGCTGGGCCTCAGCCACGATTTGCAGTGCCGCCTCCTTCTCTGTCAGTCCCCGTTTCCCACTCACCCAGATACAGCGTGCGCTCTGACGCTCCTGTGCCTCCTGCTCGCTCTCATCAGCTGCCTGCCGAGAGCTGCAGCGCACAGAAAATTATGTTGTTACCATTATATGCAAATCAAGTCACCACTGAGAACTTGAGGATCTCTGCAGAGTAAACAGTAACTATGAATAGCCTGTCAACACTAGTGTTACTTTTTTCCACATAAAAGCCATCTTGTGCCCAGTATGTTGGTACCAGGGTTGGGATCTAATTCAGGAAATTAAGTAAAATTCAGTTCACAAGTTTAAAAAGGCCACAATGATTTTTAATTAATCAAAATAATTTCAATTAATTTCCTTGAACTGAAATTTAATTGATCTCAACACTAGCCAGTACCATGTAAATCAAATCGCACCACTGGGGAACAGTATACAGGACATAACTATACTAGCCTGTCTTAGACTGCACCTACATTTTCTTCCACATAACATTAATTTGCTTTTTGCAATCAAATAAACACATGATTTGTCAAAACTACAAAGAAAAAAACCACTCAAAAGATGTTATTTCTGTTTAAAAAAAAAAAAATACAATTACAAAAGGACGGCTGCGTTTTCCCGTTGGCCTACCTCTTAAAGGGGACAGCTTTCTTCAGGATCTTCTCCACGGTGGTGGCGCTGGCGTGGGCCAGGTCGGACACAGTGAGAAACCCCGCCCCGTAGAGCGCCCGGGCACGCTGGGCGTTGAGGAGAGACACCCTCACCAGGTCACACAGCTCCCTCTGCACCCCGAAACTCAGCCGGCTCTGGAACTGGGACAGCAGCAGCTCCAGGTTGTGCCATCCCAAACGGTTACAGAACACAGTCACCATGCCTGTGGGGCCGCAAGCACGCACACACATACGCAAACACAGGTGCAGAAACGCACCCACACACACACACACACACACACACACACACACACGTAAACTCTTACAGGGTGCCATCTGCAAGATGTCAGTGCTTAGTAAACACACACTTTTTTTTCTGTGAATTTTCAATGCAGCTGCACGTCCTGTACACATTTCCCTCCGTATGATGTCAGGGAAATCTATTTTCCAAAAGCAAAGGCCATAGCAGGCAAACAATCGAAATATTGGCTTGGGGGAGATACAGCCAGCTTTTTTTTTTTTTTTAGCTTTTCCTTGTAAGTAGCAATGCTTTTACATGAACAATATATTACATCTATTGTGCCTTATTGATTTGTTCAAAATCACTTTATTCTCAAGCAAAATTTCAGAGGACATAAAATATACTTTATCTGGTCATGACTACAATAAATTACTAAATGTTAATCCTATCATATACTGCTAAAGAGAAGCTAGTGAACACACCTGATATGTAACACAGATTGCAACTAGTTACAGTACTTAGCTATCTGGTGAACTACTACCGCATCTTGCATCAACCATCTTTAAGTGAACTTAAATGAGGTCAGATACTTTTACGTGAATAGACACAGGGATGGGATTTTTCCAAAGTTTTCATAATTTATCTGGAAAAACTGATTTTCAGATCCTAATTGTTTTACCATTACTTAGCCAGGTCACCAGAAGACTCAGGTGCGGATACAACCTGGGATGGCAGATAACTTGGCTTTCAGAGGCTTTTCAAGTCTGAAAATCTGAATTCCCATATCAATCAGGAAAAATCACACCTGAAATCAGGAGAGAAGGTGTCTGCAGTTTTAAAGAGTTTAGTTAATAGGTCAGAATCAGGGATGACAGGGTCTCACAAAAGAGATCACTGGACTAAATAAATAAAGAAATATGAATTCTCTACAGATGGTAGGCTGGGGCGATATTGAAATTCCCCTGCAGACGATATTGCTTTAAGAAAAACAACAATATTTAATATTATTTTTAAAAAAACGCTATAAATATATGTTGCAATACCCATAAGTGGCCACAATGTGGCACCATTAAGCGCTATTTTACAAAGGTGATAGCTATCAGTTGAGCTCAATAAAACAGATCAATCTATCATCTTTTTATTAGGCTATTCAAAACAAAGTATCTATGAACACCATTAATGTAACATATTATCTCAAAAATAAAACAAAATAACATGAATACTTATGTAGTAAGTAGCAATCTAAATAAGGAATAACAGGGAAATTGCTCGAAATTGCGACCGTTTTGGTCGCATATGCTCCCGAAATTGAATCTGTGCAACCTCGAAATATAATTGGGAGCATTTGTGCGAGTGCAAATAATTGTTCTGGTGTGACCTTTTTGTCCAGCCCAACAGTCGGATTGATTGGACACGTAGCCGAGACGGTTGATCTGTGACTTCGGGGCACGCTATTTTACAAGTAGCCTACGACAAGAAGTTCTGGGAATTACAGCCTCTTAAAGAAAAAACAACATTTCTTATTGTTGTAACATTTCACTTAAATTTTTTATTAAACAATATCTTATTGAATTAAATGTCTGGCGAGGCCTTTTAGAATACACCATTTTAATGTGGCGTGTCCCAAGAGTTTTTGGGGTACCATCTTATTCATTAGCGTTACCAAAAACTGACTGCTGGCAGCCCGACATGGCAAACTAATTTTAAAATAAGAGTTGGGCCCCTGAGCAAATAATCACGGATATCGTTCTGTTATCGGGCATGTACAACCCCTGTATGTACATTTTGTACAACCCCTGTATGTGTAGGTGTGTTTGTACATGTATAAAATTCACAAAACATGATAATTGTCGATATAAAGACCAATGTAATACAATACATTATTTTAATATAAATATCTGATTAATGATAAAGAGAAGGAATGATTTCCTCATGATGTAGTGTAAAATCACAAGTGGGTTAACTTGATAATAACAAGATAACTACACATCCTTGAGCTAAGAGTTAGGATGTTTTCTCACACAATGAAGGTGTTTAATGCATTATTGATATAATCATTCCATAAATTATTATTTTGACAAAATTAACATCGATTGAAACAACCTGTGTCTGTGGAGGGATTCCACAGTAATGTATCACTTTTGGATTGATAGAAATACAATGAAACCTGAATCTTGTAATGGTAAATGTTGCCTAATTATGGTTATAATAATTAAGGTTGTATGCAGATTAGCTGACCAGAACTGCAGGATTGACCTTGACAAATAATCACCAAAATGTTGTGTCTGTGTGAAGTTCAGTTTGTTTGACAGTTTCAATAAAGGAAAATAAGAATTTTTGATTAAAAAAATCATCCCATGTCAATTTACATTTGGTCCACACATTTAGTAAAATTAAGTATAACTCCACTCCAAGCAATGACATTAGATAAGAACTTCAAAAAATATATGAATTGAGACCTTGTTACGTTTAGTTAAAACATTTGGTATTCTTCTCTTTTTTTTCTCAAATCAAACCCAGCAATCTGAAACCAAAAACAAACACCCTAAAAAGGTCTGAAGAATGATAATGATTTGTTTTCATTCGTTTCAATTCTTAAAGGGAAAGTACATCCTAGATCACTTTTCTTTCGCTGTCAACGTGTGTGTATGCCTACCTTATAATGACACTTATTCATGCATTCCCTTATTTCAACAATTCTGAAATAATAATGTATATCATAAGAAACTGGTAGAAAAGCATCTTTGTGCTGCCCCTAATGGTTGAAATGTCCTTTCTGCTCCCCACACTGCCCCCACCCCAATTGTGATGTCAGAGTACCTCTTTGGAGGTACCTCTACATCAAATGGATAATTGTTGTCGCCCACAACAGAAACAGCCGGCACCTGATTGGTTAGACCCACTAAGTTACTTTAGTTTCGGCTCCACGGTTTTAAACCGGAATAACGTGGCGTCCTGTTCAACTCTCTTATTCCACCTAAATAGTCCACTAAAATATATTTCCGAAAATATTTGAGGTGAGAAATAGGCCATGCAGTTGCTGAATCTTGATTCATATTTGATGTGCAACGTCTAGTTTGATTCGAGGTGTACGAAATAATTTGTACAATGTACGTTCATTTATGCAAATGAGAATGGACACAGCTCCTCCACCCCCACCCCTCTCCCTCGCTCACCCCACAAAGTATTTTTAAAAATTGTGTAGTAGGCGGAGACAGGCTGAGACAGTGGGTGTACTTACCCTTTAAAATATTTTTCAACTTGGAAAAATATTTATTTTGGCTATTTTTGTTATATTTAAATCAAATGACAAGTACCCTTTTTCAAAGATCACCTTGCTGCCTACACTTAAACAAATATGAATATATAGAGCACTTTTAGTTCCAAGTAGAGAATAGATTATAGTTTGTCGGATTTCTCAGATATTTCTCCTGAATCTCAAGCCATACTTCCTTTCATATCACATACAGGGAGATAGACACATTGATACAGTATAATAAAACAGTACAAACAACTGTAGCACATGTCATTAATAATATATCATGACAAAACACACAGGTACCCGTCCTAATTGCACCATCCCCATAGCCCATTGCCATAATTACAGTGCGCTTCCCCAAACAACTGCACTTGCCCATGATCCATGGCCTATCCTGAGCCCATCTTTTTGTTTAGCAGACTGAGAAAGACTGAGGAATAGGAGTATAAATGATACTGGGAGGAGGAGAGGGATTCGGTTAAAGGTCTAACCTGCGTAGGTGGAAGCAGATTGCTGGAGAGACTGCAGCTGCCCCCGGCTGCAGCCGTACTTCTTTGCAACGGTTGCCAGGGGAACCTCGCTGATGAGGTCAAGCAGCACCAGGGTGGTGAAAAACCTGCGGTCCCAAAAATATAAATGAGAACTTGTCCCTGTCCGTGCTCTCCCAAATTCACAATGGAGGTCAGCCATTATTATTTTTGATAATAATCCTCCACAATGTGAGGGAAAGGGGGAAGAATGAGACTGTGTGAAGTTGGGAGTGCATTTTAACTTGAACTGGGCTTGTGTGTGTGTGTGTGTGTGTGTGTGTGTGTGTGTGTAAGAGAGAAGAGAGAGGGCGAGGGCGAGAGAGCACCATGTTGTCAACAAAAGGACAAATCAATACCTAAACATGGCCTACTTAATGACTCTGAGTGGTCACACTCATCTTGCGTTGCAGCATTTATTTCCTGCCGAGACGGGTGTCTTCCAGGAGGAGAATACAGTCAATCAATGGTTTAATGAGCATGACAAAGATATTATCCACATACCATGGCCTTCTCAGTCACCATATCTGAACCTGATCAAGCATTTATGGGAGCTTCTCAAATGCTGTTTGAGACAGCGCTTTCCTCAACAAGCCATGAGTTGCTAGATTTCCTCATGGGAGAATGGCACTGCTTTCCTCCAGCAGAACTCCACCGGTACAGAGGCAGAGGGGGCTGCTCCTGTGTTCTGTGTTGTGGGATCTATTCAGCATCTCCGGAGTTTCAGCTACGTGGGAGGACTGCATTACCGCAGACAGCGTCAGCCCCAGTCACAGGCAGGGTAGCAGCTGTGGCTCGCTGTCCATCAGGGCAGCTGCTACCCAATGCATAAATTGATGAGCTAAATAAAGGGATTCAGCCATAGGCCTGGGGGTAGGATGGTTCGGCAACACAGCCACTACGTTTTCCAGCTTTCGGTGCCTTTTTGTTGGAATTCTGAAACTGTTATTTTTTCTTTGGCGCTCTTTGCCCTCAAGGAGTAAAGGCGGTAAGCCACGCCCGTTCTATTGTGTGTCTTGTCCACAGTGACCACCCCCAGCGCTGTTTCAAGCCAGCAGCCACACAACACTATAACCATAATAATCTCCATTTCATATAATCACTTTGGCTGTGAAATAATTGCCGGCTTTTATTGCCTTTACGCCTAAATTTAGCTTCACAATTTTCCTTTGTCTGCATATGACAAGTTCATGGAGGCATTTTTTTTAAATTCTTTTTTTAAAAATCACAGAATAGTAGTTATTACATAATTTTATAAGTGAAAAGTTAGATGTACGAACGTGCAGAGGAACAGTACCGTTTGTGAATAGCCATCTGCCTGCGCTGTTTTTCTGTTTTGGCGACAATTTTCCCTCCAACGGAGCGGGCCAGGAAGCCCTCCTGTATCCCCACCATCTCAGCCACACGCTTCATAGAGGAAGGCAGGTTCTCCCACAGGCAGAAAAACTGGTACCAGTCAATCGTCGTCCACTCCGCATATACAGGGGTTATCTTCATCAAACACACACAAAAATAACTTCCACATACATTACCTTTCAAAATTTATTTTCAATTAATTTGGTCACTTAGCAGATGTTCGTATCCCACGGTTTGGTTTTCTAAATGTACAATCAATTCACACCGTTGGATAACTGCTCAAGCAATTCAGGGTCAGTACCTTGCTTAACAGTAGAAGGGCAGTACCCTCAACTGGGAATGAAACCAACAACCTCTCAGGCACAAACTGAGCTCCCTATTCAATATATTACACAGGTACCAATAAAACAGATCTCATTTCTTCCCTGACAAAATTAAATGTGACTTGCAACAACTGGACGCCAATGGACAAGCATTTCTCTTCAATATCTACAGAAGCTTGCAGTGTTTAAAGTATTAGAACACATTAGAAAAAGACAGATTTACCTGGTAGAGGATGTGGAGGTCATTCTCCAGGACAAAGCCCTTCACTGCCCTCTGGAGGTCGGCGAATATTCCCAGCGCCTCGGGCGGGGAAAGGGAGGACGACAGTGTGGCCGCGCCCAGGTGTGTGGGGCAGTACCGTTCCGCTGTACGGGAGGGAAGATGCGTCTCAGCTCCATCTCCATTCCCTTCCACACTTAACATTAATGAGGGACTGCATTTTATCTAATGCTTTTCATCTCCTGATCTCAATGGGCCTTACAGTGAAGGGGAGGGAGAATTCACCTCAACAATTAACAGCACAGCACTCCCACCTCATTCCAGAGGACATTCCAAAATTAGTTGTGAAGAACCCTAGATGTACTCACTCTTCTGCTCGCCGTCACCTTCTACCTGGATCTGGATGAACTCATTCTCCATCAGCCAATCAACGCAGGCCTCGATGGCTCCGCCCCCTGGCTCACCATGCTCACTGGACATGCTTGCTGCCAGCAGGGTGCACGAGGCATATGTCCGCACGTCCTCCGGGGTGCTGGCCACACCCCCAACAATGATCTGCATGGCATGGAAGTGAGAACATGAGAAACAGTCAAGCAGGCACAAACATGAAAAACAGTCAAGCAGGCACAAACATGAAAAACAGTCAAGCAGGCACAAACATGAAAAACAGTCAAGCAGGCACAAACATGAGAAACAGTCAAGCAGGCACAAACATGAGTAACAGTCAAGCAGGCACAAACATGAGTAACAGTCAAGCAGGCACAAACATGAGTAACAGTCAAGCAGGCACAAACATGAAAAACAGTCAAGCAGGCACAAACACAAGTAACAATCAAGCAGGCACAAACATGAAAAACAGTCAAGCAGGCACAAACATGAGAAACAGTCAAGCAGGCACAAACATGAGTAACAGTCAAGCAGGCACAAACATGAAAAACAGTCAAGCAGGCACAAACATGAAAAACGGTCAAGCAGGCACAAACATGAGAAACAGTCAAGCAGGCACAAACATGAGTAACAGTCAAGCAGGCACAAACATGAAAAACAGTCAAGCAGGTACAAACTTGAAAAACAGTCAAGCAGGCACAAACATGAGAAACAGTCAAGCAGGCACAAACATGAAAAACAGTCAAGCAGGCACAAACATGAGTAACAGTCAAGCAGGCACAAACATGAGAAACAGTCAAGCAGGCACAAACATGAGAAACAGTCAAGCAGGCACAAACATGAGTAACAGTCAAGCAGGCACAAACATGAGTAACAGTCAAGCAGGCACAAAAATGAGAAACAGTCAAGCAGGCACAAACATGAGTAACAGTCAAGCAGGCACAAAAATGAGAAACAGTCAAGCAGGCACAAACACGAGTAACAGTCAAGCAGGCACAAAAATGAGTAACTGTCAAGCAGGCACAAACATGAAAAACAGTCAAGCAGGCACAAACATCAGAAACAAAAAGTACTACTCACTAAAATCGAATTTATATTTATTTTATAAGAATAATCGAAAACTAAACCTATAACCTTTCCCTGAAATACAATAAGCAGATTACCATAAAAGTTCTAGAAGTCGTGCAACCTTACATTACTACATTCTTAAACTCTCACATTTATAAACTCTGACGTATTTATGTTTGTACATTCCTATTTTCTTTCGTTCTTTAAATCTTACATTCCTACATTATAAACTCTCACATTCTTATGTTTCCACGTTCTTGCTTACATTTATAAACTCTCACATTCTTATGTTCCAACATTCTCTTAAACAATCTCAGTGGGGCTCTCTCCAGGATAAATAAAAATAAATAAGTTTTACATTCTTATTACTAAACCTAGCATGGTTAACATGTGTAAGTGGGTCATGCGTGTTGGCTTTGTACCTCCAGGATAGCCCTGATTATTACTGAACCTAGCATGGTTAACATGTGTAAGTGGGTCATGCGTGTTGGCTTTGTACCTCCAGGATAGCCCTGATTATTACTGAACCTAGCATGGTTAACATGTGTAAGTGGGTCATGCGTGTTGGCTTTGTACCTCCAGGATAGCCCTGATTATTACTGAACCTAGCATGGTTAACATGTGTAAGTGGGTCATGCGTGTTGGCTTTGTACCTCCAGGATAGCCCTGATTATTACTGAACCTAGCATGGTTAACATGTGTAAGTGGGTCATGCGTGTTGGCTTTGTACCTCCAGGATAGCCCTGATTATTACTGAACCTAGCATGGTTAACATGTGTAAGTGGGTCATGCGTGTTGGCTTTGTACCTCCAGGATAGCCCTGATTATTACTGAACCTAGCATGGTTAACATGTGTAAGTGGGTCATGCGTGTTGGCTTTGTACCTCCAGGATAGCCCTGATTATTACTGAACCTAGCATGGTTAACATGTGTATGTGGGTCATGCGTGTTGGCTTTGTACCTCCAGGATAGCCCTGATCATGCTGGTGGTTACCCCCTCCCCTTCCTTCTTGACCAGGCAGCTGTTGATTGGTCTGAGTGAGCCCTGGATCAGGCTAACACCCTGCAGACGCTCCGACTCCTTACACACCAGGATGCTCTCCCCTGGAGTAACGTGAAGGCATCGTGTCACTTCTTCATTCCGGCATTGTTTCAACCTCATTTCAACTCTATTCCAACCTCATTTAGACCCAAATTCAACCTTATTCAAATATTATTCAGACCATCTATTTTTGATAATAATAAATTTTTAAAAATGTAAATATGATTTCTATAGTTCTAGTTAGTAACGTCATCAATGGAAATTCAAACGTTTTTCTAGCATTTCAATTGTGTATTGGACCCAGGTCTGCCTGGTGTGAGTGTTGACACCATTTCCTCCCCCACTACTAGAGTTTTCTTTTAGGATATTTGTTCAGACAAATAATATTCCCCTTTCTACAGATTTTGCTGGCAGTGTCCTCAGTCTTTTATTTATTCATGTGTATAAAACTTCTCAGCAATAATAAATGTTCTTTCATTGTTCAGCTTGTTTAAAAATAAATGATAATTCCTATAGCATACCAATTTATTTTGCATTACAACCAAAAATGAGGTATGAAATGAATCGTGTTCATGAATACTTCAGCCTCTTATAGCTCACCCATGGTGTCCACCCCTTTCCGTCCTGCTCTCCCAGACATCTGCTTGTAGGTGAGGATGTCGAGCAGGCGTCCGTTGAAGACGGGCGTGCGTATGATGACACGGCGGGCGGGGAGGTTCACTCCAGACGACAGGGTGGAGGTGGCGGCCAGGACCCTGACCTGACCCTGCCGAAACGCTCCCTCCAGGATGTCCCGCTCGTCAAATGTCAAACCTGGAGTTCCGGAACACGGACACAGTGGCTGTCTTATATACTGGTAACTGAACCATTCCTGCACTGATGACGGTCACTTGAACAAAATGTTTGCTCAGGGTTTAGTTTTTATTATTATTTGCACTTAATAAACAGCCTTGTTTTTCTTTTTTTTGGGGTCAATACCCCGGCCCTCTCACATAAACAGTGGTCAGGATCAACTCTATCCAACGACTCTTCACTAAATTAAAGAGCAGGTTTACCCTGTGTAGCATTTTATAAGTGTGAAGGACTGTTTGAGATCTCTCCACAGATTTACAATAATATTCAAGTCTGGGGACTGAGAAGGCCATTTGACAACCGTTCCATTAAGTAGTTCATGGTCGATTTTCAGGCATGTTTTGGGTCATTGACTTGTTAAAATATCCAACGTCTTTTCAGCTTCAATTTCTTCACTGACTCTGGGACATTAGCTTCTAGGATTTGTTGATATTTCATTGAATCCATTCTTCCACCCGTGCAATATTTCCGGTGCCACTGGCTGACACACAACACAACCCAATACCATAATGGATCCACCCCCATGCTTAACAGTTGGCATGGTATAATTTTCTTCAAATGCTTCCCCTGTTTTTCTCTACTCTTTGGTTGTTGTGGATATCTTCTTAGTTGTCCAATGGAAGATCTCACATTTTCCTCTAGAATACCATGATAGAGAGGAAATCATGGTGGACTCAATGATTATGAGGCGTCCAGATCCTG
This sequence comes from Ilyophis sp. 1 JC-2022, assembly GCA_022702515.1. Lineage (NCBI taxonomy): Eukaryota > Metazoa > Chordata > Actinopteri > Anguilliformes > Synaphobranchidae > Ilyophis > Ilyophis sp. 1 JC-2022. The sequence continues at coordinate 60,134,842 of CM040401.1, read as the reverse complement.
TGGCTGTAAAACATCCCCAAATCATCAATCCTCCACCACCAAGCGTGACGGTTGGCAAGAGGTCCTTGTGTTGATATGCAGCGTTTGGTTTTTGCCAAACGTGGCATTGTGCATTATGGCTAAAAACAAACAAAAAAAAAAACTCCACATTGGCTTCCTCTGTGCAGAGGACAGCGTTCCAGAAGTATTGTGGTTCATTCAGGTGGTAATTTTGCAAACCTAAGCCTTTTTGGAGAGATGGGTTTTTCTCCCAGCTGCCCTTCTACAAAAGCAATTGTTCACTCTTTCCCGGATGGTGGAGTAATGAACTCTAAAGGCCAATTCATAGTCACCAAAGAAGTATGCGTAGGGTTGGCGTGGACCTAAATGACATCATAGCGGACCCAAAATGGACCCTGAGCGGACGTCGTTTTTGTCAGCGTGGACCCGTCATTTCACCAACAAACGTACCTTCTGCGAAATTTAATCATTTTCCATTAGGACTTATATGCTTTATGAGTTATATGTGAATATGTACAACCACGGAATTTAAAGAGGGTGTACTTTCTTTTTCACATCACTGTATCTCTCTCATACACACATCTTTCTAGCCATCTAGTTGGAGGTAGTGGCATTATTACACAGTCACCCAGATGGTTTACATTAACGCTTTCAAACTAACACAGTACAACACATTTTGAAGCTGTATGAATACATACAAGCTGCTTCACAAAAGGAAATGCACATAGTTAGTTGCTAAAGGCCCCCCCGACACATATGTTATCAGGTAGCTTGTGTCCCAGGGAGTGGGATTACCTGCGTGGTGGAAGGCTACACCCCAGGGAACTGTGCGCTGCAGAACCTGGTCCAGTCCTGCAGGGGAATGCTTCAGTTGTGACACCACGTCCCGCAGCCCCTCCTGATCCAGGATCAGAGAAGAGGACTCTGGAGCCTTCTGTCCATCTGTAGGAGCACAAACTAGGGCTGCCACTCATGCCAAGGGCCCATACTCACAAAAGCTATAATGATCCTAGATCATGGCCTGTATTCATAAAATGTCTCAGACTCAGAATAGGAGTTCTGGACTAGGATCTGGACAGTTTTGCATTTTAGCTCAGAATAGAAAGCATCAGGGTATGGACAGAGGAAATCTGATCCTAGATCAGAATTCCTACTCTCAGATGCTTTATGAATATGGACCCGGATCTAGGATCAGTTTTACTCATAATGGATATGTTTGGGGTATGTGCAGGGGAAACCTGCCTCCTAAATCAGTGCCATGACAGTCAGGGCAACTTCTTAGATGTGAAAAAACGTTCTGTGACTCCTTAAAATATCGTTCCGTTCAGCACAAACCGGCACAAACAAGAATACAGAAAGACGCATACAAAAAATAAATAAATAAATAAAACAGAGTTTAATTTATGGGTCTGGCTCCAATACCTCGAGCAGCTTGCAGTGCTCTGTGCTGGAGGTTGTAAAACTCCCGGGCAATGCTGTCAGCCAGCTTCTCACACCAGTTCTTAGAGGGACAGAAGAGCAGCACAGAGCGGCCGTCCTGGATGGTCTCAAAGCAGAGACTTACGATGTGATCATCATCACCCTAGAAAAGACACATTAGACACATTAGAATAAACACACAAAACATTTTTTTATCAGTATTTTAAAAATGCATACACAATCTAACAGGTGTGCAAAAAAATCCATGCAGAAAATTTCACTGCTGCAGAAAATGTCTAGACACTATGCATCCATGTTGAGGCACTAAGGTCTTAGCATTACACGCAATGGGTCGTGTCAGTAAGACTCGGGTTAAGTTCTTTTAAATATATTAACCTTCGAGGCAACTGTACAATACCTGAAGATTGCTGACAATTTTAACAGAGGCCTGTATTTTCACTATTACGTGCACACATGGTTCTTTCCCACCTTGACCTGCAGGGCAGGTTTGAACAAGCGGACCAGGTCCATGGAGCCGTCATATATGCTGGTGCCGATCTTCAGCCGCTCCTCTAGGGGAACAGGCCGGTAGTCTGTGTGGTACAGCTCTGCGTTGAGCCAGTGCGCCAGCAGGTTGAGGTTGGGTAGCGTGGCGCTCATGCCCACAATCTGAACGCCCTCAGCAAAGTTGGCTTCACCCACGACCCCACCCTCACTGAGACTGGCCCTGCCCTCTGAGGAAGTCCTGCACAAGAGGGAGTTGAGCATCACCAAAGCTTCTTTAGACACTCCAGATACCCAGCCCCAGCATTCCTTCCATTGTCTTTGCTTCTTAATTACAGGAGGTTCCAGAAGATTCTACAGATGGACAAGACACTTCTAACAGGAGGTTTGGGTAACAGGAGTTTACTGCATTTGATTTTACTGTACAGATGCTTCTAATTGGAATGCTTCGAAGGTCTGGAGACCAAATTAATATCTGGTGTGTCCATAAAATCCGTGGCATTGCCTTTATCACAACTGCCGGAAATGACTTAATCACAGATGCCATTACACCTAAATAAAAAATCTGAATCGCATTGTTGGATGGCTGTTAACCCTTTGAATGCTGAATGAGGCTCCAACACACCTGGCGGCTCTCTGGGTTACGTAGCGGATCTTGGTCAGGAGGAGCTCCAACAGATATCCTCGACCGGAGTCGCCCAGCATGTGCAGCTCATCCACCACGACGATTCCTAAAATCAAACGCACTCAGTCACCAAACATGTAGCGTTGTCTCCAGATGCTGGCCTTGGCTAACTACAATCTGACCGGTGCAAAGTAATCAGATTTCTGATAGTGGATTCATTTGACCGATTAGTCACTCTCTTGCACCCACTCACGAGACTCACTCCCACTCCCCCTCATAAAACTTGTTGTTTGTATTTTCTCTTGCCCTAAGAGCATGATTTGTCAAAAGTACACTGCCAGGCCAAAAAAAAGTCGCTGTTGAACCCATCATGCATAGTGCCCACTGTTATTATCTGGGGTTGCTTCAATTGGTCAGTTCTAGGCTGAGCAACGTTATGCAGCAATAAAATGAAGTCAGCTGAGAACCTGAATGTACTGAATAACCAGGGAATATTCCAGGATGACAATGCCAAGATTCATTGGACTCAAATTGTGAAAGAGTGGTTCAGAGAGCATGAGGAATCATTTGCACACATGAATTGGCCACCAGAGTCCTGACCTTAACCCCATTGAAAGTCTTTGGGATGTGCTGTAGAAGACTTTACGGAGTGGTTCGACTCTCCCATCGTCAATACAAGATCTTGGGCAAAAATGAATACAGCTCTGGATGGAAATGTTGTGATGTTGCATAAGGTTGTCGAAACAATGCCACGACGAATGCGCGCCATAATCAAAGCTCAAGGCGGTCCAACGAAATATTAGTGTGCAACTTTTTTTTTGGCCAGGCAGTGTAGTAACGGAACATTACTTATTATCAAAAGACATCCCCGAACAGTTAATCCACATCAGAGTAAGGAACTAGTCAAACGCATAGTGCCGTAAGGTTAGAAGGTTGACTAGTTAGTAAACTAACTGACCGTAGCACTGCAAAATACTGCAGTAACACTAAAAGAAATTCATAATAATATTAATAAGACACACTTTTAAACTGGCTCTATATACAACAGAATGTAATTGCCTTTGGGAGCACAGGTAGCACAGTTATTGCTGGTGGTAAGATGTGTACCTAGCAGGTCCATCCTGTTCTCTTCGATCAGCCTGTTGATTAGCCCGTTGGCTTTCTCTATGGTGCACACGGCCACGTCCAGCGACGTGAACCCGCCGGCTGCCGAGGTGCTGCCCATGTACCCCTCTACCCGTATCCCCGCCTCCTGGAACACGTTCTGACCAATCGCACACAAAAACAGAGTGAAGGATCTCCATCTCATCATCTCACAGTTAACTGGAGGAAACCAATCTGGCTTTTTTCGCTTCCAGCTTTGCAGTTTCTCCTTAAAGACTTGAGTGAAAACTGTTTCTATGGCTTTAAAAGTGATACATGTAACATGACAACCACATAGCTTAAAGTCTACATTTAAAAGAAAATGTTCTTTTGACTTCTGAAATTAGTCTAAAACTCATTTTCAGTGGTTAAACTGATATTAGGCAGCTGAAACAAAAAGTCACATCAGATGATGCAAGTGTCGTGCTGAGTGACCGATCAGCTCTATATTGGAATTGGCTTTAATGGCAGACTGCATAAAACTCAATGCTGGCCAATGGTAGCATCCTTTTTTCCCCAATGCCAATTGGTTCAGCCTAAAATTTTAAAGAATCACCAATGACTCAGCACCCATCTGTAAGGGAGACAGCTGACATGTCGGGCTTGCATTTGAACATTAATTCTCCATGGGCTTTTGGCAGTATGTGCTTCAAGATGTGCACCTTGGGAAGCAGGGCTCCACTGCTCTGACAACTGCACTATGCGTCATCTGCCTGCACGAACCACACTTAGCATGATGGCTGTGAGGCACGCTACGCTCTGGATGTTACCGTTATGCATCACCTCGTGCCTTGTTTGGTGAGAAACCTGAGGGGAATATGTGCCCTATATTGTCTTCACTGAGCACTGCCAGAGCAAGAAGCAGGTGGAGATGCAGGGCACCGCACTGGGCACCTGCCAACTCCCCTCTGCTTAGAGCAACTCTGACTTATCCAATGACAAGCAGGAAGCCACTAACAACAAGACCCAATCTGTCTGGGTATCTCCGAGCAGCTCAGGACTTTTTAAAAGTAACCGTGATGCAGGAGGTGTCCGGTGCTTTCTCTCTGTTGGTGAATTTTCCAGTCCTCATGGCTACAGCTAAGATGCCATTATTGACCCATCCCCCACCCTCCAGCAGCCAGTAACAAGAGGCTCCCCTCAAAGCATGAGGCTCCTGCACCCCTGCCCCCGGGGTATACGGCTACTTAGAGCTCTGTTTTCCTCCCATTTGCCGTTCGCAGTGGTGGACAGCAAAACGGGCTGAGATTAACGATGGCGCTCCAGACTGGAAAACTCCCTGGTTCTGCCAGTGGCCTCACTGACAGGTCTGACACCTGTGCTGCTCAGGGAGCTGTACAGATTCATAGCCTTTCCACCCTCACCATTTATCAAGAGGGTAAACTGAGGGGGGAGGGTGTTTACGAGGCTCCCCGTTCCAGAAGCCGGCTCTGGGTGCCTGAAGTGCAGCCAGTTCCCAAGCCATAACCAGCGAAAGCCAGGACTCTGGTTACCGTCCTGCTGAGAGGTAACCACAGAGCCTTGGATACCGGGAAACATGTTTCGGGTAGATACGTTTCCACCAGTAGAGCGATTACCCCAAGCTGTTCATGTCCACAGGTGCCTGCTGTTCCCACCTCATGAAATGAAACGTGTGTTGTATGCAAATACCACAAGCACGTGTCACTCATTGTCCCTTAAAACGATAGTTTATTCGCATGTTGCGTCTCTCTTATGGCCAAGCGGGGCCGTCTTTATTGATCTTGCTTATTATTTATATTTTACCACAAAATGACTTACAAGATGCAAGACGACCATTTAAAGAAAATGCCCTTATCGAACGGTTTTGGGTGGCACTGTCAGAGGGACAGGAGCTGAAACAAGGCATTTCCAATGACCAATCTCATATCTGACTGCTGTGTACACTTGTTTTTAAAAAATCGAAAAACTTGCATTAATTTATTTTTCAAAGTTAAGGATAATATGAGAGAACTGGTAGATTTCGATTTGAACTCTACAAACAACAATCTAATGTTATGGAAGATTAGCCATAGTACCAAAGTGTATGATCGTTTTCAAAAAATTATAATACAGGGAAAATGAAAATAGGGACCAAAAAGGTCTTTTCAATATGTGATGACATTTCACAGCTGCTCGCGGTCTGAACAATGGCAACACGACGCGACAAACCTGGAGGTAAAACAACTTCTCTTTCGCCACAGACACGAACGGGAGAATGAACATGGCCTTTCGTCTGGTTTCCAGGACTCTCTTCAGAATCAATAACTCTGAGACTAATGTTTTCCCGGCGCTGGTAGGAGCTGAAACACATGACGGAGAGGAAAGGCTGTTATTCTGCCGAGCCAATTCAATCTGCCTTCAGTCCATAAACAGACTGCCTGGAAGACTAAAATTAATATGCATTACTGTTTATTACAAAGCGGCAGCTTCTTGTACACTGATATACCCAGCTCGTCCATATACCACCAGGTCTGTCTGCCAGCTATGTCTCATAAAGGACTTCACCGAGTTCGGCAGTGTAGAAAATATTGTTTGGAGAGATCAGTGAACCCATAAAACAAGCCGAGCAGTCAGAGGCAGACAGAGAGATGCAATCAGTGTTTAGAGATGTGCATAAATTATACACTTAGAGCTCAAGCTAAAGTTCACCAGTCAGCTCCCACAGACATTGGCAGAGGACACTTCCTGTCTTCATGTTTAGATTGTGTAAGCAGGCTGTGCAGGCCCGACTGACCCGTAGGGGAGGGGGGGTGAAACCGTGGGCTAAAATGGAATTTACCTGAATAGACCAAGTTCTTGCCCTCCAACACTTTTCCCAGGGTGAGGCATTCTGCCTGCCACTCGAACATGTGGACCACGCCGAGACTATGATACCTCTCGAGGACCGGCTTAGGGAGACCCCAGTTGGACAGCAGCAGCTTGTCAGACTGATCAGCAGGAATAGCCATATGAATGCTGTGTCCTGAGAGAAAGACCAAAAATCTGAACCAACGAGTTATCCAAACATAACAACAAAAACCTTTTTTTAAATTTTTTATATAACGCGCTGAGGGTAATGGCCTGTTAAGGTTTACTCAATGCAGAGGTGACACAATTGTAGGCCTGTGAGGTGAACATCAACATAAAGTCCCCATTGGTGGATGCATTTCAGAAATGTAGCTAACAACCTACTCTAAGCACTTTCAGTGTATTAAACCAGTGTAGCCAACCGGGTAATTTTAAATACTGTGAGGGCCTGATTTACTAAGACCTCTAGCATAACCTCAGCACACAAAAAATCAGTAACATGACCAGTGATTGGTTATGGTATTTGTTTTACACCAATCATTGGTTGTGTTATTAGTTTTGCGAGTGCTAAAAGGTATTGCAAATCAGTTGTAAATCGGGCCCTTAGTCTTTAGATACCAGTAAAATTTGCACTTAAACTGTCTCACCAGGTGTGTCCCCCAGTGTGCTGAGGTTCAGCCCAGGAGGCAGAGTCAACACCGAGGAGGAGGCGTTTCCCGCTACGCTCTGCTGATGGAGCCGCCTCTTCCTCTCCAACGCTGCAGCCATGTGGGTGGGGCTGAAAAGGATGTAGTCCCCAGAGGTGTGCAGTGGAGATTGAGCATGCTGTGAGTTGGCAGCCTTCAAACAAGGGGCCACTGAAGCAGTGTTTTTCCCCTCAGGTGCTTGCTTTTGAGACTCTGCGCCCCATGAATCCCCCGAATCTGGGCTGGAGAGAGAGCAGGCTCTCGGTCTCTTGTGCGTGGCTTTTGGGGGACTATTTTTACAAGCTGCTGGTTTCCGCTCGTGGCCGTTCTTGGCGCTTCGGGCATCTTCGCTGAACAAAAGCTTTTTGGCTAAATCTGTGCAATCTCTTGATGTCCTCAAGTACATCTTTGAGGTTTCTAGTTCCGGCAAAACAGGAACAGCTCTCACATTTGAACGCCTCATTTCCCCAGCACCCATAATACACTGCTGAGAACTTTTAGATTTGATTTTGGTAAATTCAGGCCCCTTTTCAGGGACCACCCTGTCAGATGTGGAAACTCTGACAGGGTTTGCCTGGGGCTTGGTTATCACTGCTGCATCCAGTCTCTTCTTCAGCGGGGCATCCAAAGGAATGTGGGCATCCAGGGCTTGTAAAATGTCCTCATCCAAAGCCAGAGTTGAGTCCCCAATCCACTCCCGTTTTTCTGTTGGCTTTCAAAAAAACAAACTAACATTAGTAGCACCATTCAGGTATTTCAGTGAGTATGTGAACATTCACTATCAAAGGTGACATCACCCTCTGGAGCTTCAATAAAAGTGTGCTTAGCTCCATGGCTGGGGTCAGTCAGCTAATCCCGTCTCTTATTGTGTAGTGTAGCTGGTGAGGGCCGCAGTTTGAAACCCGCAGCAGAACAGCCCCGTTACATGGTGTGAACCCATACAGACCTGCAGTACTCTCATTACATCCATCAAGATGTGAATGCTGAGTGATTCTTTGGTGCTGTTCTGAAGTCAGACTCACCATCTTAGCCATTTTTGTATGGTTCATGTACGCACTGTTGCAATCTGGTTGCTGAAGGCGGCCTGAATGCCTTGGTGTCAGTGGTTCAACACCAACAGGAGGGCTGTATAATGACACATAAATGCATACACTGACTGTGTACATAGGTACATTTCTGTCATTTTACCAATTGATTGCTAGCTAATTACATACATTTACATGTTAATTATTCACACGTCATATAATTATTTACATTTACAATACATTTAAGGCATTTAGCAGACACTATTTTCCAAGAACAACTTACATAGCTGACATTCTTTACATACAATCCACTTATACAGCTGGATATTTGCTGAAGCAATTCAGGTTAAGTACCTTGCTCAAGGGAACAACAGCAGTGCCAAAGCTGGGAATCGAACCTGCAAGCCCAGTTCCCTAACGATTATGTTACATTTCCACTATTCATTATTTTAAATATTATGACAATACATGTGACGTTTTAACGTGACTTAAGTCAGCAATGCCTCTTTATTGCCTTGTTACATATACACGAGTAGGATTCGCACCTCTTTCTCTTGATGATCTGGTGCTGTCCCATGTAAAACTTTCGTTTCGATTGTGGGCCTGAGGTATTCATGGTTCTTCAATTAGGTAGCAAGTTGATTGTCCCACAAAAATGATAAATCTTGTTTTACAGCTTTCTAGCTAACGTTACTGGCTACTAGAACATAACATAACCTCTGAATCCATGAAGACACAGCTGTCCATAATGCTGCAGCTAGTTGTGTAACTAGCACCATTTTATAAATTAATGTGACAGTTACAAAATAAATAAATAAAACTCATGACTGTCATGATAGCAGGGTTGCAAACATAATTCATAAATATTCAGTCTAATCAGCTAACGTTCGCTGGTACAACTTTTTAAAAATCTAAATATCGAGCATTGTTACAGAATCAACAAATTGCCTAAGTTTCATTATTAGCCAACTTTCGCTAGCTACTGAAGACAGCTGGCGAGTTAGACAGTAGCCGATTGTAACATTGTTTACTAGCTACTGCTTGTAACCTATAGCTAGCTAATTACGATATTAGCTAACGTGTAGATACTGGTAGCTTAACGATAGTTACCGGTGCACTGGCCTAACAAGCATTTGGAGAAATTGCTAACGTTACCGATCTAGGTTGGCTAAAATAACAATGGCATCCGTTGTTTAAAAACTAGCCAAATCTTCTATTAAATATTTTGGGTTAAGAGAGACGAGTGACGAAAATAAATAAATACAAAACAGACGTGATTAACTTGCAAACAAACGATGCAAAACAAAACAAAACTTTGAAAAGTCCGCCGGTACTCCAAAAAAATATTCCGACTACCTGCAAGTTTGTAATAGAAACGTTCCACATCTCTTTTTTCCTACTGGCTGGATTCGGTCTGTGGGCTGTCTGATGGAGAGGAATATTCCAGGAGGCGTGATAATACAGGAGCGATGTCATGCAATGCGCTCCAGAAAGAACGAGTGCAACAGAAGACAGGGATGGAGCATTGTCGGTGGTGAAAGCAAAGCGACAATGATATGCAGCTAGACAGCTAGCGGTGTACTCTTAGGAAGATGTATGCGTCTATATTTTAAAATGCAGTTATGCTCTTTGCTATATCCGATTACATTATTGTAATCCGTGGGTGGGCTGAAGGACATGATGTGTGATATTTTAAAGAGCTAGTCAGTAGTTTAAAGGTGAGTAAATGTCACTTCGTTTATTTTGCAAATAAAGTGCCGATCGATTTCAAGCTATGTGCTGTTTTACTTACTAGCTTACTGGCTGGCTACCATTCATATGGATCATTTAGCTTCTCAGTCAACTGGAGTAGGCTAATATAACTGTATAAAGAATGAAGTGGATAGCTGCACTGTCTCTGTTAGCGAGCTCTAGCTACTTTATCACGTTGGCATAACATTACATCATCAGGAAACCACAAATGCGCATTCTCTGTTTTTACAATCATTCCAGTGTTTAAGCATGGATCCCGGTTAATTTTTCATAGAAACTTCAACCGAGTAGTAGCCTATGGTTAGTCTATTGGGGTTTAGCTAGCAAATTGCCTGCAGTTAATGCAGAGATTTTGACGTTTCCATTAGAGTGCGTTTATTCTGCAGTAGGGCGTAGCGTCTCTTTCTATAGAGAAAAAAGTTAATGAAATCTTTTTTTTCTATTCACTGCGGTGGTGTTTGTGTTCACGAATGCCTAGAAACATCTAGGAAACGCTAGATCTCTCTGGTTTAGACTCCGTTTAACCCTCATATTATGTTGACATTTTATGACGTCTTTTATGTTTGGGGTCAAATTGACCCCAAAAGTTTAAACTGACACAAAACTATTGTAATTTAAATATGTTTTACACTTTCTGTGTCACCTGTTGTGCGTCTCCCAATTGATTAGCTGCATTGTATCCCTAAATATTAAAAATCTGTGATGAAACATCTCATTTTAGAACCTGAGGTAAGTGAAAGTTTGTGAAGTTTATGGGAAAGTGCCACGACCAGAATCACCCACAAAAAATCAGAGATATACAAAAGATTGTATATTTTCTTACATTTTATACAGCTAGGCCTAGCCTACCCCACGAATGGCCCCACACAACACCTTTGGATACAAAGATGGTACAGGACTTTTGAAAACATGATGTTTATTGTATGTTTATTAATCCCAACAAATTCTGAAAAATCATACAGTGTCATGATGAAAAAATAAGATTAACTGGTTTTTAAGAGACATCAAAAACTGAATCGGGTCAAATTGACCCCAAACATGATATGAGGGTTAAACTAGGTGCTTAAGATGACAACAACAGTTATAAAACAGGTTGTTTATATAGCAGATTGTATTCAGTTTATTATCTGAACTGAATCTACAAACTGGTTATACACAATATTATATTGTAAATGATAATGAACCTCTCCTCTAATCAGCTGTCATGTTTTATGTAAAAAGTACTTTTTTGGCACTGAATTGACTTTAGCCAGTAGTCAGTGTTTCTCAATGTTTTTGTTTCCTTTTCCACTCTTTCTCTCTCCAGACTTTGAGGAAAGAACATGGACAAGATCCTGGAGGCCGTGATGATGTCACCTCATTCTAAGGTAGTGAAGCAGGGGATGGTGAGGCGGGTGGTGGAGTCGGCCCCGCAGCCGCTGGACAGCTCGCAGTGCCGAGCCATGTTCCACGTGTCCACCAGGCTCTTCCTGCTTGGCGAGTCGCAGTTCAAGCGCGACGCTGGCCGTGAGGTCCTGGAGGCCTTCGCGCAGCACCACCAACCGGAGTTCGAGGAGTTTTTCGAAGTGCGCTTTGTCCTGGGGCTCCTCCGCAATGGGTACCCGCCGCTGGCGAGGCGGGGCCCGCAGATCTTCCTCTACCTGGAGACGGGGCTGCGCTTTCTGGCCGACACCCCCTCGGCACCAGACCTTTTCCACCTCCTGCAGATCGAGGTCTTGCGCATCGTGTGTGATCGTCCGGGGCCGGAGCTGTGCGGGCAGCTTTCCCGCCTGCTGAGCCGATGCCCGGGCTGTGTGCCCAGCGGCAACCTGCAGACCGTGTTTTGCCAGCAGCTCATCCAGACCATCCGCCTCTTCCAGTGCCAGAGCCAGCAGGACGATGACATTGTCACCTTCCTGGAGCGCGTAACCAAGACTAGCGGCATGCTGCTGGCCGTCTGGAGGACCAACGTAGCCACCATCTTGCCCTCCCTCAAGGAGCTCTTCATTGTCATCTCCACACCCGGAGGTCCGTGGGCTAGGCAGGCAAAACCACCCGCATCACCACCCACAGTGTTAATCATGTACAATGAGCTCATCCTTGCTGCTGTATTTGAGCTGTTTTATAAATTAATACATTTTATTAAAAATGAATGCATGTTTATCTGTAATCAGTGAAAAGGGGGAGGGCGGGAGCATTGATTCCACTGAAAACATTGTATGTGGCAGAACCGCTGCTGGGACAAATGTGCAGCTAAATTCTTATTTATGTATCTCCAGAAGGGGGCAGTGTACCCTCCAATGCCCTGGCCAGCGTGGTGCAGTATGTGCCTCTGGAGCTGATGGAGGGAGCAGTACGCAATCTCACCAATGACAAGAACATCTCTGATCCACAGATGCTGACGGCTATCTGCAGGTAAGTAGGTTGGGAGAGTCTGTCAGGGACAGTGATGCACTGCTCAGCTCAGCTCCTCTTGGTGATGGCAGTATTTTCCAGTCAGTCATAGTCACTGAACAGTGACAGTTACAGTGATGGGTGGTGAATGGCTGTGATATAAAACAGGCATTTCTGGAGTACTACTGAGTCAGTTCCTATGCAATATTCTCCTATGACAGATCACCACAAAAAATTTATATAAATTCACGTGTATAGTCTGTGTTCCTTCATTTTGTTTTAAGAAGTAATAAAATGTAATTAGATTAACCGTCTTGGTTATGACCACGATAATTATGATGATGTTAATGATGGTGATGAAGATGATCGTGATGGATGCACAGTTGTTGTGGATATATCCCACATTTCTGTAATTGTTATATTTATATAAATATATATAAATATATTATAATATATAATATAATATATATATTATATAATTTGAAATATAATTTAATGGTACCCTGCCACTTTACAAAAATGTATGTAAAACTCTAACTATTGTAGGAAAGTAATACAACTTCAGAACTGCAGAAGTTATGCATAGATAGACAGACAGATGTGCCAGGAGAAAAACTATGGCCCCTGGCAGCCAGATAAATTGTTACTTTTCTTAATGCTCATATACATATTTTTCTGTACATATTGTTAATTATCATTTTCACACATTTTATAATATATTGACACCAACAGCATCCCACAGCACCCCCCAGTACTGGGTGCAGCATTGTATTTTGTTTTGCTTTGATAGATTATCATTAAAGATTGGATGTTCAGAGTCATCTCCTGAGATCTTGCATAGTAACAACACCCATCTATTTCTTTGTAGCAAATGTCTTTAATGCTACATTTCTTACGCGGTCTGGTCTGTGCCATGTCTAGCATTCAACTCAACTCAACTCAACTTTATTTATATAGCACATTTACAACAGTTGTGACTGTACCAAAGTGCTTCACAGATAAAAGCATAGAGCAAAAAAATACATAGCATTCTCATTCACCTTCAGCTTCTGTTTACAGACATCCTCATTTTTGTTTCAGAATGATAGACTGGTTGTCATGGCCATTCACCAAGAACACAGACGAGTGGGTGATTGCCCTGATGAAGGGGGTGGCAGTGGTGAAGAAGTGTGTGATCCTGATTGAAGTGACTCTTGCTAAGATTGAGGAGGTACGCACATCAACGTGCAACAAGGACAGAGGATCTTAGCGGCATTCAGGAACAGCACGGTCATTCCCAAACTTCATTGCTGTTTCTTGCTATTTTCCCCCCCCCAGGTTTTTGCAAAGTTGTTCTACCCAATTGTGCGAGAGGGGGCACTCTCCGTGCTGTCCTACCTGCTGCTCAGCTTCCAGCAGTCTCCGGAAGCATTCCACTTGGTAAGAACACACATACACACACACACACACACACAGACGTGACTTATTACATATTTCTTTAGGCATTTAGCAGATCCATTCAGGTTGACTTAATCAGCGTACATTGTATTTCTTTTACATGCTGTCCATTTATACATCTGGATATAAAATGATGCAAATTAAGTACTTTCCTCAAGAGTACCAATGGCAGTGCCCCATTAGGCGAGTCAAACCTGCAACCTTTTTGTTACAAGCCCAGTTTTCTAACCATTATACTACACTAACATGGACTGAAGTAAGAAGAGCTGTTCTGGGTTTTACTTGGTGCCGTTATCCACCTACCTGGGTAATTCTGCTTTCTGGAACTGGCCCCATGTGATTAAAATTTATTTTCCAAGAGAGGCCTGGCCAAGAAGGGCTACAGTATGTACAGTATATATGTTCAGACACAACAATAACGCTCACATCAAGACAACAGTCAAGCTAAAAATGCAAAGTAAATACTTTGTAAAAAGTGCAATACAATACAATCAAATGAACTATGTAAAACAGTTACAGTTATCAATAGACTATGATAGCATAGACTTTACAATTGCTTACAATTAATTTTGAGTAACTAGGTCCTGAAGTTTAAGTTCCTTTTGCAGGCTATTGCAGGTAGAGGTGCAATTGAATGTGCAATTATTGGGAGTTGTTGGTATTGTGAAACAGGTCCTGCATTTCAATAAAAAATGGAAAGTTTTAATTTCAGAAATGAGAAATGCGTCGCTAATAATTTTTCTGTCAAGTAGTTTTATTTTCACACAAAAAAAACCCCTGGGTTAATGAATTTTTGTTTATGAAAAGTAAATGAACAGATAACAGTATGATGATATAGAAAGTCTATCTTTAAGGCCTAAGATTTCAAACTCTTCTCTCACCTTGCCAAAGAAAAGATGCATATGCATTAAGTTAAATTATCCCTGAAGGACCCCTGGGTTAGCTGATTGGGCCTTGGCCAAAAGGTGGCCACTCTCAGGGTACAGTGGAGTTTCTCTACCCTTAATCTCAGAACCCAGACTGTCATCTTTCTAAACACTCTCGCCTTACCATGTGGGAACAACACTTGCTGCTGCGACAGGCTTCACAAGGATGAAGACAGATTCTCTAGTTAACCACCTTGTTTATGATAGTTTATGATAATGACCGGGAACGGGTTTGTTTAGCATGTTACAAAATGGAGATTGCTGAAGATTTGATTGAGTTTCTACTTTTTTGGATGTATGCAGATTTCACTATCTGGTTTGAATCGCCTTTGCCTGAGTTTGATGTGATTAGTTAGAAAATATTGGTTACTTTTTGAAAATAAGGTGATGGTTACCACTCTAAACTGCACTGCTTTCACTAGGCTTATAGCAGAGAGGTAAAAACATGACATGCGAGGGTACTGTACCCTTAGTAACACACACTCCTCCCCGCCCCAGCTTCTCTCCCAGATCCCACTTCTGGTCTCCTGTCTGTCGGCTGAGGGTTCGGATTCTGCCCGGCAGTGCCTGCAGCAGCTGGTGGAGCTCATTTATTGCCTCCTCTTCCGATTCACTGGGTTCCCTGACCTTTACCAGCCCGTCTTAGAGGTCATCAAGGTCAGCCGCTCCCAACCACATGGAGATGTTCACAGAGCTTAGAATCACGGGGTCAGGGATGGAAAAGGAAACCTTATTGATTTATTATTTGCTTTTATTTATATTTTTAGCATTTAAAAAATACCCAATCCTCTCAAAGACTGTCTAAAATAATTGCAGGATTCTACAGGTAGGATAGCTTTGAGATATTAGCTTTACATTTTTAAGCCTCACATCATTCTAGTGTTCCCATAGGCATTGGCCCCTCCAGTACTGGGGTTTGAGGTTCCTGCACTGCATTGTAGGTAAGCCACAGTCTAATGAGGCCTTTCTGGGGTCATTGCAGGACTTTCCAAGTCCCAGCGAAGAACGTGTGAAGCAGGTGCTGAGCCAGGGGGCATGGACCACCCAGCGGGCCGACCAGGTGTCCCTCTGTCACCGGCTCGCCCCAAAATCCGAGACAGGGAAAACTGGGCTGGTCAACCTGGGGAACACCTGCTACATGAACAGTGTCATACAGGCCCTGTTCATGGCTTCTGAGTAAGCAGTGAATTAATATGCCTCCAAGCACAGGGCCGATGTTAGGCTAGCCAAAATGACACAGGTTCATAAACTGGGGTCTGGGGACCTTCATGCGACTATGAAGGAGTCATCAAAAGTCTTTTTTAAATTAATAATATTTTGTATTTCCATATTGTATCAATTACATACATATTTTAGCAATAATGAACCATTTCTGGCTTACAGATTTTGGGAGTAAAGTAATTTATTGAATATTAATATTGTACTAAATTGCTACATTATATGTTATATGGTTATATGTATGAAAAACCTTACAGTTTAGGAATGCTTTTATTTACAGGTTCTATGTACTGCATCTGCATCAGTACATGTGCTTTTAACTATAGTTAACGTCACTGGCTAGCAAGCTAATGTTCAGTATTTTTAGTTTGAATTATAAGCGAACAGCACAGAATGTTGCTAGCTGGTGCACTGTTGTAATGAGACATATAGATAGCTAATAGTGGCAGGCAGCTAGTTAGCCTTCACCATAGGCCTATGCTAGTGCTGGCTAGCTAGCTACACTTCAATAGATTATTATTTCATTATAACTGAATTGAGTTGAAGTTAGCCAGTTAGCTAGTCATGCAGCTTGCTAAATTTAAAGGGATATTTCACCTTTGTGTGACAGAAGCCTACCCCATTATATATGCATAGCGTGAATACTAGCGACGTCAGCATTCCCTGCTGACCGTTAACGGCATCCCCGGTCGTCCTGGTTGTCAGGCTCCCCATTCACTACATTAATTTTCGGCAGCTCACCAAAATTAATCGTTTGGGGATGTGTGTTTTTATTGTGTGGATGTGTGAATTTGTATCTGAATGCTCTGTGTTTACATGAGGTCAGTAGGTACAGAAGTTAATGGTCTTAAGGGCTGAGAGTCTGTGGTCATTGTGGTTATTTCTGTAGGAAACCCTGAAAAGTGCCAAACCCTCTGTGCTGTATGCATGCCACACACAGCCGTAACTTGGCGGATGGCATACCTGCATATTTGCCCAAATAGTGTTGTGTGTTATCATATCATATCTTTTCAAATCTTAGTAGCATCATTTCAATATATTAGAACATATTCCAGTGAAACATTCCAGTCGTCCATCAGTTAACTATAGAACCAGGGCACTCTGATTAACGGCTCCCCCTGGCCACTGTCTGAATTCTGGGGTTGCTAGGCTACCAACCTCCTGTTGCCAGCTGCTAATTATGCGGTAGTGTGAGGAGTTGGAGACAGCTGGCAGGCAAGGTCTTGCCCTATGGAAAGCCTCCTTTTTCCTAATGACCTTCTCCAGGATGTACACCTGCATCTTTCACTCCTTCTTACCACAATGTCGATAAAGCGATAAAGCACCCAGTAATTACACCTGGCCCCTAGCTGAGGGTCAAATCTGCCATGAAATATTAATGCTGTAATTAACACAGGTGTTACGAAATATGAATGACAATACTCTGGATTAAAATGGAGAGATTTACTGGGAATCGTTGCCCAGCCGAGCGGACCGCTGTCAGCCATTTACAAACTGTTTTTCCTTCTCTTAACAGCTGATCCTCATCTCGACAACCTCACCTTTACTGTCCAACTGCTATGCTGATTGCAGGCTGCTAATGCAGGCCGCTAGTGCGCCACTGTGCTTGCAAGCTGGGCATGAGCTGGGGTATAAGGCCGAGTGCACTTTGTAGTTCTTTATGAAAGCACAAAATTCTCAAAATCTAAATTTACCTTATCTCTGTACCAGTAGTGGAGAAGTCTCCTCTACTGTGACGAAGGAAGTAGACACTGGAGCAGAGAACTTGAAAAAACTGGCATTTGAATAATTTCCCTGAATAATTGAAATGGCACCATGAAATGGGAAGCCATTTTTGCTGACAGACTTCAATTAGATTCCAGCTGTTTTATACATGTCTAACAACCTGCCCTGGTGTTCTGTTTCATTGCTGAGTTATTTTTCTTTCATTAGAAGAGTATGAAGTAATAATTCTAATTATTCAGTACATTTTAAAATAAATGGCATACTTCTGTTAATAGTTTATTTATGGGGGTTATTTAGTGTAGACCTATCACATGCTTTGCATGGTTTAGTGAAGTGGTTTTTGCTGTTGAAGGTGAAATGTTTTGATTGGTCCACATCACTCTACTTCTGTACATCACTCTGGATAATGTAATGATTGAGAGCATGACCACTCAGTTTTGGGTCTTTAATGTCCAATAGCCTGGAATCACCTGTGGCCATTGTAACTATGCTTGGAGAGCAAAGTACCTCAAATGCAATCAGTTATTATTATTTACAGTATAATAATAATTATCTTCTGTGTTAGCTTTAGACTTTCAGTGATGACTTTGAAAAACTGTGACGTTCTACCCCTCATGGGAAAACTACAGAGACTGTTTGCGTTTCTCGAACATAGCCAGGTGAGTAAGAAGGTCTCATATACACTTGAAAAAACATTGTGACTTTATAATTTAACACAAAATGTACTGTGAGACATGCATGAACATTTTATAAATTTGATGTATTATTTATTTCGAAACTTTTAGAGAGGCACCTGGGGTGGATGGATATTCCAAACATTCAGTTTGCCACTGAAGTATGCTGTAATTATAAAATGGAAATTGTTAAGCTTATCGCGGCTAGAGAACGGAGAACACCCCTGCCTGGTTTTTGAGATGTGAGGAAATGAACATTGTCGGTTTGACTTATTAACAGGAGCAGAATAGTATTAGACTAATCTACAGTATCTTTTACATTTGGATTCAAATTCTGCTTCTATTCCAGCGCCCAGCTATTTCTCCAGACAGTTTCTTAGCAGCATCTACCCCTGACTGGTTCAATCCTGGCAGCCAGCAGGACTGCTCTGAGTACCTCAAATACCTGCTTGACAGGTGAGACAGCATTTCTTCCTTGTTTTGTGAAATGAACATCAACACCAGTTTCATCAGTATTTACCTGCCAGATTGAAATGTTTACCAGCAGTCTTTCAGTTGATCTGATTGATGGCAGTCCAATAATTGCCTGAGAAGTTTGCCAGGTTGTGATAAACATTACGAATAAAGTGAAAATTTTTAATCACTGCCAGTACAATGGATGCTTCTTTCTCAGTGTGCAAAAGGGCACATTGGGAGTATTTCTTTTTAGCAATTATTGGCAACAATAATGTAACTCGGATAAGGAATTTGTAGCTTTCTGAAAAATGTCAACATGTTTTTTTTAATGAAATGAAATGTTTTGCTGAACAGGCCAAAAACACACACTAAGTCAAGGGAGGTTATTTATGCTTGCTTTGTCCAGCTATGCACTTTCCATATATTCAATTTTTCCATAAATATTTAAAAAGAAGCATTTGACCTAGGAGCTGACTGAATTGACTAGCGGAGCTGATTTAAAACCCCTCCCCCACAGACTCCACGAACAGGAGAAGAAGAGCAGTCTGAAAGCTCGCGGCCAGTCGAAGAACCAGGCCAGCGACACGCTGATCAAGCGGATGTTTGGCGGTAAGATGGTGACGCGGATCCGCTGCCTGCGGTGCCAGAATGTCTCGCAGAAGGAGGAGGCATTTAGCGACCTGTCTCTGGCCTTTCCCCCACCGAACCACCGTCGGGATGCAAGCTTCATTCTCAGCCCTTCCCCAGCGGTGGCGGAGGGGGTGGGGCCTGTCGCCTCAATGATGCCCCGTCCCCGAGGTGCAAGCCCCTCCCCCCCAGAGAGGCAGCAGGTACGCGAGGCAAAGATCATCCACGTGGAAACAGTGGGCTCCCTGGAGAGGGTGGAGCCCCCTCACACTGCGAACGAGGGGCTCGCCGGTGCCTCGCCCTCGTCCTGGCCCCCGCCGCTGAGACCCGATTTGCCGCCGCCGCTCTCCGTCCCTGACCTCATCAACTTCTTCCTGACGCCCGAGATGCTGACAGGCGACAACAAGTACCGGTGCCAGCGCTGCTCGTCCCTGCAGAATGCGGAGAAGGTGGTGGAGGTGACGGAGGGGCCGCAGTACCTCATCCTCACTCTGCTGCGCTTCTCCTTCAGCCTGGCCACCATGCGCCGAAGGAAGATCCTGGACAACGTCTCTATCCCGCTGGTCCTGAAGATCCCCGTCCGGCTGCCTTCCAGGGGGCCGGAGTCAGTGGGCGCTGGGGGGGTGGGGGCGGAGCCAGAGGGCAGCGCCTACGTCTCCTTGACCTACGACCTGGCCAGCGTGGTTGTGCATTCGGGCCTGTCCTCGGAGAGCGGGCACTATTACTGCTACGCGCGGGAGTGCGATGGAGAGAAGCCTTCCGCAGAGGGTGCTGGGGAGTCAGGCTCGGACGACCCCACCTGGGCCACGCCCGTCCAGCCCAGCGGGGGAGCGGAAGAGATGCAGTGGTACCTATTTAACGACACGCGCGTCTCCTACTCCAGCTTCGAAGCCGTCAGCAACGTGACTGCCTACTTCCCCAAAGACACAGCATATGCAATGCTGTACCAGCTCCGCCCCGTGCATCGGGCGGAGCCGAGCGACAGCCGCGTCATGGCAACTGAGGAGCTGCACAGTGGAGAGCCTCTGGACAGGGAGTTGGTGGAGGCCATCGCTAAAGATAACACGCTGCACATACAGGTAAGGCCTTCTCTCCCAGCTCTCCCTTTCTCTGGGCTTGGATCATTACATTGTATTACATCCATATCACATCTATTTAGGGGACACTCTTATCCTGAGGAACTCGCATTGTAATAGAACTTTACTGGAATAGAAGTGCAGTTCACCTTGGTTACATGATCAATGGTGTTAGAGATGGCTAACAACGTTCCCAGACCAGCAAGTGTATGCAACATTACCAAAGCGTTACATGTAAGTTAACTATGCCAACCTATAACCATTATGTAAACTGCAAATACATATGGAGATTATAGCAGGCTAATTATACAAGCCGCATGATGTTATTCAGACAAGCCTGTGTCTCTGGTCACTGATGAAAACTATGCTAACATATAGCCTAAAAATAACCATGATATATTGTATAATGCCTACAATTCAAGTAGTTTTTGTAACATTGTGTATATACTCAAGTAAAATGTCTGTAAAATGGCTGACATTTATGTATATTTGTGTACCGGTTATATAATTTCAGTTAGTGTCTTCAGAAATTCAGAATCAAAATTGTACTTTATATTTAAAAAAAGTATATTTTATATTTTATGTCTAAAAAATTTGAGCTCCATGGTGGGTGATATACACTGCCTGGCCAAAAAAAACGTTGCGGTTGCACCCGTCATGCATAGTGCCCACTGTACAAGCCTCTGGAGGCAGTGTTATGATCTGGGGTTGCTTCAATTGGTCAGGTCTAGGATCTGTAATAGATTTTAGTGGCGGATAATCAAACGCGAAGGTAGGGGGATCAGAAACAAGTCACTCACGCAGTGAGGACCAATAAAGGGAATAACAACATAAATGCAAAGCTAATAGCAAGTCCCCCGTGGACATAAACAGCGTCTACTATCACAAGGTCACGAGGTCGCTAGTACCTGGCTATACCTGGCTCAATGCAATGTCGAATGACAAAGAAGCACTGGGGAAGCGGAAGTGAGGAACTTAAATACCCCGCAGGTAGAGGCACAGGTGAAAACAATGATGAGGGAAAGCAAATCCCGAAACGGAACATGGAAAAAATCTGATTTTTATAAAACGTTATGCAGCAATAAAATGAAGTCAGCCGAGTACCTGAATTTACTGAATGACCAGGTTATCCCATCAATGGGCATATTCCAGGACGATAATGCCAAGATTCATCGGGCTCAAATTGTGAAAGAGTGGTTCGGGGAGCATGAGGAATAATTTTCACACATGAATTGGCCACCAGAGTCCTGACCTTAACCCCATTGAAAGTCTTTGGATTGTGCTGGAGAAGACTTTGCGGAGTGGTTTGATTCTCCCGTCATCAATACAAGATCTCGGCCAAATATTAATGCAGCTCTGGACGGAAATAAATGTTGTGACGTTGCATAAGGTTGTCGAAACAATACCATGACGAATGCGCGCCGTAATCAAAGCTCAAGGCGGTCCAACGAAATATTTGAGTGTGCGACTTCTTTTTTGGCCAGGCAGTATATGTTAAATTTCATTTTAGGCCAAAGTATCTGGAACCAATACCTCAGAATTGACTGTACACAATTTAGAACTCTCGAATAGAGATCTGCAGCGCAGGAAACGTCATGCATATAATGCAGATCTTTAATGTTAGAATCAGTGTCATCACTGATATAACTGATATAAATCACCAGACTTGACAATGACTGGTTAAGTATAACTTTCCAATAAACACATACTTGGAGGCAGATGAAAATATAATTGGCGATTGCATTGGCCAGGGCATGGAAGGGTTCAGTTAGTTATGGGGTCCATGTTTCTTGCTATCTAGCGAACCCCACTAATCGATCAGGCACCCGTGGACTGCATGGCAATGCCACATATGAAAGGTCTTCCGCCGAATCCACTGCACGCGAGCTCCGCTGTGGTTGTCAGCGTGACGTGAAGCAGCCTAAAGACACCACGTGTTTCGGAGGAGAACCACAGTTGTCTACACTCTTCGGAATCGGCAGTGGGGTTCGCGCATGAGCGCAGCTCGTGGTTGCAGACAAATTAGGGTGGGAATTGGACATGCTGAGCCCATGTTGGGTGCCAAATTTAAAAAATAAATTAAATAAACTATGATGCCACCACTTCACAGCATGAAATTGCTTCACAAATCTTGACACAAGTGCCGCAGAATTCCTGCCAGGAATTGAGAAACGAATGGCACCCTCCACACTCTAGGGGGCGATATGCAGCAGAGCCAATGGGGTTCTGCTGTATGATGATGTACATTGTGCTCACTCATTTGTTTTAGGAGCAGGAGAGGGGAGTGAAACACAGGGCAGCCCTGTCCCCCTCCGCAGCGGAGCCCCCGGTTTGGCTGAAAGACCCGCGGAGGAGGGAACGGCGGCCGACACCCGAATCGTACGTCCTGCCTCTGCCCATAACCCCCTCACACCTTCACCAGCCCTAACCCTCCACACTCCCACTATCCTTAGCACCCTCACCAAAAATGAATACCTTCTAAAGTATGAATAAACGACATTCTAGGAACACGTCTTAATACATGTTCAAAAATATATGACAAACTTCATGATTTCATTTTATCCTCTCTGGTTTTGTTGAGCATACTTGCTGGAAATACATCTGCACTGTGCCTGTAAATGCATCTTACTACTATAATAATTGACAAAGGACATGTTGGTACCCAGTGGACTCTTATTAGGTTATTAAAGGATTCATTCCTAATGAGGCCTTCTTAGCATCTATCAAACAAACCTTTTGGATTTCTTTCTGAAGTTCCTCTGCCCTGAACAAACACAGGTAGACAGCAGGGCTGACAGGCCTGCCCTGGAAGAAGGAAGGAGACAGAGTTTTGCACATGCTAAATGTCTTAGTAAATCAGGCCCAGGAATGTACATATGATAGTTTATTTAATTTTTTATTTATTTTTTATAATCATCATCACTGCCTGTATTAGTGTTTGTGATATCCCACCCCCACCATTTAATTTTTTCTCTCATTTGTCTTTGGCTGTTTTTGTCTGTTTTCTTTCTAAGCATTTGATAATTGTCTTTGTTGCTCCATAAATACCACCAATAACATTTTATTTAATTAAAATATATATATTTTTTTACGGGTCAGTTCTTTAGCTTGTTGCATTAGCCCATGATTATCTGAGAATCTGCATTTGAAGCTGTGGGTGATACTGAGTCCCTCACTGTGAAAAATCGAAACATGTTTTCAATACATTTGACCCAGGTCTGTCTCAGGTGTCCTCTCTTCGTGTCTCTCTCACAGCGGGACTGATGGGGACCAGATGAGTGGCTGGGAGCAGGTTGGGGTGCCAGCCTTGTGAGGACCTCTTCAGACTAAAGTAGCCAGGATTTGGGGAATCACGGGTGGGGCCTACCAAGTGCTCAGAGTGCCTTTCCATTAGACTAATGTGTTAGGCAGTGGGTTTATTATAGCAAACTGTTGTGCCTAGCTTACTACTGCTTTTACACATTAACTCACCATGCTGTATATTTACGGAAGTATTATTGAGACTATTTATAAGAAAAACACACTTGCTAGTTACATGGCTTGAGGCACTGTTATTTATTATAGACAGAAGCAGTCAACTGTACATTGTGGCAATTGCAGGTACAAAATAAAAATGTAACTAAATAAAACTATTGCTTCAGACTGGTGTTTCGATTAATCTTGCATTGCAACAAGCTTGGTTGAAATGTGGTGACATCTGTCCCCTCACATCTATTTAAGTAGGAAACAGCACAAACTCCGGCAGCTTGAAACACATTGTTTATTTGCTATCAACATTGTAGTCTAATATAATACAAGGAGAACAACCAAGTACATTGTATCCAAAATGTACCATGTTTTAAAAATCATTTCCATGGCATTTTGTGACGTATTGCTTCACAACACCAAGACAGCGTACAGTGGAGTTTAGACACTTTGTCATTTTGAAATTTTTCTATGAAGGCAAAAATACTAAATAAATTAATAAATTATTTCACTAGCTATCCACAATGGGACAATGCTTTACATATTTTAAAATCTTTACAGTAGTAATAAAGGGGATAATGAGATAATGACTCAGAAAACACACAAGCTTTTCCATCCCGTCTCAACAAGACGGGGCTCAATCCAATTTTAAATATGCGTGCACACTTCTTTCGTATGCAGGCGTTCTCTCCAGCAGGCATTTACGTCTCATTTCACAGAAAGACAAACGAAAAATTAAATCATTACCGAAAAGCCGAATTCCTCCTTCAGGGAATGTGTCAATACAGCGTTGGCACACACTCTTTCTTTATAGAATTATATAACACATTAAATGGAAATGGTAGAGAAGAGCTGGGCACATTCAGTAGTGGGCGTGACAGAGTTGAAATGTACAATAGGGTAACCTGGAGCCTAGATGCTCTCTCTCTCTGTCTCTGTCTGTGTCTGTGTAATGTCTGTAAAGTAAAGCTGCTCATCTCAACTTATCTGACAAACTCTAAAGTTGGGTGACCACGATTTAGCCAGTAAATATGATTCTCATATTACTGTCCTTTATTATCTGGATTTGATGGTGGTTGAACCCCCCCCCCCCCGCAAAAAAAAAAGAAATGAAAACAATTTGACATTGTAGAATCATCATCCACATTAATGAAAAATGCTGAAATGTTAGCAGTGATATATAGTCAGTATACTGTGTACATTAACACACAATATAGTATCAACAGTTTAATACATTTTCAGCTGTTCCATGGCACGTGCTATACCTCAATAAATATTTGCATTAACACTGCATTGACCCCCCCTTCCAAAAATGAAGCCAGTGATAGATACCTCCTGTATATTACCTTCTGCATATACACCTAGGTACATTTTGCTTCATCTTATTTTGAAATGATACTCATTTATTAATTTAGATCGAATAGTTAGTGGATCCAGCCCACTAATAAATCTTGAACCCATATTTGCAAAGAAACATCAGCGCATACCAAAGTAATTTAGCTGAAACTATTATTGTTATTCTGTTCACATTATATCATTAATTTATGTGACTTGTGGCACTAAAATAATACTAAGTCATTATATATTTCCCAAGAATGCTGGGAATTCTTCCTTTGGTCAAGAGAGTGGTAATGCTGCAATTTTGTTGTGGAAACTAAATAAACTATAGTTTCATAGGTTTTGAAACTAGTTTCAAAACCTTGCACAGTAACAAACTAATGTGAGGCTAACATGATTTTGCCAAATTTCCTCTCTACGTATTCACTGTTAGAATCTCTATCAGTTGTGAAAATAGCAAAAATGACGTGCTTGCAAATATGCCACATCAAGCAATGTAGACTATCTTGAGCTTTCAGCGAACAGCAGACTCAATGCAAACTTTGAGAATTTATAAGCAAGGCAGACAGACAGTGGCAGAGCAGAATGTGGAACCACAGATATGTAACATGTGTTGCCATTATGATGTTTTTTTAGCTACAAGAACATACTAGTTGACCATCAAGGGGGCTATTCTGAGGTGCAACCTTTGGCTTTGCCAAACAAAGTTAAATAAGGCTTACATTTCTTTTTTCTTTTTTTAAATGAATGACCACTAATCTCACAATGCTACGCAAGAAATTAGATGCATTTCACAATCTAATAATGGACTGCACTACAGAAGCACTGAACATCCCCCTGTGTTTTCAAGTATATAACTGTTTATTAGCGGTCCAAGCACCGCAGGTCCTGTAACCCTTTTTGGTTTTTTTCTGCCCATTAACTTCAAATGACTTTTATCTGATAAGTTGGAGGCTTATCAAATTGGTAGACATGGTTGGATGGCTGAACTCATAAAACCTGGTTTTGGATACAAAAAATATGGTGCAGATTGGACACCTGGTGGCACTAGTGCACATGACAAAAGTTTTGAACTTCACAAGGCCAGCCCCTGCAACCCGTTTGCCCTAAAGCCACACAATGTGTCACACAGGTCCCTCTCTTCCTGAGGAACACATTTCGAATAAACTTAAAACACTACTCCCCCAACAACAATGGACGAATATGCAAGTAGCTGTATGCCACTTAACACCATGCTCTAAAAAAGTTGCATACAGAATCTGGATATCAAAATATGGCCAAATAGCAAGCCAATGAACGTGCGTGAGGGCATAGCTTTTCACAAATATGTGTCAAATTCTAAAGCAGTTTGATATAAAGTCATGACACTTCGTATACATAACTCTGTAGAGCCACCATGTCTTTTGATTGGATCAGTTTAAGTTTAGAGTCTGGATGCAAGTATGAATATACATATACATCAAATTTTATCAGTTAAGGTCAAACCATTTGGAATTCTAAACATTATTGTTACACCATGCCCAAAGTTCATTGACTTGTCATTCAGCCATTTTTTAATGAAACCAAAAATACTTTAATACCTCTATTAGAGGTAGACTAATAAATACAACCTACAAAAATTTATTTCGATTTGGTCAATTCATGAAGGAAAAGAAAAGCATGAATTTGAAAATTCAAAAAAATAAGAAATCCAATATGGTAGACATTACAAGTCATCAAACAGATGGCTTATAATGTCAGGATATTTGACATTGGTTGGTCAAGTCTCTAGGTGCCAGAGGTTGGTGGCAACCCTTGTGGCACACATGTATGTCACAAATGAGAAAGTTGATCACTTAAGCAGGTTTAAATTCTCTACAAAGGAGCAGGTGGCCCATCACCTCTGAGATATGAGATATTTACAGTTGGTGCATGCTATCATAGTGTGTTTGACTGTCACATGACTGTTTGCAAATTGCTGCTTGCGGTGCTTGGACGGGTAATTCCTGCTTGCTGCTCTGTTTTATTTTTGTTTATGCATCTTATTTGTTTGAGAGCACTGTTATTTCAGTTTATTTTCCTGGCACTTTCAAGACGGTAGGCTTTCATAAACAGTTAAAATGTTAAATGTTACTAACCATTACTGCAGTACTAATTTAATGAATAAGCATACATTTATTTTAATAACCTTGATGCTCATTTGAAATCCTTCCACGATTCTGTAACGTATTATACAAACGTTTATACAAAGCCAAGAATGTATTGCCACATCATCTACCCTTATGCAAAATATTGCCCTAAATTGAAAAATATACAGTTTTACATTGAATAACACAATATATGGAGCCACTCCAAATATATGTTCAATACCTAACACTACTTTTTTTTTTGTAATAATCATTCTGTTGGCTATATTCATATGTATTCCAATGAGACAAAATTGGCAATAATTGATGTATTCTGAAATACAGTATATTTCTATATATTATTCAAAGCATTATCAACAAGTAACACTTTCCGTATTACCTCGTGGTATGTTTAGTTAATGGTTGAAAATATGAATAGAATTTCCCTCCATTATCACAAAAATATGACAAATAAAGAATGCCATATATTGGATCTCCATATTTGAGAAACTATATTTTTGCTGCATAAGGGTTGTTTGTTAAAATATTAAATTTGCATGATTTTTCATTCTTTAAACCACACTCTCACTCCCTTTCAAAAATAAAAAAGTGTTTTGTTAAGCTTTATAGCTTCATGCTGTGTATATGCATGTGAATTATGTGAATTCAGGTGGAGGCCACTTTGAACGTGAAATCTTCTTTATATCCATTCTAGGTCCTAAATTTGTTTTGATCTGCCATTTGTCTCACACCTTTAAAACAGGGGTTTTCAACTGCAATCAGCAATGTAATAGCAAATTAAATTTGTGTATGGAAACAAATCATGTAATTTATGAACACACATATGAAATTCACAGTTGTAAAAGTGCTTTTCAGTTACCGTAAACAGAATAAGAAGAAAAAAAAACATTTCACAACAAATGCCAAACAATTCACATCCTTAAATCTGCTGGCCAAAACTTGACATAACTTTGCACTTTCTAACCAACACAGTCACACATTTTAAAGTAGAACATGGTTGTCCTGTTACAAAAAGATACTGCATTGTGATTTGGTGAATACCTTTGAATTACCACATGTCCCCACCCCCTGGTCAGTTCAATCACTTCCTTAGCCATTGGCCAAGCACATATAGACACACTGCCCCTTTGTTAATGATGTCTCTCAATACCAATGTGCTATTATTATAGTTTAATAACCAGCAAGTCTAAACCTGTTATTTGTTTCTGAATTATATATACTTTTTAAACAATTATAATGTGTTTTATATGACTGTGAAATTTGTTTAAATGTGAGGAAATTCTTTTTTGTTTGCCTTCCCATCACAACATATTGTGTCTTTTTCACAATCTTGGTAATGGCAAAGCGGTATTGTGGACATAAATAGACAAGGGATGGGGCAGTAGATCTGTGCAAGTGTAGTCACTGAGCAGTTGCAAAGGAAGTAAAGTTACTGACACTTTCCAGTTACTTCTCCTGGTGATTAGGACATGATCACCATGAGCTTCTACAAGAGCCATCTGTGAGAGACCCAGTCTGTGAGTTATCTGTGAGTGACCCAGTCTGAGTTATCTGTTGCTGAAATTGGTCTTATGGCTTGATGCCATTGGAGGATCTGAGTGAGAATACCATCCCTGCTAAAATCTGGATCCCTCATAGTAACACAAATTAAAAGGCACAGAGTCAATCTATGTTAAAACACAACTCAGGGAATATCTGGTTTGAAATACCAAGTACTTATAAATTTAAAAAAGTTAAAAAAAAAATTAAATAAGCAAAGTATATGCGTGTCGTGTATTTCAAAATAATTGACTATTTCCTGACTACTGAATGTTAAATTGGAGTTATTTATAAGTTAAAATACCAATACTTTCCCTTTAGAGCTGAAATGATGTGCTTCACCTCAGTTTGACAAGGAACGCTGGCAATAACTCATCAAAAATAACCAGATTTAACCTCCTGAAAAATGCTCCTACAGTTGGCTTCTCAGTGTTTTTGGCCCTCATACAACTTCCATCACTGCAAAATAAGTCTTAACAAGTGTTTTAGTCTTGTAATGGGACATAAAATCTTTTATTTTTGTCTGTCAAGTAGAAAATATTTTTTAAGTTACTTTTTGCAAGTTAAATTGTCTTATCCCTTTGGAAAATCTTAAAGGGTAATTCCACCGAAAAACAACATTAAGCTTATTTAACAGATCAAGGCGCAACTGATTAAGTCTCTCTTTGTTGCTGGCCAAAATAATCTGTGACCCAAAATATTGACAGCTAAATTTACAAATTTGGTAGAGGTATACGTCAAATACTTCCTCATATTTGAAAAACTACAGTGGGCGCATAAGTCATGCTGAGGGAGAGAGAGGCTGTGTCTGTCAGACTGGAGGATTTTCCCATAAATGTAAGGAATTTAAAAAATTCACAGGAGAAATTGTGAAGGACAAATGTATGAGAGTCAATGACAGATGGGGGATTTAAAAAGGTATGGGGAGAAATTGTGAGAAAATTGTATGGGACTGAATTGAAGATGGGGATTTTCAGAATTTTTTGGGGGGGTAATTAATTCAGGCATCTGGCAACACTGGTAGACAAGTGCGCTGATTTGGACGTAGCCAGAGAGGCGGTGAGCCTATTGTTTCAACTGTAACTAGTATTAGCTTGCCAGCTAGCTCAAAGAGTTCTTAGCCAAGTTGCCAATTATTCCCAGTACAATCGCTTCCAACAATTTTGTGGACCATGCACTGGATAACAACACCTTCTGAGAAATGTTGCTTAAATCGGAGATGGAAGGCTACCGTTTTGAGCCCAAATACCCGGCTGAAGAGATTAGCCGAAGCTTTGAGGGAGGAGAAGAGTAACGACTGTTGCAGACTCCGAGACTTCTGGCTAGGCTAGCTAATATGTTTTCACTATACCAAAAGTAGATAAATGAAGGGCTGTTTTCCTAAATAAAACAAATGGCTGTATTTTCCCCATTTTTCTCCGGAGACTAGCTAATGGTGGTGACATTTTTTCAGTAGAACTGTAACGTTAGTGGCTAGCTTCTCAGTGAGTGATGTTAGCCTCTCTCGAAGAATGGTTTCCAGGCAAGATCACCCTGCATTCACTTATGGTAGGCGATTGGATATCGGAGGTGGTAAACGCGTTGTTTCCACGTCATTACTGACATCAGTATATTTTTACAGTCTATGGTTCCAGCTGCACAACTGGGGACTTGGCGTCATGGATGCCCTTTACAGGAAAGTTTTGGCTTTGCTAGCAAACATGGCTAAAACAGCTAACTAGCCTACAACAATGACGTTTAAACTTTTAATTGTATCTTTTTGTATCAGTATGTTGGCCGATACAAAAGCATTTCATGCTGAAAAACAAAAGTTGAGGTGAAACTTGGAAGGGCGATTTATTACATTTTCCTTCGTCGGATATCGGGATTCCTAGTTGGAAATGAATAAACGAATGCAGCTAGTAACTCCCAGGCCTCAGTTTATATTCCATAAGAGAGGCAATCTGTGACTGGCGTTGTCTGACATGCCCATAAACCATAAGCCTCTGGCAGTTGTAGTCCACAGTGTAACAGGTACCTTGGACATGCGCAGTCGTTTGGGGTTATATCTCTGCTCTCACTACAGATAGAGATTGGCTGAGAGCTCATTTTAATCAGGATGAGAGCTACTCTTCTATGAATCAAACATCATTTTTTGGTGGAATTCCCCTTTAAAAAGAATAAAACATTCACCTCATTCGCAATACGTTTGTCTTATTTAGACAAAATCTAAAATACTTGTTAAAATAATTTCTTTTTTGGTTTTTCCAGTGATACAGAAGCAGATTATGATGATTATGGCTAAAGCTGCAATAAAAATCATTTTAAGGCTTTGTTTTCAACAAAAATAATTTAAAATGAAAAATCCCATGGAGGGAGCTGAACTGAATGGCTTATTCTCACAGTAAAATACAGTGTTTCTTGTTTCTTGGCATACTTGTCTCACCTCACCCCCATGTTCCAGTGGTGATTGCCTTCCAACCCCCCCCACACCCCAACCCCCCCCCATGCCCACAATATTTTCCCCCACATTGTTGGTACAAGAAGGATAAATAGTCTTCATGAGTTGCGCAAGCTGGACTGGATTGTATTGTACTGAATGCTACGCTGCCAGGGAAGCTGCTCGTCTCCCTCAGCACATGCTCAACACAATGCGGTAGGGGGAGGAGACATTCCGTTACACAGGCTGGCCTATGACAGCTGGACCCTCTCCAGCGTAGCGCCCACAATCAAAAGAGCTACACGTGTACAAGCGTCACTCAGCCTGGCAATGATGCGTTGCTCGGACACCGCTCAAAAAAGGTTCCCATTGGCCTGAGGACAAAGGGTGCATGTTATGGCTTTGTGACTTGCTTGCCCCTACCAGGTGTAACAGCTCACTGCAGTCAGCTGGGTTCCTATACCGCTTTGCTAAAACAGTGAGCGCGACTCCAGGGATGTGTTCAAGGTGACGGTTTTAGGGGAGTGACCGTGGTGACCCCCGTACCTTGTCTCCCCCACTCTCACGGCCCTGTCAGGACTTGAGTCCCTTGGCGGGCTCGGAGGACTGGCGGACATCTGTCCACTCCTGCATAGTGTTCTGGAGAGCCTGCGTCTTCTCCTTGTCCACCTGGACGTAGTCCACCTTCTCATCGGAGGTCATGGACGAGGTCGAGGGCTGCAGGTGGAGAAATGAGATGGCACATTCACAGCCGTTAACTGAACATGACTGACTGGGAATTAATGGAAAACTGTTAACTGGGAATGACTGGAAAAACCATTAAGGTGAAATTACTGGAAAACCTTTATGACAGAAAATACATTTTCCAGTCATTTCCGGTCATTGCTAACTAAATATAACTGTAAAACGTTTAAGTGGAAACGACTAGACAACCACTAATGGAATCGGACTTGAAAATCTTTAATAGAATATGATTGGAAAACCATAAACCCGGAAACCCGGTGCCTTCCACCATCTTTTGCTCCACTGCATCCCTGTGTAAGAACCAGTTACTGTGTAAGACTGAAACTACGCCATATTAATGTAATACAGCAGCCAATAGCAAAAATGAGAATAGATGACCTTAATGTGGAAAACGGACATGGTCAAAAACTTTAACCCTTTAGACACCAGTCAATGTAAATGTAAAAACATCCATTTTCACCAATATTTAGGTCAAATCTCCATTCTTATGATTGTATGTTTTGATGAGCTAAAGTTTTTATGGAAAATGTTCAGGAATCTGCAGGAGCATCTATAATATTTCTCACCCAGTTGAGCTGAAATAGAGGGGCTGTAATTAGCCGCATTATCTGAGCTGACAGTGAAGCAGAGCTGCATGGATACGTGATTTTGTTTGCTGGATTACCTTTCTGTGAGGGCCTGGGGAACCAGGCTGGAAGTCCAGTGCCAGGTAATCCACGTTTCTGCACTTCCTGGGGGCAGGACTGCTGGTGCTGCTCACTGCTGGCGAGGTAGACGCTGGGTTTTGCTGAGGGCCCGAGACGCAGACGGACAAATGGAGAGACAGATATAAGCATCAATAGATAGCCATAGCCAGCATGAGAAATTGAGTGAGAGAGAGAATAGAGAGAGTAAGAGAGAAGATTTATTGGTCAAGGCCCAGAAGACAAATACATGACAAGGTCCAGCCATTTGAGGCTTTTTCCAGCAGCAATCAGAGGTCAAATAACTTCTTACGGGCAGATTAACCTTTTTACTGTTACACAAATACACATAGCAACACAAAGTGTCATACAAGGGAGACCAAAGCTGAAGAACTTGACTCACCATCTCCATCAGTTTGAATGGACAGTTTGTATACACAATATAATGCTCTTACTAAAAGTTGTTTTCAGTAAGAGCATCTTTTAAACGGTTAAATGCAAGTGCATGGGCCGCCCTCAGCAGGGCGGAGCCAAGGCTCACCATGGCTACGTAGTTCTCCTCGCTGTCGGCAGAGTCTGTACTGGTGATGCTCTGGGTGGATACGGGCCGGCAGTGCTGCGAGGTGAGAGAGTTCATGACAGACCTGGGAGGAGAACCAGAACGCAAAACAAGTACACATCAGTGAATCCATTGCCACCTCCACCCGCCCCCAAACACACACACCACACTACAGCAAAGCTCCTAAACCCTCATACTGCAGAGCCGCTGGATTTGTGGCAGTGGATACCGCAGCAGTGGATTTTGTAGCTACAAACAATTAACTGAGCAATTATACCAGCTGGTTAGACAGTTAAGTTACCTCAGCTGCTTTCTTTTTTATGCTTTTTCTCTTTTTCCAATGCCTCGTCATATTCCCTGAAGCAACCTCTGCTATCAGCTATCAATTCCGGAGAGCGCAGACAAGAACGTGCATTGTCATGGATGAAATTATTTGGTGAAAGAGAATTGAGTTTATACTTTTCACTTTTTTTTGCATTAGTTCATAAATTCAGATATATTTTTAGATTCCAGTCTCAATGCGTTTCTTTTTTTATGGTTTGAGTGTGAGTATCTTTCTGTGAGGTATAGTGATAAGTTTAGAAGAAATGAAAACATTAATGCTTATGTAAATACAATCTTTTCCGCTCCCATGATGCATTGGCCAATTACTGTATGGTCTCTACCCACTGCTGTGCATTACAATGGATTATTTATCTGCTTAACAGATGGTCATACCCAGTGTCGACTGTCATCGCTAAAAGCTTACATTAGATATACATTATTCACTCATAACACTGGATATTTACAGACCCTTTTCAGTGTAAGTATCTACCACAAGTATACAACAAAATGTTGGATTCTACTCCATCATCTTCTGATTACTCGCCTATTCTAGTGTGTGGGTAGGTAACTCACATGGGTCTGATCCAGGACATGGTGACAGGGCTCTTGAATGGCAGCTCGTCAATGATGCCATTGGTTCGTAGGTCTAGGGGTGTCGGCTTAGCTGTAGACAGAGTAAAATCAACCTCAGGTTATACATCCCAAGACCAGAAAATTCTGATTTGTAAACAAGGCAGGCCAGATGTAGCAGCAGAAGTGATAGTCACATGATCCAAAACTAAACAAAAAATGGAGCCACAGTTTTATTTGACGATGTTGCAGAGCAACACAGTTTCCCTTCCTCTCTTCCTCCCCCGTCCCCCCTCCCTTTCACCCTTTCTCTCTCCCTCCATCTCTCACCTTCCGTTTTGCCCTCATTCTCTTTTCCTCTTTTTCCTTCCTCTCTTCTCTCTCTTTTTCTCTCTTCCTGTCTCTCTCTGTACCTCCTTTTCATCCACCACCCCCTTTGTAGCAAAATCCTTCCCTCTCTTCTTCTCCACCTACTGTACCTCCCCCCTTTACCCCCCTTTTGCCACTTCTCCCTCTTTCTTTCTCTCCCTTTCTCTCTCCATGGCGATGGGGACTCACACTTCCTGTCGGGTTTGAGGTTGCGGTTGATTGGCGGGGGGGTGACATCGCTGAGGCGGATGGGCCGGTGACAGAGGGAGGCGGAGCTTCCTCTGCGAGCAGGCAGCGTGGCGGAGAACCCTGGGAAGTCAAAGTGGTGTGGGCCGGGGCTCATGGGGATGTAGTTGTTCTGTGGAATGTCCCCCAGGGCGGCGCCGAAGGGCGAGGAGCCAGGGTTCATGGGTACGTAGTTATCCTCCGAGTCTCCGCTGTCTGAGTGTGTTAGGGGGGCCTTCTTTCTCTGTCCAAACAGTAAGTAAGTTACATCAATACATTTTAGCCAATCACACTATGCTGCAGGTTCAACACCACAAAAGCTCAATACCACTGGGCACTGGGCACAGTACACCTGAGTTGTGAGTTGTGAGTTGTGAGTTGTGAGTTGTGAGTTGTGAGTTGTGAGTTGTGAGTTGTGAGTTGTGATACACTCACCAGGTAGGAGCTGAACCCATCATTGACAGACTCCACTGACTGCCCTGAGTTGTTGAGACACGCTGGCCGGTGATGGTTGTTGGTCTCGAATGATGATCCTTGCAGAACAAAAAAAGAAACCAAGGTAAGCAGGGAATGTTCCCTCCTGGTACTATGGAAAAGGTAACTACTGACTCTGTTTGAGGATTATTGAATGAAATGTGATATTTCATAAGTGGTAGGGTGCTCTGTTGAACTGCCATGCCCAGTTCCGGAAATTCAGTTGTGTAGCAGTTTTACTGCCTGCAACAAGCCAGCTATATATAGGTTTGACTCGTTATCACTTTCTTTGTCTTTCAATTCCTCCTTCTCTACCAAATGGTGAATTTAAATGACCATATGTCCACACTTTCAACAAATAGGAGCCTACCGATTCACCTCAGTCTTTAATTTGATCAGTTAAAAATGTTTGACCTCTTTATGTAATGCAATATAGCACAATGTGAATATGGGACTTTTATTCTTCATGGCATGCATAGCTATTTCTCACATAATGTGGCTTAAATAATCTCTCAAGAAAATAATTCCTCAAAATATATAAAGCATAATAAAGAAGGGATTGTGTTTGGAATGAAAACCAACATACACAGGGGTCAAGTTTTAACCACTGGATTAGACCTCAGTAAAACACATCATATATGTATTCAGTCTTCAGCCGTCATTTACAAGTCTACAACCTATCAATAAATGTTTATAAAAATAAATGAATACAAATGTCATGTAAATAATTGAGATAATTAAATAATTAAGGGCAGACATAAGATCATAGAAACACAGGACTGCACACTGACAAAAATAGGCCCATTTAGTCTCACCATTTATCTACATCAGTGGTGAGGTCCTGGAGGGCCGGTGTGTATGCAGGTTTTGGCTTCCACTGATTACCCAGGCGAAATGAGCTAATAGGCTACATGCACCGACACTGGTTCACTCGTAGATTAGATCAGAGTAAAAATGTTCATATAGGGACAAAAAACTGTCTTCGACTGTCATTCATGCGCTTATCAAAAAATGTAGCTAAAATGTCAGATGGCGTAAATGTTAGGGCAATTCCATCCATCACAAAAATGTTAAAAAAATATTTACTGATGTCTGTATGGTATTTACCTTTTGCTAATTTTCACCCACGCCCCTTTTTTCTAGTGACAGAAAAATCTTGTGGTTCACTTTGAGGCATCAGCATGAACATTAGAAACAGATGGTTTTGCTTGCACCTTGTTCGAGCAGAACACAAATAAAACAGGTATAGACAGAAAGAAGGTGTAAAGCTTGGATCACACGTGGTGACTGTTCCAGTCATTGCCGCTGAAGGCACTTCAGACTTAATGACTGGTCTGATCAGTCTTGCTGATGGTGAACACGAAATCCCATTGGCTGTTGCCAGGGTCGCTCTCGAATTTCGGTCTTGGACCAATTCGCACTACGCGAGTCTGAGTCGGCTGACAAAATAAAACGTGCCCGACTAATTGGGAGTCGACAGGGAGTCGGCATAATCGGCATAATGTCTCGAGCCCTTTCACACTAGAGAATAAATACCGCCTTCCGCCGGCCTGACTGCAGTCAGGCCTCAAATCAGAGGAATTAAGGTCAAGTGTGAGCAAAGCTTAAGGAGCATGGTGAGACCATTACCGCGGTGTAGCCGGATGTTCTCCAAAGCAGGCAGCGTGTTTCGGCGAGGGGTGACAGTGACAGGGGCAGTCTCCCCGTTGTTGCGTGCCCCCAGAGTGTACGGGCCAGCCCAGCCCTGCTCTGGGCTAGGGCTGGGTTTTGGGGGCCGAGGAGGGGGCGCTGCTGGGGAATCAGGCCCCCCCGCTGGCCCCAGGGCATTGTGGTTCTTGTCGAAGCTGCGGGGCGTCTGGTAGAAGGAGCCAGGCGTAGGAGGGATGTCGTAGTTGTCGGGTAGATGGTTAGAGGTTGCTAGGGCATTGCTGGGGGTCTTAAGAACACAACGACATAAGAAAACATCAGTACATCCTAATATCAGTGTGGAATTTACCTTTCATTCATTTACATCTATGCCACCTTTGTTCTGCTGACAATTTTTTGTATCTCACTTTGTTAATCCTTTTGAAGAATTTATAATCCTCAATCAAATCCACACATTAGTCACATTTTGTTTAGGCCAATAGATTTTGATGATCCAAACTAGTGGTGCTATGATCAAGACAGTGTATTAGCTTGAACTTTTGTGTTTATTACAAAATTATAAAGTGTCAATTTCAAGTAGAATGTGACAGTAACATGGCTGCAACAGTTATATATGTAACATGGCTGCAACAGTGATATATGTAACACGGCTGCAACAGTTATATATGTAACATGGCTGCAACAGTTATATATGTAACACGGCTGCAACAGTTATATATGTAACATGGTTGCAACAGTTACATATGTAACACGGCTGCAACAGTTACATAGGCAACATGGCTGCAACAGTTACATAGGTAACATGGCTGCAACAGTTACATAGGTAACATGGCTGCAACAGTTACATAGGTAACACGGCTGCAACAGTTATATATGTAACACGGCTGCAACAGTTATATATGTAACACGGCTGCAACAGTTATATATGTAACACGGCTGCAACAGTTATATATGTAACATGGCTGCAACAGTTATATATGTAACACGGCTGCAACAGTTATATATGTAACACGGCTGCAACAGTTATATATGTAACATGGCTGCAACAGTTACAAAGGTAACATGGCTGCAACAGTTATATATGTAACATGGCTGCAACAGTTACATAGGTAACACGGCTGCAACAGTTATATATGTAACACGGCTGCAACAGTTATATATGTAACACGGCTGCAACAGTTATATATGTAACACGGCTGCAACAGTTATATATGTAACACGGCTGCAACAGTTATATATGTAACATGGCTGCAACAGTTATATATGTAACACGGCTGCAACAGTTATATATGTAACACGGCTGCAACAGTTATATATGTAACATGGCTGCAACAGTTACAAAGGTAACATGGCTGCAACAGTTATATATGTAACACAGCTGCAACAGTTATATATGTAACATGGCTGCAACAGTTACATAGGTAACATGGCTGCAACAGTTATATATGTAACACGGCTGCAACAGTTATATATGTAACATGGCTGCAACAGTTACATAGGTAATACGGCTGCAACAGTTACATATGTAACACGGCTGCAACAGTTACATATGTAACACGGCTGCAACAGTTATATATGTAACATGGCTGCAACAGTTACATAGGTAACATGGCTGCAACAGTTACATAGGTAACATGGCTGCAACAGTTATATATGTAACACGGCTGCAACAGTTATATATGTAACACGGCTGCAACAGTTATATATGTAACATGGCTGCAACAGTTACAAAGGTAACATGGCTGCAACAGTTATATATGTAACACGGCTGCAACAGTTATATATGTAACACGGCTGCAACAGTTATATATATGTAACACGGCTGCAACAGTTACATATGTAACACAGCTGCAACAGTTATATATGTAACACGGCTGCAACAGTTATATATGTAACATGTCTGCAACAGTTATATATGTAACATGGCTGCAACAGTTACATTGGTAACATGGCTGCAAAAGTTATATATGTAACACGGCTGCAACAGTTACATATGTAATACGGCTTCAACAGTTATATATGTAACACGGCTGCAACAGTTATATATGTAATACGGCTTCAACAGTTATACATGTAACACGGCTGCAACAGTTACATATGTAACATGGCTGCAACAGTTATACATGTAACACGGCTGCAACAGTTATATATGTAACACGGCTGCAACAGTTACATATGTAACACGGCTGCAACAGTTATATATGTAACACGGCTGCAACAGTTATATATGTAACACGGCTGCAACAGTTATATATGTAACACGGCTGCAACAGTTATATATGTAACACGGCTGCAACAGTTACATAGGTAACACGGCTGCAACAGTTATATATGTAACACGGCTGCAACAGTTATATATGTAACACGGCTGCAACAGTTATATATGTAACACGGCTGCAACAGTTATATATGTAACACGGCTTCAACAGTTATATATGTAACACGGCTTCAACAGTTATATATGCAACACGGCTGCAACCGTTATATTGCAGCTACATTCCAAACTGCTGTAAAAATAACACTGTCCTGTCTTTCACAATGACTCCCTCCCATTTTTTACCTTGAAGACGTACATCTCCTCTGGCTCCGCCGCATGCTCAGGCAGGCTGGCGCGGGAGGCCCTGTCCAGGCCCAGGGCCCGGGGGTGGTCGTAACAGGCATCGCGGGACCAGTCGGCGCGGGACGAGAGCGGATGTTTGCCCGGTTTGGGGAGGCTGTAAAATCCATGCAGCTGGGCCCCCATGCCATTGAGGCAGTGTGCAAAACCATGGGGAACCCTCTGCATGGATGAATCGCTGCCACCCAGCAGGTTGCTCCGTGTCACCTGAGAGAAACTGCTGCTCCTGCAGGGAACACACACACACGCACACAAACACACAAACAGATTCCCGCAATGTCAGAAAGACACACAGTCCCTTTCATTTATTTTATTCCCATTTTTTGAAATTCTAATCACATTTGTAAGCCCATTTCATTGCTGTAAGCAGGGTATTATAAAATACAAAATACCTCACAAATGAATGTACCTGCAGAATATTGCTCTCAAATTGGTGAAGCTGTACGTTGCTTTGCAGATCACACAGGCTTAGCCGTCACTACTTAACTGAAATAAAAATTATTTGTTTGTTGGGAAAAAACCTTTCATTTGCATGAATTAAAATCTTTGAGGAACACAATTCCATTTACAATTTGTTCCATTTACCAGAATATATTAGTTTAGTCATATGGAGTTTTTTTAATCATGTGGTCAATTTTGTTAATGGGCCAGTTACCGACCTTTTCTGTACATAGGAGCTGGTTGTCTTTCAATATGTGTAAAGAAAAAAGGCAAATTACAATACTAGGTTTATTTTACAACACAGAATATACAAAGACAAACCCAAAGCCTTCAGGACATATAAAAATGGTAAAATCTTCGCATTGTTTTGTCAAAAATAACCAGGAAAACAATTCAGCCTTCCGTTTTTGTGGTAGCACGTGCTAGCATGTTAACACGGATTTGAAAAATGTTTAACATGATTTATTAGATAGACTTTTAAACCATTTGATGAGAAATTATATCAATAAAATGAGCTACTGTAGTTTTACATGCTCCAATGTAATGGCAACAATTAGCCACGAGGGGGGGTATGGTTCAGGTCGGACCTGTCCAGTACAACACAACAGCAATGCAGACGGTCTTTTATCACACAACTAAGTGGGGAGAAGTCTTTCAGATTCCTTTCCAGCTCACTGCAAATTCCCCAGACAGCGAGCAGCGCATAATAGACCAGCGTTAAGGGGACATGCTGTACCGGTTATGGCACCCCATGCACGGTAAAATGACCAGTACAATGTTAATTCAACTCTAAGAGTACATACGAGTCCAATAGGGACCATATGTACACGGTAAGAGTTGGTTTAACACTGAACATTTTACTGTGTGTGACTCTTACTAGCATGAAAAGTATATATTCCAGATCGCAAGTCTGCAGTAATGAGATTTGCCATTAACAAGGTTACACATGTTCTCAGCATCCACAATCACTGTTCCCAAATGTAAAATTGAAAGATTATGATTAACGTGACTGTGTGCCTTGTGTGCTTTGTGTGCTTCTGTGTGTGTGTGTGTGTGTGTGTGTGTGTGCGCGGGGTGGATGGGGGTGGGTATGGCAGGCAGTGAAAGTATTCCACGGGACGGTTACAAGCACTTAGATGGAAACCAGTTTTATTATTTGTTTAAGATAACAATGGTTGCCATAGCAACCTCACTAACAATCATACACATTGCAGGCATCATAACAAAAAAAGAACATGGCTAGTTGTCAGAACGTTTCAGACTCAGTGTGGGAGAAACTGTACTCGGCTCTCCGGGAATCTCCCCAACTTTCCCACAGCTACCAAGAGCTAGCTGGTACCAAGGGAACCCGTCTCATGTCTTTGTATTACACTATCTCTTGAAAAAAAAGCAGTGAGATTCTGCAGCTTGGACAATTATGATTTATTTATAGCCCTTGTTCTATATTTAGAGCTGGTTGTTCTAAATTACAAATTAATTTTGTGTATAACCTGCTGGTCTGTCCTATATTGGTACATTGCAGTGGTAAAAAGCATCTTCGTCAAGGGCACATGTGCTGTCTGAAGCTATATAGGTCATGACTTCATAAAAAATGTAAAAGATCAGAACAAATAAATGATCAGGCTAATTAAAAGATCAGGAGCAGAAGTTGGCATGAAAACCCTAAATTGAGCGGTCCTTCATGTGCACCTCTGGAGTAAAGACATGCTGTTCTCCTTGCACAGTCCATGGCAGGCATATGCTGAGAATCAGGCGGGGGCTTGGGTAGATTGCCAACCTGGGGGGGGATCGCAATCACACAAAAACGACGCAGCCAAAAGGTGTCTGTGCACATGTCAGCTCATAAAACTGTAACTGTGGGGTTCCAGCCCTTAACTACCATTTCTGTGTGAAGTGAACTGAAAATAAGAGTGCTACACCTTTACCAACATGCTCTCTAAATACCGCACTCTCATCTTAGAAATGATCGGCAACATCTCTGCCTCAGAGAGACATCTGGTTAAAGGGATCATGTAGTTGTGCGTGCTGAATCCCTCTCTGGTCTTTTTACCCCCGTTCCCTGTTTTTTAGCTGATATTTAGAGTGAGCTCTTTATTGATTATTGATGTATGCATGGTTAGTTATCAGCAGTTAGCCCTAATTCGGTTCTGAAATAATGATGACATGTGACAGGACGACAGCAGAGTTTGAATTTTTTACTCTGGGCCAGAAGCTCATGGATTAAAACCTGAGAGGAATGGAGCGTTTGCACCTTTAGATGGCAGCCCAGAGCAACATATCCAGCACACATGTTTACAAACAACCCATTTACACAGCTGCATATTTTACTGATGCAATTCAGCTTAAGATAACCTTTCTGAAGGGTACAATGGCAGTGCCCCACCTGTGAATCAAACCTGCAACCTCCAAGTTATGAGCCCAGTTCTCTAACCATTATGCTACACTGGTTCTGCTGTCCACTTGACTGTGTGCATTTCACCAATACTGGTAAAAATGTTTAGTTACTGTGTGCAGAAGATACAGAATGAGAGCTCCCACAAGACAAAAGATGTCTGCCGAATAATTAAATACAGACATTAATGGTTCTAATTACAGGTTAAATGGTCAGTGGTGCTAGGATGGCAGGACTATTCATCGAGAAAGACGTATTTCACTCGTCTTGTTCGTGAACCGTGCAGCTGTCTCAAAAGCCCCTGCTTGGGAGAGCAGGTGCTGTTTTCATAGCCTTCCCATCTCTCAGGCTCTATGTAAATGATATATTACAGGTCTCCCCGTTCATGAGCAGGCCCTTATGGGCCTGTACTGCCATCATATCTGCAGATGATTCCTGAAGGTGCCTCTTTAAAAACAAAAATGTTAATGGAGCTTAGATCCAGCTAGACGTACGGGAGTTTTCTGCAATCTGTCTCAAACCTGGTGTACACAAAAATGGGTTTTCGGGGCAGTGCTGTACACTAGACTTGAGGTAGAATAATTATTTGAAGTACCCTTTAGGCACCAGTAAAATTCCTTTCCAATTACCAACAATTGTAAATAAAGCATCTTGTATGCTTTTTATCGTAGCATGATTCATTGAAAATTCTCAGTTGGAGAACCACATTTTAACAGCACATAAAGAGTTAAAATATGTGAAAAATGTGTTTTGCCCTGTTCTGTAATCTGTAGTCCTCTCCTGGACCCCAGATCCATGGCCGTAAGGATGTGAGTGATGGCCTTTTCCATCCAACAGGAAATAAGGTATTATCTATTGAATGGCTCCTATTAAGTTATTAAAACCTGAGAACGAACAAAGCCTAGAGACCCAAGGACCTGCAGTGTACAGGGCCTCAATGAGGCTGCTCATATAAGCCAACGGTTCCCAAACCTTTTGAGTTCAAATACTCACTTAATCAGCAAATACAGATGTTCAAATAGGAAATGAAATGTTTTTCTTTAAAACATGTGT
Source organism: Ilyophis sp. 1 JC-2022 (assembly GCA_022702515.1). Taxonomy (NCBI): domain Eukaryota; kingdom Metazoa; phylum Chordata; class Actinopteri; order Anguilliformes; family Synaphobranchidae; genus Ilyophis; species Ilyophis sp. 1 JC-2022. The sequence goes on along the minus strand of CM040401.1, from coordinate 60,091,404 downwards.
TAAAACAACTGAATTTATACTGGAACTAGTGCAGTGCATATTACAGTGTTTAATTTAACTTCTGTGAATGTTAATGGAAAAATGTATTTTCTTTTATGTTTATCCCATGACCCACCCCAACCTCTCCCACAACCCACGAGGGGGGTCAATGACCCACAGTTTGGGAACTACTAATTTATGAGATTACGGCATTGACCCTGATTGACAATGGGGCAGAATCTGGGAGTTTTAGCACTGGTTACAAACAGTTCTAGGCTGCTCTGACTGGTTGTTTTTTTTTGGGGGGGGGCAACTTTTTATTCAGGGTACAACTTAATGATGAACTAACTCTATAAGCCTGCATTGCTTAGTGTTTTTTTAACTCGTCTTTTCCCTTTAATTTTACACACATGCCCAGTTATATGGTTGTGGTCAAGAGGTTAATATCAGACTGCTGCCACTACTTTTAAATTATTGCTTATAAGTCAATGGTCAAAGTGTGGGGGGACAGTAATTTTCTGGTGGCAGGCAATGCCGATGATTCAGCCCTAGTTAAAAGACAATATCAGCACTTTCCCCTGCTAGTGGACTGGAGGACTTACCGCGGACTCTCGGTCTTCCTACTCAGGCACTGGTGCAGAAGGAGGTAGTCCTGGGGGGCACTGTTGGACAGGTTGCCATGGGAGTGGCGTGCAGGGGGCATGTCAAAGGTGAAAAGGAGGGGCTGATTAGACTGGGAGGGACCGGAGGATTTCCTGTCTCCAATCAGAGGGGCCATGGATCCACTCAGTTCTGATGCCATTGGATGGGGCCCATGAGTGTCAGATGTCACTGACCTCCCTCCATCTGCAAATGGATGGGGAGAAGGGTTAACATTAAAGCAGGTAAAAAGATAACACAACTTCACAAGACGAACAAAAGTGTCACAATAGTATTTAGTTTCAGTCGCTTCGCACAAAACTGGAAAAATATCATCAGATCAAATGAATAAGGTAGGGGAAATCGATTCAGTGGGTCAAATCATTGTAAGCTCTAGACTCCACTACAGTCCACTACAGACAATTTTGAAAAAAAAAATGCATTTCCAATAATATTCAAAACAAAGTTCTTCTTTCATATGATTGTACATTGTAGTTATACGTTTCACTGAAAAATCTCAGGTATCTATAGAAATGTTTGAAAACCTTTGCCAGCATTCAAAGAGTTAAATTATTCCCAATATATGTTTAACCCAAGTCTGTTTGGGAGCAGTAACTTTCACACTTACTTATTTGCTCATTATCACTAACCTGAGATTAATTTACACACTGTGGGGGTGAGCTATCCCAGGAGTCCACAGTCTATCTTGGAAGTTAGGAACAGAGACCACAGTTTGGTTCCAGACAAACAGAAGACGTCTCCCGACCCAGAGCTCATTTGCAGAATGATCACATGATCATGTTATTTGGTGATTTTCTCAAAAGTGCAGTAAGGTTGTTGGAATTATATTCTTATTCCTGACAGTTCACTTGTGACTGTATTATGAGTAAATCAAATCAATGTTTTCGACCAGTAGACACATTCCCATTGGCTGTTTTGTTTCATAACAACTATGTGGCCAAGAGCCAGCAGTTACTCGGCAATCCCTGAAAAATCCTGCAATGTCATCGCTGTCGGGGGACACAGAGCCGGAACGCTACACCACAGATACTCTTATGGAAATCACCAACAGCAAATGTAATAACATTAGGAAGAAGCACATAAATACATGGGATATATTTTTTTTTTGGTGGCGGACATCATGCCATATCAATACTTGCAAAAAAGGATTGTCAAAAATGTAAAGATTTTGTCAGGGGGCCAAACACTTTAGATAAGTCAGCTTTAAATCACTTCTGTCTAGGTGCAGGTGATTCCTCGTGGTTCCTACACTACACTTCAGTCTGTTGGCCAGGGAATCGGGAGTATGTTGCGTTTCCCTGTCGTGTCTGGTCATTACAGAATCGAGTCTGCAGAGAGAGAGCGGCATCATCTCAGAGCTGAAAATAGACTGGGCAAAGTCCCAGAACGAAGGCCCTCCAGTGATCTCTCCTTCCTCCAGAGAGCAATGGGGGTGGGGTCTATGAGGCAGGGCTCCCAATCTCTCTTCCATTTCAGAACTTTTCCTGGGTGGCAGTATCGTATAATACTCAGGGAATTTAAGTCTAACGCTTACAGGTTCAAATCCAAGATGGGGGTCTTGCTAATTGAGGTACTATTGGGGTACTATTGAGGAAAAGTACTTAACTTGCCTCAGTAAATAATCTAGTGTATAAATGAACTGCATTTAAAATATGTAAACTGTGTAAGTTGCCTTTGATAAGAGCGTCTGTTAAATGTAATTCCCTCTATTTGACTTTGGAGGCAACTCACAGTGGCTAAAGGCTCTGGTGGTTTTCACCATTTGGGTCCAACAAATGCGGCTGACCTTTACTGACCGTTGGAAATGTCCGGAAGGCTGATATCCGACTTCCTCTTGCATCAGGGTCAGACCTATCCACCCCCCCACCCTTCTGCCGAGAAAAAACTGAACTACAACCGAGTTAAAAAAAACCATCTGACACACACCTCGCTGTCAATACAGTCAGAGCGGGGTTAAATTAAATAAATGCTCTGAGGGAGGCTGTGTTTCCACTGGGCCTCAAAAGCCTGTGGGGTAGAGGGGGGGTAGGAAGTGTGAACACCACGTACGGGGAGATGACAGCCCTTCGGCTCAAGTGCGGAAGAGGGGCCGACAAATCAGGTCAACCCCCCCGACCCCCCCACCAACCCCAAGAGGAAGCGCAATGTCCCGAGCAGCAGGGGGTTCCGTTTCCAGGCCTGCGGCCATCGTCACGGTGACTGGGGGGCTCTTGGAACAGGGGTACACAGAGCTGTCCATACATGGAACAGCTTGCCAGATCATGTAGTAGAGGCAGAAACCCAGAGAGTGTTCAAGTCCAGGCTCGACACAGTGCTGGATACTCTCTAGACCAAGGCATTGCATAATGAGGGCCAGATTACTTTTAAAACAGCTGTATATGGGACAACAAGTTTCCCCATACTATAAACATGCAAAACGATATACAGTATAACATTTCCAACGTACTACTTATGAAACAATTAATACAATTAATTGTTTTCTCAATGCTCAAAGAACCACAACTGCTTCCCGAGCCTGTGAGTTCAATAGCCCTGTAGTCTGCAGGTAAATGGCCACACCATCTCACCACAATAGCACTGGCTCTTCTGCACCCCTGTCCCGTCATATGGTCAGGAGGCGGAATCACTGGCTGGTTTCCGCAAGTACCTGAAAACCCACGTTGCCAGACTACACCTCAATTAATGTTTCATTTAAAAAAAACCTTAAATCTCTCTCCATTTGTTATGCAGGACTTGTGTTGGGCAGCTGGCACTTATTTGATTGTAGCTTCACTGATCTCGAGCTCTCATGATGGGGTTTTCTACCCATTGTAAAATGGTCATACATGATAAGTTGCTTTGGCTTGCATTGGCTAAATACATAAATTGTATAAATTTTAAATGATGTAAATACACATGTAAATTATTTGTCCTTATCCTCATATATTTTAGGGGAATGGAAGGAGCTGTTTGCAGAGAGCCAACCTCTCCCTGTCTGCACCCCACACTCCAAGGCAAAAAAATATCTCCTGCATTGGTGGGGCGGGAGAGCTCTAACCATGTGACTGAGTGACCCCACCCTGATGGTTTACCCACAGGACTGCTGTTCGTTTAGACCACTCCAGAGCCACTAGGATATCTGCTGCTATTCATACATTACATCAATAACATGGCTATATATGTGTACTATGTGTGTGTGTGTGTCTATATGGGTATTGAGTTTTGTGTGTGTGTGTGTGTGTGTGTGTGTGTCTACACCCTTTCCATTGATGGACTCCTTTCTCCAGCCCCAGTCAGTACTGTCTCCAAACAGCATTAGAATCTGGCTCAGAGGAGAGGGCTATCATGTCTCTCCACTGACAGTAATGGGATACATGATTAATTTGGCCTCAGTAAAGCAATCTACAGGGAAAGGGTTGGAAAACACAATGCTTCACGCCCTTTATCCTTTTATTCCAGAGCCACTAAATATTTATAAAATAGCCGGATGAAGATGAAAGTATTACAATAGAACTGTTGACCAGCAAATGTAGCACTATACTTTTCATTTTATGAAACTAGAAAGATTTAACATTCGAGATAAGTGTTAGTGGACCGACTGCTATATGGGATCAAGAAACATCACAGTTCACAGGTACACTGCCTGGCCAAAAAAAAAGTTGCACTCTAATATTTCGTTGGACCGCCTTTAGCTTTGATTACGGCGCGCATTCGTCATGGCATTGTTTCGACAACCTTATGCAACGTCACAACATTTATTTCCATAATGTTGCATTCATTTTTGGCCGAGATCTTGTATTGACGACGGGAGAGTCGAACCACTCCATAAAGTCTTCTCCAGCACATCCCAAAGACTTTCAATGGGGTTAAGGTCAGGACTCTTCATGTGTGAAAATGATTCCTCATGCTCCCTGAACCACTCTTTCACAATTTGAGCCCGATGAATCTTGGCATTGTCGTCCTGGAATATGCCCATTGATGGGATAACCTGGTTATTCAGTACATTCAGGTACTCAGCGGACTTCATTTTATTGCTGCATAACGTTGCTGAGCCGTGAGCAGTGGGCACGATGCATGACGGGTGCAACGGCTACTTTTTTTTGGCCAGGCAGTGTAATTCTCCCAGAAAATGATTTAACACATCACCAAACTTCTCATAAGAATTATCCACATCATGCAATCAAATTAGTCTGCAAGGCTCAGAGGTTCAAAATTAGAAGCAGGAACAGACCTAAAAGTCAAACTCTCATTTTGAAAGTAGCCATTTTCAAAAGATTTGGTCCTGATCCAGCACAAATGTTTCCACATATACTACAAAGTACATCTTATTTCTTGGCTAATTTTGGATCCTAATATTAAATAATAACCATACATTTATTACTGAAACAGAAACAGAAATCTGGGGCACCTAATTAAATATTTACAATTGATCAAGACATATAATTGCTTTACAAAAACTCACATGTTACAACAGCGGTCTCATACAGTTAGCATGAATCAATTGCAACCTTCATTTTCTAGGTAGGGAACAGGTTAAAATAATTTACTCTCCGACTTGGTTTCCCCATCCCCATGAACAATGAACAATCATGTGTTCCTCAAGTTATTGAATTAACATTATATAACCATCCACCAACTCATCCAATGGAGTGAGAATTACACAGGTCACAAGAGGGGAAAAGACCAAATATGTATTATCTCCTGAAGATCCCTGGGTTTTCAACAAAACAAGTCATAAGTCATATGCAGAGATATGGTTCACTCCTCCACAAAGGGAAATGAGCACATCAGGCAGCCACTGGCTATAATGGTTAAGGCACCAGGTCCTGAAATGTTGAGAAATTGCAGGTTCGATTCCCTTCATGCAAAAGCACTTGAGCTGACCTGCTGTGGTAAAAAAACGGCCAGCTGTACAAACAGATGATGCTTCTGCAGCAGCCTTTTCTCCATCGTCCAACTGGGATCGAGAAGCGTTTGCGCGAGGAAAAGGAGCCAATTGAAACAATGAAAATATGTAATTTATAAGAAAATATCAGCTGTGATCCTGTGGAACTGAACTCAGCGTGAAACATTCTACAGACGGGGTGTATTTTCCCCTCTCCCAAGGTGTTGACGGAAACACGGAGGTTTGTCCCGGAGCGCGGTGAATTTGGGATGGCTTGCACCCCATTAGTCTTTTTTCAGCAGCACGGCATCCAGCTTTCCAGTTGCAAACTGCTTACGCATGGGAAAAAAGAAGTAAGGGATGGCCACAAGAAAGGAGATGTGACTCAAGAGAATGTGACTCCATCGTACTCCAAGCAATCGTATTAGAACAAAATAATTTTTTCCATTGTTTTGAGTATGCCGTAAAGCTCATTACCCATGTTTTATACAGCCTTTTTGCGCATCTTTATCCATCATCGGTCCAAATTATTTTGGAGGGAACTGCATATGATGCCATATGATGGTGGCACAATCCTTCTTATAGACAAACTACAGACAAAAGACTTCAACTGCAATGCCCAGGTTTGACACTAGAACAGTGCTCACATGGTAGAGATAAATCGAGGGTTTCTTCCAGATTCATTTTCTTGGAAAATACTATATATAAAAGTAAAGCCAGCACTCACAATTAGGAATACTATGCTTATATTTTTCTAATTTCAGCAATTTTCTGGACATAATTCAGAACCAAGAATGGTAAAATGTACACATTTTCTTCCGCTTCAGCGCATAACACGATATGCTTAACTTTTTTGGCATCATAGAATATAGTATACGCAGCATGATCAATGGTCAGGGAGAGCGCATGACAACAGACCACATGTGCCATTACTGTTACAGAATAAATGGAGGTGATAAATAGATATTTTCAGATGCTTTTTTCTAAAAGCTGCTCTGAGACATTGATGATTCAGAGAATCTGGTGTTCAGCCAACAAGGTCCAGCAAACAAGCAGCCCTCTAAATCACACTCAAACGGTGTCCTCGCGAGGCCCCTTGCAAATCGCAAGCCATACCAATTTCCTGTTTGGCATGCCTCCACTGAAGCCAGTATTAAATTGATAGTCAGAGGAGATCTGTGATGAGGCGTGCTGACCACCACCCTCCCAGTCCTACCACCTCAGCTGCGTATCTGGCCCCACCCCCACCCCCACCCCCACCCCAGCTTATTGTAGTGCAGGCCAGAGAGAGAGAGAGAGAGAGAGAGAGAGAGAGAGAGAGAGCGAGAGAGAGAGAGAGAGAGAGAGGAGAGAGAGAGAGAGAGGAGAGAGAGAGAGAGAGAGAGAGAGAGAGAGAGAGAGAGAGAGAGAGAGAGAGAGCAGTGTGTCTCTGTTAGAGAACAAATCAATGGTGGTGAAGGGCATATTGAAAGAACAGCGCGCGTGAAGCTGAGTGCTGGTCTGCTCCGCTGACTTTTGGTGACCTTGGCAATAGGAGCTGAAATGCATGAGGTTCTGGGGGGTGGGGTCAGAATGTTAATACCAGCTGCCTCTGCACCCCCCACCCACCACACACGCAAAAAAACCAAAATCAGGCATGCACATGTAAGCATTCCATGGAGTAAGCTGGCATGAACACACACACCCATACATACAAACACACACACACAAAAAAACAAATACAAGGACACACACACCTACTATCACACACACTACATATACACACGAACGGAAATACGAACATACACACACAAAAACACAAACACAAAAATACATACAAACGTGCACACACACACGCACGCACGCACACAAACACAGACCCTATACTGCCGAAAAAATTAACACACAAATGATTCAATAAGAAAATACTTGGACATTTTGTACACCAACATAATTAGGCAAACTGTTTTTATTTCAACGATGAGCACAAAAATGATCTTCACCTCGACACCGGTTCTCCACCCCCGGGTGAAACAGCCAAGCTGATTGGGTCCCAGAAGAAACAGTCACTCATGCGCGTGAAGCAAACAATCTCCGTGTGATCCCTTTTTTTTACAAGGCGGCGCTTTGCATTTTCTGGTCTATTTAACAGAACAATCAGCTTGGCGTTCTCCCCTTCTGTTCCCTCTGTTAAAAGAGTATCGGTCGTTTTGTGTAATTCTATGGAATCTGCCATATGAGCATTTTCCAAACACCCCATTGTTGTAGAATTTTAGAACCTGCAGTACATAAAGTTATTTTAGAGATTGAGACAGTCATCTCTGGATTTAAAAAAAGGGACCTCCTGGTTATAGTAAGAATGCACGGATGTCTTCCCAGAGAAGCGGAAGTGTACGATAGATCTCAATCGACGGATTCTCTCTGCTAGAGTAGGTAGTGTAGAGCTGTAAAAGGATGTGATAATTGATGATCTGGTGACAGCTGGTCTTTGAGAACGGTTTACAGAGCCCTGTAATGCCAAGTTAGCTCTTCCGAGAGAGGTGTACTGCAGCTTTCAGTAGGCGGAGTAAAACATGCTCATTTGTACTGAGGTCTGTAATTCTCCGACAGCCCTCTCCCCTCCAGATGAGCGAGGTAGGTGTGTTCCAACTCAAGCAGGAGACCTCCTGGGGGGCACCCCAAGGCTTAACCGACAAAACTCAGTCGCAAAATTTGGGTGAAAAGGCTTTTGTACAGACAAAGCTGACTGCCCATGACTCACAGGGCGGAAGGTGTTCGCATATGAGATATGGGATATGGGATATGGGATTTGGGAGTGCAGTTGCGGGGCAAGCTATTTCACGCCATCACCACGTGGAGTTCCACTTGGCAGGGGGCAGAGCATGACAGTTAACAGCTTCTGAACTGAAAATGTTTTTTTTTGAAAATGGGAAAGGGGATGGAGATGTTTGAGGCAATTGGGATACGGCCAGGGCTGATGTGTGTGTGTGTGTGTGTGTGTGTGTGTGTGCGTGCATGAATACTAGCATGTGTGTCTGTGTGTGCATGTGCCTGTGTGCACGTATGTGTGTGTGTATGTGTGCAAGTGTATGAGTGCACGTGTGTGAACGTGAGTTGTGCATGTATGTGTGTGAGCTTGTGTGTGTGTGTGTGTGTGTGTGTGTGTGCGTGTGTGTGTGTGTGTGCAGGCACGTGCAGAGGATGTTAGAGGGGCAGGGGCCCAAAAGCATAAAAGGGCACGCCGGCGATTTTTGCAAATAATGAAATAAATATATGCCTGGAATGACTACTTATGCGACACTGTTAAAAGGATATTAAAATGTATGTATTCAGGCAGGGTTTTTCCTGGCAGAGAATAGGTGTTGGCCGTATGTTTTTTTTTGCATTAATTTTACTGTAAATACAGTTTTTGGAGTACAAAGAGTCCATGTAGGCTTTGGTTGTAAAGTACCAGTAGGGTTGTGTTTAGGGGTTAGGGTTTAGAAATCGAAGGTCCTTGAAGCTTTTTGAATATTTTAATATTACACCATTTAGGCTATTTTGATAGCACGCAAATAGAAACATAAATAAACACCCTAAAACAGAAATTAAAAATAAGTGTTGCTCAAGTTTAAAAAATAATAATAAAAAAAAGTACAAAAGCACAGTGTGTGTTTTTACATCGTCTACGTTGCTGTTATATATAGGTCACTGTGGAAATGTCGACTGTACGGGACTTTGGCGAAACATAACAAGATAAACTCTTCAGGGTTAATCATAACACAGTGGTAGCTACATATAGCCTACAGGTAAGATATTTGGTTTCATTATCATAATCATAGCTACGAGAGATTTTGTAGGAAAAAAATGAGGTGTCATCTAAACCGAAAGTGCATCAGGTAGCCAGTGCTTAGGCCTATTTGTACAACGTTTTAAATAAATATTATTGTTTCTAGCTATATCTGAACATGATTTTCTTGTAAACGGTGCATTTTATAGTCTGTGGCAAGATGAGGGTGGTCGTAATTGCTTTGTGCTATTAATAGCACCCTTTTCTTAAGGCTGTAGCCTAGTTTATAATTTAAGACAAACATGAATACTGTAATTGAGACCGATACACCTACCACTATAGCATGGGGCGCCAACGTGGATCGAATTAAAGCTTTTACCTTTTCAGAAGTTAGGGTTTCAAAGGTAGCCTATATCAAAATTGGAGCGTGTTCCATCCAACTCGCGCAAGCTATGTCTTTCTACCGAGTCGCTGTCACAAAGATTTAGGTTGCACCCTGCCGCAGAGTAGCTGAGGCACGTTTCCATACAGTCTATGGTTCTATGCTTCTTCTACTAGTCTCCTAGTACTGACATCTTTAAGGTGACGAGTACAATATATATTGCACCCAAAAAAATTTATTTAATTAATTCGGATATGATTTTATTTGTATTTTATTTTGGCGGTCGCGATTTCCCTTTGGCAGTCCGTGAAATCATTTTGGCGGCCGCCAAATAATTTACTATGTAGGAAAAACCCTGGTATTTAAAACAGACCCATGACTGAGGTTGGTTCAAACACAGCTACATGACAGTTAATGAATGATACATGCCAAGAAATTAAGTGTATTTCAGTAAATTCTCGTCACATGTTACGTATTACATTAGCTAACTAACCACCGAGACAATAAGACAACATTAAAACTGCTGTGCGATGGGACCGTTCTTTTAAGTTCAGTGGATGGGACACAATAACTCGACCATATTTCACTGATTCCCACATTACTAGCAAAAGGTATCAACGCTAACGATAGCTAGTTGGCATATTTTGAGCTGCTAAATAGTTCAAGCATAGATAGACCCTACTTGCCAAATAGTGTCAAACAATCAATATCAATATAAAACGAAAATGAACAGTATATTTATACTTTGTTTGGCCACATACCTAATGTCTGCCTCAAAGTAACTCATCACACTGACTGACTCACGACTGTCGAGTGCCTATGCATGCATATGCGTGCAGTTTTCTTCACCATAGAAAGCCTCGGTGCCCACACAGTGCTCGCTGCTGTGGCAGAAACCAGGAGAGAGGTAGGGTAGAGGTAGAGGGCATCGCCCGGGAGCACCAATATTCCCACCTGATATTTTGATTCAATCAATAAATCTGTTTGGCAGGGCAGGTTGTGCGCAAACAGGAATTAATTTATTTAGCCTTTAAAAACTAAACTAAATACATTTAAAAACATTTATTAATTAAATAATTAAAAAAAAACAGAAAAAGGGCACCTCTATAAGAGGCCAAATGGCAGGTGCTCAAGCCCCCTTTGAGGTCTATATATGCACGTGCATGTGTGTGTGTGTGTGTGTGTGCGCATGCACAAGCATGAATATTAGCATGTGTTTTTGTGTGTGCATGAGTTTGCATGTGTGCATACATGCACACGTGTATGAGTGTGTGTGTACATTTATGCAACTGTGTGTACATGTAAGCATATGTGTGTGTGCTTACGTGTGTGTGCGTGTCTGTGTCTGTATGTGATCCAGCAAGGATCCAGCTGGTAGGTCGGGAGATTCACTGGAGGGTTGATGTCAGACAGGGATCCTCATTTTTGTCAGCTGTCCAACCAAAACTGCCATATGTACACATGTCAAGGAGGATGCATATGGCTCCAATACTGTGGCAGTCACTCAGGCTGAGTCACTCTTCTTGCCACCTGTTTGCAATTAACATTTGGCAGCCTCAGTGATTGAAGGGGTAATTTTACTGTAAATTTTTATCGTACTTCATCTAACCCTTAATAAAAATACAACTACTACAACTACTACTCAGTGTATGAGATTCATTTTTTCACCCACTGATCAGAGTGGCTTGTGAATTCTAAATATCACCAGCCATTTTCAATATTTTACCAACCGCACACCGTAAGTTTTTTCATGGTACAACTGTAGTCAATAAGAGGTAAACACACCCCTACGGTCCAAACTGCATTATGCGCAAGTTGTGTTTGAGTATGTGTGAGTATGAAGAAACACAGCAGCACAGAGAGCAGTCTGTTGCCACGGTTATCAAACAATGACAAGTTTTGTCATGCGTTGAGGAGGCCTTTGTTACGTTGCCTTTACCCTAATGATGTTTCCACCACCCGATTTAATATTATACAGCACAGTGGCTGTTTTGTAATGTCCCGTGCACGTGGCGGTTTCTTCTCTGTTCTCAAAGCAAGTTTACTGTGTCACATGTGTCTCGTCACATATCACCTACAATCAACACAACTGACCGTCTTGGTCTGTCTCATAAAATCAACAGGTCCTGTTAAAAAAGGAGAAACAAACTCAGATATTGTGGTCTGGTTTAAAACATGTCAGAAGAATACAATACAATACAAAAAAAAAAAAGAATTTTTAATAAAAAAATAATGGAAATAAGAAATGACTCGTTTTCTATTATTTTGCATGCTACAGTCGTTCTAACAGCTAAGAAAAAAAGGGACAGAAAACAATTTCATTGACAAAATCTCTTTTTGCAACAATTGCTTTTCTTCACCTCGATTGTATACTTGATTGATTGATTTTATCTGATACTTAAAATACAACAGGAACACACATCTCTCACATATGGTTTAATGAGATGCCTCTGGCATAATGGTTGCAAGTTAGAATTAACACAATAAGATAATGACACAATAAGATAATAAAACATATTTCAACTGTGGTCCTGCCTGGTAGCAGGCAAGTTAAAATAAAAAGGTTTTTTTCTGGCAATGAAAACCCGGGGGACGCCTTTAACCTCGTCCAGAGCAATAGCCAACAATGGAGCACACAAAGCCAACATCTGCCCCCACAATAAATCAGCGTCTGTTGCGCCAAAACGCTTTGAAGCGTACTCTAAGAGATTGAACTTTTCACCATCAAGGAAAGTAAAAACTCTCCTTTGTACCCTCGTAAATGTGCCGCTTTCCAAAAAATGCCATTTGAGCCCAGCTATTGGGACAGGCAGAGGCCAGCTCCGCTCTTTAACAAAGCAAACCTAATGAGAATCGATACCTCCCAGTCACCGCGTACATTTGGCTCCGACGTTCCATTTCACATTCCCAAATGCAATAACAGAGGGTGGTGGGGCTATTGGGATGTTGGGTGGGGGTTGGGTTGAGGTCTGCAATGATATAATTTTCCTTTGCCTTCATAGTGAGGTTCAATATAATATAATCAATTGATCAGAATGTAATCAATACTTATTAATACCCACCAGTTCAGAGAAGAATAATGCTATGGAGATACCTGTATATACTAATTTACAAGACAATGAATTATGCAACATAATGTGTATGTTAAATGGAGCTTTGCTACTATAAATGTACAATATTGGAGATCACAGCTTACATGAACCTTGACAGTTTTAGTAAACAACAGTTTAGGCATTCTTGACTATTCAGCAGTGTTTTGGTGGCAGTCTTGCACCAAATTATTATTATTTTTTTTATTTTATTTATATATTTGTCTGCATTTTAGCATCCTATAGTTGTATTGTATTTTGTATTTTGTTGTCTTGTGTCATTGCTACGATGCTGCAATACCTAATGCCCATCTGGGACAAATAAAGTTGAATCTTGAACAATGATTACGGAAGCTGAATTGCTTCAGTAAACATCCACAGAAGTACAACGTGTGTAAAAAGTATTAAACTGCGTAATTTGTTCTGGATAGCAGCGTGTGCTAAATTAAATTTTAATTGAAATGAGTTAATCAACATTAATTAATGTAATGAAACTTGTACATCTGAAACTTTCCTTAACTGAACTGATGTGAAAACAGATAGACTGCAGTGCAGGCATACAGAAAGCACATAGACAGTTAAAAAGATCCAGCAGACATACATATCAATGTACAGACTAACAAGTAAGCTGACAGAATGCAGTGCGGTACATAGACAGGAAAGCGGAAAGTCACCTAAGCAGGCAGACATGAAGAGACAGACAGACCTGCACTGCCAGACGGACGGACACACACACAGCGAGGGGGGTTCATACCGTGGTTCTCCTCTGACTGGTTGAAGCCGCAGAGCTGGCAAATGCCACGAACCCACTTGTTCATCTCCTCCTCTGTCTCGGCCACCAGGTAGAAGGTGCGGTCGGAGGTCTTGATGTCGAAGACGAAGCTGTCCTGGAACTCCTTCCTCTTGAAGGTGAGTCCAGAGTCGACCTGCTCACAGCAGTGCAGGTCGATGACACGGATGGGCTTCTTGGAGTGGTTGTTTTTGTAGTACTCCACAACGTCCGGGTCCCCACTCATCCTCCCGCTACGAAGGATAAACCAGCGCTTCTTCCAGGCCTGTCATACAAAAATAAGACACATCTTACTTTACATTCACAAATATGGCACGTTACATTTGCAAACATGGTGCACGTTACACTGCATTTGCAGATTTTGCACACACACAACAAGACATGCAACACATAACATTTGAACATACATACGCTACATCACATTCACACACACAAGACATGCATGACTTATGACTCACTATGTTTGCAAACAGTTATTATATTCACACATACAACACATTTAACAAATTCACATATCTCATATTCAGTTACCAAGACTTGGACAGCTTAGAGTTGTTTTTTACATACAATGCATTCATATACCTGAAAATTTACTGAAGCACACCACGTGAAATACCTCACCCAAGAGTAAAGTACTGTGTGTGCGCGCTGTTGTGTTATTCTTGGACGTAGTGTTATTGCTTCTTCGGAATTACATCATTAGACGATGGAGAGAAAACAAACAACACTTTTAGCTAACGCTATTTCTCACAGCTCTTACCAATAACAAAAAATTGCCTGACCTCGAGAAAAAATGTGGAGCCACAAAACACAAAAACGCACTTAAAATGTAATTTTGAGAATTTATTAATGGGATACGCTTAACGGGAACAATATGTTGACGGCAGTGTATACATGTCATATAATGAGAATAATGTACAATCGGTAAGTGGCCTATAAATGGTGATAATATGATGATGGAACATATGGCAATAGAGGAAATGTTGAATGTACATAGGTCATGGCATATTGCAACAGAAACATTGCAGCAACTTGCCACAATTAAGCTGACCCTAGCCAACTTAACTTAAAACTGAATTGTATCTGAACGGAAGTTAAATTGTGCTGAATCAAAACTGAATCGAATAGTATCAAGTCAGAGTTTAATCGGATCGAATCACTGCATTTCTAGGTTTTTCCTGTATCGCATCATAGACCATATATGGAGATTAATTTTGAATCTTCTGAGTGGGAAAGATTCACACCCCTAACAGCTGCCAAGCAACACCACTCCTGTGCACACTGGGCCCCTATACAGCAAAAATACAGATACATTGGAAGCACCATTCTGCTCAAAGACACCAAAACCTGATAAGATATAACCATTTATCTTAGTTCATAGACCAAGGCCATAGTCCCATGAGATTCTGAACTTTAATCAAACATGATAGGCTGCCAAACTCTGGTCTATAGGTAGTCTGTCTCAAGCTATCCAGATTTTAGCCAATCAGTGAGTTTACAAAACGGATACTGTAAGATATAGGGGTGGGACTGCTTACTTGAGTAAACAAGCTCTCACCAGCAGATTCTTCAACACACACACACACACATAAAAAAAACCCTTCCAAACCCCTTCCTGGAATCGGAAAACCAGAATAATTTTTTTGTCTGTTGAAAAATACAAGGTAGAACCAATAGTTTCTATGTATTATTTCACTCTAATGAAGACATCTACGCACAATGGTGGCAGTTAAAGTTCAGGAGCTCGAACTGGGATATGCAGTTAATGGTAAAAAGTCCCAGCCCTAGGAGGATACGTCAGACATCCAGAGGGCTCAAAGGTTTGTCAAGTTAAACTGCACTTAATGAAAGTGCTCCATGGAAAGTCCAAAGCTTTTAATGTTAAAAAGCCTTCATTGAAATGATGAATCAATACACCCTGAAAGAGACTCGTAGAGTAGCAGCAAAATGTGAAAGTAGCTGAACACGAGGGCCTTATGTTCTCAGTTTAAAATTTCTTCCTCTATGGATTTTCTATTTCAGTAAAGGATTTATAACATACGCCTCCTCTAAGAGCAGATACTTCAAAATATTTTATATTTTGATCCTGATTATTTTCTAGAAGAAAAGAACACGCAAGGAAAGCATTTTGCTGGATTTGCTCAGAATGTATCATCTAGGCACATTCAGCAGAGCACCTGGAAATCTATTTTTCAAATACTCAAAACTTTTCTCGCAAAACTTAAACTTCATTTAAGCTCCTGTGGGCATACGGGATAATGACACTAACTCGAAAGCAACCGTCTGCGGAAATTAGAACGGCAGCTTTTCAATTTCTCGGCATCAGCACATGCGTTTTCATTATCCAAATATGGCATAACAGCCCTGGGAAAATCTTTGCAAACAGTTGTCAGATTTGATGCTTGTTGCTAGTGTTTGTTATGGTCATAGTGCATTGTAAGGGTCGGTCAGCAGACCTGAAATGCTATGCAAACACATCATACACCAGCTACATCAGTGCGTTCCACAGGCCCTACTGAAGAATGTGACCAGAGCAGAGCCTTGAATGTCACGCCCGCTAACGCAACAGGTGTGTTTTCAACCGATCGGCCCTTGTGCTGGAAACTATGTCAGCAGGTGTGAGTCTGAGCTGCACTCAGAGTAGGAGTGCTGATCTCAGATCAGGATTCCCCAGTCCATATCTGAACCTTATCTGTTATGAGCTGAAAGGCAGAGCTGGTCCTATATCCTTAAAGCGTCTTAGTGCAGGAATGCTGATCTAGGATCAGGTTCTGATACACAATCGGGATGAGTTGGCGGTGTTATAGGGAGGAACTGAGAGTAAATGATGAGAACAGGAGCAAGCCACAGATACAATAGCCACACCCCATACTCAGCTCCTGCATTCCGTCCGCTCTGCTTCTTAACAGGATTTTCTGGTGCTATTTTATAGTACAGAATGTCAAATGTTCACAAATGCCACAGTATTGACCATTCCCTCTAAGGAATTTCAACATTAAGAACATGGAGTATCATGGTCTAAAGAATCTGTGGTGCATCTGTCAGACAGCCTCCTTCAAGTTGTGTGCATTGCTTCTTGTGATTGATAATGATGCTAATTAAAAAAATTATAATAATCACCAATTGATCATTTATTATTCAATTTTACTTGATTGCATCCAGTGTATTTTTGTGCATTTGTTTTATGTTCCAAATGGGGAAAACTAAGTCCAATCAACCTTTTTTAATGTAATCCCATCTCTTCATTGTAAATAAAGTAATTGTAAACTGCTTTAATTCTACAACATTAGAGATCGTTTAAGTCAGAGGTATTTCAGAGGTAGTAAGCCCTTCATTTGGATCTTGTTAATCTTATTATCTTGTTATTGTGAAAAGGACAGGACATTACTTAAGTGGCTGAGGAAGGACAGTTACCAGGGATAAATAAAGTTAATGGATATGCATAGCCTTAAGAAAATATGATATTAAATGAAATAGTAAGCATTCATAAAAAGCGTTTGTAATTTTCAAAAAACAACAACACAAAACACCCTCCCAGAGTTTGCCACCCAAAGGATGAATCTAAGCACACAGAGAGAGACTTGTATGGTAGATACAATTGATGCTGTTTTTAAGCTCAGCAAGGTTAACACACACGCAAGAGTTTATTGCTGGTTGTGTCGTTGTGATGGACACACTGAAAGGCTCCACACGCGGGTGCTTTTGGTGATTCTGGCAGTTCATGAGACCGTTTGGGTGCATGTGCGAGAGAATGGAGCGACAGCCTGGAGCTCTGCCAGACAAGCACATCCGCCCCAAGAACCGCAACCCCCCCCCCACTGCTGACACACATGATCCTGCTGTCTCTCTCCCTCTCTCACACACACACACATACACACTGGCTTTCCTCTGCCTTTCCATCTTCCTTTCTTCCCTCTCCATCTCCTCTTTCACCCTGGCACTCCCTCTCTCCCTCTCTCCCTCTCCACCATTAAAGCAGCACCTCTCCCTGTTGAAAATAAACCGAGGAGTTATTTCACAGCACATATCGACCCCACAGAGGGAGCAACAGGAAAAAGTGCCTACCACTCTGCTTAGGATACTCACTAAGCCGCACGCACGCACAGACACACGCAGACACAGACGTATACACACACAGATATTTATAGGAGTGGGAACTCCCCTCAGTCCTCCTGTGTTGCACAATATACGTACATATAAACCGTACTATTTGTATATATGCTCAAGTATTATGAAGTGTTGCAATATATTTTCTGATCTTGATCATGCCTTTTCCAGTGTACTCCATGTTGGTAAGCGGTTCTAAGAATGCAGTTCTGATCTGCTCACAATCTGTTTTGTTCCTTTTTGCAGAAGACAAGGTGACTTCCCATTTTACTTCCTTCTGCTAGACTGAGGAACATAGTGCAGCGAAACTAGAACGAGACATTAATCCACAGTCCTGACTGCTCATTAAAGATCCTGTGGCACTTTTCAAAAGACTAATAATCGCGGTGTCTAAAATACTTGTTTTCTACACCTGGCCACCTAATCATCCCCACTACATCTGATTGGCTGCCTGGTTAAATAAAGTACAATGAATAAATCAATAAATTAATTAATTAAGGGAAGCACACAAGGGTCAAGGGTCAAGCTCAGCAGGTGATAAATGCAGACCCATGCGGATGAATGATTGCCAATGAGCAGTTACTGTTTCATCTGGTTTTATGATTATATTCTCCCTGGCATAGTTGAGAAACACTCATGTATTTTCAGTTTCTCATGAAAACACTCAAACCAAAATAAATTTTAAAAACTGGCTTTACTTTACTGCAGGACAAAAGCACTATAAAGAGACATCAGTTGAGATCTAGCTCTGAATAATACTTCAGTGCAAAAATTAAATATACCTTTGTAAGTTCCTGTTTGGTCAGTTTTTGTAATCTAAGTTTCGCTCAGTGGCTATGTAGTGGGCGGATATATTTTCTACAATAGACAACTGAAAAACCAGCCAGAAATAGAGCTGCATTGCAATAAAAGTTTTGTACATTCTTGACTTCCCTGCCTAAAAACAGCATAGACCAATGTAAGTTCCAAGTTGATAGACCAACTTGGTCATCCAAACCAGCTGGTTCCAGCATACTGGTGGCCAGCATAACCATCTTCACTGATCTATACTGATTTTTTCAACAAGGGTGAGGGTAGCTTTTCCCTCTGGAGAGAAGAAACTGAAAGGAAATGCATGGATTTGCTGCAGATCAATTCACCACAAAATGAACCCTGCCCATCTGGGAACCTAAGCATTCATTTGAAAACAAAGCCGTAGCACCAGGTTGAACTTTGCAACTCTTGTTGTTACCAGAGTGAGCACATCAGAGTACAACCAACACAGGCTCTGCCCTTCCGAGACAGGGAGTGATAGCTCATGCCTGTTGGCCAAGAATGGCACAACCCCAATTCCTCCAATTCCGAGAACGTCGGCAGCAAGAAACATGCACTTCCTCCTCACTAAGACGAAGCCTCACTGAAATGAGGAAACATGGTAGCGGGGTGACGCAAAAAAGCAAGGTTATTTTTACCATTTCTGAAGTTACCACATACATGGAATGAAAATGTTTTTCGGCTGAGAGAAGTACTGTTCCACTGTGCCCCGACTCAATGGGGAACTTAACTCAAAATACATTTTGATGGCGTATTGTTCTTTCTCCTAATATGGTAAAAAAGAAAAAGAAAGACATTTACAACAAATGAATCCTTGTGTCTCCCGTTCTGCGAAAATATGCCGGAAAGTTGCGTTTCACATCACTTTGGCAACTTCAGTCAGTGTCATTGCTAGCAATGCAAAGCTTAAAGTAAGATATCCAAGTAAACACAGCTTGGAATATATGATTTCCAAAATATATATATTTGAATTAGGGTGTAGTTTCCCTTTAACATGCGTTGACCATATAAGGCATAAAAGTTATCGCAAATTAGCTTGAGCTAAAAAAATAGCTCAATAAATAATAATAAGCAGTTTCAAAATGGCAAAAGTGTGACTGGCCCCTTCTAGCACAGACCATAACTTAAACATGCCTTTTTTTCCTGTGTTACTGCTCCCCCCTCCTTCCCAGCACTGCCCAAATCCCAGGAGGTGACCATGACCCTCCTGGTGTATGTCTGGCATTTGCACTTGGAATGCTGGACTCCTAAACAGATTAGCGGAAACATTTGAAACTGGAGCTCAGGCTGTAAACAAGAAAACAAGCAGCCATTCTCTCTAATCGCCGTAAACACAAGAGGCGGGAGCCACTCCATGGTAAACCGGTTACTTCAGTCAGCTTCTCCAATTATACAATCTGCCCAGATCTGCACAGATACTCACACTTTCCCAGCCTCCAGGAGAATCGCTCCTCTGACATCATTAGTATGTAGCCAGCATGGAATTAGCCACAGCATTTAATGGATAGCTTAGTTTTTTTTATGACTTGGACCCATTTTTCCGAACTGTTAGATAGAATCTCAGCTGTTTTTGCACGGCCCCATTAGACTGCATTGCAAAGCACTGCAAAAGATGTGACAAAATTATTATCAATACCAATCACCATGGTGGAATTAGTTTGGAAAAATGGGTCCAAGTTGAAAATACTAAGTTATCCTTTACGGGCTAAAGCCAGGTTAACAAAGGACATAATTACCTTCTATGGTGATATCAGAAATATATGATTTATAGATGGAAAAAGATGTTCACATGAATGCTTCTTTTGACAACTAAAACAATCCACATTCTGCATAATCATATACATAAAATTCATGCATGCCTGCTAAGTGAACACCTTCACACTCCACATCAGAACATAATAATATGACCATAACTACTTTTGCAAGAAATAAACTCAGTGCTAAAGTGCTATTCTCATCCACCAACCAACCAAATGATGTTAGATGATTTATACTGTTGTGTTTTTGTTTAATAATGAACAGTGAAATTTTAGACTTTCAGTATGTTACCACACAACTCAATTTGACTGATTTGATGCTATCTTGTAAAAGAAAAAACATTAATAATTTCTCCTTTGATGATGCAAAAGGTCAATATCAGAATGCTGCAACTATGATTCAACTTCACAAATGAAACATAGTGATCACTCATTACAACAAAAAAAAAAGAGTCAAGGTCGTCATAAAAACTTCACCTGGAAGTGTGTGAACAGCCACATTCCACTCCTCCACTTTGCCCCTGTGTTGATGGAGTGCTACTGCCCTGCCTGCTTGCCAGATATAGGCTGCACTGCACTTTAATATACCCACTCAAACACTGAATAATAAAGGACACTGAATGGCTCGTAACCACCATCCTCAATGTCATTATTTCCATCATCAATAATACTCCATGAAACATGTGCTCCAAATCAAAAAGGTGCAATCAAACAAAAGCTGATTCCTTGTTTTGCGTTTTTCCCCGTTTTGGAATCAATCGTATATCAGTGCTCAACACTACCTATTATGCGTTGCCCTGCAAGGCTATGAACCAGTCGACACTAGCATGATCAGGATTCAACCTTGGACTATGGGGCTCATTCATGCAGTACAAAAAGAGCAGTGCCTTAAAAGCAGTTGAGCCACACAGCAGCCCCCAAGCTGGTTTCTGAGTGAAAAGATATATCACTGCCACCGCTTCATAAATACTTCATAAATGTAACTGTAATTGCTTTGAGCCCAAGAACAGAGGATTAGGGGAACAATCTTGGGCGATGCTGCTCCTGCTGGGTGCCATTTTCTTTATGCAAGTGCATCCTCCTCATTTTCCTGCACAAAATGATCCATCAACCCTTTCTGTCACACTTAATTTCTACCCTTATAATCTAAGCCTCCTGAATGTGCATTGTAATTAAACTGTAATAACAATTTTATTCAATAACAATGCAAGATGTGTGATGCAGTCTAACTCTGGGCCATAAGCAATCCCCCCCAGGGAATTATACCATACCACTGTGGTCCCGTCTCTATCTGTTACCCTCTCTCACCCCAGGGTTTTACCCTCACCATGGCACTGTGGTCCCATCTCTATCTGTTACCCTCTCTCCCCCCAGGGTTTTACCCTCACCATGGCACTGTGGTCCCGTCTCTATCCGTTACCCTCTCTCACCCCAGGGTTTTACTCTCACCATGGCACTGTGGTCCCGTCTCTATCTGTTACCCTCTCTCACCCCAGGGTTTTACCCTCACCATGGCACTGTGGTCCCGTCTCTATCTGTTACCCTCTCTCCCCCCAGGGTTTTACCCTCACCATGGCACTGTGGTCCCGTCTCTATCCGTTACCCTCTCTCCCCCCAGGGTTTTACCCTCACCATGGCACTGTGGTCCCATCTCTATCTGTTACCCTCTCTCCCCCCAGGGTTTTACTCTCACCATTGCACTGTGGTCCCGTCTCTATCCGTTACCCTCTCTCACCCCAGGGTTTTACCCTCACCATGGCACTGTGGTCCTGTCTCTATCTGTTCGTGATTCCCGCACAAATATACAGAACAAGGTGAAGCAAAGCTAGAGAAAAAAGTTTGGAGCCTCTGAATCTAAATATACAGTACAGCAAGGTGAAGCAGAGCTAGAGAAAGGAAGTTTGGGGCCTCTGAATCTAAATATACAGTACAGCAAGGTGAAGCAGAGCTAGAGAAAGGAAGTTTGGGGCCTCTGAATCTAAATATACAGTACAGCAAGGTGAAGCAGAGCTAGAGAAAGGAAGTTTTGGGGCCTCTGAATCTCTGAATCTATTTTAAAGATGTGAATGCAAAACATCAAATGGCAAGGGAATACAAAGCCTTCTGTGAGAATGGGGTCCTAAAAATAGACAGAAATGTTGATCTTCTTAGGTCAGGTCTTTGTCTCCACTCTGCAGTTTGATTCTTATACTAATAACCAGACTTGCTTTCTCCTGCTTTTCCTCAAACTCAAGGCCACATAGGACCACTGAAAAGAGCTAAATAAAAATAAGAGAAAAAAAGAAAATGCTAACGGCATCCCGACCATTATCAGAAAACATGTGGTCTCTGTGATATTCCGAATCACCAAAGCTGCTGGTGGCCAGGTTTAATGCTGTTGAAAATCACATTCAGTGTTGACATCAGTCTGTGCTGCAGAGCAGGGGAGCATGGCATGGATTAGGCCCTGTCCCACACAACCTGACAACACAGATTTTTCCCTTCAGTGGTCATGGGATGACAAAGGCATTGTATCTATCACTACCCTGAAGTGGGCAAATTACATTCATGAATATTCCTGTCTGATACAAGCCAGCGACATGAGCCGAACCCATTCACTCTGTGCATGCGAGATGCAATAAATACAGTAACCAGAACCTGGAATGCCCAAAAAGAACTGTACTTCTAAGATGCAATTGTATAATTGTGCTGTACACAAGAGTTGTCTCGTGTCATTTTTGTTCAAAATTTACCCTTTAGGAAAGGCTGAATAGTTTACAAATGGATATTTTCTAATATAATATGACAAATGTCAACGTAAGCAGCTATACGCATCATCGCTAAAGTGAGAGACACTGGTCAGTCGACTTATTTTTTCATGACAGATGAACAAATGACACAGATGAACAAACATGCTAATTGCTGCTAACCCAAAGGGAGACTGACTGGGTGCAGAGCGGTCTCAGTGGGAAAATGGCGGGATGGGGGATAGCCTGCTATACACAACAGGACAAAAGCACTTCTGGTAGACAGCATTTGGCTCTCCTACACCAACAGTACCTGTGGTACAGCACGCAGCCAGCTGAACACACAGATGGGCAGGCGAGTCGCATCAGTCTTGTACAACACTTTCACACACGTCTTTCTTTCTGCCCGTTTTTGGGGTCTACACACATCTAGTTTTTTTTCAGGAAATATTGTCTCATAAGTAAATTTGGGGCATCTATGAGAGTGTACATGATTCATTTCCAGGTGCATTTAAACAAGGAGACATTCACTTTGTACCTGCCTAGACCTAAACGTGTCTGCCACTATTGTTAACGGACCATGTCTAAAAGCAGAATTCATGAATACTAAATGCAGCAACAACTTCAACCAAAAGGTAAACAAGAAGGTCCAAATGTTATTTGAGTGAATTGTGTTCTGGTTTAGTGGAAACCTGACTGTTGATTTTGTACTGTAAAAACAACCACTTTCCTTCTTTGTTGAGAATAAACATCCAGTGTATTGTGTTCTGCTTGAGCATATACGTGGTTGTTTATTTTATACTGGTCTCACTGTAAAAAAAAAAAAACAAGTGCTTATTTTGCAGGCTTTGTTATAAAAGAACATTGTGCTTTGTTTCCTGGTCACAGTGAGTCCCTGAGGCAACCTGTGCAATGGACAGCATGTAGATCAGGGGAAGAGTACCACCTGTTAGCATGGGGCACAATATAGTGAGCCTGTTCCATCACTAGCACATTAGCATGGGGCACAATATAGTGAGCCTGTTCCATAGCTAGCACATTAGCATGGGGCACAATATAGTGAGCCTGTTCCATCACTAGCACATTAGCATGGGGCACAATATAGTGAGCCTGTTCCATCACTAGCACATTAGCATGGGGCACAATATAGTGAGCCTGTTCCATAGCTAGCACATTAGCATGGGGCACAATATAGCGAGCCTGTTCCATCACTAGCACATTAGCATGGGGCACAATATAGTGAGCCTGTTAATTATATAGCCAATTAGCATGGGGCACAATATAGTGAGCCTGTTCCATCACTAGCACATTAGCATGGGGCACAATATAGTGAGCCTGTTCCATCACTAGCACATTAGCATGGGGCACAATATAGTGAGCCTGTTCCATCACTAGCACATTAGCATGGGGCACAATATAGTGAGCCTGTTCCATAGCTAGCACATTAGCATGGGGCACAATATAGTGAGCCTGTTCCATAGCTAGCCCATTAGCATGGGGCACAATATAGTGAGCCTGTTCCATCACTAGCACATTAGCATGGGGCACAATATAGTGAGCCTGTTCCATCACTAGCACATTAGCATGGGGCACAATATAGTGAGCCTGTTCCATCGCTAGCACATTATCATGGGGAATCAGCATCCTGTGCCAATGTTCAAAATTAAACCGTTCGATTATGGTCAGCTCGCTAATGTTAGTCTACTTTTCATGGTCATGGATCATAATGTAGTTGACATGGTTCCTTACCAGGTGATTTAATAAGGCAGAGGAAGATGTCAGGGAATAATACTGGAGGCCACTGAGTTGCATCATTTTTCCACTCTGCATAAGGACAACACTCGTGTCCTTTTTGATTTATTTTGCCAAAATATCTTTAGGAAACAACGTGTCAATGTAATCTTCTGACATTATAATAAAATAGCAATGATAGCTAGCTTGATCTACGATGTGTCCCAACTCAGAACAGTGACAGATGCGGGATTGTTTTCCCCCTAGCTGGCTCCGCCTACGTTCCTATGTAATGTACACGCCCACTTGACGTCACTGTGGTTGTTCAAAAACGAGGAAGGGTAGAGGTGTCATTATGTCATTAGGACGTATACCTATACCAAAATGCAATCTTTATTTGCAGATATCTCAGCGCAGAAATTATTTTGGCCTGCCACAAAAAAAAACTTAATTAGTTGCACCTTGATCTGTTAGATAAGGTTAATGTTGTTTTTTGGTGGAATTGCCCTGTAAGACTGCGCAGATGTACCATTTCAATTTTTTTTTTTTTACTGTGAATCAATGTAGGAGCAAACCAGAATTTGATGTATCCTGCTTTTTTGAAAATTAAACCAGGGTAACTGATTGCTAGAAACACCAGCACACACACCAGGGGCCACATGTATAAAACTCTGAGTAAAAGAATGCGTAAAAGAATACTCAGAAAATCAGAAATCTGCATAAAAAAACTTTTGCATTTTCTACCTCTGTGACGCCATATCATATCACACGGACTCCAAACATTGCGTATGTATGGTGTCCATCGTGTGCAGAGGTACGAATATTCTCACAGAATGGTTGTTTCTCTCGGCTCGTCTTTCTCTCTACTGCCTGTCATTCGGACTCTCTACACACAGAGTGTCTATTTCTCTCTTTCCGTCTCTCTCTTTCTATAACCGTTTTCACACATGAAACATCACCATGCAAGGGTGAAAAGTGTACTAGAGCTGCAGCTGGCATTCCGGAAAAGTTGTGCCGGCTCAATACCAAGTAACATTTATGGAAGTGTTCCGTTTCAACCGTGAGTGAGAGTCGTAGCATTAATGGTTCAAGCACAAAATCTATTTGTTTTACGAATGCATTCATCCCGATGCATTGTTTTATACTACAGAAAAAAATAAGAAATAATACGGTACATGTAGGCTACATCATGGTAGGCTACCTTACTCATTAGTACGCAGATTCTCACAGCACGTGTTATATTATACTGAATCAGAATTTCTGCATGAATATTCACTTACGCTGCTTTCTGAGGGCATTTGTCTGCTCAGCACTGTTTATGCATGTGGCCCCAGCCCTCCAGGACCAATAGTCCACCCCTGATCTAGCAGGATGCTAGTTTCTGCAAACTACTATCACCACATTAACACTGTAAAATTACAGAATATTTTCTACACTGCAGACCTGGAGATACCACAACACAGGGGCCCAACACACTGCTCTCAGCCTGGCCCTCCATCCAGAGCCGTTGTCGTCAGTCTGTTTATATAGGTCCCACCAGTTTATGTAATAGGCAGGCTCAGTAAACTCGGTGTACTCCTGTATTTGTGTTCCCAGCATGTCTTAAAATTTACACAAAGCTTGTGGCTACTCAAATATGTTCTTTCGTTGACATTAAGCATGCAGTGTGGTTTATTTCATGGGTTTCGTTGGGATTTCGTAATGAAATTGTTTAATTGGAAAAGGTTCTAAACATACAGTACTTCTTAAGTAGAGGCCATGATTGTTTTAAAATGAGGGTGTATCTTAGTCAAAAAAATAAATAAACCTTGATCAATTTAAATTGGAAGAAAATGGAGTAGCAAAAAAAACAACAACAATTTAACCAACCACCGCAAGTTCCAACTACAATAGGATTATCAGTGACGTGCTGTTTTGCATATGAAGGTAGCCATCGTAATCTTAACCATGGTGTTGTGACACAGCGCTGCACCAGCAACTAAGCTAATGCAAACAAGCAACTATCTACTGATATTAATTCAGCTAGATAGTTACTCTAAATCTAAAAATCTCATTCATATTAAGTTAGAGGAGGTGAATTGGCTTCTTGGTGGAGGCAGTACAGTGATTGTGAATGGGCTTCTTTTAGCTTACTAGTTGGTTCAAGCTAACTGTATCAGAAAGCAGCTGGCCAAGAGTATGGGATGTTGGAACCAATTTCCAGTAACTCTGATGCAAGGTCTCTCAAAGTATGTCTTCCTTGTTTTTAAAAAAGACTGCTTTTGTTTAGTTTTTTTGTTTTTTACAATTTTAAAGGTAGGTGCATCTACACCCGCTCTAATTAAACAGACAAGTGTATAACAAAATAAGGAAATAAACAAAAGATGAACATTATGCCAACATATTAACACCTTTTGTTTTTTGTAAAATAACTTTTAAACAAAAGCAAATCCTCCTTGCTTTGAAGAAAACCAGACGGCTGTGAGCAGGGAAAGCGCCAGGCCCCTGAGCGCCATGCAGAAATAAACTTCAAAGATGTTAAACAGAGGTAAAAAAGCGCTGAAAAACCCAGGGTTGTTTACGCTTGAGCCAGGCATTAATGTCCCTCTGCAACTTACATTCAGCCTCTCTGGTTTCCCACTAGTCAAAACAGAGACTTTGGAAAGCTTTCAGCTGCTCCAGATAAGAGCATTCAGGCTCACCCACACACTGCATGCCCTCCCCTACGGTGAAGCCAGGGAAAGCTCCCTGCAAAGGCTATCTGAGGATATAGATCATATAAAGCTCTTGCCCTTGGAGAGCCGCAGGGTGTGGACTGTTTTTGTTTTCACTGTAAAAAAAAAAAGGAAAAAAAAAGAAACAAGCAATTCAGACCCGAGAAACTCAGGTGAGTCAATTGGATGCTGTAATCGACTTCTTTAACTGCCCTTACAAAACTGGACAGTTTGCTGCAAACTTGCAGCTAATATGTAGCGCATTTGCCGGGAACTAAATGGTTTTCTACAAAATGTTGCCAGGGGTTTGTCAGAGTTTTCCGGTAGTGGCGAACTAAAAGTCTGCCAGAAGTGGATGGCAGTTCCCACAAGGCTAATTTGCACATGAAAATATTAGCTTGCCGTAAACCTGTGGCAACAATGCCAAAGGTTTGCCGCAAATTTGCTGGACGGCCTATATTTTTGTAAGGGCGATCAATTCAGTGCCGAGCATGAGCACAACCCATAACACCCTGTGGCTTTCCAAGGACAAGAGCGAATAGCACCGAAATAAAGCAACACGGCACCTCAGGAAGACGTCAGGGCAGCCCCGCTCTCGTAGTTCTCTTTCACTCATCAGCACCCGTTTGCAAATCATTTCTTCAACACAGTACATTTTCAACCTCGCCAGACTGGCAATTATTTGTGAAAAGAAACAGCATTTCAGGATGTAATTAAAAAAAAAAAAAACCTAATATCAAACCACGTAGCAAATCTGTAGTGGAGCTGATCAGGGCTTCATTCTGTAGACTTGATGAGTCTTTGCCAGTGACAGACATGAATCTGTAACATCTATCAGGTCAATTCATACCACAAATCAGTAAGTGCGAAAGCTGCTTTGAATTGAACCGAGGAAAACGTATGCAAACAGCTGAAATCAATGCTGCATAGCAGAATATTTCTATGATACATTTTCTTTTTGTTCATTAAATGATTTTGGAATTCATCTCGAAGAGGGAATGCGTATCTGTAATCATGCCCCTTTGTAGCATTGCCTCTGCTAACCCATGCTTTCTTTCAGCCTCTGCAGAGTCAACCTTGATGAAGTGCTTCTGCCTTTCAACTGATTCTGAAGTACCGTCTGACAGCTTTCCAACAAAGTCTAAAATACAGAAAATATAAATAATAATTTAAAATATTGGACATTAATGTTGCCCTTCTAAGAATAGACGGTAATAGTGGTGATATGATTTTAGATAAAGTGTTACAGACTGTTCTTCTAACCCCGTCCATCACCCGTGCCTGACGTAAAAGATAGGATGTATCAACTTGGCTACTCTCGTCTCATAAACACAAATTGATCTATGGCACCAAAGCATCATTTCCATTTCTAATCTAAGAAATGGCTTCTGCAACTCTGTAATAACTCAACCTAGTTAACAGAACACTCAGCGATCTGAAAACCTGTGCAAGGCTGACAGGACTGGGAAACACAGCTCAGTGTACATAACCCTGTGTAAGGCTTTTTTTGTCTCCTTTTATTTTTTAGCGTAACCATTTTACAATCACATCCAGATTTTTTCACTTTCACAGTTAATAAGCATTGTGTAGTTACCATATGCTTATTTTAATAACTGTCTGCTCTATTACCCACCTTAATTGAATGCACTTATTTTAAGTCGCTCAGGATAGGAACGTTTGAAAAATGATCAAACTGTAAATTTTAATACACGTAGGCTTTAAACAAAGATGGCGATGTGAAAATGTGCGCCTTTCACAGAACTGAAT
Organism: Ilyophis sp. 1 JC-2022; assembly: GCA_022702515.1. NCBI lineage: Eukaryota > Metazoa > Chordata > Actinopteri > Anguilliformes > Synaphobranchidae > Ilyophis > Ilyophis sp. 1 JC-2022. The sequence goes on along the minus strand of CM040401.1, from coordinate 60,062,298 downwards.
ACACAGTTTTTCTTCTGATGAATGGCGAGAACTTGCCCGGACTCTGGTGAGACCAGCAGATGGCGATGGTTGTGGTTGGGGTGGGGGTGGGGGAGGGGGAGGGCGGTTCTCCATAGGCTGGCACGCGAACCAATCTTCCACCCATTTGAATACACTGAGGCTGCTGCGACGCAGGCAGGCCCCGCCCTGTGAACATGCAAATAATAACCGGCCAGGATCATGATGGGGAGCATGAGTAGCACCAGTCACTGTGCCTCTGTTTACATTCCTTCTACACTGATAGTAGGCCTCAGGTATCCATGCAGCAGGGTGTGAGCTCTTATCAGCAGGAATGGTTGTTTCTCTCTACTGCCTGTCATTCGGACTCTCTACACACAGCCTGTCTATTTCTCTCTTTCTATAACCGTTTTCACACATGGAACTTTACCGTGTAGGGGTGAAAAGTGTACTAGAGCTGCAGCTGGCATTCTGGAAAAGTTGTGCCGGCTCAATACCAAGTAACATTTATGGAAGTGTTCCGTTTCAACCGTGAGTGAGAGTCGTAGCATTAATGGTTCAAGCGCAAAATCTATTTGTTTCACTAAAACATCCATCCCGATGCATTGTTTTATACTACAGCAAAAAATAAGAAATAATACGGTACATGTAGGCTACATCATGGTAGGCTATTTTACTAATTAGCTACAAAGAAGGCCTACAAAGTATACGCTGTCACTTAAATATCCATGTTATATAGTTATACAAATGTTTTTAAAGTTCCTGTAGGAGCACATCTACATTATAATGTTGAAGGATGTTAGCTGTTATGATTCACTTTTTATTTTTCATTAGCAAGCTCATTAACTAGCCACTCTGTCTAGTCAGAAAAAGTTAGCAAAATCATATCTCACTGGGTCTGTGTACATCTTCATTCAATACCATCATTAGCTCTTTTTGAGCATTTGACAGGCAACAATTACTGGAACCACCATGTGTGAACGCTCTCAACCCATTGAAATAATGGATAGTCATTGGTTGTGTGAACATGACAAGCCACAAGCATTGCTGGAAAAGTTAATATGCCAATGTTTTGTGTTCTTATGTCTTTCTCTCACTCTGTCTCTCCACTTCTCCCTCTCCCTCTCTTGCATTGCCTCACTGTAAAACCAGTAATAAGATAAAAATAAAGAGAAAAGGCACAAACATTACTCATTAGTTTTTGTACATGGTTCCATTTGTTGTCCTGGGTCAAAATCGTTAGCGATTGCTTTTCCCCCCAAAACTAAATCAACACTAGCACTGGGGAGAGAGGAAGCCAGAGATGCTGAGATGGCCCTGCCTGCTGGAGATATCATCTGTCGGGGAGCCCTCGGCTGTCAAGACAACGTAACAAATGTCCCTGCACTTTCGTAATCACAATTTACCGGCGTATAGGCAGGTCACCTCCTGGCCCAATTGGCTAATTGACTTTAATGGTCAGCCAGTGCATTGGGATGAGGAGGAGTGGGAGGAACCAACTCTCCCTTTCACAAAGAAAAGGGAGTCAAGCAGGTCCCTTAAAACCATCAGCCGCTTCCCTTCAAAGGACAAGACAGTGCATCTGGGCCATAACTAAGGCCCTAAAAATAACCAAACTAATAGGCACTATTAAATGAAACAAAGCTAAACGTAAAGCCAATACCAGAGCCCAGAGTTCAAATCCTGTTAGAAGTATTCTTCTCTTAGAAAAGAATAATTAAACACTGGTGATGAAGCCAGTCCCAAAGCTGATCACAACAACATGTTTGCAGAATGGCCGTCTAATGCTGTTAGTTCTGTTAGCTCTGGCCAAGCACATCTGGCCAGCATTTATTAACGAGCAGCAGCTGTGACGGCTGTCATCGTCAAACAGAAGGAATCTCCTTGCTGCCTTCACAATGGCACCAAGTGTGATCTTGTTATTTTGGTCTTTTTCTGCCAAATGATAATCCAACAGGAGAAGAATTAGGGTGAGAGAGAGAAGGATATAGAGAGTGAGAAGAAGGCTTTGACCATGACTGGCTCTTGCAGCACCTACACAGGTTATCTGTCGCACACAGCCGTCAGTCAAGCAGAGATCTCCCACCACTCTGACACTTCCAGTCTGCTAATGAGGACAGGGATCTGGGAAGGGCCTGACAGGGAGCTCCATTCCACCACATCATCTCCAATTCACAGTTTAACGGACAGATTATGCAAAACCTACGCTCGCCTGTGCTGTCCCAGGCTACGTTTAAGGCATTTTGCACAAAAGCTGGGACAATCCTTCCCATTAATCAAAAAGATGAGTCAACTCCACACTTCCAGTTCCTCACATGGTTCAGATGCCTTCAGGGATTGTGTTTGTTTTCATTGCTTTTCATTGGTTCTTTGTATAAGAGAAAAAATTGTATTGTGGATGGTGTTTTCTTGGCTAATTTAATCTAATGGAGTGAGACAGCTCTTATACCCAAGCCACGTTGTAAGCAAACTTTCCCCTCTGTGGTAAAGTCATCAACGGAGTGATACCTTTGTGTTCATGATGGTGTCTTTGTTGGTGAAAAGATGGTGTGTAACACATAAAATTACATACTTGTGATTGCAAGGCCTGGCCGCTTTAATGTCAGGCCCTAACAGATTAGATACACTCGCATGAAGAATGGATTGGTTTTCCATCTACACATATAGAAGTGTGTCCCAATGTATGTGTGTAACCACTGCTACAAACCTCCCTTTACAGCCAAAAGTAGTGTGCAGGTCTAACATATATGTACAGTGCCCTCCACAATTATTGGCACCCCTGGTAAAGATGAGTAAAAATGGTTATAAAAAATTCACCGTTTGGTGAATCTCACACTGAAAAAATGAGAAAAATCCAACCTTTAATTTAAGTAAATTTATTCTGTGGAGAAAAAAAAATCCCACATCAAGAAATAATTATCTTTAACAAAACCACATGTGCCACAATTATTGGCACCCCTGCATTTAATACTTGGTACAACCTCCCTTTGCCAATAAAACAGCACTGAGTCTTCTCCCGTAACATCTAATAAGGTTGGAGAATACAGCACAAGGAATCTGAGAGCATTCCTCTTTACAGAATCTCTCCAGATCATCCAGAGTCCTAGGTCCTCTCTTGTGCACTCTCCTCTTCAGCTCAGCACACAGCTTTTCAATGGGGTTTAGATCAGGGGACTGAGATAGCCATGGCAGAAGCTTGATTTTGTGTTCAGTTAACCATTTTTGTGTTGATTTGGATGTATGGTTTGGGTCCTCTTCCAGGCAAGTTTGTAACAGTTCCAGTTGCTTTGAACTTTTTAAGCATTGCCCTAATGGTAGATATTGGCATTTTCAGGTGAGTAGCTATTTTTTTTATAGCCATTCCCTGACTTCTGAAGCTAACACACTTTTCCCTCATTTGATTTGTGTGTCATATCTTTCCCACGTTGATGTATAAATAAGGGACTATGGCCTCTGTCACCTCATATTGATACCCCAGTGAAACAGAAAGTCATGGATTACTGCTTGAAAGTTCCTAAACACTCTGATGAACTTTAAAAAGTAAAATATAAATGGAAAAAATGCTACGTTTAGTTCATAAAAGTTTCTAGGGGTGCCAATAATTGTGGCACACATGGTTTTGTTAAAAATAATTATTTCGTGATGAGGGATTTTTTTTTTTCACAGAATAAATTTACTTCAATTAAAGGTTTAATTTTTCTCATTTTTTCAGTGTGAGATTAAGCTAATTCACCAAAAGGTTCATTTTTTATAACCCTTTTAACTCATGTTTACCAGGGGTGCCAATAACTGTGGAGGGCACTATGTGCACAGAGCACGTAAATAAAAAGGAAATAGAACAGGGGAAACAGGTAGATTTAGGCCAGATGTAGGAGGCTTTCCTTTGAGTCACACCAGACCAGTCTTCAGGCTACTTCCATGGGCCTGGCATTTTGTTTGTTTTCTTTATTTTAAAGGAACTGTTTGTTTGTTGGAACAGAACAGAACAAGACACATGCAAGCTTTCTGGCACATAGAACAGGCATTTCAACAAAATAAAGAGCGAAAAGAAACAGAGATGAGACTGCTACTCTGATGGGTATGGCAACCAGCCGTTTTTAGTGGTTTGATCTCCCAGCAACTCCAGCATCAACAAAAATGCCTCTGACCAAGTGGAAAAAATGTAATCAATCCCACACAAAAAGGCTTTAATCGATTTGACACAATTTTTGAAATACCTGTCCCACACATCACTCATTTTTCTTCTCTCTAATTCCTGCTTTCCACATCTCCCCCAATCCCTCCTCTTTTTTGGGGTGAGAGGTCACACCCTTTAACCAATTTTGGAGTGGAAGTGTCTGCATGTTGCTACATGGTTTGTGCAACACTTGCACAAAAGACAACAGAAAGTGTATGTGTGTGTGTGTGTGTGTGTGTGTGTGTGTTTTTGCATGTGAGACAGAGTCGTTAGACCCTCTAACCATCACACTACTTTGCCCAGTACCTAGTGATGTGATGACACTCTCTTTAAACCCTGTGAACAGTAAAGGCATCAATGATGACAGTAACAGCACACCAACAACCACAAAACTACAACAACCTTAATGGGTCCTCATGGCCAAAACAAGCTAGCGAGTGAACTGGCCCAGTTCTTCGTTTTTTTCATTTCACAAACATGGAAAGGTTGAGAAACATTCCAGCTTTTAATAGCATGCACTGCTCTTCCCTCCTGTCTAAAATAAACAGTTTGCAAAACACATCTGTCACGAGTGGTTCCTGAATCTCAGCTGATGTCAGTTGAGTTTCTCACAGGAAGGAGCCTGCAATCTCGAACAACAACAGCATGAAAAAAGGCAGCCTTCTACGCAATGCGATTTGTGTTCGAGTGGGAATACATTTTCTGTGACTCACCCCTCCTTAATTCTGCAGCCTGATATATGTTCAGATATGAAATGTAAAGGTTTTTAATATGTCAATAGAAATATACACAATGTAACAAGCAGCCGTTTTTCACATATTATGAATAAAATGTAACGAGTGCAGCGTTTAATTTCACTGGTGGGAATTGTTATGGAAAGAGCATAATAATACAGTATTGACCTCCCGACCCGCTTTAACCCCCCTCATGGGAACCACTAGCCTGCTCCACTCTGTGCAAACGAAGACGGGCTTATATATTCGGTAGGCACTGAATCTTTCATAAACAATTCATATTATAGATCTCTTCAGTTGGGAATCATAAAAACAACAGTCATCTGCCTTCCTGCAACCAAATCACATCCTTCTCTTTAAAAAGTGTTTATTTTCTAACTTTTATTCTGAACTAAATATATGCACAGTGGCTGATACTGTCTATTAACTAGACTAGCAAGAAATTCTAGGAAGAGATGTTGTCATCCTTAATGATTAATAGTAATTCATTATCACATACTTTTGTTTTAATAAGGTAAAATTGTGTAGTATAATGGTTAAGGAACTGGGCTTGTAACCGTAAAGGTTGCAGGTTCGATTCCCAGGTAGGACACTGCCGTTGTACCCTTGGCAAGGTACTTTACCTGCATTGCTTCAGCAAATACCCAGCTGTAGAAATGGATACTATGTAAATGCAGTGTAAGTGGCTCTGGGTAAGAGCATCTGCTAAATGCCTGTAATGTAATGAGAATGGGAGGGTTCTGCACACATCGCTATCTAGCGACTCCCGCTTGTCAATCGGGCACCTATTACTGTAATGTGTTAGTTCTCAGTGAATGAGAGATCAATGTCCTATAGTAGCTATAGTGTAGGCTATCCTTCTTTCAGGTTCAATTAAAATAACATATTAAACATTCCTGTCCCCCCCATTTTAATGAATAAAGGATGATACTTCAAATCTCTCACAATTCTACTTCACTTACAAAAGATAATCTTGTTGTATTTAACACGAGTCTTAGATCTATGGCCAGTAAAGCACCATGCCAATAAATAATCATGACCGAGATGCAGCCAACCCACTGGAAGTGCTTTGAGAAACTTTGAGAAATCTATTTTCGCAAGTCGTTTGGTTTCATCCATTTATACAATGGATTTTATCCAACTGCTGATTGTAAAATTGGTGGTCGCTGCAATTAACAATGAATATTGTGCAAGTCTGCATCAACAGTGTTTTACTTGAAAAAGAAACTTTACTGAAGCCCGATTCATTTAATGAAGCCCACTCGTTTACTCATCTGTGTGGGTGCCATCACATGGTTATTCAGTATTTTAAAATATTCGGAATTGTGCAGTAGCCTTAACTGAATGACTGAAAAGATATTGACATCTCAATGTTCCCTACTGTGTTCCAAAGAGAGCCCTCCACAATTCATCAACATATGCAGAATAACAGCAATTGTACAGTGAGTTACATGCTAGTATGTCATTCACTAAGTTTTACCATGACCTCGGGTGAGAAATAACAGCAAACAATTGGATTCACTTAAAATTGAATGCATTTAGTCTTAATTCATGTTTGACCCTAAACTAGCATAATTGAGATCAATTTGACAAAACGCTGGCTCTTTGGCATAATTTTCATAATCTAAAGCCATAAAAAGGTGGGTTTTATATTCCATGCGTCTCCGCTGAAATATTTGACATACTTTCTTATATTAGATCTGTGTGAGCCATTCCATTCTTAATGAGCCAACATACTCAACCATTTTGGCCTACAGCATCCCAGTCATTCATTTCACTAAATTATGGTCACTCACATCTGTTCCTAAATTGGGTGCTATAAAATGTCTGGGTAAGTCCAGCTTCTATTAAAGCAGTGTAAAGTTCAGTGGAAAAGAATCAATTTCATTATTCTTCTAAAAAAACCAGGTAATTTTATATTAATTATTGTCCATTTTAAGTTTAAATGTTAATTTTACTAACCCTTCTTTGGGGACTAATATTTACACTTATATTAAAATGTTTTGAGTATGTGTAATGTTATCTTTAGGAATTGGAGTACGACAAGTGCTGTATCCGAGACATCCATAGGAAAGCACCATTGTGGCACTATGTATGAAGTAAATTAACCATTTCCTGTCTCTTTGTGAAAACAGCCACGTTCTACATGAGGTGCTGCAACAAGTCTGAAAAATTCTGACTGGAAAAGTTGATGGGAAACAGAAGTACTTTTCCTGTCCTCTTCTCTGAAACCAATGCCTACTGTTGCCTTTATGTAAAATATATTTCAAATAAAAACTCAAAATAATCGTTTAATGTGGCTGCATGCTGAACAGAGGACAAGCAATTTGGCTGTATTTGTTTAATAGAATGAATCACATGATTTGCCTAAAGGTATCTGAAGATGCCTTTGTATTTATCTGAGGTAAATTTTATTTTATTTTACTTGTCCAAAACCGGGTATTCGTGAATGCAAAAAAATAGTTCAATATTACCTTAGAGATCAAAATTGCCATTACTCTCTAAGGGAGCAAATTCAGACAGGGAAGTGTTTCAGAATAATTTGGTCACATGTCATATTTTAAACAATGAGCAAGAATGCTCAAACATGACTGGATGGATTTCTGCTCTCTTGTGCCTCCAGTGGCTGCACTCAGTACCAATTTCCCTCCATTAAGACCCGTTATCAATTATACAACTTCTGACAGTGAAATAAAAATATTTCATAAAGGTTTCTTTATTTCTTAAGGTTCATTCTGCAATCAAAAATTATGTAGAATATAATATGTGTTTTTCAAAGTTTTTCTGTCCCAAAATTGGGATAGCTGCATTGGGATAGCCTGCTCTCTTTGCCTTGTAGATCTTAAGAAGTTTAGCGTTGTCCGTCAGGGGTGTTTAGTCCTCGAGACAACTTCCTGTTATTGTTTCTTGCCAAGAACATTGATGAGAAATTTCCCTCAAATTCATTTTGAAACAAAATCTGTTACGGTTAGTGAAAAATTATCTTGCTTGATGCATGTGAAAAGTTTGGCTTAGATTGGCATTTGTAAAATGGTCATTCTAAACCTGCAGGCCATCACCTACTTTTAGTAATGTTACTACATAGTTACTAATACACTGTAATTTTAGAGGAACCAACTTTATTGAGATTATTGCAAGGTATGCTATCATTAATTGAGCTGGCAGTAACAAAGTGGGCATGACTAAACCTATATGTATACCACAAAGCTTTTGCATTTGGTTTGGTTATAATTGATAAGTTTCTAAAATAAGAAAATGTGTGTATTGTTTCCAGTATAGTCATTCTCTCACTATTTGTTCCTAAATGACAAATAACTACAGAACTGTTTGCCGTTTTTTTTTAGCCAGGGTGACCTTGTTCACATGATTATGGTTAAAATGGTGGTAAAACATGGAGAACTAGAGTCATGTAAACCATGACTTGACTGTACACCCACATGTTGTGAATGTATTTGTGTTTAAATTCTGCGTAAACGGCTTGCGTGAAAACTAGAAGAATGGACATTTTCACACATTTATCAAACATTGAATAGGAAAAATGTAATCATGCCCATCGATACACAATCAATATAATCTGCACTGAGACACCTATAACTGGATCAAAGCCCTTCGGCTTCATTAGAATGTTATTGTGTATAATACATCTCATGCAAAAGATTAGTCTCTTCGACTTATCTGTGGAAGGTAGCATCTTTCTTTCCAGAAGAGGGGTCATTAGTAACACTTGGTACAATTAGTAAAATTGGCTGATCCGTGCATTTGTCAGGAGACGCACATGACTAGTACACTTTAAAATGTATGTTAGAATTATCCCACACTGGCTAGTACACTTTAAAATGTATGTTAGAATTATCCCACACTGGCTAGTACACTTTAAAATGTATGTTAGAATTATCCCACACTGGCTAGTACACTTTAAAATGTATGTTAGAATTATCCCACACTGGCTAGTACACTTTAAAATGTATATTAAAATTATACCACACTGGCTAATGCAGCTCTGAAACCTCACCACCATCCCTGCCTCCCGCTGGACGGTCATCTAGCTGCTGCAAATTCTATTCACATGAACATTGGCTGATTGACCATGTTGGTCATTAAAACCTAGATCCTGAGTCGATCAGAGGAGGATGGGTTCCCCCATTGAGTCTGGTTCCTCCCAAGGTTTCTTCCTAGTTACACCAGGGAGTTTTTCCTTGCCGCTGTTGCTTTTGGCTTATGGGGGTTTAGACTAGGGTTTTCTGTGAAGCGTATTGTGACAGTTGGTTGTGAAATGCACTATATAAATAAATATTGATTTGATTTGATGCTGGAGGCTTGGTGCACACTGACAAAACATGTATTTCAGTATGGACTTAAAACAGCAATGCACGACAACCTTTTATGTAGGAAACGTCTCAAGGTAAGGACTTTGCCTCGCATATGAGCCTAAGTCTCAAACACAAAATGCAGAATATTTCCAATATTTAAGGCTTCTCTGCACTTTGGAAACAATGTTCATTCCTTTTTTAGAACTTAAATTCATCATCCCATGACATCATCCCAGTTATGCCATCTTTTGGTTTCTCTTCCCAATACAAGCCAGCTACAATGCCCACAGTCTTACCCTTACAGTACTATGAGCCTGACCAGGGTAACCTTAAGGCACTATGAGCCTGACCAGGGCAATCTTAAGGCCGTATGAACTTGACCGTTACCCTTACAGCACTATGAGCCTGACCACTGGTGTTCTGATGTGAGATAATCCAGCCAAGTTCACTTCAAATGATGATCTTGTGTAACTGGTGCTCCAATTGGAGGAGGACTGTAAAATTATCTCATTGAGACTAAGTAAACTCACTTTAACTACCCAATCCAATTCGGACTAAAATTTGCTAGAATTAAATCAGATTGCAGAATCTAATCTATATTTCCCTTTCCAGATTCCTTAGAGATTGAGTGGGTCTGGGGTTGAGACTACAAAGTCAGATAATACTATAGCATCACAACTGAATGCTTTAATATGGGCACATTATCAAAAGCATATTTTAAAAAAAACTCCTTCCATCACTCAAAAACCAATGTGGAACCACCACTGAAAGCAATGATATTAATTTGAGAGAGGGTACAAAACAGCTGGTTCAGCCACTTGGAGGGCCTTTTAAAAAAAACGTTACGTTATTTTCTTACTTTGCCCCTCTGCTGGGGAAGACTTATCACCACATTGCCAAATGTTTTATTTCAGGGACTTACATCAGGATAATTAAGTATTGATACAGAAACAGTATTCTGGCAAAATACATTATAAATCTAGGTAAAGTGCTTCTGTTAGAAACTAATTTAATGTCAATGCAAGAAAGCATGTGACCTCAGCCTGCCCCTCCATGCTTTTCAATACCAGTTACGATCTTCAGAGGGTACACAATGTGGTGTGAGAACCATACATCATCTTTGGTTTGTCTCTGAAAGACCTTCTTTGTCAAACTATTTCCAGAAAGAACCTTGGTGGAGAGTGGTTCATTTTCCAATGGGAAAATGATTGACTGAATGAATATTCAGTTTTTATTATTTAAAACGGAATATTCTTTTTAATCTCAACACTGCCAAAGAATATACGAACACATGACCATTTCTATTCCTCATGAAGATTGGCTGGTCATTCAGCCCACACGCATCATTCATTTCCCTGTCATGGGACGCCATGTCATGGTACTTCCTGTAGGTGCCACGCAAAGGAAATTGACGTTTTGCAACATCCCCTCTTAACCAGAATTCATTTTAAAAAGAACATTCTGACGAAGGCTTGCTAGCCGAAACGTTAACATTGTGCTGAAGTAGGTCTTTATTTTTGGATCACTACATCAAAGTGTGCGAGCCTCATTTTTGCCTTAGTATCAACTCACTTTTGACTCAGCACCTTAAGAAATTGGGTTGGCGTACGTGCTTCTCCTCTGACATTTCACATTTCAAAGAAGAACATGCACCAGGGACTGAGAAAAAGAAAAGATAAATGCTCTGGTTATGAAAGTAACTGTTCTGAACGGTCTCAGAGAACAGGAACACACAGTACGCCACAGAGCAAGAGTCAAATGGACCTTGGCAGAGTGTTAAAAGATACGGTGATCAGGCAAATCTCGTGCTTAGGCACATCTGTAAAAATCCCTTTTTTCCCCAGACAGATAAATAACAGCAATGTACTGTCCTGTTGCCTACCTTTGTCCTCTCACATTTTCAAAAGGCCTGCAGGGGGTATTTTTGCTTTTCTGATTAAAAAAAACTGTACATCAATTTCCGCATTTACCACTCACAGGGAGAGGACACACACCATCTCTATAAGAACCATACCACTGATAGGCTCAGGAGGAACAGAGCATGCCCTTCACAACTTAAAAATAGCGTCTCACGTAGGATACTGCATGCTACAATTCAGTATGCCCCTCAAAAATGCTAATGAGTATTCAGTTTTGCAATAAAAACAAAACTTTAAAAAAATAAACACAATTTCCTATGCACAGCACAATGACCATATTTGTATTAATATAGCATAATATAATATATAGCATATAATCTTATCCAGAGCGATTTAAAAAACGAGTTTACATGAGTAATAGCAACTGACCTGGCTAACAACATTCCCTGACCAGCGAGTAGATCATATACAACATCACTAAAGACCTCATTCAAATGAGCTAAGCAACAACTGAAGTTCTGAATGCATACAGAACACATCCATGACAAGCCCAAAGAAAAACCATTTAAAAATACCATAACCTGACCTATTAAAATGGTTATTAATGTTAGGGGGTAGGGACGAGAGGCGTGACTTGAGTCTTTAGTTGATCAATGATCCTACTGTCCTGACCACCATGGGAAGTTAATTCCACTACTGGGGCCAGTAAAGACAGACATTAGGACGGGGAGGAGTAACTATGGTGGGAGGGCTTAGCCAGTCAAGCTGAGGTTGCAGATTTAAACTTTTCTAGAAATGAAACCCGGCTAGGTGAGATATGGCACCGTCTATAGGGCAGCTGGCAACAGTCAGGAATTACCTTCCACAATACCCCACACACTTTAACACATTTTGTTATACTCGTTGTGGCTAGCCAGTGTGTCACACTAGGCTACTGTTATTTGTGGTAAAGCCCATTCAAAGCCCATAATTAAGAATAATTACCATCAATTTACAGCCCTTTTTTAATACATTTGAATAGAACTCCTGTTATTTAAAGAGTGGGATTTTATGACAAATTTCTGTGATTTTACATGCATTCTTCCCTTTTAAAACTCAGTTAATCATGAATCATAGAAATTATAGTTTTTTCATAAACATACTTTTTTTGTTACAAGCTAGTACAAAGGTTTTAAACATGGACACACTATGAAGTGAGGTGAAGAACAATCCTACACGGTCCGTACTGGTAGCTTCAGTGCAACGTAACTTTATTGCCTGCTCTTACTTCCGTGGGGCTCTGAAATCTACAATTTATCGATGTTGTCCGCTATTTATAGACTTTGAGTGGCGCATAGAGGCCTGTGACATCGACACTGAAGACAGCGACACAGTGGGCTTCTGCGGCCTCCACTCGGGGGAGTGACCGTCTCAATCCCAAGAAAACAAAGAAGGAATAAGGGGGAAAGGTCTGTGTTTGTGTGCTAGCCGTCTACTGGAGCAGGAACCGAGAGGGCGTTCTTAACTGCCAGTGACCTTCCAGAGCAAGGCTTTCCCCGAGCCCCTTGGAAAACAACCCCACCCCACCCTCCTCCCAAACCGTGCCTGTCGAGGCCAAGACTCTGAGACTTCAACGTTACCGGTAGAAACTCACAGGTTTTTCCCTTTCCTCTGTGCCTCATGCATGCAACTTGTATGTTGGGGGTCCTGAGAAAATGGGTCTGCTATCGCCGCTCAAGTCCATATTCCAGATCTGTTATCTGCAGTGCACCGGCAGCCTCAGCCAATGGACATATTTGTGAAATGAAGTACAGGCAGCCACACAGAGACACATCACTATGTATTTTAATGTTTTTGTCGCACAAGTTCTCATCTCATGCAAATAAAACTTATTTGAATTTGAGAGAGTGTGTGTGTCTGAGAGGGATTCAACTGTTGTTGAGTGTCTGATTACTGCTGCTATCAGGGAACACACATCGACTTCACATGAAATGAAACAAAAAGAAAAGCAATGGGTAAATGAATAAATATGTAACAATAATTAAACAGGCTTTTAAAAAACACACAACATTTTAAAGAAAAGGAAAGGGGGTTGGATTTTTTTCCTTGTTTTTTTATAACCCTCCCAGAGGGAAATGTCTCCCTGAGAAGGACGATGGGGAAGGGAAGTAGAAACACTGCCGGCCGCTTAGGAAGAGGAAACAGTGGGGTCTTGTAGTAGGAAAAGCCAGGGTCATCCCGCGCTTTTGGCTCATGGCGCTTTTATCACAGCCCTTTGTGACAGAAAAGCAAAGTGAAGCGCTTTTAATTTTTGAAGGACAAATGCATTAACTTGTGACACCATGACAATCAATCTGCAAACTAGCGCAATCTTAGTTCTAACCAAAAATAACAGCCACACAAAACGTCTACAATCTCGTCGCTGCTCTTCTGCGTTCTCTTCTTTAGTGCGCTCCTTCCATTCTCTCTAAGTGCTTGTATGAATAAACAATGCCTTCGAAATGCTAGGCTTCCACCGTAGCCTAATGACTCTGCAGGGTAATTCTGCTGAACAATGTGGCGAGTGTTCCAGCTTTTAAGACAAGATTTTCCATCATTCGGGAACCCGGAGACAGCAGCGCGGCGGCGGCGGCGAATGAGCAGGAATGCACGGCTAATACCATAACACCAGCGCGCCGGGAAATTAATGTCCTTAATTAAAGTGGAGCGGTGTGACACGCAAGATCTGGGGTCGTCTGTTGTCCCCCCCCCCCCCCACGTATGTTATCCCCTGGCTACACAGGAAAGCATCTGACTCAGACTGCACCCAGTTACATAATGGCCCACAATCTCCTCGTCGCCACCGGCTCCATAACCGAAAACAATGCATTGCACCTGAAAACCGGCCCGTAGCTATGTGATGGCTCTATTGGAGAAACAAATGACTTGAGCTGGAGTTCACAAGTAGCCTACATGAGCGTCAACAGCATTGAACTCCACATCTCTTCTTTCAAGCACACCACTGCAGGCATTTTAAAGAGGATGTTTACGTACTCTTTGGATGAAGTTTCAAGCGAATAGACTACATTAACAGGCGTCATATTTGCCTGACTTTTCAACAACGCCCACGGCTGCTGTCGGGAAACATAATTATCCGTAGTTTACCTAAGAGTTACGACTAACTGACGCATGAACATCAATTTCAAATTGTCAGGCAAAAGTCAATAAGGTGTTTGAAAATCTCCCGGGGGAACGTGTTGATTTAAGCCAGAGGCTCTTACAGATACTCAGTACATCCAACCACTTTATCTGTTTTTTTGTTAGAAAAAGTCACCCCCAGTGCTTCTTAAGAAGATATGCAACCATAGGCCTCTTCCTCACACACTGTAATAGTATCGCGTTGTCATGTTACAATTTAACCTGCATTTTACTTAAATAAAATGTAGATTAAATGATTCCACAGACAAAGCAGTGAAAGGATTGAAAGACAAATATAGTGGAGGTATCATTACCGAACCATTTTAAATAGAGATAAAACCAAGTGGGCCTACCACAGCCACATGAACAGCATTAGATGGGATGAAACGCTACATATTTGTTCTGCTTCCAAGCCTGTCTGTGGGCCTCCAAACAGCCAATAGCGTTGCACGGTATTTGCATATGATTTGCATGCCACAGGTTAAGTCGAGGAACTGTGGCTCCAAACACCAGGTGTAGGCTACAACTGCATTGACTGTTTCTATTTTTCATCCTATTTTTTTTCCACTGATATGACAGTTTGCACTGTTTCACCTACCAAACTAAATTACCCAAAGGGTGCTAACAGAACTGTCTGTATTTCTTTTCTTTTTTTTTTGCGCAAAGAATGAATGAAGGTTGAACATCACAAAATTCTTCCTGGTCTATATCTGATTGTGCAAAGTTGCTGTAACCAGTAAACAAATTCTATTTTTCCCTAACCCAAGGACAGCAAACAGGCTTGGCTTAAAAAAAAACTGCCTGTGAATTAGATTGGAGCATCCAATGAAAAGTTGCTTAATGCAAATATTGTTCAGTTGTACCATTTCTGAAAAAATACAATAAAAACCATTGTGATTACCATGTACAATCAAAATGAACAGTGCACTTTAGCACCCACAGGTAGCTCCCACTTGCTTCTAGCACATTCAGTTTCACTTCTGATTCAGGTTTGAGTTGGGATTCCTCCAGTTTAAAATCCAAGCAGGCAGCAATATTACTCTGCACATTGTTGTGGTAAATTTATGTCCCAAACACACAGAAATATGGGTAGACCTAATTAGTTTTTTTCAAGTCTAAATTGCATAGATTAAAACAAGACATATGGCAGTTATGACAAATTTAAAAATTCAAAACATATGGGCATATCAGAAGCCATCATTCCATGCTGACAATTAAAAATCTGTTGTTAATACCCAGGAAAACTACCCGTCAACAGACAGTTTCACACTCTGGTGGGAAAACGTGTTCTGGGAACACTCCGTACCAAACTCTGCAAACAAGGAGGTTCCCCAATTGGCACTTTAGCACCACATGGGCGGGGCTTATGACATCCCCATATGAACCAGTTCAATCTCTACAGAATAAATCCACAAATCGAACTTGTTGGTCTGTGTTACTGGTTGTTGATAACATTCACCAGTAGAGAACACGTCTGTAATCAGACTAGTCCTGAGGGAACATCCACAGCGTGGCTGCATTGCTTTTTTAATCCTTTTTTTAAAAAAAATTATAAGTCAGAAGCAAAAACATGTCGAAACTTGCAGCTGGTATTGAGGTAATAGCATAAAGGCCTGAACACACACTCACCCACATTTGCTCAAACCCACAGCCCAAGGTTTTTCAGCACCTCTGACAAACATGCTACCTGTATAATAACGAAATGCATATCGCTAGACTTGAAAATAATTGAAGAACAGGGAACAGCAGAGTAAGGGCTTAAAATGTGGCATTTTACATTACATTTCACATTAAGACGTTGGTCGAAACATGTTGGCGGTTTTAATTCACGTAGCCGGTTTACAATAAAGGCTTTTTAATTCAGTTTTCCTTCCGTTGACCTTTTTGAGTACCTGGATCTACTCTTCGTGTTTCACATTAAGATGTGTTGGGAATTTTATTATTTTATTGAAACTGGTGTACAGTTTATCCTCAGAAGACAACCATAAGGAAAAATCTACAACAAACCCCCCAAAAAACCCACTTGGTCCTGCTTGATCCTGTCTTCCAATTCCTCTGTCCCTCTCTATAGTGTAAAAAAGAAAGTGAAAGCATGCAGTCAGACAACCTGCATTTTATAAATATTGAACATAGAGCACTTTACGGAAGGTGCAAAGTTCTGTGCGTAATGACAACGCAGGGTTTGTGTTCCAATGTGGCCATCACAACAAACACCGCACACACCGTCGTCAGCACTTTTGTGATCCGTGTGTGCATTTAAAAAATAAATTACCTTAAACATTTGGAATCCAAGCCTGTATTCGGTTTATGCCAAAAAATACACTATGATAAAATTAGCACCTACAGCATATTGAATAGTATTGATAAGGTACCTAAGGCTCTATAAACAATAACACAAAATAAATGTACTAAAAAAAAAACAAGGACACAAACTAATAAAATAATATGTATTTGTTTTTACCATGCATTTCTAAATCAACTGTTAGAGCTATTAAATCCAGTTAGGGTGTTTCTTTGGTTTGTCCAACAAAACACATTTATTAAGATACAATATCCTAATAATTATTCAAGCAAAATACCAGTATTTTCTACTCGATATCTGAACCTGCAAATTCTGACAAGTACTATTCCCATTAAAACAAACATATTACCTGTATAATAAAATGTATTCAAATATAACACTTAGGGCCCGATTCACTAAGACCTTAACGCGTGCATAACCTTTAAGCAAACGCAAAACTAAGAACACAACCAATGATTGGTGCAAAACAAATACCATGACCAATCATTGGTCATGCTATTGGTATTGCGTGCGCTAAAAGGTTTTGCACACGCTTAAAGCACAACTGAATTTTGGTAGAACTTTGGGCTGAACATATTAGTTGGGAATGTTATTAGTTATCAGAGTTGTTTTTCAAGCAGCTGTATAGATTAACACCACATATGACAAAAAAACAAACTAAAAACAGCAAATCTGCCTCCATAAGTGTCATATTTTCCACCATGTGAAGGCATTTTTTTGTTGTCTGACTCTAAAGCAGCAGGAATGTGCGTGCCACTTGGCACAAACATGGCTGCTGCTTAAAATATCTCTGTATTAAGACATCAGGGAAGTCAGATGACAGCAATACTCTGAAATAAATGACTTCCATTGTCCATGAATGGCTGGTTTGGAAAGCGAAAGGATTTCAAGATAGACCAAGCGGTGCTTTTAAAAATGTATCATCTATAAATATGTTCAAGTTTGTTGTAAATCCTATATGCTGTAGAACCTATGTCTGCCATTGTTTGATAAAATTCATATCCTGCCCCTGGATATTGTTGTTTAGATAACCACTGTTTAAATGTATGCGGGGAAGAATGAGCGATAAACAACATGTGCATGTAAGTACTTTTGAACAATGCACTCGGTGCTTGACTTGCCATCGTTCCTTTTTCTGATTTGTGTGTAAAAGTTTGCTTGGTTTCTCGGATGGACAGGCTATAAAATGGAAAGATGACATCATGGCAAATCCTTTCCGAGGAATTTGAGGGCCCAGCAGCGCAGAGCCATAGATAAATGTGTCAGCTGTATTTATGTATATGTTTTTCTCTGCTATTGTTTAACTTCCATTATCTAATGTTTTGCATGTACAGCCAGCTTTTGTTTAACTAGTGTAAAGTACAAAATATAACCACTTCCAAAAATACACAGCTGGGATTCCCAATTTATACAGAAGAAGCGTCCTTTGCAAAGCTCTAAGAAAAGAACAAAAACAAACAAGATGTCCATCAGACACGCAGATGATATGTCTATTCTGTAATGGTAGAGTGTGATAATCATTCACAAAACACATTTTCAAGACAGATATGCAGTTAAATGCAAATGTATTGGCACAGTGACACTATTTTTGTTTTGGCTCTGTACTCCAGCACAATGAAATAGAACAATGAATATGAGGTTAAAGTGCAGGCTGTCCGCTTTAATTTGAGGGTATTTACATCCATATCGAGTGGTCCGTGTAGGAATTACCCCCCTCCCCATTTTAGGAGAGCAAAAATAATGGGACAATTGGCTGCTCAGCGGTTTCTTGGCCAGCTGTGTGTCTTTGCATTGCTACTTCAGGCACAAGAAAGGTAACAAAAGGCCAAGAGTTCATTCTAGGTGTGGAATTTGCATTTGGAGTCTGTTGCTGTTGTCTGTCAACATGAGGACCAAATAATGTCCGAAAAATCGGAATAAATGAAGGCTGCAGGGTAGATCACTTGGTAAAAGCACTGGTTGCGGTGCACGAGTGAGCACCATAGAATCCCACCCATACCGTTGCCGACTGCAGCCCCACAGGGATGGAGCACAATTGGCGTCGTCTCGCCCACCAAGGGATATACGGGATGGATTCCGTCGGCGGGATAGCAGTGTCCATTGCTCAAGCTAATTCTGTTTGCCAACAGAGCATCAGGGCAGGGTAGGGCGCCTTGCGCACGCGTATGATTGGGTGTCCTCCGCCCCCCACTCTGCATGTGTGCGGCTTGTTGTTACCGCGTTGTGAAAAGAAGCAGCTGGCTGACACCGCATGTTTTTGAGGAGACCCGCAAAGTGTCTTCACGCTTCGGAACCGGCAGCAGGAGTCGTATAAGAGCTTGCGAATTGTACATTTCAAAATCGGTTGAGATAGGATGCCAAAAAAAATTGATCAAGAGATGTAGCCAAAACAATGGGTGTGTCAAAATCAACTGTTTGATAAATTGATAGGAAGCAAGAATTCACTGGTGAGCTCAGCAATAGCAAATGACCTGGTAGACCATGGAAGACCACTGTAGTGGATGACTGAAGAATACAGTCAATTGTGAAGTTTTTATTTTTTACTGTTGAACAGATCAAGAACACTATCCAGGATGTAAGCATAGTGAAAGACTACAATAAAGAGAAGACTACACCAAAATAACCTCAGAGGGTTGAACGCAAGATGCCCCCCCTCATCCCCATTTGTGAAACATGGTGGAGGTAGTGTTATGCCTACCCCAAATAGGCTACCTCAAAACTCATTGGACGGATATATACATACACACATTGTTATTTTTGTGTTGAATAATACTAGGTTATCTTCAATTAGTAGTGCAAGAACATACAGAACACCCAACACTACATTTTATAATAATGGAGAAAACACATTGTACATTAAACATAACAGTTTTAAATAACGGGGTAAATCATATCCTTTATCTCCCGAAGTTATAAAGAGCATCATTGTAAACGCGTCCCTGACCAATTGGCAGACGGGACTTCAGGGAATTCAATAACAGCCCTTTGTTCAGGGTTTATAGCCAGGTTTGTTGTTTGCACGACAGAACTGGCTTCAAAATTTAAATGTCAGAACAAAACTGTTCTGAACGAAAACATTCTGAACGTGAATATGGGTTTAAAATGTTTTAAAGCTTCGTTTAGTGCGATGTTTTTAGCGCGTTTCACGGCGAAACAAAAACTGTAAATACCAGGTGCACTGACCACGGCTTCTGGTGACATTAAATTAGGCTTGTCGTTAAAACTTTATGTACGTGCCCTGATTCAACACAGTTCACTTTTTAATTTGACCGCTCTTTTTTTAAATATTACGCAGCCTATGGCACCGAGAAACAATTTACAATAGACAAGAGAGGTATCAGATAGAAGCGCACACGTATCCCAGCACAACAGTCATCCTGTTGTTGTCTCAGCCAAGGACAGAGTGAAATCGACACCCCAGCGGAGGTTAAAATCACAAATCCATCTCCAGATGCAAAGACCGTTTAAACGCAAGTCAACTTTTCTGAAGAAACAAACAAAAGCACACAGGGCAAAACCGCGAAACACCTGCTAGCGCTGAAACGCAGACTCTTGTATTATAATGAAAATATGCAAAAACTTACTTCTGCTGTTCACAAGATTGTCAGGACCAATACGTTCGCTGTAAATTCAAACAGTACTATAACAGTGATACTTTAGATGATTATGAGAAATCTACTGACTTTTGTCCATAAATTGCGAGCCAATTAGATTTAAAAAAAAATGTGTTACTTACATATCGTCTTAATTTTTTCTCTGGAGGAGATTTTCTAAGCCAACCTTGGCATACTATTTCTCCCCCGCTCATCTCGTTTGGTTTCCTTGATTCCAATTAGAGCATTAAAATTAAACGCTTGTATTTCCTTAAATGTCCAGTCCCATTCAGTGCATGCTGGTAAGGAAAACACAGCGCTGTCAGACGCACTTCGGTCTAATCCGGTCTCCCATTTAGTATTTTATTGGGACAGCAAACATTGGATGCTGCTTTCTCACAATTATTGCATAGTATTCCACGTCGCTGTGCGTCACTCGCCGGTCAAAACTCGACACAAAGTGTAACAGCAAATAACCATGTCCTGTAGCCCGCGAGCCCAGTTACCAGTGATGTAGGAAGTCAGGACTCTGCTGTTTGTTTCCAGTATACACCACGCCCACTGTTGGAGGGGTTGGGCCACAGGGAATAAACCGCAACCTACGTATGTCAGGATGCAAACAGCGTCTGGAGCAAAAGCGGGGCTGAACTGGGAGCTGATTTGGTTTGGATCTACGTTAAAGGAAAACGCGCTTAAAAAACCTTTAAAATAAATTTAGTAAATTAGTTTGTCAAACTTGTTATTTTGAGGTTATTGACTGGAACAACGTTTAAATAGGGCACAGCGAGCACTAAATCAATTATTAAAATTCAAAAATGCAAGTTAGGCTACGGTTCTAGAGACTGCATTCTATGGGTCTCCACTGGAGTAAAAAACGAAATAATAGCAGTTTTTCGCTCATCTTCAAAAATATGTATATCACACCTATAAATATCTATAATTATTTCCCATAACGCAATGAAAACACACACAGCTTTGCGGTTTGCTTAGGCAACTTTTTGTCATTATACACATCTTTCATTACTTTCAACAACCGACGAAAAGGTGAATAGGCTACACCTGCATTGAGTGTCTCGGTATGCAACATTAAAAACAAATTGCTGATGAGATGAATTCAGGAAACAGCAAAACAATCAACAAATCCAATATTCCTGTACAGTGGAGGACGCAGTATCACGGTTCAAAAGTGGAGAAAAAAAAACTGAAGTACTTTGCAAGTCAAAATAATCAAATTACCTGCCCTTGAAGTACTGACTCGTGTAGGTAGATTTGGTGAAACTGCACCCACTTTACCTAATTGCCGATTTTTTCTATTTAAAATAATTTATAATAATACTTAAACTCTTGTAATGCAGCAATAAATACACACGAGCATGTGCCCGCATGTGAAAATGTAGTATGCTAAAATGTACTTGAAGTAATTTCATACAGTGGCATACTAGTATAATTAAAGTTTGTATAATTATAGTTAAAGTATAAGGAGCCTACTATTATTCACTATTATTTCACATGGGGTGTCTATTTATATAATTGACATAATGGTAGAAATACAAAAGAAAGTTTGGTATTTTAAAAAAAACGTATATTGCAGTCAGGCGCTTAAACGCTTAAAAAAATAGACTTATAGCCAACTGAGGAAAATCAACTTGCATAATATGACTCATAAAACGTTAATAAAAAATGACATTATTATACATTGTTATCTTCCTTGAGACGCAGAGTACGGCCCAACACGTACTGTAAATACAATTCAGAACAAAGTGCACCACCAAGCGGGGAAAATATGCACGACAACAATACAAGTCGACAACTACAGTGTTTTTTATTTTATTTTTTATAACTGATGATCTTGGGCATGATGTTTTTCTGGACTCCCAGATAATTAACTGTGATTTAACCGTTAACTGGATATTCATATATAGATATATAAATATGTAGTTGTGTGTGTGTGTGTATATATATATATATATATATATATATACACAGGTGCAGCTCAAAAAATTATTCACTCATGTCAGAAAGTGAAACTCATATATTATATAGATTCATTACACATAGTGAAATATTTCAAGCCTTTATTTCTTGTAATTTTGATGATTATGGCTTACAGCAAATGAAAACCCAAGACAAACCTCAGAAAATTAGAATATTACATAAGATCAATAAAAAAGGATATTTTAAACAGAAATGTCAGCCTTCTGAAAAGTATGTTAATTTCTATGCACTCAATACTTGGTTGGGGGTCCTTTTGCATTAATTACTGCATCAATGCGGCGTGGCATGGAGGCGATCAGCCTGTGGCACTGCTGAGGTGTAATGGAAGCCCAGGTTGCTTTGATAGCGGCCTTCAGGTCGTCTGCATTGTTGGGTCTGGTGTCTCATCTTCCTCTTGACAATACCCCATAGATTCTCTATGGGGTTCAGGTCAGGCGAGTTTGCTGGCCAATCAAGCACAGTAATTCCATGGACATTGAACCAGCTTTTGGTACTTTTGGCAGTGTGGGAAGGTGCCAAGTCCTGCTGGAAAATGAAATCAGCATCTCCATAAAGCTTGTCAGCAGAAGGAAGCATGAAGTGCTCAAAAATTTCCTGGTAGATGGCTGCGTTGACTGTGGACTTCAGAAAACACAGTGGACCAACACCAGCAGATGACATGGCACACCAAATTATCACTGACTGTGGAAACTTCACACTGGACTTCAAGCAACATGGATTATGTGCCTCTCCACTCTTCCTCCAGACTCTGGGACCTTGATTTCCAAATGAAATGCAAAATTTACTTTCATCTGAAAAGAGGACTTTGGACCACTGAGCAACAGTCCAGTTATTTTTCTCCTTAGCCCAGGTTCTGACGTTGTCTCTGGTTCAGGAATGGCTTGACACAAGGAATGCAACATTTGTAGCCCATATCCTGGATTCGTCTGTGCGTGGTGGCTTGATGCACTGACTCCAGCCTCAGTCCACTCCTTGTGAAGCTCCCCCAAATTCTTGAATGGATTTTGCTTGACAATCCTCTCAAGGCTGCGGTTATCCCTGTTGCTTGTGCACCTTTTCCTACCACACTTTTTCTTTCCACTCAACTTTCTATGAATATGCTTGGATACAGCACTCTGTGAACAACCAGCTTCTTTGACCTTTTGTGGCTTACCCTCCTTGCAGGTGTTTTGAGTTAATTAGCTGATTAGTGACACCATGAGTTTCCAATATTGAACTTTTTCACAATATTCTAATTTTCTGAGACACAGAATTTGGGTTTCATTAGCTGAAAGCCATAATCATCAAAATTACAAGAAATAAAGGCTTGAAATATTTCACTCTATGTGTAATGAATCTATATAATATATGAGTTTCACTTTCTGAAATGAGTGACAAAAAATATCGAACTTTTTCACGATATTCAAATTTTTTGAGCTGCACCTGTATATATAAAACAAACTTGACGAAGATACGCTGAAACACACGTCGTTCGTTCTATTTAAATTAATAAACTTTTTTGCATCTAAACGTTTTTTGCCTCTGAAGGTCGGTCTTCAAACTTTTGTGGTTTGAGTGTACGTGCTGAACATTGGAGCTTTGCATTGTATAATTTCGTCCTGATTTTATATGTATACAGTGGCGGGCCGTGCATTTCACACCTAGGCCTTCAGTGATGTCCTACACCATAGGTGTCAAACTCCCGGCCCGCCACGTCATTTTTTGTGGCCCGCGAGAACCTAATTATCTGACGCGGAATCCGGCCCGCCACGTCATTTTATGCGGCCCACGAGAACTTAAGTATCTGACGCGTGTATCTACGTGGCTGGTTAACGGGGATTTACTTTTACGATATAACAGACAAACGCAGACGCGGACGCACACCCGCGGTACATACGTTAAATGAAGTTTGTATAAAAAATTTTTTTTAAAAAGGTGATTGCACCCCCCGTCAACAAAAATAAAGGCGATTGCCCCCCGTCAACCCCCCCGCGAAAAGTATGGTTATATTTATAGTCTTACAGTTACAACCGGCCCTTTGAGGGCAACCATAATGCTGATGTGGCCCGGGGTGAAAATGAGTTTGACACCACTGTGACTACACAGTCCTACCTGAATTATTCCACCTCTTAATACCATCATTATGACGCCATGGCTCTAGAAACTATACATTTAGACAGAAACGCAGTATAACCGGGCGTTGCATCACCTTAACATAGTCAAGTACAACAGAGTTATATTAATATTTCCGAAGCATTTATAATAAATAAATCCGCATTTACAATTAAGAGTGTTAAACTACCAGCTTTAAGATCGCTTGGATACTGTCAAAACTTTAAAATAAAAGGCGCTTTTAAGGGATTAGTCTACAAAGTTTTATTAAGTCCACCAAAAGTATGTGAGCTTTAACAAGTTTGTTCACTAAACAGCGCATTGTCGCACCCAAAGCAGTTTCGTTTAAGAAACGTGACGATAAAGACACAAACTATTCACTGAAAATAAAAGAAAACAAACAAATAATTTGCATTTGTTCATGAGGATATATTTGCGACAGTGGTGAAAGTGTATTCCTAGCCTTGAATGTCCACTTTGACTCGCTAGCGTCGGCTCGCTAGCGTCGGGGTTGGCCGTTCTCTTCTGACGATGTCTAGCTTTTCTTGAAAAGTTCGTCTTGAAAATGGCGTTGTAATTATATCTGCGACCAAATCGATCTCTTCTCCTCCTTCAGCCATTGTGGGTTGAAAAAAAAAACAGCTTGTAGAAATCTACACAAATGAGCTCGTTCAAGTTCAGTTTGCTATCTCTGCAAAGCTCTGCCTCTCAATAGTGCGTATCCAATCAAAAGACGTGCACGTGCTGACGTTATCGTACGCCTGCTAGCTGGCCCCGGTGTCGCCTACTCGAAATCTGATAGGTTAACACCACAGGTTTGTTTCCGTTCACTTTAAGCTACATGCGCCCGCAATGTTTATTCTGAAGGCCTAAGGGCAGATTTCTTGGACCCTGGCAACACATTATGGCTGAAATATGATTGGATAAAAGCTCTAACATAAAGGCCAGCCCTCCAAATCTCGATCTGAGGCTGGAAGCAGCGCAACCAAGAGGAAAGCTATGAAATGAAGAGAATAGACTATGGGGAATAATTTAATACATATTTGTGGAAAAAATATATCAAAATTAAATTTATATTCTGATGATGTTTAGGCCAGCAGAGAAGGCCTTGCTGGCCCTGATGGCCCGCCACTGATATATATATATATATATATATATATGAAACTTAAGTATTTGTTGGTGTTGTTTGTCACTGATATAGATTGTTGGGAGCCTTTTTTTCTATCAGAAGTATATTATAAAATTGTTCTACAAATGTGTATCTATATACAGTGCAGTGCAAAAGTATTTGGACAGCGACACAATTTTAGTTGTTTTGACTCTGTACTCCAGCACATTGGATTTGAAATGGAACAATGAATACTTGCTTGCAAATCTTTTGTATTCGATGCCTGACGTCTGCGAGGCAGATACTGGGCATCTATAATGGTGATGCTCTGCCAGGCCTGTACCGCAACAGTTCCTGTTTATTTTTGGGGATTTTTGCCTTCAGTCTAGTCTTCAGCAAGTGACATTTACTGTCCTGCTGCAAGTGCCATCCAATGAGTTTTGAGGCATTTGGTTGGATCTGACCAAATTATATGTTTCTGTACACTTCAGAATTCACATGCTGCTGCCGTCAGCAGTGACATCATCAATAAAGACAAGCGAGCCAGTTCCAGTGGCAGCCATACATGCCCAAGCCATAACACTACCGCCACCATGTTTCACAGATGAGGGGGTAAAGTTTCTTTCTTTCTCCATACTTCCCTCTTTCCATTACTTTGGTTCAGGTAAATACTCGTCTCATCTGTCCATACGACTTTGTTCCAGAACTCTATTTTCTTAAACAGTTGATTTTGACACACCCAGTGTTTTCACTATGTCTCACATTGATTTATTCAGATTTTTCCACCCCACGAGGGCCTGCTTTATTAGCAATGACACTTTTTTGGTCTTCATGTTGAGAGACAACAGAAACGGACTCCAAATGCAAATGCCACACCTAGAATCACCTCCATATCTTTTGTTAGCTTTCTCATGCATGAACTAATGATGCAACACACAGCTGACCAAGAAACGGCTGAGCAGCCAATTGTCCAATTACTTTTGTTCCCCCAAAATGGGGGGCCTATGTATAAAAAGCTGCAATTCCTACATATTTCACCCGATGTGGATATAATTACTCTTAAATTAAAGCGGACACACTGCATTTTAACCTCACATTCATTGGGCTCTATTTTGACGATTTTAGCGATTGGTCTAAGCGCATGGCGCAAAGTGCATTTAGGGCGTGTCCAAGTCCACTTTTGGTAGTTAGATGGAGTGTTTTTTTAACGCTAAGTGCGGCGCATCGTGCAAATGGGCAAAACTTAGTCTCATAAATTATAGGTGTGTCTTGAACCAATCAAAATGTCATATCCCATTCCCTTTAAAAGCCTGCTCGTGCGTGTGTAGTTAAAGCGTGCGAGCAAGGAATAGGCTATATGGACCAATAGTATGATCAATATTATTCGGACTAACCATAATGAGTGTTTTGATATACACAATAATAATCTTTAACATTAGGGTTTAACACCGGCACAGGTTTTTGGTAATTCCCGACAGTGCTGTTATTTTAGAAAATATATGCGGTTTAATTTAGTTAAAAAACACCCGCAACCACTGAGAATAAGTGAACAGAATATGGCTTCTGTCTCACCTTAGAAAACCTCAAATTAGCCTGCTTGTTTAACAAATTTAGTTTGATTATACACTGAAACATTGTCAAACATCAATTCCATGTTCTCACAGCAGTCAGATCACAGATGATGCATTTCACCTAGCGGAGTTCAAGCTTCATCCAAAATTCATATTACGTGCATTCTCATAATATTGATCACACTTAAATTCACTAAAGCTGTCAGGTTGGTAACCCATAGGTTCACGCATACTTCCCTTGTTTTATATGTCCTGCTTATAGAAATATGACCAACCCGTTTTTACTAGTTAATGCTTTAAAACAAGCCCATTTCCCCGGGATTGCAGAGACAACTTGCATCTATTGCGGGAGAAAAATATTTATTTTTGTAAAAAATATCAATCTCTATTCTATTTCACAAAATGTGATCTTGATATATTGTATGCATGCGTGTGTGCACCCCTGTGTCTAACAGACAGGAGGGTGTACGCGCATTGCGCACATGCCTATGTAGACGCACTTCTATTGCACTGTTAAAATAACTGCAAGATGGCTTTAGACCAGGTTTCTGGTTGTTTTAGCGCAAGCGCTTTCTGCTGGCTCAAGATATCAATACGTCAAAAATGATCCTGGCCACACCTCATCTTAAGACCAACCCGCCTAATTTACTTGCTATGGGCGCAAGATTATTTGGTAGTTAAACAACGTGAGCGCTGAGAGCTATAATGAACCCTGCGCAGGGTGTAAGATAGCAAAGACACTTGCGTTTGGGTTAGCACAGGGTGTCAGATAGCAAAGACACTTGCGTTTGGGTTAGCGCTGGGTGTAAAATAGCAAAGACACATGCGTTTAGGTTAGCGCTGCTTAGCGCCAGGTGAAAGATAGTGAATACATTGATGATCAAATGATGGTCAGGTTGGTTAAATCAAATGTATTTGACATAGCTCAGATCACATCATGGTCAGGTTGGTTAAATCAAATGTATTTGACATAGCTCAGATCAAATGATGGCCAGGTTGGTTAAATCAAATGTATTTGACATGGCACAGATCAAATGATGGTCAGGTTGGTTAAATCAAATGTATTTGACATAGCTCAGATCACATCATGGTCAGGTTGGTTAAATCAAATGTATTTGACATAGCTCAGATCAAATGATGGCCAGGTTGGTTAAATCAAATGTATTTGACATGGCACAGATCAAATGATGGTCAGGTTGGTTAAATCAAATGTATTTGACATAGCTCAGATCACATCATGGTCAGGTTGGTTAAATCAAATGTATTTGACATAGCTCAGATCAAATCATGGTCAGGTTGGTTCAATCAAATGTATTTGACATGGCACAGATCAAATGATGGTCAGGTTGGTTAAATCAAATGTATTTGACATAGCTCAGATCAAATGATGGCCAGGTTGGTTAAATCAAATGTTTTTGACATGGCACAGATCAAATGATGGTCAGGTTGGTTAAATCAAATGTATTTCACATAGCTCAGATCAAATCATGGTCAGGTTGGTTAAATCAAATGTATTTGACATAGCTCAGATCACATCATGGTCAGGTTGGTTAAATCAAATGTATTTGACATGGCACAGATCAAATGATGGTCAGGTTGGTTAAATCAAATGTATTTGACATAGCTCAGATCACATCATGGTCAGGTTGGTTAAATCAAATGTATTTGACATAGCTCAGATCAAATCATGGTCAGGTTGGTTGGTTAAATCAAATGTATTTGACATAGCTCAGATCAAATCATGGTCAGGTTGGTTCAATCAAATGTATTTGACAGCTCATTTCATCTGTGCTGTGCTGGGCAGTCCCATCAGCCTTTGGACAGTTCCCCATCTAGAAAACGGCTTTTATAAATGTGCCACACTCAGGATAGCATCAAGGGAGCTGTCCAGCGCTGAAACAGAAACAGTCTCTTCTCTCTCCTCTTTTTTTCTCACCCTCTCTCTCCCAGTTTCTCACTGTCTCACACTTTTTCTCCTCTCTTCCTCTTTCTCACATTCTCTCACACTCCCAATATGGCCGAGAGGACAAGACACATTTGACTCCCAGGCCAGCACTTGAATAGCTCCAACTCATGCCATCAATTATACGGGAGGTACTGTGGCGGTAAAGGGAGTGACAATGTCCAGCACATACATATATTCAATCATTTCTATCTGTTGCACCCCAAAATGTACCCTCCAATGCACAGATACAAATTTGAATGCATGAGCTTCCTTAAGTGCGCCCTTATTCCCTTTTGTAGTTGACATGGCAGAAGTTCAGTAGTTCAGCTCTAGCTTTTAAACCCTTATCTATATCTCTTTTTGAAGAAACATTTAGGTCAAGCTCTGAATTCCTTCATGGGATTGGCTCAGTGGATTTGTCTACAAGAAGGTCACACAGCTGGAGGATTGGGGCCATTGCCAATATACTGCACTACCGTGGCATTTGTGGATATTGGTATTCAAATATAACTGCTGTCATATGGTGGTATGAAAATTATGTGGTATGACAGCTAGAATATATATATTTTTTTTTAAAATATATATAAATATTTGTATTTATAAAAAATAGTAACATACAGTGCCCTCCACTATTATTGGCACCCCTGGTAAAGATGAGTAAAAAGGGTTATAAAAAAATGTACCGTTTGGTGAATTAGCTTAATCTCACACTGAAATTCTTTTTGAAAAATCCAACCTTCAATTGAAGTAAATTTATTATGAAAAAAAAATCCCTCATCAAGAAACAATTATTTTTTAACAAAACCATGTGCCACCATTATTGGCACCCCTGCATTTATATATAGAATAAAGTAATAATTTTTAATATTTGGTTGCATATCCTTTGCATGCCATGCCTTCCTGATGTCTGTGACCCAACAACATCAAAATAATCTTAATATCTTGTTTTCTGGTACTCTTACAAGCGATACTATAATGTCTCTGCATTTGACTGGATCTCTATGGGAATTGGAGGGTGGGACATACTGTACCAGTGTAATTTACAGCGGAATCTAGTCTCACCCCACAATTCCCATAGAGACCCATTCAAATGCAGAGAGCTTATAGTATCGCTTGTAACAGTACCTGAAAATAAGATATTGAGTCTTTTGATGTTGATGGGTCACAGACTTCAAGAAGTAACAGCATGCAAAGGATATGCGACCAAATATTAAATATGATACTTTAAAAATATGTTAAAGCAAAGGGTATGAATACTTATGTAAATGATAGATTTCAGTTTTCAATTTTTAATACATTTGCAAAAATCTCTAAAAACATGTTTTCACTTTGTCATTATGGGCTATTTTGTGTAGAATTTTTAGACAAAAAATGAACTCAATCTATTGTAGAATATGTCTGTAATGTAATAAAACATGGAGAAGGTGAAAGGGGTGGGCAGACTTTCCGGCTTGACTGTACACAAACATATACATACACTATTGTGTGCTGAGCCTCACAATACACTATTGAAAATGTGACAATCACTGAAGTGAAACTGAATGCTTTAGTCGATAGAGTCTGGTGCATAAAAACAGATTGAGCGTTCGATTCACACATTTAAAGAGTTGCCAGGATTGGAGTTGATCTAGGCTGGCATCTGCTGCTCACAATTACTACTGGTAAACATTGTGCCCAGGCTCATTTCCATAGTGACATGGGAAGAACCGTATCCAATGGCCTTGTTTTTCAGCCCTGACCTTCTGTGAGGCAATGTCCACATGACATCATAATGGTGTTGGCTGAAGAGCTGAGGCCCACCAGACCATTTGACGGATGGGCAACCTGACAAGGCTACACAGATTTGTGCCACCAGATTAATATGGGGCCATTTTTTCTTGCTTTTTTATCTTTAGGTCACTCTATTTGAAATGGGCTCGGCTACTATTCGACCACGTTAGGGCGGCAGTGTAGAATAATGGTTAAGGAACTGTACTTGTAACCGAAAGGTTGCAGGTTCGATTCCCAGATAGGACACTGCCGTTGTACCCTTGAGCAAGGTACTTCACCTGACTTGCTTTAGTATATATTCAGCTGTATGAATGGATAAAACGTAATAAGATGTAATAAAAAGTTGTGTAAGTCACTCTGGATAAGAGTGTCTGCTAAATGCCTGTAATGTAATGTAAAAATGTAAGATCATATTTATTTTTGGAAATGAGCACAATGTACAATTGACAATTTATTCTATTGTCAGACACTTTAAACCAAAGCAACTTACAAAAGCGCATTTTACATGGTCAGCAAACACCACAAGATGCTTGAGATGATTTAAATTATTTTCATTAAGTAAAAATATTGAGTTGAAAGGTGGTTTTTTAGACATTTGTGGAAAACAGCGAGTGAAGCTGCCTTCCTATCGGATTAGGGAAGGCTGTTTTATTAGAGGGCCGAGAAGAGCCAGGGTATGGGAATAGTATGGGAATAGTATGGTCATTTATTTTGCAATTTTGAACAGATGTTGACTGTTTTTAACCCTCCTGTTGTGTTGTGGGTCAGATTTTTTCCACTTAGAAGTTAAAAATATATTTTCAAAAGCATTTTTTTTTTTTTTAGCAAGAAGCCTTTTGTGTTTGCAACCTCCCCCTGCGTGTTTAAATTACATTGATACCGTTTGGTTAAATTTGAACAATTTGAGCAGTGACAGTGGAGGCTAAAAGGGGTTCAACTTGTATTAAAACTGATTGTATTATTTTATTTATTTTTTTTACAAACGTAAGAGCACATGTTGATTACCTACTCCCTCTCTCACACACGCACGCGCACGCACGCACACGCAAACGCCATTATCAACTGCAAACACAATGAAGATGGTGCCAGGGCCCACTGGGATGAACGTGACACAGGTAGTAGATATAAAGTATGCTTCCGAGCTACAGAACAAGTCTTTACCATTCCGTTCTAGAAATGACTACTCAGTGAGGCCAAAAATCCTGTCACTCATGCTGTGTGGATACACATACAGTATATGCACACATGCACATGGGCACACGGGGACACACACACACACACACACCTCCTCTCTTGTTCAGGTTTTTATTCTATTTGTTATTTGAAAAAAATACATTTTTGGTTAATTTAGGTCAATTAGATCCAAAACAGAAAAAACATGTTTTTCTACATTTATCCTGTGACAAAAAAACAAACATTTTTTTAAATAAAACGAATATAATATTATGACTAGTTTGAAAATGTTTTTTAATGAACAATTAGTGAACCATGGTCTGTGAGGGATGGAAAACACCATTGCTGTTAATATTAAACTTTACATTACATTTTTAGTAATTCAGTTAAGGAATGTTTATGGAGAAAATCATTGTTTTTAGCTACTTTGGATGATTAAAAATGCACCGGGCTATTTTGACGTGTAACATTTTTGATGTCCGTGAAACCATGGTTTTTTAAATTAATCTTTTTAAATGCACATATGCACCCTCTGTGCAATACCACATTCTGGCCACCAGGGGTCCTCCGAGATCAGTGCCATGGAGTTTGTGCAGTTTCTTTATGGTTGCTTTCACACTTATTATTATTTTTTCTGCTGTGCCTCTCCCACATTTGGAACACTGCAGGTGAAGCCTTTGCACTCTTAAGATGTATTTACAGGAGCAAGTGTCTATTTTACACCCTGCCAGCCACACAGTGACATAAGAAAGCTAGCATGATTGCAGGATAAAAACTTTCCTATCTCAGTCTGATGACAGCTGGAAATGTGGGTTCTTGGTGTATTACTGGGGGAACCCAATGAAGTGGTAAAAATAAATTCTGGTCAACTTAAACCCACCCTCCACCTGGTAGAATGTCCTGCCACACTAACTAGAATTTACATTATATGTATCATACAAACATGTTGAAATACTTTAACTCTTTAGATGCTGGTAAAATGTGAAAACTGGGCTACTGGGTGGATCACACTGTGGTGCATGGATGAGACCTATGGTCTCGAATGGAATCCGGACCGTGCCTTTTCGACTGGCTTGTAGCACGGTAGGGCCGGGCTATTCAGAAATGCCGATTGTGTTGCGTACAGGAGGGTTAATTTGGTTAGGGGCCTGCGTTTAATCACTCTCCAGACTCATGCAAGCTTTTATGTGAGCTGGGCAACGGGCTACAATAAGAAGCAGATTGGTGACACCGTGTGTTTCGGAGGAGAACTGTGGATGTCTACGCTCTCCCGAATCGGCAGCCGGGTTCACGTATGAACCCACAATGTGGTTGGAAATAGTTGCACATTCCCAATTAGGGTGGGAATTGGACATGTTCCATGTTGGGCACCAATATTTTAAAATAAAAAAAATAAAAAATAAAGTAACATTACAGACATATTCTAATTACTAACCAAAACCTTACAGTCATGTCAAAAAAGTAATCTGCATGAATTTACTGGTGTCTAAAGGGTTAAGCCATTTCCAATGAATTACTCGACCCGGGTTTGCCATCATGTCACACAGGATGCCTGGCCAAACCCTCTGGGCTCGTCTGCAAGCAGAGCCCAGCTCACGACTGAACCAGAGCAGCTGATTAAGAAGGCTAGAGGATTCACGGTTTGACACCTGCACCTGCTCCCTGTGGCACTGCACACCTGTTCTAACAATCTGGTCACAGATTGCCACCGTGCTGTCCTGTGTCCCAGCCTCATCTGCCATCTGCATTACTGCCCACGTACAAGACATGGGCATCACCTCCCGTCAATCAAAACCGCCTGTCATGTCACTGCCAAAATAGACATTGTACATAAATTTCAATAAAATCTGTCCATCACACATCGTTACAATCTAGTGATCACTTACACCATGTTTGAAAGAGGCACAGTGATAAGTAGAAATTATTTACTGGATTTTGTAAAACAACATAGACCTCCAGCTTTCAACACATGTAGGCGACTTTCTGTTTATAGGTAGAGCGTATTGCTTTGTGTGTGTGCGTGTGCGTGTGCGTGTGTGCGTTCTTTTCACAGCATTTTACGTTAAATAAGTTAATAAGTTAAATAAGTAAATTATCACACACTTTATGTTTCCAATGATTCATGAGGATATATATCGCTTAAGCAGAGGTAACAAGGGTATCACAGTCGGTCTTGAATTTTCAACTGGCCAAACCGACCCAAAAATACACTCAATCAAAATGTTGATTAATAAAAAAGTGTTTAAAAAGTAAATTAATTAAAGATTAGTGTAGTGTGTTATGCCAAAAGTGCGTATTCTCAGTTTACAACAAGTAATATGAATAAAAAAGTGATGGTGATGTTCACATATTAATACCATTAGGACCACTACATGGAGCATTGGAAGTTGTTGTAGCAATACAGGTACTGCTAACAGAAGAAAAGACTCAAAGAATTTCTGTAAATGCTGTTGGGCAAGAACTGGGGTCTTGGATGCACAGATATTCTGTTGATGGCACCAATTTGTTATGGATGGTTCATCCTTCTCACAGAATACAGTTCAAAACTGCAAAGAGTGTATAATTCATTAAACTGGATTATGAAGTATAGATTGATTCAGGTAGTAGCTAAAAAAGTGGAAGGATTCGGCCACCACATACCAACAGAACATTTCGTATCCACTGAGACATTCAATCTACCAGAATCTGGAATTCTGTGGCACCATTCTAAGAGATGGAGATAGAGGTGGAAAACACCATCTGATAGAATTTCAGAATATCCCATAGATGCTTAATTGGCTTCAGACCTGGTGATTGAGGACATGGCATACGGATAATATTGTTGTCATGCTCATCAAACCACACTTCCTCTGTGGATTGTGGGGCATGGTCATCCTAAAGAGACACCCCTCATAGCAGGAAAGCAATGCTGCAACATGGGATGAAGGTGATCAGTGATGACCATGAAGGCCCACCTCACAAAGATACCCCAGCATGTCACCCCTCTAACCCTAACCATAACCCTAACCCTGCCCAACATTGATTTACACAACCCTTGCCCTGCTGGGATGTTAATTACTTAAATAACTCAGGATCCACATTTCTGTGGAAGCGCTTGCTTTCACTATACTTTATGTCCCTGATTTACCTAAGTGTTGCCACCTTTTTGGCCACTAGCTGTATATCTGTTGTATGTTTATCGTTATGATAATATAATCTTAGGTCTTGTCAGGTCGTCACATGAACTACCAAATAATCATCAAAGGAAGGATTTGCAGATACTCTATGGAGTCTAGTATTTAAGCACACTTGTCTTTGAGGACGCACAACATTTTTAAGTAACAACATAAAAGATGACTAGATGAAGAAATGTGGTCAAGTAACCAAAAATAAATGCAGGGAAACATGGGTAACGTTGTTTTATGGATTATGGCTGGTTTAGTTCCTGTGAAACATATTGGCAAAAGTGTGATTGTAACTTGGCATCATTTTAACATTAATAATTTGGTACAGAAACCCGTTTTTTAATTTATTTTAATTGCGTTCTTTACGTACGTGTACAGAGTACGCTTTGTGGACATTTTTTTTCGCTGAAATGTTGCAAAGATTGCAATATAGCACCTCGAGCAATAACCTGTCAGGTTTGATTTCTATTTTTTCCTTTTTATGCGCCTCATGCGGGAGTCTGCTTTATGTATTCTTGTACTTTCATCCCCTGTGCTTGTTGGAATCTGAATATCAGAATGCAGTGGGCATGGTAAATTTGAACTCAGATAAGCAAAACTGACACATTCTTATTCATACATAGCATGTGTTTTAGCGTGTGAAACAACAATCACATGCCTTCTGTAAGCATTGCGTCTCTTCTGCTTGGGGTTTGCTACTTAGGCTCACAATGCGAATTCCATGAAACCTGCTGGAGAAATTTTATATACCAAGAGGTTTTAATGTGCACCATTTGACTAACACAATTCACTGATCACTGAAAACACTTGTCACATTGATTTTTTAGGGAAATATAACCCAACAAAAATCATTTGACCGGATAGTTTCTTTGTGAACATTGGTGAAAATATGCTTCTTTTAAAATGGACAGTCAGTTGGCAAAATTGTATTTTAATGGTGTCAAAGGGTTACAATCTTTAAATAATTATCTGACCAAGATAAAAATATAAACCCTAATGCAATTTGTTTGGCTTGTTTTTAGTGCTTTTCAATATTTCCAATGCATATTATATACCCACCAAATCACTGAAATTTAGTGCAGCATTGAACTTCACCAAAAGGGGGAGTGCTAACTCTATAAGAGTTCCCTTAAATGCAGCCAAACCATTATAAATTGATTAACTTAACTGATTGCTTAAGGTAACATAATTTTGGCAACAACAAAAAAATGTACTAAATCTTGTAAAAAGTAATTCCAAATATTTTATTTTTAACATGTTGTCAAGGCATACAACATTATTTGTAGGCAACAAGACTTGTTTTAGAATTATGCCCTGGGTTGTGTTTTTCCAGTTTTATTATTTAATTGAAATAGTAATTTCATGCATTAAAATAAAATTAGCAGTGCCAATATGTACATTACAGCATAATTTACAGTTAAATGTAGTCCCACCCCCCCCCCCCATAGAGAGATATTCAAATGCAGAGAAAGTTAGAGTATATATGTGCTTGTAAAAAAAAAAAAAAATCAAAAATCTTTTTTTTTTTTTTGTTTGGGGTGACACAATCAGGAAGTCATGGTGCAAAAAGAAATGCGACCATATTAAAAAAAATTACTTTCATCTTCATTAAGTGAAACTGTCCATTTTTTTTTTGATGCCCGAAAAAAAGGGGGGGGGGGGGGGGGACAACGTACCCCATTGTCATTATATAATTTAAAACTCAAAGTGCTAGAGTACAGAACCAAAATAACAAAAAATGTGTCACTGTCCAATGAATTATGGTGTGTGTGTGTGTGTGTGTGTGTGTGTGTGTATACACTGCTCAAAGAAATTAAAGGAACACTTAATCAACACAGTATAACACCAAGTCAATTAAACTTCTGGGATAGCGATCTGTCCAGTTAGGAAGCGTAAAAGATTGTGAATCAATTTCACCTGCTTTGGTGCAAATGAAAGTGACAACAGATGGACAGGAGAGGCAACAGCAAGACAACCCCCTAAAAGTAAATGGTTTTGCAGGTGGTGGCCACAGACCATTTCTCTCTCCTTATCCTTCCTGACTGATTT
Organism: Ilyophis sp. 1 JC-2022; assembly: GCA_022702515.1. Lineage (NCBI taxonomy): Eukaryota > Metazoa > Chordata > Actinopteri > Anguilliformes > Synaphobranchidae > Ilyophis > Ilyophis sp. 1 JC-2022. The sequence goes on along the minus strand of CM040401.1, from coordinate 60,025,304 downwards.
TTCTCTAGTTTTGCATTTTGCTAGTGCCCTTGTCACTACTGGTAGCATGAGGCGGTACCTGCAGCCCATTCAGGTTGCACAGGTAGTTCAGCTCCTCCAGGATGGCACATCCATACGTGCCGTCTCAAGAGCGTGGAGGAGATACCGGGAGACCAGCCATTACATGAGGAGAGGAGGGGCCGGGGCCGTAAGGCAACAACAACCAGGCAGGGACCGGTATCTGCTCCTTTGTGCGGAGAGGAGGAGGAGGGAGGACACTGCCAGCCCTACAAAAAACCTCCAGCGGGCTACTCTCGTGTGTTGTTTTCTGACCCAACTGTCAGAAAACAGACTCCATGAAGGTGGCATGAGGGCCTGACGTCCTGTAGTAGGACCTGTGCTCACAGCCCAGCACCCTGCAGCTCGATTGGCATTTTTTGCCCAGAGAACACCAGAATTGGCAGGTTTCGCCATTGGCGCCCCTTTTTTTTCACAGAGAGAGAGCAGTCACACTGAGCACATGTGACAGACGTGAAAAAGTCTGGAGACGCCGTGGCGAATGTTATGCTGCCTGCAACATCATCCAGCATGACCAGTTTGGCTTAATTGACTGGGTGTTATGCTGTGATGATTAAGTGTTCTCAAAGTTTTTTTGAGCAGTTTTTTTATACACACACACACACTTTAAAAAAAAATATATATTTTTTAAGAAAACGCATTAAAGTTAAAAGGTAGATAAAATGGGAAATGTATGCCACGCAGACTTCCATTTGAGTTGCATTGTGGTTTATGTAAAAATCTCTCGTGAACAAAAAGGGCACCTTCCTACCAAAAAGATCACCTGCTGTGTGTTTGTGTTCAGTGAAATCAAATCGGATGGATTCACTTACTACAATCACATGAATAACATTTGAGTACACAGCCAGGAAAATACATACACAGGCGTGCGCACGCACGCACGCACGCACACGAGGTGCAGTTATCTACAGACTCATGTTTGTAACCGACGAGCTACATTTCTATGAACTGATAGTAGAGGGACCACCTGCTTTGAGGGACTGTGCTTTGAAAATCATTGTGAGCCTGTTCTATCATTTCATCCATTTATCTTTCATTACAATCACATTGATCGGGATGAAGTGATGGAACAGGCTAATGTCTATAAGCGACCTGGGGCCTGTACACAGACCTGTATGTCACGAAGCAGGATTACTGAGTTAGCTGAATAACTGTGCCGAGTAAAACCCGGAACAGCTCTTTTCAGTCCATGTTCCAGATTTGGGAGGGTTCCGGGTTTTACTTTAGTGCAGTTATCCACGCTTCATTATATAGGCCCCTGGGCAGGGGTCTCGTATTAAAAACCCAGCACCTAGCAGCAACACTGAACTACAACACAGAGTGCAAGTGCGGCGGGGCGTCTGCCAAGCTTGCTGCACATTAACCATTGACCACCGACCCGTATGCCAATCGTCAATGAAAAAATGCCCTTTTCGTGCACAGCCTCAGAAATGTGTCAATGTGTGCTACAGGACTCATCTGGTGCAGATGAGCCAGTAAAGGAGAAAGAACCTCAAGGAGTAAGAGAGGTTCATTAAGGTTTGCTTTTCCAAGATGAGCATTTCTCTCCCATCAGCTCAGTTTATTTGGTAGACATATTGTATAATAAGGCACCAAACACAGTGCCAGCTTCATATCAGTCCTATTGTTTTTACTTCTGTAACTCGACACCATTGTAAATGAGGATGGTGTCTCGAGATTAAATAAAGATTGTTGACGATGATACATTGCAAGACAAGAGATTCCAGGTATTGGTATTTGTGTCATCAGGTTCAGGCTAATAAAGGCTTGTACAGCCTGGTGACAGCTCTTTCACCGATATTGATATACATTATTATTGTGGATATAAGCATCAGGTGGCCTTAAGTGTTTGAGACTCCCTGCACATGCTCATTATATAGCACCTCACTAAAAGTCAATATTTTGGTTTAAACTATACAGAAATGGAGACTTAGAAATTCCACAAGTTGTTGGCCGGCTATATTAAATTCCTAATGAGGCCATACATATTGAATGCAAATTCATATTAGTAATATTGAGGATGATGAAATTTTCAGTCAATACACAGGTTACTCGAGTTTTTAAGCTTTGAAATATGGAACCCCATGGCTTCAATGTCCAAGGCAAGGAGAAGGTTCAAAAACAAATATAAGCTGAAAACTATTTGTAGTAACTGTGGGAAGGTGCCTTTAAAATGCCGGCCGCAGAAATCACTGTACATTTTGACAAACAGCACATTAGTCCTAAGTGCAACAGGCACTTCAAATATCTTTAACTTGTCATTTGAAGTGGCAGTTTTTTAAATTTTTTTTTTTTCAGTTGGGAAATGCAAATACTTTTTTGTGGCCTTTGGGTGGAAGACATTAACTGGGTTTGCTCTGGCTTTTCAATGTTGATGAACTGTCATTGTTTAATGTTTCTCATGACCACAACAGGGCAGTATCTAAGGGAATACTGTTACACCTCTCCTTAAACAAATCCATCTCTTCCCTTGTTTATTGATTTGAGATAAGGGGCGGCCATGCCAGAGTTCTCTGGTGATACATATTCTCGGCTGCAGCGCGTTCTCTCATTGAATTCAACCCTCCTAATAACCCTTCTGAATGAGTATATCATAGAATGGATTGGCATTGCAGAAAAGCATCGCACAATTGTCTTCGAATCACATTTTTATCATTTTAACAAACATCTCCCAGCACCTCTCTTCCTTGGCCTAACACTATATAAAACACGGAATCAGCAACGCAAGAAATATGCAAAAATGAAATCATTGGGGAAATAACACAGCGTCGGTGATGATATAACATACCCCATACATAACTATTTGCAGGTATTGATACAAATACTTATGAATGATATGTACGGCTTATTTGAATGTGGTATAGACAGACTGTATATGAAGGAGTTACAAAGCTTGAATAAAAATCTAATCAGAGAAAGTATTGCTGTATATTGCAACATTTACACATGCTAGTATATTTTAAATGCATAATATAACATTGTACAGTCAGACTGACATTTCAAAATTATTTATTTATTAAACCTCATTTTTAGCCTCAATTTTCATTCTTAATTTTTCACTCTGTATTCTACCAAGCTGAACACAAGGCATTTGTTAGCAATGTGCTTGAGAAAAGTGGCCTCTGAATCATGTTCAAATCCAATAATAGCGATTGGAGGTTATTATTTTTTCCATCTGAAAGTGTTATAAAAACTACCATTCGCTGTCAGATGCCTGAATATTTATAGAGCTAAATAGAAGAAAGCCACAACTGAAATCTTTTCTGAAGTTACAGCACAAAAAAAGAAGCAGTAGATTTCCCAGACTAAATGTTCATGGTCTTTGTGATCATAATTTGTGATCACATAAAACAAAATGGGAGTTTCACAGACATACTCATTAGAGATGCTCATTCATGTCTTCCTCCTTTTGAAATAGGTAGGACTGTTACTTTGAGGTTGCGCTCCATCTGAACTGGTAATATGAAGCGATGACAGAAATTCTGATGAGAATCAGTCAAAAAAAAAAAGGTATGTTAAGTGTCTAAACTTCATAAAAAATGTAATGAAATGTGTCAGTCAGTGTCACCAGTCAAAGGAAGGTGCACAAAACGGAGGCTGGTGTGAATACAGATGGTCATGATTTTTTAAAAATCTGCATTTAGCTGTAAAGTATGTCATTCCTGTGTGAATTTTTAAATAAAAGATGAAAATTATATTTTTATACATTGCAGTTCGTAACTATTTTGACAATTGCACAATTTTTGTAGTTTTTGCTCTGTACTCCAGATTTGAAATGAAACAATGAATGAGGTTAAAGTGCAAACCGTCAGCTTTTATTTGAAGGCATTTACATCCCTACAACCTTTTTTATACATCGTTTCCCCCGTTTTAGGGCACCAAAAAAAGCAAAAACATTGGCTGCACAGCCATTTCTTGGCCAGTTGTGTGTCGTTACATTATTATTAGTTCAGGCACAAGAAAGCTAACAAAAGGTCTAGAGCGGATTCTAGGTGTGGCATTTACATTTGATGTTGGTTGCTGTTGTAGCTCAATAGGACAGCCATCTTGAAAAATCAAAAAAATTGATCAGAGACATGGCCAAAACATTGGGTATGTCAAAATAAATTGTTTGGTATATCGTTAAGAAGCAAGAATGCACTGGTGAGCTCAGCAATAGCAAACGACCTGGTAGATCACAAACTTTTTGGATGTAGGCATAGATTTACATTACATTACATTCTAGGCATTTAGCAGCTCTCTTTTAGCGACTTACTACATCATTTTTTTTTTTTTTTATATATTATATCATCCATGATACAGATATATATATACTGAAGCATGCAGTGAAGTAAGTACCTTGCAGGGTACAACGGCAGTGTCCGACCTGGGAATTGAACCTGCAACCTTTCGGTTACAAACCCAGTTCCTTAACCATTATACCACACTGCCGCCCCCGCAGTGTGGTATAATGTGCAAAAACTACCATAAAGAACAGACAGCACCAGCATATCCTTGGAGGGATCACTGCACTAGCAGAAAGGTCAGGTTAGAGTAGAGTTATGAAAAAAAAAAAGTCTTATGGATAGACGAGAGGAGTATTAACCTGTACCAAAATTATGGAAAGAGAAAACTGTAGAGAAAGAAAAGAACTGCTCATGATCCAAAGCTTACCACCTCATTTTTGAAAACATGGTGGAGGTAGTGTTATGGCTTGCAGCAGGACAATGACACCAAACACATTGCTAAAGCAACTCATTTATTTTTTAGGGCCAAAAGTAGAAGGGTCTTGACTGGCCAAATCAGTCACCCATCTTTCTGAATCCAACTGAGCATGCGTTTCAATTGCTGAAGACAAAAAACCCACGAAACAAAAATGGCTGAAGTACAGGCCTGGCAGAGCGTCACCAGGGAAGTCTACGTCTGTGGGTTGCAGTCATTGAATGCAAAGGATTTGACTTTAGTTATGATTATGTTAATTTATCAAGTTACTTTTGGCTCCCTAAAATAGGGGAACTATGTATAAAAGGGCTGTAATTCTACACAGGTCACCTGATATAGATGTAAATGCCTTCCAATTATAGCTGACAGTATGTACTTTGACGTCATATGTATTGTTCATTTCAAATCCAATGTGCTGCAATACAAAACCAAAACAACAAAAATTGTTTCACTGTCCAAATATCTACAGACTGCACTGTACAAATATATGTACAAATGTCCTGCACACACACACAGCTAGCTAAGTTATACTTTCATGTTGTTCATAGAGATCATCTTCAAGAAAAACATTGATAATATATTGATTCAGAGTTTACATAATGCACTAATTCAGGGTCTCCTACGAAAGTTTTTAAGCTTGTAATTGGCTCTTTAGATACTACACATGACCAAGTCATTAGTACTTGGATGGCAGACTCGGTTGCTGCTGGAGGAGGTGTTGGAGAGCCAGTAGGGTCCCTTTTCCCTTTGGACTAAACAGAAATCACTCCCGATATCTCATTGGATACACAATCCTTAAATTCGTACCCACTTTGATTCTCCCGGTAGTTACTACAAAAGAGAACCGGGTTCTCAGTTGACCAACTTGGACCAATTTAAAAAATAAAAAAATAATTGCCATGGTGTTCACCACAGGAAAAGCAATGTACAGTTACATACCGTGAAGAAGACATTGTGGAAAAAATATGTTCGATGCCATAAAGACAGCATTGAAGAAAAATATTAAATGATGGGACAGCAGGAAAAGCAAGGCACAAGATAAGCCTGAGCTAAATAGGATTACAAAGATATCTGCTATGGTAATTTACCATTTTGTGAGAGATGCTCTCTCTCTAGAGTTGGTTCAGAAAGCTTCAGAAACAGGGTTTTGTTGATATTTGCATTTTCTCCAATGCATAGTGTGAAGAATTGACTATTTTAGAGTAGTCACTGATGGCGTCAATGTTCAGGCTGGCCAAAATGAATCACAATGTGTAAACAGTATCCACTTAATAAAGTTGTCTCATTATGAAACATTTCCCAGATGCGGTGCTTTATGGATGGGATTTCTACAGCCTCAACCAGGCCTTCCAATTTACCTTTCGCCTATAGAAAACCCTTAAAACAATTTATTATTCAAATGGGAGTACTTGTGAGGTGGTGTTTACCAACGTTTTTTCTCAGTTGACTCCCAAGCATAAGCCCATGACTAATTGCCTGCGTTTATCCAGATAGAAACGGCTCCTCTCTCCAATTACTCTTATCATTAATTATAGCACTTCAGGGCTCATTTGGAGAGCAACCTGCTGTGCACAAACCTTCTTTTAAAAACTTGCATCATCCGAATACAAATGTCATTAAATAACAAGCTTGAAGTGCTCTTTATTTGATTTATCAATTTTTACACCATATGGCCAAAAGTGTGTGGACACCCCTTGGTCTGGGGCTGTTCTTCATGGTTCAGGCTAGGCTTCTTAGTTCCAGTGAAGGCAAATCTTAACATTACAGCAAACAATGACATTCTAGATTATTCTGGATTTCTAACTTTGTGACAACAGTTTGGGGAAGGCCCTTTCCTGTTTCAGAATGACAAATAGAGGTTCAGACAGAAATGTTTGTCGAGGTCGGTATGGAAGAACTTGACTGGCCTGCATAGAGCCATGACCTCAACCCCATCAAACACCATTGGGATCAAATGGAAAGCTGACTGCGAGCCAGGCCTAACAGCCCCACATCAGTGCCTGACCTCACTACTTCTCTTCTGACTGAATGGGAACAAATCCACACAGAAATGTTCCAACATCTAGTGGAAAGCCTTCCCAGGGGATTGGAGGCTGTTGTAGCAGCAAATGGAGACCAACTCCATATTAATGCCCATGATTTTGGAATGAGATGTTGGATGAGCAGGTGTCCATATACTTTTGTTCATGTAGTGCATCATAAATGATGACTTTGAGCCTTGCATGAGTATTCACACTAATGGACAATTTCTACATTTTGTTGGATTACAAATTCGTTCACATTTTTATCCATTGCATATTTTGATGCAAGACTGACATGTTGACTGAAAAGATTAAATCAGTTACACGTCAACAAATATAAAATAAATAAATAAAATGGAAAAATGCTTGCACAAGTATTTAGTGGAAGCACCTTTTGCCACAACAACAGCTTGAAGTTTTTGGGTAAGACTCCAAAAATTGGATGCCGTTTTGGAATGATTTTAACCCATTCTTTTTAGAAGATTTGCTCCAGCTCTCTCAAGTTGCTTGGACATGCTAATTCACTGTCCATTTTTTCTTCAATTCAGACAAGTGTCCCAGCCCTTATCAAAGAAGAGCATCTCCATAGCATGATACTGCCACCATCTGCATGCTGTGATGCTGTGAAGTAAGATGTGCAGAGCTATGATTGCTCCAGACATAACGCTTTGCATTTTGACTGAAAAGCAATATTTATCATCTGGTTTAGTCTTACTACAAAAACATTTCCCACATTTTAGCTGGATTGCTTTTGGTACTTTCTTGCAAACTCCAGGCAGGCTTTGATGTGGGTTTTTTAAAGTAATGGTTTCTTTCTTGCCACTCTGCCATACGAGCCAGGTTTATGCAATGCTGTTAATATTGTTGACTGGTCTACGTACTCTCCATCTTTAGCCACTGAACTCCTTTACCCTCACCACCTGCTGAGTTTGGAGGGACAGCCTTTCTCAGTGGTATGATGCAGCTTGCACTTGATTATTGAGTGCTCACTGGGATATTCAGAGATATATATATATTTTTTTTTTTTGATAACCGGACTGAAAAAGCTCAGTGGTCTACATGTTTGTGTAATTACTTCAAATTCACCATTTCCTCCAAAGAAACTGGTCTTTTGATCCTGAAACACAATATTCACTTTTATGGCATTATGGCCAACTCATTGTTTATCTGCTTGAGGGGATTTTCCCACTCGTAGTATAATTTTTATTTCATTTTAAGTGTCTAAATAAAGTACTTAATTTGTTTTTGTTTGCAAATGTGTGGAGTCGTCTGTATTTCTAACTATTAATTTGTATTTATGTATATTATTTCCAAAATGAAAATGTCATGAATGAAAGTGACAAAATATGACAATGTGCTAGGGAGTGACTATTTTAGCAAGGCACTGTGTGTGCCAATCGGATCTGGCATCCCACAGGTCAGACACATTTCAATGTTTCTTTGACCCTCTGTTTTACTAGCAGCACATTAGTATTCGTTATATTAGCCTTTTTATTGGGTTAATTGACCAGGACAAACCTTGCACATGCTGTGGGTATGCACAAGGTCACATTTGGGTAGGTGAGACAAATCCAATCAACCAATTATATTAGCCAGATAATTAAACAATTAGTTCCTGTAGAACATGGATGATGTGAACCTTGGTTATGAATAGAAAAAAATGGCATTATTCATGTGCCGCTAAATGCATTAGCAGACCATACACTGCCTGCAGTCTTGAGAATGTGATTATAATACTTATTTTTTTCCACTGGTAATAGAAATCCCATTAATGCTCTTTCAGTATGGGCACAAAAGAACCAGATCTACTGTACAGTTCTGTTTCTGACTTATTTCATATTTTTCAATGCATGTTTTTCCCTCTCTCTCCCTAGGGCATATCCATTGTGTTCCATAAAGAATTAGTCTCCAGTGTTCTGGACATGCAGCTTCCAGCCAATTTGTTTAGAAAGTGTAAGCCACAAAAAGCTTCTGAGAGAACAGCGCAGGGGTCTTTATCAGACCGACCCAAAAATAATTCCAGGATTCCAAGCATTGAAGCAATGCAGGGCGAGTGAAGGCTCTCTCTCTCCCTCTCTCTCTCTGTGGGTTTCTAAAGCAGATCTTCCAATGCCGGGGGAAAGTAAGAAGGGCGGCACTTCTTGTCCACGGAAAGTCCTTTTGAAAATAGACATGGTTGAAGGGCGCGTCATGGTATGCCAATCTCATCTCACAGTTCCCAAGCTCCACCAATATCTGTGTTGGCGAAAGCACTGTTGGCCTACTGCCACTACATGCGGTAAGAAGGGGCTAGTTAGTTAGCAAGGAGAACCAGAGTCCTTCCTCTTATCGGAGATGGGGTCTGTTTTACAGCCTGACAAGCCAGAGTAGAGCCATTATTGCATTTTGATTAATTCATGACTCCTATATCACCTGAAAATGCCCATATCTACCGTTAGGGCAATACTTTCATAAAGTATTTATGAAACTGTTAGAAACTTGCCTGAAAAAAGACCCAAGTTTATTTTGCCGCCACGCACAGTGAGGAGAATGGTAAGAGAGGCAAAAAAAAACCAAAGATCATTGTTGGAAAATTACAGAGGAAAGTAGCATCTTGGGGTCATCTAGTCAAAACTACCACTAGACATCACCTCTATGCCAACAAAGTATTTCCTGGCCTCTGCCAGGAAACTAAAACTGGGTCGTTGTTGGATCTTCTAGCAGGACAATGATCCAAAACATATGTCCAAATCAACACAAAAATTATTAACTGAACACAAAATCAAGCTTCTGCCATGGCCATCTCAGTCCCCTGACCTACACCCCATTGAAAACTTGTGGGCTGAGCTGAAGAGGAGAGTGCACAAGAGAGGACCTAGGACTCTGGATGATCTGGAGAGATTCTGTAAAAAGGAATGGTCTCAGGTTTCTTGCTCTGTATTTTCCAATCTTATTAGATGTTACAAGAGAAGACTCAGTGCCGTTTTATTGGCAAAACGAGGATTTTTCTCATTATTATTTTTTTTTACCCTTTTTACTCATCTTTACCAGAGGTGCCAATAATTGTGGAGGGCACTGTGTATAGCTTTGACTGTTCTTATTTCCTGTTAATTTCTTGAACCTTGGTTAAGAAAGTCTCAGTTGGTGCTAAGCTGCAATGAAACTGGATATCATGACAGACTGACCTTAGTTTTATGTAATGTAGGCAGCACAGAGCACTGTGCTTTAATATAAATGTTTTCTTGAACTCCGATGGTAAGTCGTTCTGAGAAAAAAGAGATGAGAATTCCAATCATGAAAGAATAAGTCAAAGATAATTCATGTGATTATGAAGTCAAGCAGAAAATAGCATGTTCTTGGGAGTTTTTGAGCTGGACCTCTGTCTCCCTTATAAAAACAAAAAAACTGAAAATATGGAAGTTTAATGAAAAGAACCAGCAAATCTAATGAGGAAGGTTTGCTGTGGGTTTTGAACTACAACCCTCACTGGCAGTTCTGCACAACAAGAAATACATTTAGCGGAGCTAAAGACCAAGCACCCCCGTTCAGTGAACAAACCTCTCCATAATTACTTCTCCAGGGGTGACATCACATTTCATAGCACTTGTTCACATGCTAAGTGAACTCAGCTCATGCCTCTGAGCTCAGCTCGACAAGCACCCAAGTGTTTGATTATTTTTGAGAACGATCCCGTTTAAAATAAGTATTGTTAATACTCAATAAATGCAGTGTAAAAATTCTAGATGTACTTCACAATAATACAAACAAAGTTGATTATTATTACCATTATCATTACGCATTATTCTGGAGATACCATTAGATACCATATACATACCATTTTGAATTTTTACACAGCATTTGTTGAATATTAACCATACTTGTTAATGATCTCAATGAAAAATAACCAAACACACATACAAAAAGTCAGCTTTACAAAAAAAAAGTGCTTTGCATCAGACAGAGATTCTCATCATGGACAGTAATATTAGTTTTTTTGATTGAATGGTAGCCGCTTCATTGTGGGCTGTCTTCCTTAAATAAAGTCAACCTGACTGGTGAAGTGTGCTCAAGTGACCCCCCCAGTGACCACCCAGTTAATCTCTTTCCACCTCTTTCTCCCACCAGGTGCCATGCCAAGGCAGGAAGTTTACAGCTCACCAACCTTGATGGTTAAGGGTGGTATTGCAATTCTAATAAAAAGGATGGCAAAAAGCAAGATCCCCTCTTGAATCCCATGATAGTGAATGGCAAATTACACTGGTATGATATTTATTTTAGACTACAGACTCAAATGTAATTCTACTACACATAGTCTTTTTCCAGGGACCATTTGTTTTCTAAAAACTTAGAGGGCAATGCAAAGCTTATACTAAGGTGGGAGTGTACCTGGCATGCACTCACCAGGAATGAGCGGATAGTCGTTTCTGGGGAATGAGCACAAGGAAGTGTAGCCTTGTAGCCATGTGCAGAGGTATGATTTTGTCATAATTATTTCAATACACTATTTTGATATTACTATTATTGTTATTCTATAAATGCCATCAATAGAAGTGCATTTTTGATAAGGATTAAAAAATAGATAATTACTTAATGAGGATTGTGTAATAGCAATACTTTATTTTACAATTTTTTGGACAAATTCTGTGGTCAACGTGAGGCAGTACATATCCAATTCTCACCCAAATTTGGAATGTTCAATTATGACAATGCCCCCGTGGACAAAGAAAGGTCCATACAGAAATGGTTTGTTGAGATCGCTGTAGAAGACTGACTGGCCTGCACCGAGCTCTGACCCCATCGAACATCTTTGGGATCCCTTAGAAAGCTAACTGTCTACCAAATCACCCAACATCAATGCCTGACCACACTGATGCTCATCTGGCTGAATGGAAGCAAATCCATACAGCAAAGTTCCAGCATCTAGTGGAAAGCCTTCCCAGGAGAGCGGAGGCTATTATAGCAGCAAAGGGGGGGACCAACTCCATATCAATGCCCATGACTTTGGAATGAGATGTTGAGATGCAATTCAAGATGCATGCCTGCACAGTGCACGTTAACATAGTTGCTCTGTATTACCGTGATCCTTCACTCTGATCACATTGTGCATGTTAGGTTTAGCCAAGATGGCAGTCTAAAAATGTAGCCAAGATGGCAGCCTGCAGGGATGCTACGTCCACGGGTGTCATGCTCCATTTATCATCTCTCATTGAAATCCATCACGTGGGACACGGGCGCCTGCCGTTTTTCCTAGCCACTGCGCAAGTACAAGACAAAATGCTATTTTCAGCACTACATTCTGACAGGGAGGTCTAATCTCCTTCCGGAGACAGATTTAACTTTAGGAATAATTACCCTCATAAAAGTATTGGATGTGCTGTCAATATGATTTGTATAATGTGTGAAGCGGTGGTCTTGTCCCTGAGCGCATAGTCCGTCTCTCCTGAGGAGTTCTGTGCTGACATTTCTGTTGGTGGCATTTTTGTTTGCACCTGTCAGCGGGACCGCAGTGAGAGCGCTCAGAGATTTGCAGCCGCGCTCAATTCTCCCGCCGAGTCTATCCTCCTGTTTACCGTTGCAAAATTTCTACCATCCAGTCAAGCTCCCCGAGGAACACTCCTATCCCAATGAATGCTTAATGCTTTCACCCCCCCTCCATTCCCTGTGCTTTCAGGACCTGCAAAAGGTTACTTAAAATATATTATCTCACAGCATTTGATGTTGATCGGAGGTTATCACCAGCATTTCCTTAGATAAATACAGCTACCAGCAGCAGATGTTGGTGTTGTGTTTTTTTAGCGCAGCAACTGAATAGTAATGTTTTTTTTGTACTCCGTAGTAGTGGGCGGGGCAGAATCCCAGTGGTTTAAAAAATTGAAGATAAATGTGCCAGTCCAATTTATTTTTTAAAATATCTTTTAAAATGCACTTTAAACACATACCTCTTTGATAGTCTGTAAACTTGCCTTTGAGAAAAAAACAAATGTCAAAAACACAAAATTTGTACCAGTTTTTCCAATCTTTTCATAAGGGAGAGTGAATGAATCGGTCTCTAATGTTGCGCGGGATGTGCTCAACACCCCCACCGCCCCTCTCCTCACCCCCGATGGGCACTGACACCTCCCTTCATGCTGGAAACCAATCTGACATCTCCCGGACCGTTTTAAAAATGGCCCATCAAAGGCAGCCTCTGCAATGATCATTTACAAGTCTGCGTTCCCTTCATTAGCATGCTGGCTGCTCCCGGGGTCGGGAGAAATCCGTTTCACCCAATGAGGCTCAAACAGTGGAGAAAATGGGGCAGCCTCTCTCTCATAGCTTATAGCCACTTTGTAATTCCTTGCCTCTTTAGCCAGTGTGATTTTCCTGTGAAATATAGGCAGCAGGGCATGTACGCACACCTGAATTGTAAGAAGGCAATTATGAGTAGGTTACGTTAAAAAAAACAAAAAACGGCCATATTAAAATGACCTGGAAAGTGTCAAATTACAATTACAGCATATTGTACATCCTTGGTCACAAAACATTGGCCACTGTAGTCTTGTCTATTAATGCTTAATGTGGTTTCTAACAGAAAAGTTATGACACCAATGTCTCATCCCTATTTTACTATCCCTAGGTGGAACCAGGAAGCCAATGGAATCCTGAAGCTCTGGTTCCAGTGCTGTGTCTGAATCAGAGCCCTGTCTACTGCTTCCTGTGTACTAGCAGACTGTGCACTGTTGACTGTATACAGTGATGAAACATGCAGTATGAAAAATATCCTCCATGCCATTTTCCAACCTTACTGCGGAGGTGTCGAAAGATGTCCCGCCCTTGCGTGGCCATGTCACATGTTTTTGTTGTCGTTTTTGTAGGAAAACAATAGTGAAGCTGCATCTCATTTTTAAAGTGGAGCTGTGCATCATTTTTCTGTGACCAAAATGTTGGTTTACTTCCTGAAAAGTATGCTCCTGAAAACCCAGCAAATAAGTATCCAGAGACTAAGTATACTACATTTAGAGAATTTTAACTAACAACTTTCTCATCCAGTGTTCTCAACGAGCATACTCCGTAGTATGGAAGGGTGTCGATTCAGACACCGCCCAGGTGTTTTCCCCTCTCTGTCTTGGGATGAAAGTGAAAAATGAAAAACAACGGAGAAGGGTGCTACTTCAGCTGCGTAACAAAGCTGGTGCTTGCGAACTCAGAACCTGGCCCAAGGTTAGGGTTGTTCATTGGTGTTCATTAAGCCTAATAATAATGCATCCAGTTATTTAGCTAGGGGTTCAGATGGAGTAAAAACTAAAAATATTTGTGGCACCCCAGGACCAGAGATGCCTTCTCCTGTCATTGAGTACGCTAAAATTCATGTTATGTGCACTGTCGTGTGGTCAGGGAAGTGTCGTTCACTGCAATACATATGAACAACTGAATTAAAGCTGCAGTAGGCTACTTTCGCAGTGTTGTGAAAACATTTTGAAAGTCATAACACCCATTGGCCCTGCCCAGAGAAAGACATACGCTCTACCTCCCCCCTGCTTTGATCGACACCCCTCATGAATGCGCAAAGTTTCTAGCTACGATTACAGACTACACTAAGCATAACTACACTAAAAATGTAAGCTCAAAGAGTCCAGTTAATACAATGGAATCTTTTAGTTGTTGCAGAGTTTAACAATAATGCAATAAAACATTTTACATTTAGTCACTGAGTTCGGTAGCTTATGAAGTGATTGTTTTGCTAAGTTCACTAAAGTTAGCTCATGGTTCACAATAGCAAGTTATTTTTTATACATGTAAATTGTTGAACAAGGCTACCTTCGATCCCAGACTTAGTTATCCGATAACTTACACCTAGCCACAATTTGGTACTCTGCTGGATGTTTTACAATAGGAAATTTTTTCTGGTTTTCATGATAAAAAATAAAATAAAAGACATTATCTTTCAGCAAGCTGATTTTGCTCAGACAATAGACAGTGATGGCTAGCTGAATTATACAACTAGGCAATTTTATAAAGACCCCAGATATATAAACTTATGCCGGGCTCGAGTCTCGTTTTGCGATGCAGGAGCGGCACTCGCTCAACATTTTTTTACATCTAGCTGTAGGTCTACTGAACATGCAAGGTCAATCTCATTGTTGACTGGTTCACGATGTGAACTGGCCCATCTCTTTGATTGGCTCACATCATGAGAATGCACTATTTGATGGTACAGTAAAACAGTGTATGGTGCTGCATTTCTTTCACAGCAGTTCTTTCTATGATTGCTACCGACTAAGCATGACCGTTCCCCAATATCTTTCCAAGAAATAATTCTAAAAAGAATAATTTGACCAAGGTCTGCTTCCATAAGGTTAACTGTAAATAGCATGCACTTCCTCAAATAATGAAACATAATTCTTCATTGCAGAATGAGTGTCAGTTCCTCATGCTGTTATAAATGGGCTCAAGGCATCCGTGTAGGCCTACCCAAAAACACATGTAGTGCCCATTTCTGAATGACCCTGAGCTCTTATGGAAAAGCTCTGCTACACTTGGATATTGGCAGTTTTAATTCAGTTTTAAGAGGCGAGTTTCAGCAAACAGAAAAGAGAACATTGAAATTGTGAAGTTTCCTTCACGGAAGCTCTCACACTGAAAGAGGCTCCATAATTGCATTGGCTTTTTGTTGTACCGTTCCATGTTCTATAAAATACCAGCTTTCTAAATAATGTTGTGCCAAACAACTCCTCTGTGTTAATCAATACAACTGATGTGTGTGCAGGGCTCTTTCCTTGGACAGGTGGGGCTTGTTGCTGAGAGAACATGTTCACAAACAGTAGGAACAGGTAGGGCTCTCCCTCCTCTCTCAACCCAATTACACAGCCACACAGTGTGAAGTATTGCCTGGGGCATTGGAACCCTGCCATTCTCCTCATGTTACTGAAATTTTGATTGACACCCTGAGTGCAGCTGTGAACTTTGGCTATTAACAAGTAACTGCACTGCTATTCTCCCTTTTATAAGTATGTTCAGGCTCTACAGTATAAAAAAAAAGAAGCCAATTTTCAGTTGGGTTTGAGAATGTATTAAATGTGTATGATACAGACGCAAAAAGCCAGCAAGTGATGTATTTTGTTCTCCAAGCTCCAACAAAACCTCAGAGTAGGGAAAAAACAACCTAAAAATACACAAAGCCACCTTTGCAGCTTTGAGACATCCAAGACAGACATGGTAACTGCGGGAGACAGAATATCTATACAACTTTGAGTTCCTCCCATTCCATCAAAATTCCTGCTATTAATCAGAACGGTCACCACCAGCTGTTCCTCTTCAGTGCTAGCACATCTAGCATCATCCGTGCAATTACCCGAGAACTGCAAAAAATAAGCCACGTACCTGTGACTGTGGAATGTTGGGTAATCCAGTCTGTCCTGTGCGGAGTACACTCCATCTCCAACCTGAGGGCCATTTCCAACATACAATTAATTTAATTCACAAACGCAAATGAGGATCTAATTAGTAGCATACATTTAAAACAACTCTGGTAACTTAAAAACACCACCACAAATGATCTCAGCTAAATGTATACAATAAACACATAGTGACAGGGTTTTGTCTTCCTGGGCATTTACATCTTGTGAGCTGAGATGAGACATAACTCACTACCTTGTGTCCAAGGTGAGTCTTCTCCAGCAGTGTTTGTTTACTGACCAATTTTTTTTTTTCTGTGCCCCACCATTTTGCAAGAGTTTAGCTTCACTGCCTTTCACGGCAGGGGGTGGGGAACCTTAACCGAAAAGGTTTCTGATTTAGCCGAGCACTAAGACACCTGATTCAACTAATTAACTAATCATGGTCTTCAATCAAGACCTTGATAAGTAGAATCTGGTGTCTAAGTTAGTGCAGGGCTAAAACAAAAAACCCGTACCCACACTGGCCCTTTTTGGATAAGGTTGATTTCTCCCCCCCCCAAAGCTCTTTCACATTTTTTATTCCTTCAGGGAAAAATCTAATTGAAGCACTGTGTGGCAAGCAATTTGTCAGTATACACATGATTGAATGAATGATTGATTTGCAGTGCTAATGGTTTCCCCTATAAGCCACAGCGGCCGAATAGCTGCTCTGACATCCAGATTGTGTGAGTCTCCAAAGACTGGTCACCATTGCAGAGGAGGACTGGCTCAGCCTTCAAAAACACTCGACCCCCGCCACTCACTTAAAGTGATACTGCAGTCAAAAACTGACTTTTCCCGTTGAAAACCGATGTTTTGGGTTAGATTATGATCATACACACTGTTTATGTCCGAAAATCTCACATTTAGTAAAAAGCGGAATGTTCGAGTTTTTGTGTGGGTTTACCAATAAGCTGGTTTCTGGGGATTCGTGATGTCACAAGATCCTCATCATGCACTTGATCACAATTGGCTCCAAAGATCAGTTTGTTGTTCATAATGGTGCATGGATATTTAAACTTCTAAAATCTTTCTATTGTTTTTGCTCCGATGGTAGGGTGTGTCAGGGGGAAGTCCATGCCCATGCATTCCCTTTGTCTTTTCCGCATTCAAGTCTAAAGCATTTGCATCACGCCATTGTTGAAACTGGTTGATAGTAGTTTGGAGCATCTGCTCAAGAGTTGGAGGTGTCCACAATCACCGTGTCATCTTAATACTTAAGAAGGGTCATCTCAGGATGTTTACTCCAACAGTCATCTGCGTAGAGTGTAAATAACACCGGAGAAACAACTGAACCCTTGTGGTGAGCCAGGTGAGATGGTCCTGATATTACTGCATTGGCCTTTGTATCGAACCCACTGAGGTCTTTCTGTCAAAAAGGCCTCCCTACTACTGACTGAAATAGGGCTCCAGCTGCTTTACATGTAGCGGGTGGTTCAGGTGCTACTGACTGAAACAGAGCTCCAGCTGCTTTACAAGTAGCGGGTGGTTCAGGTGCTACTGACTGTTCTTAAGACACTTAGAAAAGGGGCTGATTGCATGTTGATCAGTGGTTCCAAACCTCGGTTCCCAGGGACCCCCCGTCTATGCTGGTTTTCAGCCCAACCACAGTTGGAATCAGTCCCAGAATTTTAACAAGCTGTTAATTTTTCTGAATTATCTGCTTTTTGTATTTAGAGGGATTATTTACTCTCTTACGCCACATTATATCAGAAATAGCTATGTATGCCATGAAAAATAGAAATTCCATGTTCACATTGTGCTTATTGTGCTATATTGAAAACAATTATGTATAAAAGGCAACAAATTTTTTTAACTGACATCAAAGAATGAGGTGAATCAATTGGTCCTAATTAGTGAAAGTGTGGACACATGGCCACTAAAAGTAACCATTTGGTAGATAATTAAGAATTCAAAGTCAAAGCAAATGGTAACAAGCCAAAGCTGCATTTTGTTAATTTATGTTGAAGGGAAAGATTATGACAGAGATCAAACACATGCGTTCAACAATCTATTTAGGAGCCTATTGATTCACTTTATTCTTTAATTTCATCAGTTAAAAAAATGTTACCTCTAATTGTAAGCAACTGTTTGCAATGTAGCATAATATAGAAACAATATAAAATATATAATATATATTACCGTCTGAGCAATGGTATCACAATAAAACTATAATTTTCTCATATTGTTCAGCATAGAAAAAGTTTGATAAACAATAAAATTAATGTTATCCAACATTTTTTGCTCATATTAATTGAGGGTACCGATAATTCTGGACGGCACTGAATCACAAGTACTGACAAACCCACAGACTCACCACAAATATACCATGCATTACACAAATGGGACAGGCAGACACAGTACCAAAATCATTGCCATCACACACTATGGGCCAGATTCAGAGTTGCGATAAGCACAAATGGGACTTAATCCCGAAATTCCACGTAGTTTAAGCTATTTGTGATTCAGACATTTGACTTATCCGTTGTTTCAATCGTCTCTCCAGTACATACACTGCATTACGCGCGCGGGGTGGAGATTTGATAAAAAGGAGATGTGTCTGCAAGATACGGGTATTCCATTCAAATTTAGGGCCAGATTTGTCCGTAAATCGTGCAAGATATGCACAACTTTGTTCAGAAAAATATTTATTTATGTCTAGCGCCGCCAATAGATTATGAAAAATACAGCATCTTTCGCAAAAATGGATATTAGAATGAGTGCATGTTCTTTGAAAATAATATTGGACTTATTTTCCTTTGCTTAGCCTACTTACAATTATCAAAGAACTGTCATAAAAAGAAAAATATGTAAAAGTAGGCTATGATTGACCTTCTGGTAGCTATATCATACCAGACCAATATTAGATGGATTCATTGATAGACAGTGTCTGGATCATATTTGCTTTGACAGAAAGACGATTTTGTAGCCTACTTCTGTCAGCACAGCTTCTCCAAAATTATTAGGAAATGCAAAGTAACTCCCCGAAGTGTAGATATACCAGTGCTTCAGGTTAAAATCTCTCTCCACACTGGCCAGATTCTTCCAGCATGTGACAGATGCACTCAAAAATAAATCGTTGGACAGTGATTGCTAGTAACGGGCCATTATTAAGTATATGTGATTTTAACTGGTTAAGTTGAAGACAACGCAAATAGGCTATTATGTTCAACCACCATACATAGGTTAGGTAAATTATTTTTAAAAAAAAATTGTAAATCTTTTTTTAAGTAAATCCAAAAATGTATTTCTTTACTTAACAATATTGTGTGCAAACACTGTCCAGCGATTCTTTTTTTGATTGTATGATTGGTATGTCCCAGTCTTAATAGGAGCTATGATCATTTTATCAATGCAATGTATTAATACGTTCACTGCATTCCCCATCACACAAGAGCAACTACGATGCGCAAAGACAGGATTGGAAAATGCGGTTATTAAAGGCACTGTCACTGACACGTTGAAATTGTATACCCCCACTCACATTTATTTTGTAGAAAGCTGGTAACCCAGGGGACAGGTAGCTACAAGAAACAGGTCATTAGAATATCATGCCATGTGCCACCCGCGTTAAATCCACACATGCAGGAGAGGCACTTAAGTGCATGACTCAGAATCTAGCCCTATATGTTCCAGGTGGGACAGGGGAACTTTGGGGTGGGAGCTATGCAGGGCACAAACTGCCAAGCAAATGAATGCTAATGTCAACTCATTTTGTGTGCCTAAAAAAAAGAAATACTCAAAAGAAAGTTACCATATCATAATGTCCAAGCTGACTTGGAGTTAATTGAAGTGTATTTTCTGGCTTTAGACCACACATGCCCTTATACCAGCCACTGTAAAGCCAGCTGGTTGTCAGAGACTTCTGTATGTAAGTATAATATTCTTCCCTACACATCAAAATGTTTCAGTCAATTGACAACATATATGAAAAGTGAAATAATATCAGAAAACCCCAGGAAGTGAACCATCCCTTTAATGAGTGCAAACCCCCTGGATTTATCATCATACCTACTGTAGCAAAACCATCAGCAAGATAATATAAACACAAAATATTATTTTTATTTCTTTTTTTTTTAACCTAAAGACTACACAGGATCACCAATGTAGCTCTAGAAGGCATCTACATTAGCATTTTATTTACAGCAGTTTTTTCTTTCTTATTTACATAGTCAAAGAATACAGTGTTGGAAACAAGTGTTGAGGGGGAAAAAACCGAACAAAAAACAAAACTGAACAATCCTCAAAATGATTAAAAAACTTAAGAATAAAAAAGATTTGTGTAGCAACGGGACAGTTCTTAGTACAATTTAAAACAGTCTAGATTTTCTACATCCATTTACATGTATAAAAAACTGCAACCATGAACAAATTCCACCTCAAATGGCGCTAAGGTTGTAAGAGTAACGATAAACACTTCCGATAGATCGGCATCCCTAGAGTTTTTAAAATCATATCCTGGTGCAATTTGGACGCGCGTGGAGGTGGACAAAGGTGTAACAAAGGCTTGTGCAACTCCATTCCTGGAAGGCCGTTGTGTTCGAAGGTTTTTGTTCCAACCAATTATTCATGATTCCTTTCCTAAACGGCTGTACACACCAGCGCTGATCCACTCCTATAACGGACCGCTGTAAAACAATTTCAGCAAGACTGCAGCTGCAGCTCCTTACTTTATCAAAAATGTCAGACGAAGTAAATGATCGGACTAATTAAGTACTGAAATGCAGAAGTTGGCAAAAAGTCCCAAAAGAGATCACCTCATGTGTACCCTGGGTGTAACACCTGAAACATTGGCAAGTCACTTTAAGTCTCCCTAAGGCCGATTCTGATGTAAGCAATCTGCGTCATGGCATAAATACTGTAACACACTGACTGCATAAAAACACAGAACAGGAAAGGATACAGAACATAGTCCACTGTGGGAAAAGTAGGCAGCCGGACTGACCTGGGAGTGAGCATGTGCAAGGGAAGGAGCAGAGCTAAGGCTACTCACAGTTCAACAGACCTGCAGTCTCCATGTTAAAAAAACAGGCATATAAGGTTTATCATAGTACTGTGTTACATTTTCCATTTTGCGTTCCCCTTTTTCACTCAGACAGCGTCTCTGCCTGTCAGAGCTGATACAGACACAGAGAAAGTATGCTTTTGGTAAAAACACATCACAGAAAAGAAACAAATAGGAAAAAAACCACAACAAAATGAATTAAAAAATTAAAAAAAAACCCAAAACACTTCAGACATTATGAATGCTTCCCTGTACACTTAAAGTTCCACTTTTTTCAAAAACATTCTTATTAATAAAACAGCTTTCCAAACATGTTTGTACTTTATTTCACATGGGAAACACCCTTTAACATTGTTCAAGTACAACAGTTAGCAATAAATGGGACGATAGTTCACACTGCTTAATTCACATTTCTTATACTGTAGTTATACATATATAAACAAGTCGAAAGAAATTTAAAACCATTTGATTTAAGTACCCTTTTTCTTTTATACATGAGAATTATTTTGACAGTATTTTCTGGTGCTGTCTGCTTTAAAAGGAGTTTAAGTGACCACATGTATGATATGAACAATGCATCTGCTATCTTCTCTCTTTATAAGGGGCAAAAAACAAACAAACGAAACAAAAATAAATATGATTTGAATAAAAATTGACACTTCACAAGCAGATCGAGTACCACACCTGGCTACCCAAACACTACTCCCCATTAGGTCAAACTTTAAAGACAGAATGTATTTAAACTCAGGCAAAGTGGGAGTGAATTCAGCCCTTGGGAGTTTTGAGATCGGGTGAGTCTATGTATGTAGGAGTGTAGGTAAAGTCCAGCCTATTATTTGCAAGGAGCAAAAGAACATTCAAAGGAGATGACCACTTACAGAAACCAGCAGGGACGTGGACCCAGTTCAGGACAGCAAAGGTGATGGGTTCCAAGTCACATCACATGTCATTTTGTGTTTGTGCATGTGTACATATGCCTGTTTGTCTGTGTCCCTGCATATATATGTGCGTGAGCATGTGTGTCTGTGTGTGCGCATGCGTGTGTTTTCCGTGTGAATGTGGGTATTCAAGTATAAAACGTAAGTGAAAAAGAGAAGGCCCTCCTTGGCTGAAATTTAACCAGGTGGAATGGAACAGGTTTGTGATTTATACCACATAACACATCTTCATTTCACCAACAAGGGGCTAAAAGAAGTTTGTCACCAGTTTAATTCTTTAGTAGAAGTACTTAAGAATGACTGTCCATCGGCAACTAAAAAACAGACAAACAGAAGTGTAAAGTAAAACCGGACAACAAGTGGCCACATAAGCAGCTGTCTTTGGCAAAGAGTCCTTAACGCTGTCCTTGTCCGTGTCGCACAAGCACACGCGTGTGGCGGGGGGTGTCCTCACGCCCGTGTCACCTCCGGCCCATCTCGCTCTGTCTCATGAAGTGGATGTTGCTGACGCTGTCCGAGAGCTCGGGGTACTGGTCCACCGAAACGACGAAGTAGCCTTCGTACCCCTGTACCCGGCCGGAGCTGAGCAACTGCTGCCTCTCCGCGTCGGTCCAGGGGCGGGACCCGTCTTCCCCCTCCCTGAGTCTCTGCCGCTCGCGGACCCACGCCTGACCGACTGCCCGCTGCCGGGCCGACTCCAGCACGCGCGCCTTCTCCTCGTCAGCGGTGCTGCCGTAGCGCGTGTTCAGGCAGAGCGTGCCGTGCTGCAGCGCGATGTCGGTGATGCGCCTAGTCCTGCCGCCCACGATCGCGTTCACCTGCGTCACCGTCACGTTCACACCCGTCTCCAGCGTGCGCTGCCCCGTTGTCATGCCGACCAGCGACAGGTCGGCCTCCGCAGGGCCCGACTTGACGAAGTAGTGGGTGTCCACGCCGTCCACTGTGAAGTGCAGGCCTTGCAGGTAGAGGGCGCCGTGGAGCACGGCCGCCGCCCGACGCCCGTCCTCGTTGGCCATGCTGATGACATCGGCCAGCACCCGCCCGTCCCGCAGGGCGAACTTCACCCCCTTGCCGAAGATGCTTGGTCCCGAGGCGAAGAGGGTCTGGCCAGGGCCCTGGGGGCATCCGGCGCTGGCCGCCCCGTAGATCTGGCCAAAACGCTCCAGCTTCACAAAGTTCCGCACTTGCCTCTGCACCTCGCACTGTGCCCCCAGCACCGACTGCAAAACACAGAGAGAAAGTGATATGATACTGTACACGAGAAACGCTGCAAACTCATTTGGTTGTGACAGCCATATTGTTTCACCTAAACATTTCCTGCGCTGTTCCCTGCCAAGTGGCAAACCAAAGAAAACATTTCTGTACAATAACACTGGAGTGCAATCACACCTCCAGCGTTTGGGCCCCCCCCAGGGTGTAGAGATCGCCTGCAACACATCGAGTGGGGCGTAGCTGAACACATGGTTCAGCAATGCAGAAAACACAAACAGGAAGAGACACAGGCGCCATCTTCAGCCTCCAGCATCACGCACAGGCACGGTGAACAGGAGGTTCTCTTCAGCATATGTCAAGCAAACACTACATTCATTAACGGGTGCACAAAAGCACTGGTACATTGTCTTTATGTCTACGTATATACACGGCGCGGTAGCCGTGTGCGCGCTAGCCATTCTGCCACCTCTCGGGGTCCCCACAGTGTTTCACACTCCTACTCTCCCGCCGTTCTGTTTCTCCAGTGTATGCTACGTCTCCCAATAGCACTCCTCTGTAGGCGAATAACAGCGGGGAGCGTCTCTCTCCTCCAAAAGTTTCAGCTGTTCTCCTCCTCTTTCTTTCAAAAGAATCATGCTGCTTCATTAACACTTCAAACATTTAATATTCCTCCGCCCGAGCTATGTGGAATTATCCATTCTTTTTATGTTAAGAGAGGTGCGTGACTGTGCCACGCGAGGCACGCAAACCCTTGGAGAATTCTCCCGTTTGCTGAAGAGCTGCCACGGAGGCAGGCCACCACCCCGGTATTTCATCTGTTTGTTTTTGCCCTTTTCTTTTCTTTTTGCAGCTCCGTGCCCATGCTAATATAAAAGCACAGAATTTGCCCTTGGCAGAAAAAAGGAAGTTTTCCAAATTCAAAACACCCCGGCGATTAATAAACTGGAATACAGATTCGCCAAGAATTGGATTCAGTATTTGGAGGATTCTACTAATAAGGTGCGCCAAGGGAAGGGAGAAGTATCTTTTTTCCCCACCACTTGAATTCCAATTCCATGTGAATGAATGCAGTCCCATTCACTTTCTGTTTTGTGTTTGTATCAGTATGTATATTAAGTATCACTGTGTGAAGTCTATAGAAATTAAATATTAGTATTATTATTGTTATTATTATTATTATTATTATTCTTATAAAAAACACAAGCAGAAAATATTAAGTAACACTAAGCTCATGATTTATTTAACAGCGTGTGAAGAGTTAGAAACGAGACCAAATTCAGCACCATGTGTGTTGGCAGACTTCCCCCCCCCCCCCCCCCCGAATATGAAAAGCCTCCCCTCTCTTTCATGCCTGGCTTTGACAAGTTTCTTTGATATGATAAATAAGATCATAAATAAACTCTCACCAGTATCCCTCTGGTAACCCGCCTGTTACTAATTTCATGTCTAGACTGCAATGGCCGTGATAAACAGCAATTGCCCCGCGCTGAAAAAAATAATTGGCTGCCTGTTAATGCAAGAGAATTTCAGCCAGATTCACAGCATGAATAATTACAAATTAATGAGCGGTAAAAGGTATTTGTATGATTCCCAGATGTTAACGGGAACGTTTCAAAGAGATGAACTGTTCACTTCCATACTGTCCACTTAGAAGCAAAATCTACAATTTATGTCCAGCTTATTTTTAAAAGAATCTGTACATTTGCTTTGTTGCATAGCCTTTTACAGGAAGCATCTCTGGTAAGTGTCAAATGTTAAATTCAAGGCAGAGCCATAAATAAATCTACAGTAGACTATATCAAGAATGTTATAAAAATAAATATGGCCTTAATATTAATGAAAATGAATGCTCTCCCAGGATAACATCTTTCAACCCTCAATTCAACCTATGATAATTGTGATGAGAATGTGTATCTGGATCCACAATCAGTTTAAGGTCATGCTGTACACAAAATGTGGACACGATTATTCAAGATAATCACAAAACTCTCAGTATAAATTATAAATCTCAGTAAAATTAAAGCATTTTACCTAAAAGTTGACATTTTCTTTAATTTAAAAGTCATTAGCTTTCAAGTAAATCTTTTCCAAGGCCATTGCCTCGACTGCCATTGTGATGGGTTGTGACTGTGTGAGACTGCATCTTATATTGTTTTGGAGGATTCTGTGATGCACAGGTAGGCCATTGCACCAACATGGCCATTGCTAACCCCTTGTACATTTATTACCTAGGATTTGACAATGAGCATCACTAGCAATGTGAAACAGCTGAGACCTTGAAACTGGTTCATTTATTACAAGAATGACATTTGAGAACCAGTGTGTGTGCATGTTTCTGTGTGTGTGTGTGTGTGTGTGTGTGTGAGGGAGAGAGACTGTGAAACTCCAGGAAAATGACGGATATCATTAGACTGAATTAGAAAAACAGGAATAAGAAACCAGCTGTTAAGTGTTTTCTGCGATTCCGTAGGGAATGTGAGGTTTGTGTGGATACTGTGTTCTCAGGGGTGAGAGGAATCATCATCTCTAATATTCCTTGACAAGTGATCCCCCCACAGAGAGGAGAAGCTCCATTAGAAGAGTGAAAAATAACGTGTAAGAGAAAATTCATTGACCAGGCGGGGAAACGTGTGGGGGAATGGAGGGCTCAGACGGCTGATTCTGGAGCAATGAATCGTCGGGTCTGTCTGTGGCAGTCTCCGACTGTTTCTAATGCGGTCTTTCTGCTGGTCACACTCGAAAAGAAGGAAAGTGTGAGAGACTGCTGTATAAGGCAATGGGGAAGCTGAGAATGGTACAGCACCAGATCAGCTACCCATCATGCACTAGGGCTACACACTGCTATGATGTTCTTATCCTGGTCGGGACACTTTGAGAACACGTTTGTGATCAGTCAAGTGTGTACATGAGTGAATTTAAACTGATGAACTATTTGAAAGCACATATTTGTTCATGAATGAAAAAAAAAAAAGTACAAACGTCTCTAATGGCCTAATTCCAGTGTTCACCATCAAAGAGATTGAGAACAGCACCTCAGGGTCAGGTTCCTGAGCGAAACGAGCGGCTGAAAGCTGGAGGTAGTAAATACCAGCAGATAAACCACAGTCACCATCTCCCAGCATTGTATCTGTTCCTCTGGTCCAAAAGCTGCTGTGGTAATACGGATCATGCATACAACACACGCTCCAGCACAGGCTCTCTGCATTGTATCTGTTCCTCTGGTCCAAAAGCTGCTGTGGTAATACGGATCATGCATACAACACACGCTCCAGCACAGGCTCTCTGCATTGTATCTGTTCCTCTGGTCCAAAAGCTGCTGTGGTAATATGGATCATGCATACAACACACGCTCCAGCACAGGCTCTCTGCATTGTATCTGTTCCTCTGGTCCAAAAGCTGCTGTGGTAATACGGATCATGCATACAACACACGCTCCAGCACAGGCTCTCTGCATTGTATCTGTTCCTCTGGTCCAAAAGCTGCTGTGGTAATACGGATCATGCATACAACACACGCTCCAGCACAGGCTCTCTGCATTGTATCTGTTCCTCTGGTCCAAAAGCTGCTGTGGTAATACGGATCATGCATACAACACACGCTCCAGCACAGGCTCTCTGCATTGTGTCTGTTCCTCTGGTCCAAAAGCTGCTGTGGTAATACGGATCATGCATACAACACACGCTCCAGCACAGGCTCTCTGCATTGTATCTGTTCCTCTGGTCCAAAAGCTGCTGTGGTAATACGGATCATGCTTACAACACACGCTCCAGCACAGGCTCTCTGCATTGTATCTGTTCCTCTGGTCCAAAAGCTGCTGTGGTAATACGGATCATGCTTACAACACACGCTCCAGCACAGGCTCTCTGCATTGAGGAAACCAATGGCTGAGAATCAGCAGTGGATGTTAAAATGTCAGCGACAGCGGCGATGGGGAGAGAGCTTGAACCTTCTGATGAGATGCCGGAGTTTAAAGCTTAAACCTGGCGGTGCGATTACACATCAGCAACAGGAAGCCATTGACACGTTCTGCTTAAGAGAATAGTACAGAGGTTACTGAAGCCTGTGATGGAGAGTTACAGAGGAGTGTGTGTGTGTCTGTGTGTATATACACATGCATGTGCGTGTTTGTTTTTTTGAAGTGAGCAAAAAAAGTCAGCAGTACGAAAAGGGCAGAGTGCTGGAATTCAAAAGAACTGATGGATCACCCGCAGCCAGCATGGCAGTAAATTCTCATTCTGTTGACACCCCCCTACCCTGATGAGACAGTGGCAGTGGGGGTGTGACCTCCTCTAAAAACGGACTGCACTGCTCCCGCTTTGAAGACAATGATGGAACGAGCATAGAGGGACCCAAAGTGGGGTGAAGAGCTTGCTGAGCTGACATTCTCTGGGTCTTCAGTAGGACACGCCTATAAACAGATTAAGATTAACTCTATAAACTTCACCCCTAGTGGTTGAGACGTATCCGTCTCAATTACAGTATTCATGTTTGTCTTAAATTATAAACTACAGCTTTAAGAAAACCCCATAAATTTTGACGCAGTATTTTTAAAAAGGGTAGCCTCTTGCGAAAACCTCAGCTATTCCAGTTACACTGCAGTGCAATAAATTTGAAGGGTACTAATTTATTGCACCAAAGCACTTACGACCCTCCTCTCGCCACAGCCACAGACTGTAAAATGCATCATTGATACACACTAAGAAAATCATGTTCACGTATAGAAACAATAATATATGTTTTAAACGTTGTACAAATGAGAATTTGCCGTTTTCCCTTGCTTACTGTACTATATACAGTACCTGATGCACTTTCGGTTTAGAAGACACCAATGTCTTTTCTCCAAAATCTCTTGTATAAATATGTTTAAGAAACCAAGTACTTACCAGTATATTCAGCTACAGCTGTTTTCTGATTAACCCTGAAGAGTTTATCTTGTTACATTTCGCCAAAGTCCCGTACAGTCGACATTTCCACAGCGACCACCTATTGCACTTAGGCCTTATGTTATAGTTATTATGTAAATACTGTATGTGACTATTTTGAAATAAATGTATTCTGTTGCAAATTTCTGAATGATACAGCTTCTTCTTCAACTCAAACTTTAAACCATGGATGTGCAGGAAAAACTTTTTTAGATATTGACATTTAAATAAATAAAAATAAATCTTCCCAAAGAGGAAAACTGTAGTATCTAGTCTGACATCTAGTCTGACGTTTTCACCATTTTGCAAAGGACAGTCCCATAAAAGTCCAGATTAACTAACAGGCACCCGAGTGCAGTATCAGTTTAGGGCATAGGCAATATAGGCAGTTGCCTAGGGAGGCAACTTGCTAAGGGTGGCACTGTGGCACAGCACGTACAGCTTGCGCTCCTCATTCAGTGAGCATGTGTGCCCCACTATCCATTCTCCTCGGTTGCATTTGTTTTCACTTTAATATGCGTTTTTTAATTTCCATAGTTTCTGAGCTTGCAGCACATTTCCGTTGTTGCATTTGCTTTAGCTTCTTGTGTGTGTTTTTAAATTTGCTTTGCTTCTGGATTTGGATCTGGATTTCATTAGTCCACCTTGTGTAATTGCATCTATGCGGGTATTAGCTCCCATTCATTTTTGAAATCTTTCCATTTGAAATGTTGCCTAGGTCACCAAAGTCTCGGCCCACCACTGCCTGTGTGTGTGTGTTTGTGTGTGTGTGTGTGTGTGTGGGATAGGGGGGCACTGACGTAGAAAACAGTGCTGATAATGCTTTTAGTGTACAATTAAATACCTTCCCCGAGGGTACTATATATGTGTACTATTTTGTCATAAAATAACATTTGCAATGAGTAACAAACCCCATGTAATATGTTTAATGATTTGCATAAATGACGCTGCTGGTAGTGTTTCGCAGGGTACGTGCCCTTTGTGAAATGTTAAATTCTAGATTAATGCACAGCCTCACTGGCATGAAGACTCATGCTTTTTTAATGTCAGAAGAGAACAGTGCCCAAAAAAATGGCTAATCTGAGAGCTCCGCAAGGACTTGAAACGATTAAGTGTCGTCGTTAAGGGGAAACACACTGCTAATTTCAATTTTGAAAGGGTAGTTTTACTCAACAAATTACCAACAGTATCTCTAAAACAATCTCTCCCTTGTGGCTCACAAAAGCCTTCCAGTTATTTCTATAAAATTGCATGACCTCTCCTGGGCTGTACCATGGCTCTGTATGTAATCGAGGCTGTCTGAAAGGGTACAATATACTGAAAAGAACCACAGAGATAGAATAAATTATATTATTGCTGCTCCAAGGTGACTTAAACCATTTTGCCTTTAACTTTTTCATTTATTTCATTTTAGTGTCCTTGAATGCATATTAAATCCATATTAAAGCATAAGACTGATGATGTAACGTTCCGTTCCCATCCTGTTCCTTCTCCGTGTTTTTCCCTCTCCCTCCGTGTCATGTTTGACTCCCTTATCCGTGTCTTCCCCCGTGCTGCAGGCTGGGCGTGTCCTGTCCGTTTGTTCCACTCGTTTCACCACTCCTGTCTCTACCTATCCCCTTCTCTCCCCTCTACTCACATTCCTCACACTTCACTCTGGTCAATCACCCACTTAGACATTCACACGCTTTTCTAATTGTTACCAATCACTCACTTAGACATTCGCACACTTTTCCCATTGTTACCAATCACTCCCTGTATTTAAACCGCTCCCTGTCTTTGGTTCGTTGCCAGTTCGTTAACGTAGTTTGTTAAACGTGGTTTGTCAGTCACTCTGGTCTGCGCTATCTGCATGTCTAGTTTGCATTCGCTCAGTGTTTGTTTGGTCCGAGTCAATTCTGTGTCCAGTTAACCTCTCCCGTTTTCAAGTCTGTCCACCTGCAGTGTTCGCACCCCTACCTGTGTTGCGGCCTCCCCCGCTCTCCTCCTGACGAGTACCCAAGCTGGGTCCCCGTGAGATTACCCTGCAGCTATTCTGTCCTGCTCTACCGCTCCTGCTCCTGCTAATCGCCAGTCAGTCCGTTCCATCCAGTCCAGTTCCGGTGTGGAACACTCAGTCCGATCCAGCGAATCCGGTTCCGGCCTGGAACATTTCCAGTCCGACCTGCCAAGTCCAGTTCCTGTCTGGAACAACGCCCGTTGGTCCAGTCAAGTCCGGCTCCGGCTTGGAGCAAGTTGAGGCGTGGACAAAGCTCCTGTGACGCCCTATATATATATTGTGATATCCTGTATTTGTTTGTGTACAGCTTGGGACTGCCCCAAGCTAAATAAATAACCACCTAATATTGTACCTCTGCCTCCTGGTCGTGCGTTTGGGTTCAGTTCTCGTTCTGGGTCATGACAGATGACTTCTAATTGCTTTTGTGGCTGATCTACCGTAACATCTCTGTTACCCTCACCAAGTGTTTTGAAACCCCTGAGAATACCTTTACAAGGCCTGCAATGTGCTAAAGAAATCCCATCAGGATCCTGTGCTGATTTGAAAAGCTACACCTGAGCTACATCATCATCTTCATCAACCATCATCATCATCAACATTATCAGCAATCATTTTCTTCATCTTAAGAATAAAAATCCTCAGTGAAAGAAAGTGTGACAGTGGCACAGCTAAAGATAACTGAAGTTCCAAAAGGAGCTAATGGAAACTGGACACAAACGCTTTACGGAGGGGGGTTGCTGTTAATGCACTGTTCTAGTGCATATATGGCCCCACAGTCTGGTATCAAATCTGTACCATGCCAGTGCTGAGTGTAGCTGTGAGCCCCATAGGACAAACCACAGATTGTTGATGGTTCAGTCGGCTGGGATTACAGCATCTTATTTCTCACTAACGACCCCTGCTGCTCGACTGGGTGCCCAAAAGTCTGTTTGTTGCGCCACATGGAAGTGTCTTCCTCTGACTCATGTCTGTGTGAGCCTGACTTTTGGACTACGGTGCACATTCTGAATTTTCGTATGCATAAATTAGATCATAAATTGTGCGTACGTTGACACCCATGCTAGCATACAATTCAGAAACCTCAAACTTGATGCGAAAAATGCGTGGATTTTCATCTAGATAAGCTCCAGACTGTATGTCTTCTGTAAATGAAGACCGACTGGTGTGGAGCCAATCCTACACACTAATTAGTCTGTTTTGGAAAGATGAGCCGCTGTTCTGTGGCTGAGAGGGTATCACTGTGTCTGTGGGCGCCTTGTCCTGTCCCTGCCCTCCTGGCCTGTACAGTTTGTTCCCAAATAGCTGGTTACTGACAAGGCTGTGCAGCTACTTTTATACATGATTTGTTATAATGCAAGTGTAACCGCACTGTTTGCATGCCCTGTTTATCTTGCCTGTACTTACATTTACATTACAACATTAGCTTCTGTGGGGCAGGAGACATGGAAACATGGCATGACAAGTGAAAAAGATTAGTTTGATTTTGTACACTAACTACCTAACCTAACTACATTTCTGATAATTAGCTTCGGCATGAAGGCATGGAGCATAGAGTGGAGTAGTGTAGATACATTATGGAAAAGTAGAGTAGACATACGTACACAAGAAAACTGTTGTGAAAATGGATGGACATATCCTATAAAATCCAAATTATGACATTGTGGTGTCATGTTGTTGAACTTTCTAATTCAAATGGGTACCTGGAGAGGCATATAAATATAGCACTGCACTGCAAGCTTATATTTAGTAATATTTTACACACAATGTTATAGAAGTATTAGGTAACTGACATCATAATTAGTTCATTACTTTTTAACCATGTGAGCAAATTAAGGCATGCTTGGATTAAAATAAATAGAAAGTTCACAAGAACCCTCAGAAAGTGGGCAACTTTTATTTCCCCCAGATCTTGCTCTTTTTATCAGTTAGCAGCTGGCTGCTTGAAAATATGGAGAACGCCTTATGTGTAACCCAACCCCAGCGCTTACTCATTCAAGTGACCTCTTCTTTCTGCTTGGTGCCTTTCTGACTGACAGTGAGAATGAGAGCCATTGACAGAGCTGAAATCAATGGAGTTTGGGAAGGGAGGGGTGCGCTGGTGAACTGCCCCCCCCCCCCCATGGACATGACATTCCCATCAAGCAGAAAGAAGAGGTGGGAGGAGGAATGGGGCACATCAGGGCCAATCACCGTGCTGTCTGAAGGGGGAGCATGGCTGGGGAGGGGTGGAGACGGGTCATGTAAATGGTAAATGGTAAATGGACTGCACTTATATAGCGCCTTTATCCAAAGTGCTTTACAATGGCCTCTCACTCACCCATTCACACACACATTCACACACCAATGGCGGCAGCCACCATGCAAGGCGCTAGCCTGCTCATTGGGAGCAATTTGGGGTTCAGTGTCTTGCCCAAGGACACTTCGACATGTGGACAGGAGGAGCCGGGGATCGAACCGCCAACCCTGCGATCAGCAGACGACCCGCTCTACCTCCTGAGCCACAGCCGCCCCGTCATGTACCATTTTGTAATCTTGTGTCAGGCATTATATTGGGTACGAGATTTGGTTCCTGGTGAACCTGCTGCTACCTCGCACAAAGTATGTAAAAAGACTAAAGGAGGCTCTTTAAACCCAATGAGATATTTATCAATATTTATTTGTTTGTGCTGTATTGTATTGTATTTTGCATTTTGTATTGTCAGCCATTATTTAGTGTAGCTGTTTATATTTCTCTCTGAACTTACTGCTACCTTGCTACAAAGTCTCTTTTAGAAAATATTTTTTAAAAGCAATGGGATGATCATACATTCATATTTATTGATATTTATGATGTACCACTGTGAAGTCTTGCATGTTATATTTTATCAGGCATTATGGAGGCTACCTATTCTGGTTTCTTGCTCTTTCTTTCTGGCTGCCATCTTGGACTACGTCTCTCCTGTAAAATATGTTACTTTATCGCTTATAATCAAGTGAGGACAGACAGATGGACAGTATTGCTGCAATCTTGGCCATAATCTTTCTTGTAGAAGAGATGCTTTCATGTCAATGAAATAAAGACAAAATAAATGGATGGATGGATGGATGGACAGACCGACTGATGGACAGATGGACGGACAGTATACCTTGCTGCTGTCCCACTCTTGGGTCTTGGTCTGCGTGCGAGTCAGCTCATAGGATGGTTCCATGGACTCTGTATTGGGCTTGGGGTATCCGGGAATAACATTGTACAGCTGAAAACCGAAAGTCAGCAGCCAGCTGTTTACATCTGGAGGAAAAACAGGCGAGATGAGATATTTTCATTTACATATTATCCAGAGTGACTTGCAAAAGTGCATAAAAAATGTAAGCAAAGAGCTGAGCTGATGCTAAGCTAACGGTGTCACAAGTCATAACCAATAGAAAGAGTTGTTACAGAAATCTACAACTTAATGGTAAGAGCCACTGTACTGTAGGTGTAGGGGATAGATGGAGGATATAGTGCTTTAAGTAGCAAATGGATTTTAGGGTACAACAATACATGTATCAAAAATAATTAAGAAAATTTATAAAAAATAAAAATTAACTTCAAGCTCTAAACTATTTGGCCTTTATGACTGGAAACATGTAATTTGGCTTCATACAAAACCTCGTCCAAAAAGGCTACTTTTCATTATTGCATTAGACACATTTTAGTTGCATTGCACTTTGAATTAACTTTACAGAGCCATCAGCCACTGACAGTACACCTGATGATACCGAAGCTTTCTATTCATGTATCAATCAAATGTAGGTGCAAGGTTTTTATGACAATGACATATTGCATTCATTGAGTACGCAAAAAGAACCAGAAGCAATAGCATGTATCGCTTGCAAGAAGACAGCTTCATCTGCCCCTAAATTTTAAAAGGATTTCTGGCACTGCTACAAGCAAAACCATGGTGGGATTTTCATACCCTTTAGTCGCTATAGTTCAAAATATTTCATTTCAGTAATACACACTTGGCACATTTAGACTGCAAATTACTTTAAAAAAATTCTTTTTTAAATCCTCAAAAACTTAACTTGAGCTGTCTTTGATTTGAAGTTTCCTATTTAAATGTATTCAAACAAAACAGCTGCAAAGAGAAGAGTGTGACGCCGTGAAGTTTCCATTTTAGTTTTCTGAGCCTGTCATTATTTCAGTGCACTCCGCAACCTTCCTTCTGAGGCACTGAGACGCATCAGGTTTATAGAAGGTAATTCATTAACTAATGCAGATGACCAATGAATGCAGATGACCAATGCCTTAAAGGCTCAGTCTTGCACTATGAAGACAGACCAAGAAAATCTGCAGGAGTGTGGCACTCCAGGGAAAAAGCCAGCCTACGCCTTGGTTTGAGGGATGTCTATTTGCCATTGTTAGAGGGATATTATTTTCTTCCCTGAAGAGGAAGGACTGCAGAAATTGACTCATGAATCGAAAATTGAGGCCTGTCATTTGGCTGTCAGAGTGGCCCCTTGGTTTGAGAGAACTTTGGCATATGGTACGGGCGAGGTTTGCCTTGGTGCACAGCGACCGCTCGGGGAATATGCATATCAAATGCAAACAGCCGTCAAAAAGTCCATCTGCGGTGTCACTGATAACAAAGCGTGAAAATGAGAAGACCATAGAATATTTATGAACCCTTGTTGTTGTGTATTGGCTGTCAATAGGGATTTCTGGATGATGACCTTTATCATCAGACTGAAATGCAAGAGAAAGGAAAGCTATTTGTGGCATATGCAGATATGAAAGTCAAACACACATAAACAAAACAGCTTGGGAACAGTTTACTTTTTTGGCCAATTCCTCCCCTCATGCAACACAATATGGCCGCACAAAACAGAAGTGCTAAGTGTTTATTCTGTGGAGCACCTCACTAGAAAATTAAAAGACATAAATCCATAACTTGCACACGGATCTATATTTCTGCATTGGCCTCAGTCAAGCAATGCAGGATTTTTAGCTCTAGTGAGAAAACCTTCTAACACTAATGCAAATTAAACAAATTTAGTAACTACACATTACTATACATATAATTGACTGATGTTTAGTGATAATTTGTTCTTTCATGTAACAAGACTGCTAACTCCTTATAAAACCCTAGTAATCTAGTCTAATACCAGCCTCTGCTTGGTCTTACTGCAAACTTACTGCAAAAACTTATTTTAAATTGTGAAGCACAGTTAGGAATAACAACTCCCTGGTCAGACTGCAGTCAAGGTTATCACAGGGGGCAAATTGGCAAAAACCATATTGGACGTGACGTCACAGACACAGTGGAAATAACCTATAGAGATGGTGTTCATAGTACTTTTATGTGCCGGTGTAGGGGCTGCTCACCTCACTAAAAATCCAGTTTTATGAGGAGAGGTGACTTGAAAGAAATCCTTTTTACAGATCATCTGTTTTTACGGCATCTCACCGATTTAATCTTTCACATCTTATTGCTCTCAGAAAATTGTATCTTTTTCTGACAGCCTCAATTTCTTTAAAAATCACACCAGAGAGAAAAAGAAAAAAAGAACTTTCTGGGAAAAAAAGGCTTGAAAAGAGACTTTAAAGACATACTTAACTGCTAGCAATGGTCAGGAATTGCAGCACCCCTGTTGTCGGTAACTCTGTTCTGCATTGTGGCACCTGACAAAGCCTTTTATAAGCACATTTTATTAGGATGGCGAATATAACGCTCCTTAATTCTTGGAGACGGATTGGAAATGTCAGCGCCATCAATCAGAATTGGGGGAGCCGGCCTGCCACTATGAGATGCCCCAGAGCACAAAATCTAACAGCATTCGGCCTCCTGGTTAGAGCCATAATAGCGGAGTGGCGAGCTTAACAGCTCACTATTTAGCTGGGAAATAACTACAGCCACCACATGCCATTACACACGTACAAAGATGTGAAATGGGAGTTGACAGGGTGTTACCTGCAAAATGAGACATGAATGTGAATTCAATTTTTTTCAAATCATGTACTTAAATGCTTGTTCCTCAGCAATATTGCCTTGTAAATGACATTCACTACAGTCAAACTAATTTTTAAAATGTAGAAAAAAAGAAACAAGACTTTCCATCTGAAAATTGATGTAGTACATTTCTGGTTCAGTATTATTTAATTCCACTCTGGCAGTTAATTTTCATCCTTTTCTTTAGGATATAATAGTCCAGCAGATGGAGTCTCAGATGGAACTAATAGAACCGAACAGCCAACCACAACAGAGTAGAACAGACCCACTAATAAATGAGCCTGGTGCAGGGTGAACTGCATTACACAGTGCTGAGTGTCCGGTTCATTGTTGGTTATCACAAAATCTATTTTTATGATAAAGTGAACCATGCCTCAAAGATGCCTCTGAGCACAGGCCAAGCCTCCTACCTACAAAAATGTGTGTACACTTCAAATAATACAGTTTTTTATCAATGCCTAAAAAAAGGCAGGAGAGAGAGAGAGAGACCTTATTCTTTAAAAGCGCCATACTAACCCCAGCCACAATGGCCGTGTGCCCACATCTTGACATGCCTGTCATCTAAAAAAGGTCCTGAGTTTATACCACAAGCAATGGCAATGTGGCATAGAGGTTAAGTGGAACTAGGTCGCAAGTTGAAATCCCGAGGTTGGGTCCGCTGTTGAACCATTGAGAAAGACATTTCACCTGCACTGCTTTAGGTAATACTCCGCTGTTTAAATGGTTAATTTGTGTTATGTAGCTCTCTCTGGATCCATAAATGAATAACTTTTATATACTCTACTGACTATTGACTACTCTACCATCTTTATAATTTCAGGCATAATCAGGCATCTTATACATTTTATATTACATTATGGTTAATGAGTAAGGGAGTGGGGATGGGAGGGGTGCCAAAATATACGTAAACCATTTTAAAATCCCAGGATGACCACCAGAGCTCCTGGCTCACCTGTCATGTAGCATTTGATCTCACGGCTGCTGCTGACGGGGTTGTTGCTCTTGAACATGTAGAGGTTGAAGGGCACAATGTTGTTGGCGTTCAGTTGCTTCCAGATATTGTGGTCTGGTGTGGTCCATCGGCCGGCCAGAACATCGTAGTCCCTTCGGCCCAAGTGCACCAGCCTGGTCAGGGACTCATACAGGCCCCCCTGGTAGCCTACAATTAGCTGGAAGCTGGGGTTAGAATCCAGGTATATCTCCCCGTATGCTGTGTACAGGATCTGTTTGATCATGAGGCCGGTCCCGCTGAAGACCGCTAGGGGCGTGCCAATGTTGTCGCAGGCCACATAGAACTCATCGCCGCTGCTCAGCTCCATGGCGAACAGGTGTCCCTGGAGGTCATAGTAGAGTGAGGTGATCTCGGAGCTCGAGTGGTTGTACAGGTGGGTGACCCGGGTGGGGCTGGACAGGTCGGCGTAGAAGAACTGCAGGTGATGCCCATTGCTGCTCCGGCTCGACACCCTCCGGCCCAGTCCATCATAACGGTACTTCACGCTCCACCCACCGACCCGGTTGTAGGCCCTGACAAGCAGGCCGGCTGAGTTGTAGTCAAAATACTCGTTGCCCCTTTGCTTGAGGAAGCCGTCTTCATCCATTCGGTACTGAACATCTCCTAACCGCGTGATGCGGTCCCGCAGATCATAGCGGAGGGGGGTGAGCCGAGCACTGTTCCCTGGGCTCAGCAAGTGGAGGTTCCCATTCAGGTCGTAGTTGTATCTCCACAGGGGCTTGTCATTGATGGAGACAGTCTGCAGCTGGCCATCTACATCATACTCATAGGTGTAGCGGGTGGTGTTGGCGTAGGGCCCCACCTTCAGCTCCTTGGCCACCACCCGACCCATGTTGTCGTACTGAACCATCATCCAGTACATGAGAGAGCGGAAGATCTCATACTGCACCTCCTTGATGCGTCCATAGGCATCAAAGTGCTTAGTGTGTGTCATGACGGCGGTGGTGATGATCTGATTGATGTCATAGTAGATGACGCCAAACTTTCCGAACTGCTCCGTCTTCCCCGAGACGTCATCATACCGGTAGAGGTCGATGGGCAGCGGCGTCTCGTTGATGACCGCCTGCATGCTGGTCACGCGGAAGCTGTTGTCGTAGTTGTAGTCGAAGCGGGCGTTGACCATCCCATCCTCGCTGAAGCGGAAGATCTGCCGGTCGATGAGTGGACCGATCTGCCGGTACCGGATGGTGCAGGTGAACCCCTCGCTCTGCAGGTTGACGGTCTTCAGCATCCCCGCTGTGTCGTCGTAGCCAAAGGCCACGCATGTAGTGTCATACAGCAGCTCCAGGAGCTTGGACAACTTGCCATACTTGTAGATGACGCGCCTTCCCGTGCCCAGGTACGTGGTCCGCAGCAGGTTCCCATCCTCACCATAGTCCTGCAGGACTGATGCATTACCCTCAGGTGGTCGGTATGTGTTCCGGTAATACCCTATTGACCTCATGGTCTCCAGGGTCTGCCTCGCCACATTGGGCATGGTCACAGAGGAAAGACGGTCATTCTTGTCGAATTCAAAGATGTACTGTCTCTGGCTGTAAAGCAGCAGCACCATGGACTGGACACAGGAGAGAGGGAAGAACAAGTTATATTTTCATGGATCAAGCATTTAGCAGATTCTCTTATCCGGAATAATTTACAACAGATAGTCGTAGTCAGTAAATAAACCACCAACATAACATTAAGTGCCACAGTAACCGCAAATTGAGGTTGTAGTATTTCAAGTAGCAGATGGGCTTGAGGATATAGTGTTACACGTATGATAGATCAGGCTAGCAAAAAATAATAAATGCTCAGAATCCAGTGTTAGTTCAGCCAAGATGCAATAAAAACAGGTGTGTTTTCAGTCTTTGGCAAAAGATAGACAGTAACTTGGCTGTCCTAACTGTAGTGGCACGCTCACAGATAGTTTCAAGCTCAACTTTGTCTCGATGAGCCAGGCACCCCTCTGTGGAATAACCTGAACGTGCTCCACTGCTACCTGACCCAGAATTCACAGTAATTAATCTTGGAACAAATAGTCCTCCAGGACACCACAGAAGACATAAACATTACTGATCTTGTGGGACAAAGACATCCATAAACACCATTGTGTGGTGTATTTCACAGTTTGACATTCTCTGGTTCTTTACATTTTTAAAGATTTATCCCGGTTACCTTTGAAATTTTTATTTTAGTAATGACTGATGTCAGATCTTTTCCTTTATTGTCTACATAATATAACTTTTCAGCAAAAAAATTCACACTGCGCTTTAGTGTGGACATCACTTCCCTTTTATGGTCAAATTCACACTAAGTATAGTCACATACACAAAATAAGGTCACATAGACTCAGGCATTGAGGGCTAATCTTAGGCTCACATGCTCAACTCCCAAATTCTCACACTTTTCAATGAAGGTGACTTTACTGGCTTGGATAATTTTTAATGAACTAAACTGAATGAACTGATATTTTTTCAAGTAAAATATGTTGTGCAACCCCCACCATTTCAAGCAAAACATCTATCGGAATAGATATTTAATTGAACATTTTCAGTACTCTACTAGAATTTAATTGAAAAGAATAACATATATTTGCCCCAGGTCTGAGTAGCAGAAGGCGAGGGCGGCTTCTGATTCAGCATTATTAGAGCTGTCGCCTAGCAATAGCACAACTCTTGCCATCTTCTGAAATTCATTCACTTCTTTTGAAACGTGGGGTGCTTTTTCACTCCTGTCATATGATTAAGTGTGAATAAACAGGCTGTGTTGCTTCCTACAGCCTGTCAGGTGTGGGTGTGACCAAAACCCTTCCTGAGAATGAGTATAATTCAATTCAATAAAATTTTATGTTTATATAGCGCTCTTCAAACCACGTGTCCCAGGGCGCTGAACAATTAAGAGCGGAAAAAGATGGTTTTATGTTGGCAAAAACAAAGATTTTGGTGAACATAACAAAGTTGTTTTTTATTTTTCAGAAATGTAATGAGAATACAGCCTTGATTATTATAGTGCATCAGTGCAATGTACATATGTATATCAGAAAAAAAAGTGACATTGTCAAAAGGGAATTATCAATAAAGGTTGTGGTCAGACCCTAAAAACATAAGACTGTGATCAGAAGTTGACTGTTACATAAACTATTAAAATATGAAACAAACTTAGTGGGCAAATCGTTATCCTTAAAAGATATCCTTAAAATAATAACACGTGGGTGCCCTTTTTTTCATGAGAGCTTTGCATTCATTAATAAGTAGTAGGTGACATTTGTATGCTTTATGCTAATTAGTGCAATTCTGGGTGAAATACGGCACTGTCAACCTGTCTATTATAGTGTCTAATGCAGGAGAATGTGGTGCCAGGTAGTGTTTCATGACATTCTCACAGGTATCAAGGAACTAACATTAAAATGGCATGAATCCATGACAGACAGCAAGGTAAAAGGGAACCTCCAAGGGGGGAAAAAACCAGTGGATGATTAGCATTATGAGGGTGCCTAATCCTAGTTAGTTTGTAATGAGGTAGCTGGGTAATATGTCATAAAGGTTCTGCCTGCAACAAATCACAAAATCATGGATCTGAAAAATCTCTGTCCCCCGACTTCTCTTTCCTGGATCTCGGCTGCAGAGTATACCGGATCATATCAGTAAAGTATGATTCCTTACATTAATTCATTATTTAATCCAATAATTGAATCCAAAACATTGTTCAGAGGTTAACTTCAGTTCAATACATTCTTGATTTCCAGCATTAGCACTGCTTGCTTGAAACTGTGCCATCAGTTGAATGCAAATTCATTCATGCACATCAACAACTGTTACTATCATACCCAGAAGGTGAATAACCCAAAAAGTAAGAATTTTTCAAAGAGGAACAAATTAGAGATGTGCTTAATTTACCATTCTCTGCATTTAGAGCGCATGTTTTTCCCCAGCGGAGGTTCCCTTTAAAAGTCAGATGCTAAAAAGAAGGTTACAGCTTAATCTCTGTTTCAAGACTTTTCCTTTAAAAATATTCAAGCCATTTGTTCATAATCATTCACTAATTGCTATTTGCAAATGAGCAGGTAGCCAGAAAGCAGTGTATGTATGTGCACTTGTATTTGTGTATGCAGAAGACATTCTGGCTAAGTTTTGAAGAGGTAAAGACATCCAGATATTCTGTAAACTTCAACAAAGGGATAATAATAAATAATCAAAAAGGATAATAAAAACAAGACGACACCCCCATCACCCTTATTCTCATGCAGATAG
Organism: Ilyophis sp. 1 JC-2022; assembly: GCA_022702515.1. Classification (NCBI taxonomy): domain Eukaryota; kingdom Metazoa; phylum Chordata; class Actinopteri; order Anguilliformes; family Synaphobranchidae; genus Ilyophis; species Ilyophis sp. 1 JC-2022. The sequence goes on along the minus strand of CM040401.1, from coordinate 59,983,844 downwards.
CTTGTGTAAGAAGTGGAAATAAGCACCGAGTTACAGGAATAAACATATTATATTAATAAATATAAAACTTTTTTTTACCTTCTCCAGGTAGGTGTAGGTCCAGGATTTCCCATCTGCGAATATCTGTGAGATAATGCGGCCGTTCTGGTCGTACTCCATGCGGACGGACATGGTGCCCCTCTGGATGCCCGCCACGTGCCCACTGAGAGAGTAGGTGACGTTAATGCCATTCAGCCGGCTGCTGGGCGCCCAAAGCGTGGGCCGACCGTCCTGGTCGTAGTGGATGCGCAGGGTGAACTTCCTGTGGTCATCATACACCTTTTCTGTCCTGGTGACTCGGTCGAAATCCAAGGACAGCAAGTTCCTGTTGTGCACCTGTTGGACGATGAATGCATAAAGGAGGAGAGGCTCCAGTCAGTCATAAAAAAGATTATGTTGTTTCAATAAATCTGCACTTGCCAGGGGCAAAGGCATTTAGTGGCCACTACTTCAGAAATAAAAAGAGTAGAAAAGTGAATTTCTCAAACAAACAAAAAATGGAACCACAGTATGTAAGCATTGTTGTTCCAGGAATGTGGTGAGGAGAGAAGTAGTTTGTACTACTTTTACAAGAGACACTAAGACTACCCAATGAGACAGACAAAGCTGAACAGTGATTCATTGGGTTTCAGTGGGACTGGAGGAGCATTATCAAACGGAGAAGACTTTTATTCTTACTTAGCCGCAGCTGTGAATCAACAGAAAAATCAATTCTATGACTTTCGGAAAGTGGCTCGAGTGACATTTTGCAGTGGAGTTGTGATGCACAAAAAAACTGGCTGACCCAGACACTGGCCCTGTGGCCGCTCTTGTGCAAAAAGTGACCCGGGGGCGGGGGGGTGACCTGCGCCAGACAAGTCTAGACTGCAGGAGTTCGCTCGTGAGCAGAATCAGCATTCAGCACAGTTTAAAAGAGTTAGCGTAGGGCAGATCATTATCTGTGGCCATCTGCTTGATTCATGTACTAACAATGTCATAGGTTTTCAACTTTCAGACATTGCTGATACAATGATCAATTTTACATGTCACAATATATATGCATGCATGCATGTATGTATGCATGTATGTATGTATGTATGTATGTATGCATGTATATATGTATGCATGTATGTATACACCTATATAGGGCCAATTATATAGTATGTACTCCCTGTTTATTTTTTATTTTCTAATTGTTTTTTTCTATTTTATAGCTTAGAATGTATAGCCGACTGTATTCTGTTGATTACTAGCGATAGCTCCTACGTTGTGAGAAAGTTGTGCTTTGTTGGATTTGATTTGTAGTTGTGTCAATGACCTTCAATATGCACTTATTGTACGTCACTTTGGATAAAAGCGTCTGCCAAATAACTCTAATGTAACTGTAATGTTATGTATGTATGTATGTATATCAGTGTACATATGAGTGTAGCACTGTTAGGAATCCCAGTGCCTGGGACAGCATCTGTCGTGTGCCCCCCTCCCCCAACATACGCAAAATAAGCCACTTAAATATAATTCGTCCAACTTTTTATAAGACAAAGTGCCAAACACATTCCCAATAGCCTAGTTAAAATGTAGGCTAGACAAAATAAATAGTTTTACACTGGATAGCCTCGATGACAGCTGCTGGGTGCATACACAATAAGCGCTAGCGTACACATCAGCTAATGCCGACTTACTGTCCCTCTCGCCCTCCTGCTCGCTTCAGAACGCCACCGTCTGGTGGAGTCTGCGCATTCTGCGGGGGGCCTGGGGGGCGGGGCACAGACAGCGAGCTCTAATTAAAACCCTTGCTGATTCGCTCCCTGGCAAGTCTCCGTCCTGTCGCTCAGGCTAATCTGTTAAAGTCGATTAATCTGTTGGGTTCTTCCTCTCTCCCCACACCTTGGCCCACGGATTGGCGGTGCTGAATCATAGTAGGGGATTTGATGGCTGGTTTTGGCCTCCTTCCAGTGACACGAGGACGAGCAAGCGGCTTATGAGAACACGTTGGCACCGCCTTTCACAGCCACCTTCCAGCCAGGCTCCTGTCTGCTAAGCACCAATTATACTGGAGCCAATTAATGCCACTAATACCTAATTGAGAGGATTATTTAACACCGAAAGCAACTACTTCATTAATAAAGGGGGGTACTCCTTTCTCTGTACAATGATCTTTTGCATGTTATTACTGACAGACATTAGAGCACAATTACTACTATGGATGTGCCTTTTTAAAGTTTTCTTTGTGGTTGTTATTGTTTTTGTTGTCGTTGCCTCTTTTTGGTGTCTTCAAGTGTGTCATGGAAAGTGCTTTGGAATCTCTCAGTAACTCATCCGTTCACTAGTCTCAAAAATGGAAGGGTCAAGAATAGCAAAACCCCCCAAAAGATTGCTATTTAGAGGTTTATAAAACGAGATATGTTTGCTGGCTATTTATTCATTCATATGCTGCAAAACAGAATTTTGGGCTCTGGGTCATCCCTACCCTCAGTTTATCAGAACTAAATTCCCTGTATTGATGTCAAACCAAATAATTTTAATCAATAAATCTGCAGCTTTGCCGTTTTTTATTTAAATTTCGAGTGCCCAATTGCATTTGTGCTCATCGCCGAAAAGGCACTCTCCTCCGAAACACGGGGCTTCTTTTCGCTCCACAGCCCAGCAGATAAGCTCAGACACTGAGTAGTGTGTGAGGATGACACTTTATATGTAGCATGTGAGGATGACACTTTGTGTGTAGCGTGTGAGGATGACACTTTGTGTGTAGCGTGTGAGGATGACACTTTGTGTGTAGCGTGTGAGGATGACACTTTGTGTGTAGCGTGTGAGGATGACACTTTGTGTGTAGCGTGTGAGGATGACACTTTGTGTGTAGCGTGTGAGGATGACACTTTGTGTGTAGCGTGTGATGACTGTGGGTGCCAGGCTGACCAGTGGTTGGTCGCTGGTGATCAATGACACGTCCCGCTGAGTGAAACCCCTCCCTACCAGAGCAATGCCACAGGCAATTATGCCCCGCCCTGCAGGCCTGCCGGCCACAGTTGCCACTGGCTCACATTGGATTTTATACAAGAACTATACACTTAACAGAGTGAGCCAACCAACAGCCCTGCAATTTGGTTTTGAATAATCACAAGACAAATTATGATTTGGTGAGGAGCTAAGACATTTATGGCTGTGAAAGAGGTGACTTTTACGAGGATGGGATTACCCAGATACCGTGAGCAGCGAGAGGGTAAACAAGGTAAACGACCACATACTGTAGCACCTGTCTGAGCAGCCTTTAATCATTTAAAGGCAATGGCAGTTTGAGGATGCCATGGTCAGACAGAGAATCTCCTGTGCGTGCTGTTCTGTCTCCTCTCTGAGCTGGAGCACAGTCAACTAAAACAACACAAAGGTTCCATTTACACCTGGCATTAAAAACAGACGTCCGTATCCGAACAGCTGCGATCGGATTGCCATCCATTCAGCAGCAGTGCGCTTACATCTGCCTTTAAAATGTGTCCCGCAAGCGTTCCCATTGTCCGCACCGTGATCGCATTTCACTTTCACTGGCATTATGAAAAGTAGGCTGTAGTACCTCAGTGGGCGGGCGTACCTAGCGGACTTACATTCAGGGGTTATACAAACAATGTTGGGCCGCAACTTATCAATTTCTGTGTAACCAGGGCAGAGACCGTCTTCGAAGATCAATGCACCGCAGACGACGACAGCACCAACACTGATTGTACACTTACAGTCGCAGCCGTTGTGAAGGGCCAATTGAATTGCGAGCGAAACATTTATTTGGTGTATGTAAAGAATCAGAGTGCATATTTGTACATGACTTGTCGAAAACAATAAAGTAAATAAATAAATAAACAGGCACCTAGAGCTTCCGAGGGGAGGGTGGCTGTGAGAGCAGATGGGGTTTTCCCCAAGGAGCACAGGGAATAGATGGGTCCCACATTCCCATCATTGCCCCAGAGGATAGCCCAAGCCGTTTAACATGAAAGGGTGTCACTCCATTATGCTAGAGGCTGTTGTGGACCATCAAAACCGGTAAGAACCTTATTTTTCTTACGGTATTTAAATTGACCTTGCAAGATGATGTCAGTGCCCAGAGGCGGGATTGAATAACCGTGAATCGTGTCTACAGCTTGATGAGTTTACGCCACGCAGAAACACGAACACAATGCGTCCTCGTCCGTCTCTGGAGGTGGTTTTGTGGTTTTTAAACGTGTCGTTTGTGTGTTTACGCCTGCCCTTTAGCCTGCCCTTTGTAGCCACATATCCGATAACGGAAAGATTTGAATACAGGTGTAAAGGGGTCATAGACTTGTTCTTGGATTGATAGCAAAGAACAAAAAAACATAAAAACATAATACATAATGCTGGAAACAGGTCATTCAGCACATCTAGGCTCACCATTTACATACAAACTAGAGACTATTCAGTGTCAATCCTGCTTGAACAATCTTGTCTCTCTTTCCTTCATGGGAAGGAGAGATATAAAAAAAAATGGAGTCTTTCATACTGTGTTTTGATTTGACAAAAACCCCACAAAAATTCCCACACACCACCAGAAACACCTGCTGCATTTACATAAAATCTGAACTTTGTCTCTCCTGTTCAATCAGATGCTATCGAGGAACAGAAAGACACCGGTGTTTAGAGTAAGTAGTTCCACCCTAGCATGATAAGTTTTGGAAAGTATGAAGCCACAGATATGCTTGCCTTTGTAATATTCCATAAAAGCAAACACAAACAAGAGCTAATGACTAAAGCATCTACACAGGTTTACAAGATTTATTTGGCTTGGGCCAAAACGTATCGTCACTAACATATAAATTATTCATCCTGTCATAATTTATTCACTAATCCCCCACACATCTAATGGTGTTCATTTTAATAAATCCTTGCCTAATTTACATCCCATATCAGTAAATATTGAAACTTCTATGTTTAATGTCCAGTGCTGGCTGGGATTTATTAGATTTTTTAAAATGTTTGCTCCTGCTGTTCACAGAGAATATTAATATCTTATTTGCACAGTGCAGAATGTTCCTTGCATACACAAATACAAGTGCATATACATACACGTGTAGACACTGAAAAACACACACATGCATAGACAGACACAGCAGCTTCCAAACAAATGGCTTGTGACTGAACTCACCCTTATGGACATTTAGACCCTTATAGAAATGGCATGCACCGCAATATATTGTAAATATATGGACCTTTTGTGGTAGGAGTGCTACGCCTGCATGAAGCTGGTGGTGCTGCACTAACAAAGCTGAGGGCCAACACTGATTTGTTTAGCTGCAGGGTACGACACACTCGCATGTATAAATGCATGCACAGACACACACACAGATGTACAAGTATATATGCACACACACGTACAAAAGACAGAGACACATATACGTGTATATATGCATGCACATACACGCGGTCACACACACAGACATACAGACACACACACACACACACACACACACGTACAGGTATATATATGCATATACACGTACAAAAAACACACATATATATGCATACACATACACACAGAGACACACACGCGGCCACACACAAAGACAAACACACTCACACGTACAGGTATATATGCATACACACATACAAAAAACACACATATATGCATACACATACACATGCAGCCACACACACACACACACACACACACACACACACACACGGGCATGCAGACAGCCACCACTTGACACCCACTCAAGGTCATCCAATGACTACGTCCCTTGGCAGTGATTCCAGCTCCTCATCCCCTGTTCCTGCCATTAAGCTGACCCCCTTTCCGATCCCACCCCTGGGGCCACTGTCTGTTACATGCATTAGAGGCTTTCACTTCAACTCTTGTCCAGAGGGCTATTAAATGAACAACCAATGACAGACAGCGTGGCACCTCCCAATCAGCACTGCTTCTGTTCACCACAGCCTGACCGCCATCCTTACAGAGTACGCAACAATTTTCTTTCCATAGACTCACCCGAGAAAATAAAAACACAACAAGAATGATTAAAAATGAATAGTCAATGCAATTTTGAAAAATGAATGAATCCAATTCCTTTTTTATACAGACATTGTAAAATTATGTTTTACAAGGAAAATTAGAAAAGATGGAAAGAATGCCTGGTACTAAACCTCCAAAAAACTAGCAACTCAGGTATATAAACTCACAGTAGAAATAAATCTCTGGAGGAACCCAGCTCAGAGGAGGATCTCATTCTCCACTGTCCTGCCTGGTGTTAAATGGTCATAGAGAGAACAGCTCAGAGGAGGACCTCATTCTCCACTGTCCTGCCCGGTGTTAAATGGTCATAGAGAGAACAGCTCAGAGGAGGATCTCATTCTCCACTGTCCTGCCCGGTGTTAAATGGTCATAGAGAGAAATGGGAAATATAACTGGGAAATAATCATAGTGGCTGAGGAGATTACCACCTAGGGACGTAGAATCAAAAATAATAATAAAAAATATAAATATGGATTCCTTACAATGATGTTCTTGATAACTAAAAAAAGCTATAAAAATTATTTTCTGGATTTCTTCTTGATTTTCACCAATTTCATGACATATAATGATTTACAATGAGGTCCAAAGTCACCATTTTCAGTCACAAATGGCTGCCTTTGCCTTTTGGGTTCCATTAGTAAACATGGAGGATATGCAATTTAGGACCAGTATTAATGCTGTTTTTTTTAAATTATCAAGTTAATAATAATTATCATGGATAACTGAAAGGCCTTGCAATGAGTGCACACGTTTGTTACTGCTGTTAATTGACTTTATTAAATTATTATTATTAAATTTAATTATAACCTCAATTTCAACAGATGAGACCTGATATGCTGCGCCAGATATACTGTAGCTAAAAGCTCATTTGCATCACTAGCATTCGATTTTGGGGCAGCCCAAAGTAACCCCACCAGAAAACTGCCACCTTCACATAGGATTGCTGTCAGCCACTTGTCGAGTTGCCCATGACCTATATGTGAGCTTGGAATCGATCGTTAATGTCCAGGTGTGGAGGTAAATGTGCAGCCGGCTGAAAACCACTCCCTGGAAATGTTGGGGCCGTGGTGCTTCAGCCACAGGCTATTCCATTCTGGAGGGTGATGATGTCATCAACTGTCATTCTGCCTCACCTCTTCGTGGCTTAACTGAAATCATTATGTGAGCATATGCACCAGGTGTTATTCAGGTAAACTGAACTCTAATGTACTGCATATTTTGTAGGTGCTCTAATCCAGAGGGATTTACAAAAGTGCATACAGAAAGGTTAGACAAAGAGCAGAGATGACCTCCAAGTTTTCAGTGTCACCGCTGATAACTGGGACCATTACATAAACCTACAACATAACGGTATGCACCATATTATGTGCATTTACTTCGTGTATAACACTTTAGATTTCAAGGCAACATGTCGCAAACCAAAATGTAAAATCGTGAAATAATAATTTTCAGAAAATTGGTAAAAACTGAGGGTCATTATAAACTGCTCGTCCCTCAAGACTTTTATATTATTTATATTAAGTATTTGACCCGGGTCTGCACATAACTGCACTTGACTGCGTCTGTGTTGGCATGTGACTGTGTAACTGCCTCTACCCGCGTGCGTGTGCACGCGTGCGTCTGTGGCCGTGTTGTCCACTTACCCTTAGCCTACGGCCGAACACGGTGACCTGGCCTCGGGCCTGCTCCTTGCGCTGCCTCCACTCCACCAGGTTGAGGCCGTTATCGATGGGCAGGGTGACATTCCTCCTGCTGACCGTGGGGTTGACCGTTCCAGCCAGCAGGTGGGGCTCCGTGTGCAGGGACACCTCCATACCATTCGCCAGCACCAGCCGCAGTGACCCATCCAGCCCCACGTAGTAGCTGTTCCGCACTTGGTCTGGAGGGGGCATTCATGCATATGCATACATACACATGCACACACAAACACACAGACACACACATGCACACATCCACACACAAAGACAGAGACACATGTGCATGCACACACACACACACACACACACACACACACACACATACACAAGTTATAACATCACATTTACATTAACCATCTTACACACAGCTTACATTTTTTAAACATACCATTCATACCGCTGGCTATTTACTAAAGCAATCCAGGTTCAGTGCCTTGTACAAGGGTATAACAGTATAACAGCAGTGCCAAAATTGGAGATCCAACCTGCAACCTCTGCTGCTTTAGAAGCCCAATTCCCTGACCAGTATCTACACAGTAAAGTTTTGCAGTAGCTCTGTTCTCAGTAGAGAAGAAGTTGTGTAGTCAAGCTCGGCCGAGCGTGCCCGTCTCCTCAGAACCGCCATGAAAGCTGAGAGCGGGAGGGACTCGCGGCTGTCTGTCATCATCCCCTTGGGGTTCTGCGATGCTGCAGGTAAGAGACGAGCGAACGATCCCTTCGCCGAGCATCTCCTTCGCCTCCACCATTGTCCCGACCCCATCAGCTGCTAGGACTCTGGAGCGGGGCCCCCGCGATGAACAGCGCCGTCATTAAGCACTATTGTGAATAATGAGTCGCTGGAGAAGATACTAATTAGTTGATTGCGCGCACTCTGGAAAAACACGGCGCACGGGAGCGGAGCGGAGCGAGGAGCAGCGGTCGCCATGACAGCCTGCGCTTGGAAGTGAACGAAAAAAAAAAGAAAAGAAATCCGGACTCTCCTTTTCTCGCAACAGGCTGCTCCCATCCCGTCCCCTCCCCTCCTCTCTGCCGCCTGGCGCTCAGACAAATGGAACGAAATGAAACAAAACAAAACAGAACAACAACATGTCCATGATTAATGGGGCGTTTAACTTCACTTTACTTCAGAGAGGCTCCGGCAAGAACTCCAATCCCCCCCACTCCCGAAAGGGGAGGGTGAGCCGTCTTTGTGCCAACCTCTGGCCTCCTTCCATCTCTATCAGAGAGGCACTTCAGGGACCCGACAGGCTTCCAATTGGGCCCCCGCATCTCCCCTGTATTTTCCTGATGTAAGCTAAAATTGTGCTGATGGGGGAGGTTTGTTTTTTACTTTTTCCTTCAATCAGAAGCAAGCATACTATCTTGTCATGACATTCACTGTTGTGTGCGGCCCTCGTTTAAAAAAAAAAAAAAAGAGTGCTCATTTTGATGCAGTGGAAACGGGAAGTAGAACCACGAGCATGTATTGTATCGATATTCCATCTTAATAAATGTCAAAGATTTAAACCTGTAATCCTAAAGGGCTGGGGACCGGGTGTCTCCTGGTTTTCATTTCACTTCACCACATAAGTGGATTAGTCTTTGATTGGATAAAGAGTCCACACCCACCTTATTGCCAAGCCCTGAATTGGCTGCTGATTGAAAGGAAACCACAAAAACTGAGTTAAACCTGTAGACACCACAGCCCTCTAGAACTAGGGTTAAATATGCAGCCGCCACAGCCCACAAGGACTAGTGACCCCTCGACCCCTGATCAACACTCTCCTCATTCTCAGTATTTAAGTTTGTGCTTTTGCTCGGCCCCTGGGGGGTGCCAGGAGGGGACCTTCTGGGGGGGACACTGGAGGGAAACGGTGAAGGTCGAAGTACAGACGTTTTTTTTGGCTCACGTTAGTCCGTGTCAAAGCGAGACATGATGCTGCAGTGGTAAATGGCTTCGATGCCTCTGTTACTATGATGTCATTATCTCCCTCTGACTTGCACACAATAGTCACAGGCTTGTGGGAGGAGGAGGAGGCAGGCTTTCAAAATGAGATCCCCCCCCCCCCTCCCCTCCCCCCCCACGCACATCGCTTTAGGATCCAGGGCTGCAGAGTTCAGAGAAAGCCATTGGAAATCAATGCAGAAGCTAAACAAGATGTGAAAACACCAGAGCGCACAGGAAAAACAACAACTCCAGGGCCTGACCCCAATCACAGAGAAACCTAAGCCTTCTATCTGATTCAGGAAAGCGGGATTTTCTAAACACCGTTATTTTTTTTAAAAAAGCCAGATTTTCTGCTCCTATTCTCTAACCGAACCCACAGCTCTCTTTTCAAGGCTCATAGGCCTGTTCAACTTTTACAGGAACAAACTCTGCTTAACATGCAGCGGCTTTTTTTGTTGTTGTAATTGCTATCTATGCCGGTTCCCGGAGTCCCGGAAAACGCTTGGAGCGAGCGCGTAATTTCCAAGTGTTTACTGAGGCTTTGCAGAAAAAAAACACTCATCCCTAGTGATTCCAAAATGCTGATTTATTTATTTACTTTTTTATGGTTTCCTTCCCTTCAATCAGCCGACATCATTCCACTCCCAGGGTACAACAAGCGCGTATGGCCTTTTCTTTTCCACTTTCCTGTCAATCACTCAGAAGCTGATTGTTCCACCCCCCACCCCACCCCAATTCTCTCTTTGAAACCTCACTCACAATTTCTTTTTTATCACTTTAATGTAAATTGGCATGGCAGTGTAGTGTTGCGGTTAAAAGGAGATGGGCCTTTACGGTGCTGAATTTAAGGTTTGATTCATGCATGGGACAGTGCTTCTATAGCACAGGTACTTAAACCGAAATGCTTCAGTGAAATGTAATCCCTCCATCCTAGATTAAGGTATGCTGGAGATTTTCCCATTTTCGCTTCATCCAAACCTCTATCTACATAACTGGTTAACTTATTAGGCGCAATGCAAATGGATTTCATCATTCAGACTGTGTGATATTCAGGTTGTTCCTTTCCTCTAATCCTCCCAGTGATACAAAGAGAGAGATAACGCCTGTGAGGCGCAACCAGCACTGTCGGCCCGCCCCCTCCCCCAAAAAGACATCACGTTCACATTACATTCATTTAGCAGATGCTCTAACCCACAGAGACTTAATATGCGAGAAAACATGCACATACCGCGTGCCTCCACATTTCTTATATACACAACAGTGAACAGACCAAGCGAACAACACTCTTTGAGCATAGACAGATTGTGAATGCACTAAAGCTGGTACACATATGAGATGTGTGAGATCTGTGCTGACACTTACCCCGCATGGGAACAGGGTTGTATGTTCCTGGAAGACTGATGTCTATGCTGCTGGTATATAAATTCTGTATTTTTGTCGTCTACACCAATGCTGCTTTGCTCTTTTACTGGACCACAGCAACACTGTTTTCAACAAGGACACACGGGCATTCTGTACCTCGAGGTCATGACTTTAACAAAAATGTGAATAAACGATTCACCTAATTAAGTTACTAAGTTGGCATGAAATCCCAAAATAGATCAAAGATCTTCACCGTGGGTGCGCAACGGTAAAGATCTTTGATCTAGGTTCCGGAAACTGAGCTCACCCTGCATGAGAGTGTAGAACGTTCCGGCAGCTGACAGGTTGGTGGATATGATGACGTCCTCCTTGCTGGCGGTCTCGGTCTGGACCCTCACGGCGCTGTCCAAACCCATGCGCAGGCTGCCCACCTGGCCAGTCGGGTAGGTGACATTCGTCAAGCGGCCGTAGCTGTCATACCTGAGAAGAAAAGAGCCAATGTGGCATAACGGTTCATAAACAGGGCTTGCAATTTGGTGGTTGTATATTCAATTCTCAGATGGGCAATGTACATAAACTGAACTTTATGCAGTAAATATGCAAATGCATACTCAGACAACATGTATAAAGGTACTGTATTATATAAATGAGTAAGAATTCAGACATTTTAAATGAAATTGCTATGATTGATTACGATGGCGGCGCTTTTCAAAACCAAATCCAACGCATCAATATACTCTCTGTGAATCATACGATAGCACTGCTGTGCTGCAGGCTTGTGTCGTGCATCATACAGTCCAGGCACCGTTATCCAGCACAAAGGAGGCACTGTCGATATAGTCGGGATGGCCCCAGGAATAATTACACACGCCCTACAGCAGACAACTGGTTGTAAAAGCATTGTGCTCTTATGGCTGTTGTGGGCCACTCAGAGTGGAAATGATACAAAGGGCGGGTCTGGGTCTGGGAAGAAACACAGCGATCAGCACTCTGCAAGAAGGTTAGCCTCCGCAATTCAGCAAAGCCCCTTCCCATTAAACGAGTGAGAACGCACTGCACCATTTCATTTGAAAGACAGAGAAATAAAAGACGGGGTTCATCGGTAGAGATAAGCTACCTAAGTGGAGATCTAAATGGGAGACAGTGAAACATTACCAACGGGGGAAAGGCGGAGGTGGGCCACATAACCCTCTTTTCAGAAACGTTCCCTGCGCCCACAATGCACAGAATCAATCAGCTTTTCTCTGAAACAGAAGCAGAATGCGATAAAGCTCCTTCCTTAAAAGAACTAAAACACCAACCGGGTGGTCATTGTTTTGCCTTAACAAAAAGAAACGCATCAATGAATTACAAAGTTTGACTCGTGGCCACGGTCGTGATTATGGCACTAAAAGTGTGGTCAGAACCACTCCGGTGCTAAATCCAAAATTCTTACCAGATATACATATATGCATATATAAATGTTTCTATTCGCCAAGACACGAGAGGCATTTTACATTTATTTTAATGAAGACTTAAAAAGGAAGCCTCGAATCCATTCTTTCGTTACTCTGTGATTATCAACTGCAGTAAACTTTCTCACTGTAACTGGCAGCCATAATTTACCACGATAAATGTGATATCTGGAGCTACTTTGGAAATGAAATTCACAGCTATCACAGTACCCTCTAAAGCAGGGGTCGGCAAGTAAATTTGGCCTCGGGCCAATTTTTTTCTGAGCCACTAGGTGGCGGGCTAGAACATAATAAAAGGCTAATTTAAGTAATTGATCGTTAAAAAATGTGACACGTTCTAATGCTTTGGTCCTCATATCGGGATCTGGTGTAGTGGGGATTACTCACCGAATCCATTGCACTGCAGTATTTTAGCTTGACTAGCGAGTTTGTGTTGTGATTCTCAACAACGTTGAAACGTAGTTCCGTGTTTCAAAAGAAAAGTCCGATATGAGTACCAAAGCAAGTTCAAGTTCAAGTTATTTTATTGTCACTTCACAGTTTACACAGGTGTAATCAGAGAGTGAAAAACTTTACGTGCAAAACGCCCGACAGCGGACAGCAGTTGTATCAATTAAATATCAGTGTCACAAAGACGCACGAGAGGAATCGATTGACGCATAAAAACCTTGAAAACTGCCTGCGGATTAAAGTGACGTCCATATCACCAGATATCCAACGAATAGTGACCGATGGGAGATGCCAGTTTTCACATTAAGTGAGTACTAAGCCTGTCGTTATTGCATTTAATAGCCTAATTGTATTTTTTATATTTTTAATGAATGGCTCATTTAATTATTATCCCTAATGTAGCGTGTTTGCTCTGTCGTTTCAGGAGCATAGGCCTATGCACCACCACCCCTCGCACTTTTTTTTTTTTCAAATCTCAAAATTATCTGGCGTGCCAAATATTATTGCTGGCGGGCCAACAATGGCCCGCGGGACGCCTGTTGCCGACCCCTGCTCTAAAGTATAAAAAAGGAGGGACATTGCAAAAATAGTCCTTATATGTTGCAGTTTAAAAAGCCTAGAAGTTCACATTCTGAATACCGGTGATGGAAAATTCAGCGGCGAGACTTACGGGGTTATCATATAAACAAATCAAATTGCACTGAAACAGCAATCCCGAACAAGAAAAGAGTTATCTGTGGAAATTTTACTGTTATCTTCTTTTTATTGCCCTACATTTATCAGACCTTAGCATGCGAGATGTTCGTGATATTCTCTGGGGATACCCATAAGCTTTTGGGAATAAAACCTACTACAGCAGAAAGCCTCTTAACACGTCTACTGAGAAATGCTTGGCATGTCCAACATAGAACATAGAACAACCCTCAATTCCGCATTTAGTAAAATAAAAAATAAAAAATAAAAAACAAATGTGGCCCTTTTGGGGTATGCCAAATAAATTCTGAAAGTGATTCATGTGTGGTAGCTGATATTCTTTTCTCTTGGTATTTCAGAATCCAGTGCCAAGCGCGACGTTATTTCAAGCAGGCGAACAGGTGGTCATCCGCCATGGCGGAGCCCGCAGGGTGTGAATCCGTGGTGAGCCGGCCCACCCCAAGCACAAACGGTAACGCTGACTGAAAGCAGGATCCTAATCCAGATTCCCGCGGCAGGGCTATTTGAGTTATGGATCTGAATATGAGAGCCTGGCCTGGGTATAATTTTCATTCCTGATGACTGTAACCTGATCACGGTGAGCTAATATTGATCATCATGTCTTGGGCTTATTGAGAAATGAACAGAGGGGATAAATAATGTGTATATCCCAGGGATGGCCACAAATCTATTCGAACCCCTCTAGACTCCTGGTTTCACCTCCACATATCTGATCTCAGTCAGCCATCAAACAGAGCAACACAACTATCGTATCACCACACTGTACCTCCCTAGGTTATTCTTCATTCCACTTTGCCACTGGCCACCCTCTGTGAGCCCTGCTGTTATAAGGGAAAGTGATATTTGCTGCTTTAATCAAAACAACAGTAAAAACATTAAAGAATGCCACTTGACTCTCTGCAAATAACATCATATTTCCCAGAGCCAGCAAATCACAGCAGCAGGTTGCTATAGAGACCGGAAAAAAGGAAGTCTTTGTAATTTCACGTCCCCAATGCAATAAAAAATTAGGGGTCGACCGATTACCGGCCAGGCTGATATCATTCATTTTTCTAATTATCGGCATCGTAATTTTTTCTGATATGATTGCCGATAAAATAAAAAAATAAAAAATGTGCTCCTCTGGCTCTGATGCAGTCGGTTACTACTTAGGCTGGCTCGTCCCGCAGCATTATCGGATTGGTTATACATCACGAGTAAATAGCCAATCAACACTCTACTCTGTATGTCTCTGGGAGAGATGTGGGAGATAGGGTTGCCAGACTGGGGGATTTTAAAAAATTCATTAGGAAATAATTTTTTTTTAAATGTATGGGAGTCAATGATAGATGGGGGATTTTAAAAGGAGGTATGGGGAGAAATTATGAGAAAATTGTATGCAGCTCATATAATTGGAAGTTCAAAGAACACCTGTTTGGAATATTCCACGGGTAAAGAGGTGATGCTATCATGATTTGGTATAAAAGGATATTAAAGCACTATTGACTATCTTATTTTCTGGTAGTCTTACAAGCAATACTATAATGCATTTTAATGGATCTTTATGGGAATTTTGGGGGTGGGACTAGATTAAGCTGAAACCCATTGTTGGCTAAATGGCTGTGAGTCATCAAGGGTCTGAGATATCATACGAGCCTCTGCTGCCAGATATGCAGTAGATATGGACGGATCACTTGAAGGGTTGTTTCTCCTGACTCATTTTCAGACTGAACTCTATGGAAAAAGGAGTCAGGAGAAACAACCCTTATTTCTGCTTTTATGTGCATTTTTCATCCTGCCCCAACTTTTTTGGAATTGGGGTTTGTCTACGCTAAGCAGAAAAACAAGGAAATTAGACCTTTTCAACTGAAGGTGAAACATCTGCACTGGTGGAGACCATGTTCAGTACTTTGCCCACTGGAGATAATGGTGGAGAACAGAGACATCTGACCTCTAACCCAACATGACTTTCAAAGTGCATTAAGCAAAGACAACAAAAAGTAAACCCTATCATGCAGGGGAATAAATCATATAAACCCTGTCCACGGGGATAAAAACAAACATTAATGATCACGTCCATAAATATAATTTTAGTTTCTTGCATTTATGCATTCATTGCATGGTATCAAATATATTTTTTACTCCTTGTGGAACATAAGAAATATTACTACAGTCAAGCCGGAAAGTCTGCATACCCCTTTCACCGTCTCCACGTTTTATTACATTACAGACATATTCTACAATAGATTGAGTTCATTTTTTGTCTCAAAATTCTACACAAAATGACAAAGTGAAAACAGGTTTTTAGACATTTGTGCTAATTTATTAAAAATCAAAATGTTCATGTACACAAGTAAAATGTACACAAGTGTGCACACCCTTTGATATGACACCCAAAAGTGAGCTGAGGTGCATTTTGTTTCCTCTGATACTGCTTGAGATGTTTCTACAACTTAATTGGAGTCCACCTGTGATAAATTCCATTGATTGGACATGATTGGGGATTGCCAACACCTGCCTATATAAGGTCCCACAGTTGACAGTGCATATCAGAGCAAACTCCAAGCCATGGGGTCAAAGGAATTATCTGCAGACCTCAGAAACAGGATTGTGTCAAGGCATAGATCTGGAGAAGGGTACGGAAAAATCTCTGCAGCTTAACAGGTCCCAAAGAGCACAGTGGCCACCATCATTCGTAAATGGAAGAAGTTTGGAACCACCAAGAATCTTCCTAGACCTGGCCGCCCGGCCAAACTGAGCAATCGCAGAAGACGGGCAGCACTCCACTAATCAGGCCTTTATGGTAGAGTGGTCAGACGGAAGCCCCTCCTTAGTAAAAGGCACATCACAGCCCGCTTGGAGTTTGCTAAAAGGCACCTAGAGGACTCTCAAACCATGAGAATCAAGATTCTCTGGTCTGATGAAACCAAAATTGAACTTTTTGGCCTGAATACCAAGCGTCACGTCTGGAGGAAACCAGGTACCGCTCATCACCTGGCTAATACCATTCCTACAGTGAAGCATGGCGGTGGCAGCATCATGATGTGGGGATGTTTTTCAGCAGCGGGAACCGGGCTACTAGTCCTGATAGAGGGAAAGATGAATGCAGCTAAGTACACCGAGATCCTTGAAGAAAACCTGCTCCAGAGCTCTCTGGACCTCAGACTGGGGCGAAGGTTTACCTTCCAACATGACAACAATCCAAAGCACACAGCCAAGAGAAGGAGTGGCTTCGGAGAAAGTCTGTGCAAGTGGCCCAGCCAAAGCCCACACCTGAATCCAATTGAACATCTGTGGAAAGAGCTGAAAATGGTTGTGTACCGACGCTCCCCATCCAACCTGACGGAGCTTGCAAGGATATGCCAAGAGGAATGGGCAAAAATGTCCAGAAGCAAGTGTGCCAAGCTCGTAGCTTCTTTCCCAAGATGCCTTGAAGCTGTAATCACTGCCAAAGGTGCAGCAACCAAGTATTAGGCTAAGGGTGTGTACAGATATGTAACCCTAAATAACCTATTTTTGTCAGTAAAATAAAATTGCATATTTTCTAAAAACTTGTTTTCACTTCGTCATTATTGGCTATTGTGTGCAGATGTTTGAGGCAAAAAATTAACTCAATCTATTGTAGTATAAGTCTGAAATGTAATAAAACGTGGAGAAGGTGAAAGGGGTGTGCGGACTTTCCGGCTTGACTGTATATCAACTATTTAACGTGTAGGAAGCACATAATAATATGTATAAATACAATGTTTGCCTGTCCCTTTCAGAGTTTAACAGTAAAATAATAAATCATCATATTTACCACTTTTTCGCATAATCCTATTTGTTCAGTTCCCTGCATAAAATAAATGACAACATTTCTTCCCAAAAATATATTCACAGGAGAAAAAACTAAGAAAATAAATAAATAGTAAAGACACAAATAATCCCATCAAAGCAAATAATGGTCAGATTTACAATGATGGTCTTATGGGTCAACAGTGCCGAAGAGTTCTAAAAACAGTGAAGCTGCTCAACAGTTGAGTCAGTGTTGCGTTCTGAAGAGACCATCGGAAACCTTCTTGAACGCATCTTGTGAACATGAAAGAATAATATCAGAAAAAACACAAGGGGCTTTCAATTCCACAGGAGAGAAATCTATGATAATGAGCGCAGAATTTTGACAGATAGCAATGATCTGCGCCAGGAGGCATCGTGACACGGAATAGACTGCACCCATCCTGTTTAGCTTGAGCAACTGCCGGTAAGCTGGAGGATTCTGACAGTTAAAGTGCACGTTTAATTTTAAATAACGTGCTGCTTCATAAAAAGAGAAGAGAAAAGTTAAAAAAGAGGTGATGCCCGATGGGAGTACAATGAGATTGATTGTTTAGTAGCCGAGGGTAATGGTGACAACGCACAGCCTTAGAACTTGACATACTACTGCGACGTCTGTGCTAAGGTGATGTAGCTCAGGCAGGCCTGGATTAAACACGTAATTCAAAACCTAACTCCTTAGATGCAAGTAAACACACTCCTGCAGATCCCTGAGAATACTTAATGAAACACGAGGCTAACCAAAATGTACTAAACCACTTGAAATAATTTTGTACAGAACATTGCTAAAAATAGATGCTTCTTTTAAATATTGCCAACAAGCTGCAGGAATTTTACTGCTGTCTACAGGGTTATAGCATAGCAAGTGGATAATTATCTGACTCAGGTCTGGGCTCAAGAAGAATGTGCAAATGTACGTGCCGTTAAAAGTCCGCACCCTAAATGTAAGACGTCCGATCACATACATTGCCGAGATTATACAAGCATAATGGTGAAGCATTAAAGCAGGGCGTTTTTCACTGCATTGATGCAAGGGGAAAAAGCAAAGTGTGCCATATCTGCCTTCTCCTTCAGGAGGCTGTCACATCGCTCCCCCCTAATGGCAGGTTGTCATCATGGGTAATAACTGCTTGCTGGACCCGGTCCAGTTCAGCGGTACTCTCTCCTTGTCATTGGAATTTAAATCAGTGGTGTCCTGTCCGGCCCACTTTACACTTCAATCTGCCAACATGGCACAGCCATAACTCATAATCATCCTGATTGGGCATTTCAAAGGCAGTCAGATTTTAAATTAAACTTTCACTGGACCTGGAAAACAGCAGAGACAGCGAGCAGGCATAATACCTGTTGCAAAATGCAGATAGTTGGCTCAGGTTGCAGAAAGCACATTTCACATTACGCTAATCCACAAGGGATAAAGTAAAAGATTAGATTCAATCACAATTAAATTCAAGTGAAATCGGTGACGGGACATTGAAAGTGGAGCAGCGGTCTGTGATGGCCAAAGATGGCTTCTGACATCCTGATCAACTTAAACTGCATCAATTAATAAACTGTTAATAAACACATTTCCAAATGCATTAAAATTCCTTTTTTTATCATACGCAAGACATTACCACTGTTTTATTTTCATTATGCCGTACCGTCTGAACCAGCTGTCTTTTAGAAAGTGTGGATCATTTCTCTATAACAGTCACTTTGTGCAGAGAATGTTATAGCGAAATAATTTATTTTCAGTAGTAACATGGGATTTCCACAACTTCACAAAGAATGAAAAACGAGAAAATCTCCTGCATATCATTGGTCTACTTCGGAAAGAGAAAAATATCTGTACACAATGCGTTATCTGAGCTTTTCCACTTATTTGAGTTCAGACACAATGCACCATCAGATGTGGACATATTTTTAAAGACCTTCTGGGTATGGTATGGTAGGATAAGAGCTTAGGAGTGCACTTACTCATAAAAAGTTGTCCACCCGTTTTCATCAGTCATGGATGCGAGCAGCCCTGAACTCCCATGGTAGGTCATCAAGGTAAGCTCTTGGTCTTGAGTGGCCACGCTTTTGAGGGCGTTGTTGGTTCCGATAGTCACCCAGAAGGTCTGTCCGTCAGGCACCATGATCCACTGGGCCATTCCAGTGGCATCCCGGCGGATGCTCAATGTGTTCCTGTTCTTATTAGTGAGGGTGCTGACATCTCCCTGTCCCGTGTAGGTAATGTTGTACAGGTAGTCCCCTGTGGTCAGGCTCTGTGTGTAGATGTGACTGCCGTTGGCGTCAAACAGGTAGAGCTCATCATCGATGGGGGAGGAGACCTCGTAGAGGTTGAGCGGGCTAAGGTAGGGTCGGTTCCGCCGCACGTAGCGGATTCGGATGTTCCCCAGGTCGGCGATGAAGAGTTCGCCATCAGGGGAGACGGCCAGGGACGATGGCGCATTGAGCTTGGCATCCTTGGCGTAGCCCTCGTCCCCGGAGTAGCAGTCACAGTTGGCGTCATTCTTGCAGTCACAGCCACTGGCAGCCCCCGCCACCAGAGAGATTTCTCCGCTGGTGGCCACCTGCCGCACACGGTTAACCTTCTTCTCGTCCGACTCGGCGATGTACAGGACACCATTGTGGGAGACCGCCAGCGCCGTGGCCGACTCCAGGGTAGCGTGGACGGCCACCTTGCCCAGCAGGAAGTGGTCGATGCCAGGCACCTGGCAGTGCATGGGTCGCCCTGCCACGATGCGCACCTGGTGGTTTTCAGAGATCTGGAGGACCACGTTGTTGTCCAGGACATAAAGGGAGTTGTCCATGGGGCTGACAGCAAGGTCTGTTGGCCACTCCAGACGAATCTGGGCAAAAAGAGAACACAGGGCTAAACAGTCACCAAACGGCTTCTCCAATCATACCTGGGTTAAATAATTATGTGAAGGAATACTATTCAACTAGCAGCCCAGGGGCCAAATGTGGCCCAGACATAGACATAATATTTTATTATGTACAAAATATATGTATTATTCATATGCATCAAACATTGTGATGCTCAGGTCTACATCTGTGCAGTGTCACCAGTCAGAATACCTCCCCCCAAAGGAATCCCTCCCCACCTCCTAGTGACAATAATACTGTAAGTTATAACTGTACATACTAAGAGGCATTGCTTTTCAACAGTTTGAAAATAAACTAGCCCTCAAGCATAGTTGAAGAGCCCTGTTTTGAACCATAAGAAAAACAATACAATTCCTGAAGATTACTAATCATTTTAAAGGCATCATCTATTTCCCCAAATATTCAAAACAAAATTCTTTTTTCGTATGATTGCACATTTTTGGTTCGTAACCTGCCTGGTTGAAAATTCTCAGACAACTTGCTGGATTGTTTGTAAATGTTATCAGTTGCTACAGAGTATTTAAAATGTGTATTAGATCCAGTTACAGTTAAAATGCTTTCACTATTTAAAAAAAACTTTAATCAACGAAAAGATTGCACAGGCTTGTGACAAATAAGAATTCTGAGCATGGGCTATCAGGCAATTTAATTTCTGTTCCACCTTTAAGAATGAATGAGGCTGTTATTGAAAAATGTATGAATATTACGATAAATATTCAATTAAAATGAATAACAGAAGACTGTCCACCTGTAAACACAGATACACAAAAGTAACAAGGAGTCCTGAGATCTCCGCCCTATGTGCACACAAGCCAGGGCTAGGAATAGAGAGATAAGCAAGGTGATCCAAGTGGAATGATGAGATGAACTTGGACCGGTAGAACACCTGAGGCAGTCTGCTCAGCCCCTGACTTGTGGGTCTGTCAGTCTGTGTAGCGAATGTCTTCCCTCGCTGAGGGTTATTCATTTCTTAATGAACAGAGACTGCTGGAAGCCATGTCCTTGAGGGGAATGTGCTACACCTTCATTATGTAGTTTTGCCTGCTTCCGGATTCCAAATTACCATTTATTACTCTGCAAATAGTGGACCTGGCTTTTTACAAAATAGTGATAATCATCTTGGAAAAGAGCAGAAGACCCCCGCTCTGCTCACCAACAAACCCCACAGAGCTTTCTCCCTTCATGTGGAAATGGACAAAATGGCTCACTTTAATCATTTTCTCAGAACTGAAACACAAGAGGTAAATATTGTGATATTTAAACAAAAACAGCTTTTTATCCTGCCTGCTTGTTTAAGTTCTAAGCAAAAAATTTTTTTAGAACAAAATTATCATGTTTGCGCAGAAATTATTCAAAAGAGGTTTGACCCTAAAGGACTGCAAAGACCTTTAAACTTCAAAGGCTTCCAACAAGAAGTCACACACCTACCCTAAAGAAGCAAATATATTTCTTTACAAATGGGAAATTAGGAAATTCTATCTGGTACCTCCCAATTATTCCAGTCAAGCAAGCCAAGGAGGCATTCATGAGTTGTACATAAAATGTATCTGAAAAGTATACCCACAGTATCACTTTACAAGCGTAATAGGCCTCAAATTGATTTTTTTGAACACAATAATTAACAGTAAATGAATGCAATGTACTTGAAAGAACAGGGAAGTAAATCACAAATCCATATTCCATTTCATATTCACAGATGTAATTTAAGCTCAGACTATTTCTGTCGATGATGAAGTGACTTATCAGCGCACAAACATGCACACTGTTGTCATTCAGGTGCAGAACAGTTTCAGTTGCCTCTCCAAATATGACTTTATTGATCAAAATTCCACCAAGCAGAGCTGAAGAACAACTTCACATTTTAAATAAATTAAACAACTTGCACTGTTCAGTTTGGGAGATCAAAGACAAGCACATGCTCTCCCCTGAAACGTGATGTAAAGCAGCTGCTTATTTCCACACCACAATGGCACTTGATTGACTACCAGGGGTTGCTGGTGAGAGAATAGATATGGTACTCCTGGCTGATTGAATCCCACCATCTCTGGGTGATGCTATGGCTAATTATACAGCACCCTGCTGGACTGCCAGCCATAGTCGGCACTAGCACAGTCTAAATTGGATACCTGGATATGTGCTCATCCGCACATTGCATCAGTGCACTAACAGGATGAGTCACCCAGCCGCCCCTTAAGTTTTTTCAAGTTTAAATGCTGGGAATAATCCGTTCTACACAGTACAGGAGCAGAGTTCAGCCGGACGGGAAATAACCAACACAGACTGAGGTAGGTTGTGCTTGCAAATGGGTATTTAGGAGAATGACAAATCATCCGAAACTATTTATTTCCTTAATGTTTCTCAGTTACCAGATCAATCATGAATATTACTGAAACACAGCGGTGTGGCAGAAATCTCTTCTTGAGTTAGTCCTACGCTGACTTTATTCAACAAGAAAGCATTAGTGCTCAGTGTGAGAATCATTCAAAATAGCTACACTGATTGAAAACGGCAAATGCATCATGGAGAGTTGAGTGTCGGGTGCAGTGCTGGTTATCAGAAAATCAATTTCTCTAATTTAGTGAACCAAGTCTCGAAGATGCCTTCTGAGCACAGGTCGAGCCTCCAACCGAAAAAAAACCTGTGTACACTTCAAATATAAAGCTTTTAATCAATGCCTCAAAACATGACAGACAGATATATCCTTTGGCAGTGGTCAAAGAAGAGGGTGCCGGGGGGGGGGGGCTAAGAGGCCACTTACTTTCCTAAAGGCGGTGGGAGGGAGGTTAATTTCTTAAAACATGTTTTTTTGTCAACATTTGCAG
Organism: Ilyophis sp. 1 JC-2022; assembly: GCA_022702515.1. NCBI lineage: Eukaryota > Metazoa > Chordata > Actinopteri > Anguilliformes > Synaphobranchidae > Ilyophis > Ilyophis sp. 1 JC-2022. Next base: position 59,960,721 of record CM040401.1, on the reverse strand, counting down.
CTAAATACTTGAAGACCTGGCTTGTGGGTTGTCTTCGGGGGAACAGTGTGGGAAGGTTTTATCGCTGGTTTGAGTGATGGGGCTGATATTTGCCTTGCTGGCTGCCAGATCCTGCCCTGTGCCCTTCGCCACCAGCACAGCTGTCACTAGCGCCTGGCACACCGACCTCTGGCTCAACAACCCTGAAAACACTCACTGGAGATGAGAGAATGGACTGTATTAACATTCACAAACATACACTCACACACACACACACACACACACACACACACACACACACACACACACACACACACACACACACACACACACACAAACACACACACACACACACACACACACACACACACACACAGAAACAAAAGCACATAACCATGCACACACATGCAGATTGACACATGTGCACATACACAGACATAAAATATGCATGGGTGTGCCCATGCACGTACGCACACACACACTCTCTCACACACATACACACAAAAAGGTTTTATGGGTAAACTGGCATTTCCTTTGGATTCCACAGTGCTCTTATTAATTCTAGGACAAGCACTACAAATAATCCCCCATTCTGCAAAGCCCCCACTCAATTTCAGACTGCAGCTCACTCAATTTCAGACTGCAGCTCACTCAATATCAGACTGCAGCTCACTCAATATCAGACTGCAGCTCACTCAATTTTAGACTGCAGCTCACTCAATATCAGACTGCAGCTCACTCAATATCAGACTGCAGCTCACTCAATATCAGACTGCAGCTCACTCAATTTTAGACTGCAGCTCACTCAATATCAGACTGCAGCTCACTCAATATCAGACTGCAGGTCATCAACAATATGGTTCAGTGGAAGCCTTCAGGAGCTCATATGTCTTTACAGCAAAAATAAATAAATAAATAAATAAGAAGAAAAAAAAGCTTTTAAAATGCCTTTAAAATTACTTTTTAAAATTTTATTTTATCTTTTCTGCTTGGGGTTCAGGCTCAACGGGGGGTGAGGAGGACCTTAATGCTCTGTAACAGGAAATACATTTTCAGTACATATTTCTGTATACAAATACACCAGGAGCACTCCTCTACAGCTTTCAAACATCAAAAAACATCTCCAAAGGAATCCCTCCCAAAAGCACAGAAAGAGAATCAAATCCCATGGCTCATGCTTATCTGCACTTACATTCTTCCTCCAAACAGCATGTGCTTATTAAAGCAGTAATTTGTCATTTTTTCATATTAAAACATGCCATATTTCATACCTTTTCACCTGGCATTTTTGTAGTAATATCCATTCAATGTATTTGCGTATTTTCCATTGGTGACGTTGGGTGAAATATTTCCGGCAAAATGATGACGCACGCACAGGAACTTGCATGTCAAATGTGGAAGAATTAGGTTTGATATGTTGCTCAATATTACCATGTCGGTAATATTGAAAGTCTTCTTTCTCCAAAATAGGCACTACCGCAGGATTATCTTCTAAGAAAATTAAACACTCAATGCGCTCCTAGGGCTACACCCCCAAGAAAACCTTGCTGCTTCGCTTGGGGTTATAGCTCCATTTTGAATGGAACTCTGGGATTTGGAGTATGAAAACAAACTGACCACCAGTATAAATAAACCTAAAACAGGCAATTGGACAGAAAAAACCATCACACATTAACTGCATGTCAGCAATAAATCACATGGACACCCTATTACCAAAACAGACACCTGTTATGGCATTCTTTCAGAAAGCAGCCGACATACGACTGTATGATTTATTACAGCTAACTTCATAAGACAGAAGTAAGAAAATATAATGTACCAGCACAATCTCTTTTTTTTCTCTATGATTAGTTGCCAGACCTTGAATGTCTTCATTCCATCGGTCAAGATATACCTCACATTCTCCATCTGAAGCATATTACCAAGGTCCCAAATCCAGAGCTCAACTGTTGGTGTTGTCTCTGATTTCCACATTTGTAGTACTAACCGTTTGGCCAAAAGCACCCCAAGAAAAATGGCTAGTTTCTCCTATTTATTCACGAAAAGATTTGGCCCTCTCACACCAAGAATGTGAGAATGTATTCTCTCACCTTTTCGAGCATTAAAGGAAAAGTGCCATTATCATCGAGAGGTCGCAACAAGTACAATTCACAGGGGTGCCTATAATAGTGAAACCAATTTTTTTGGGGAAATAAATCATTTAAAATTGTGAAAAATGTGAACTCTGAAAAACATTTGAGTTGATTCCATTGAGTGATTCAGTAAAATATTTTCCGCGTGTGAGAAAATGACAATATATCTCAGTAATGGGGTTATCCGTTTTCTACAGCCTACGTTATGCACCTTTATCAAGGGTGTCAATAATTATAATACAATAGCACAGGCATATGCTAAATGTGGAGCAGATCTATGGGAATAGTTGTATATGGAGCCCTGAGGTATGATGTATGTGGATTGGTGTTTTGGTGAGTTGGGATGCTGAAAATGGGGTATGATTAAACCCTTGACTAATGTAAGAGTTGTGGTGTGTTTTCATAGCCTTGGATAGTCTGGCCTAGGTCTCCCCTACCAGAGAGCGGCAGTAGCAGACATCCCAAAATGAACCAAGAAGAGAGGTGGAGGGGCAGACTGACATCTGGAGGTTATTCCCTGTTCTGTCTTTTGCTTTATCTCGCCACAGAAATACAACTCCACTCTCCGGCAGCTGGGACCCCTTCTGGACCTATTTGCCACGAGCCACAAATAACCTTGTCCAGCCCAGATGCTACGAGAGTGGATTGGGAGGGAGGGAGGGAGAGGGAGAATGCCCGTGAGAGCAAACATGGCCGCAGTCTCCACCTATGCCAATGCTGCGGGCTTTCACAACGTCACACTCTCTGCCCTGTTTCTGTGCTATTTCAATTACGCACACCTTGCTTACTTTACATGCAAGTGCACTACAAACCCAAAATTACAATTACATTACAATTGGTATATATTCTCTCTCTGTTCGATAGGGTAGGCGGTAGCTTATGACAATACAATTATAACTATACTACTGATAGCGAAATGGTGTATACTGTACTCTTTTTCTTCATTCGGACAGGGGAAAGCAGGTAATATTACAGACAGATATGAGATCACAGTAGTGAAAATGTGCCTCAGCCAGGAATCAAACCCCTGGCAACATGGGGGGATATGTGGGTTGAGAGTTGGCTGCACTATGGATTGTAAGTATGCACTTTTTTGTGTCTCCCCATGTATGCACTTTTTAAGAGGCCGTGGACGACATGAGTCTGTGGACGAGTCTGAGGGGCCTAACATCACAGATTTCAAAACAAAAAACAAGCTTAAATCAAGTGCATCATGGAGTATCTCAAACTGAACTGGAGAGACTGCATTGGGGTAAAGCACATTGTGTTCTAATCCGTGGGAGAAGGTTAAGTTAGCCTATATAACACAACAACAGCAATGCTACATGGGCTTTTGTTAAAATGTGTTCAAATCGGCCAGCTAGAACCACTGGCCGATTTGAACAAATTGTTACACCAAATAAATACAATACATACATACACAAATGATAGTGCTGCATACATGCTGAATACAATGAAAAGTAAACTTAATTTTCATAGTAATGTCAATGAGCACAAAACACCTCCCCTAAATTATTTTAATTAGTTGCACATTATTAAAATTTTTTACATTCCTTATTCCTTTTAGCAAATGTTTTGTTTTTAAAGACAACTACTGTGGGACTGTGGGATATGATATGGAATGCTGGAGAAACAAATTATGAGCTTTGTATTGTGTTTGCTCTTAAAATGCTGGTAAAGCTGGATAACACGTTACTAACCAGAACCTATAATAATATTAAAGGAGAATTTTGTCCTAAATATTGATGAAATTTTTTTTTTTTTTAAAATGTCGCTTTTGAGTTTTACTGGTGCTTAGAGATCTTGACTTGAAGGTTGTAGGTTCCTGTCTGAAGTAAAGCTGGAAAATTTCCCAGCGGGCACATTTGCTGAACAAGTACTATATGTCAGTAATGGGGAAGGAGCTGGAGGGGTACCTGGGAGATGTCCATCGCCGAGTCACAGCTGAGAGGTCGAGCCGAGGTCAGGTCGTTGGAACCCAGGAGCGTGGAGATGATCCCGTTCCGGTCGATCCTGCGGATCATTGTGCCATCCACAAAGTAGACCAGGCCAAATTTATCCACTGCGATACCTGTTAGAGGAGGCAACCAGAGAGAATTATTTCAATGCCGATTAGTGTTTAATTAGTGTTACAAAGCTCTTGTGGAGATCTGCAGTGTTTTTGGACTTAACACCTGGGCCCAGTAGTTCAAAACCTTTAATCCCTATCCGATTGGATCAGTAGTTCAAAACCTTTAATCCCTATCCGATTGGATCAGTAGTTCAAAAAGGTTTAATCTGGATCAAATCTTCAAAACGGGTAGTTCAGAACAAAAACATAGGATTGGGATCAGTTTGAATAAAAAAAACAGGATTACCTTGATCCAAGATGGATTTAAAGTGGATTACCAGAGCAAAATGTACTATACAATTAATTTAAAAATATGTTTCAATATAAATTATATGGTAAAGTTTGTAAATTGAAATAATACATACTTTGTAGCCTTTATGGTTGATAAATTTTCATTAATTTCGTTGTCACATTTGCAGTGCAGCCTCTTGCCTACCTCTCAGAACAGTGTATTCAACCAAATAATGAGTTTGTGATCATAAAATGATATATATACATTCTTCATCATTATATCCTTAATAATGGCTCTAAATTGCTATACTGTCTTTCTTCCTTGTGTTGTTCTTCATATCCAATAGGTGGAGATAGGTAAGATTAAAGCACTGATATTCAGAATCTGGTCTGTTGTTCTTCATATCCAATAGGTGGAGATAGGTAAGATTAAAGCACTGATATTCAGAATCTGGTCTGTTGTTCTTCATATCCAATAGGTGGAGATAGGCAGGATTAAAGCACTGATATTCAGAATCTGGTCTGTTGTTCTTCATATCCAATAGGTGGAGATAGGTAAGATTAAAGCACTGATATTCAGAATCTGGTCTGTTGTTCTTCATATCCAATAGGTGGAGATAGGTAAGATTAAAGCACTGATATTCAGAATCTGGTCTGTTGTTCTTCATATCCAATAGGTGGAGATAGGTAAGATTAAAGCACTGATATTCATGATCTGGTCTGTTGTTCTTCATATCCAATAGGTGGAGATAGGTAAGATTAAAGCACTGATATTCAGGATCTGGTCTGTTGTTCTTCATATCCAATAGGTGGAGATAGGTAAGATTAAAGCACTGATATTCATGATCTGGTCTGTTGTTCTTCATATCCAATAGGTGGTGATAGGTAGGATAAAAGCACTGATATTCAGGATCTGGTCATCTTGAAAAGTCTTAATCTGGATCAGGGTGATCCTATCCTGAATTGCTTTGAAATACTGGGACAAATCCCAGTCCAAGGAGAAACCAGACAGATAAATCATGGAAATCAGACACAAATAGCAAGTTTATCGTTTGTCAGTTAGGCTGTGAAACAGTATTCTGTATTGTAATGTCAGTCCAGTTAATTAAATTACACAGTGCCTATAAACACATTACCGATATAACACATAGTACATAGTACATCACCAATAGTACACAGTACATGTTACAATTCCAAATACATTCACCAAAAAATAAATCAATACATATAAATAATAATAATAAAAACAGAGCAATTGGAAAGGAAATGTGTATCCCCGCCCCTTTTATTTGACCACATTTTCCCCATATAAAGGCAACGGGAATGTACTGAAATATAATTTTAAAGATTTTACCAATCTGAGCCATAGAATCGGGTTCATAAACAGGCCTGAGGGATCTTCATGTGTGTGAAAAAGGAGTTATATTGATGCAGGATTAAAGAGCTCTCTTTTTCCTTCTCTACCCATCAGATTACACTCTCTGAACAATAGATTTGGCAGACAGGAAAGTTGGCGCTTATTGGAAATCTAACTTAATTCTACCCCATTCTCACAGATAAGGATGAAAGAAGAAGTCATTGTGTTACGGGTGCCAGTCACCGAACGTAGTTTTCATCCAAAAATGTATAAGGCTGCAGACCGACCCGAGGGTTACCGTTTTAAAAATGTTTCTTGCACTTTTCATTCAATTTGGAATGCCAATTGCATTCACCAGCCACACTCACTGCCAGAAAGCCTGCTATCAATTTGAGTGCAGACAAATATGTGCTCTCCTCCAAAACATGTCAGGCCACTGCTTCTTTTTATTTTTAAGTTCAGCTTTCACAGACATGAGTCTGAGAAAGACACTTCATGTGTGGCTTGAGCAAGCAGACTGCATGACTGACCAGCAGGGGGCGACAGTGAGCAATACAACACAGCCATCCCTCCCTGGGCAACACCACGCCCAATCACGCTCCACACTGCAGGGCTGCAGTCACAGTTAGCACTAGCCCGATTCGATTCCAGACTGTGGGACCTATCCACACACTGAACAGTACCTTAATGGAATGAGTCACCCAGCAACCCCCACAGACAGAGGGACATGGCTTGTATTTTTCCAGGTTTCCAGAGCGAAGCAGGGCCATGCTAAAGACCGGCCCCGTTTCATCATCAAAAGAGCCAGATTGCGCCTTTATTCCTTATTATTTCCATACTTATTAATTCAACGCAGGTCAGCGGCCAGAACAGAAATCTTCCCATGACGGTTCTCAAATAGCTTTCCAAACCCCTCCACCATGTCCCCCAGTCCCCCATCATGCCGCTGGCAGTAAACTGAGACACAAAATGAGATTCCGTCTCAGTGGAACCGTGCTGCTCTAAATATCTTCAAACAGACTATTATTGACAGAGAAAATACTCGCACTGCACTTTTGTGTTTCCAAGGCTGAATATTTCAGATACACTGTTGCTTGCATCTGTCATATTGATCACCTTAACCTTTTCTCCAGAACCCCAGAAAAAAATCTTCAATTGTTTGTCTGGGGAAATGGAAAAACAAACCATTTCTTGGTGCTATGCTCATTTTATTTAGTTCCCTCTGTAAACTTGCAAGTAAAGGTAGGTATAAGGCTTTTATACCTGTGTATTACCATGCATAATGGGAAGCAGTGTATAATCCACTCTGTAACTGTGAAGTTCATACTAAATTGAAACATCACTGAAATTATGAAATCATAGGAGCTATAAAATAAACCAGGTACTGTCCATCAAACATTTTACTCATTAAAACTTTCATCCACAACAAAGCAGCTCTCAAATCTGTAGTCACCCACACTCGAACGCAGAGCAAGCAGCTGCCTGAATGCAGCAACAGTTAATTTCATTTGCAACTAGATGCAGAAAAAATCACTAAAAACATGATCCACCAAGGCAGATGCAATTCATGCCTGTTCTTGCTCTCATTTGAGGTAACTTGGAGTTTCTTCTGTTACTTCTGTTCCTTTCAGTTCTGATCCTGGAGAACCACAAGATCTACTGGTTTTTGTTTTCACTAATTTTACCCAATTTACATAAGAAACCAGGTAAGATAATCAGCTGCTTATTTGATCCACAATGCTGAGTAATAACACAAACCAGCACACCCTTTGAGTCTCCAGTACCAGGATTGTGTTCACTAGTATACTATCATTTACTATATATCACATTATATATCACATTTCAAGGTAAATGATGAATCAAGTGCCGAGTAACAATGGAAACCAGCAGAGCATGGAGTTCACAAGGACCTTCGTGTTTTATAATGGCAGACACTGAGTGCAAAGCCTACCTCGGGGGTTGGTGAGTGTGGCCTCCACAGCCTTCCCTCCGTCCCCACACCGAGTCTCATCGAAGGGGAGGCACTGGTCTCCGTTCCCGGCAACCAGCTCCAAATTCTTGGCCACATCCTTCACCACGTTTAGAGACTTCACCTTGAACACCTTCCTGCTGTTGGTGTCAGACAGGTAGACCATCCCCGTCACCGGACTGGCCGCCAGGTAGTATTTGTGTGCTGGACTGTTGCTGAGGGGAGGACAGGAACAGGAGACAGCCATAAGACCCGGTGCATGCAAAGAACGCAAATGCCAATGCAGATTCGGGACATACGCTAGCTTTGCTTACATACAATACCCACGTTTACAGGCTTCTTTCAACCCTGGTTGAGGTTATCCACTAGTTGTCAGCCTAGACTAATCTGGTTGGAGTGAGCAACCTTACATGAGAAATGATTACTTCTTCATTATAAGTTGTTCGTTGAACAGTGGTTGAAGTAGTAGTTATATTGCACGCCTCTAACGGAAACGAGTGGAATAGCACCTCACGCTTGCGCTGTGTTACAAAATTTGGACTGCACATTTTGCTATGCAAGAACGCGAGAAACGCCCCCAGTGTTGCTCTTTGCAAGAGTATGTAACAGGCCGGAGTCACGTCAAGAGGTTGCATAACACACATGGGTGCATAACTCCATTCCTTTTACACTGGTGTGTACACTGCTGGTTTTTGTTCCTCACATTTATTCTGTTTTAATTTTCTGAAATCTGCAATGCAGATTTATTTCATAGTAAAATATTTTCACCAAAAATAGATTAGACTAGAGTCAGTCTGCATCTGTACCTCATGACTTTATATAAAAAAATATCATTTCAACTAGACAAGTGGGCTAATTTACATAATACTTACAGTGCCCTCCACAATTATTGCCAACCCTGATAAAGATGAGTAAAAAGGGTTATAAAGAATTCACCTTTTGAAAAAAATGAAAAAAATCCAACCTTTAATTGAAGTAAATTTATTCTGAAAAAAAAATCCTCATCAAGAAATAATTATTTTTAACAAAACCACATGTGCCACAATTATTGGCACCCATACAAATTCTTATGAACAATATGTAACTGAAGCATTTTTTCCATTTATATTTTACTTTTTAAAGCTGATCAGAGTGTTTAGAAACTTTCAAGCAGTAATCCATGACTTCCTGTTTCACTGGGGTATAAATATGAGGTGACACAAAGGCCATATTCCCTTATTCATACATCAACATGGAAAAGATAAGAAAACACATAAATCAAATGAGAGAAAAGTGTGTTGAGCTTCATAAGGGAATGACTATTAAAAAAAAAGCTACTCACCTGAAAATGCCCATATTTACCGTTGGGGCAATACTTAAAAAGTTCAAAGCAACTGGAACTGTTACAAACTTGCCTGTAAGAGTTTATTTTGCCCCCACGCACAATGAGGAGGATGGTAAGAGGCAAAAAAATCCCCAAGGATCACTGTTGGAGAATTACAGAGGAAAGTAGCATCTTGGGGTCATCAAGTCTCCAAAACTACCATTAGACGTCACCTCCATGCCAACAAATTATTTTAAAGGCATGCCAGAAAAAAGCCTTTCCTGTCATTTCACCACAAACGTAAGCGCCTAGACACTCAAGGTGGGTTTGGCGTAAAAAGAAAGATGGCTATACCGAAAATAACTTGATCCCCACTGTTAAGTATGGTGGAGGTTCCGTGATGTTGTGGGGCTGTTTTTCCTCCAAAGGCCCTGAAAACCTTGTTAGGGTACATGGCATCATGAACTCCATGAAATACCAAGAAATTTTAAATCTGAATCTGGCTGCCTCTGCCAGGAAACTAGAACTGGGTCGTCATTGGATCTTCCAGCAGGACAATGATCCAAAACATAAGTCCAAATCAACACAAAAATGGTTAACTGAACAGAAAATCAAGCTTCTGCCATGGCCATCTCAGTCCCCTGACATAAACCCCATTGAAAACTTGTGGGCTGAGCTGAAGAGGAGAGTGCATAAGAGAGGACCTAGAACTGGATAAATTCTGTAATGAGGAATGGTCTCTGATTCCTTGCTCTGTATTATCCAACCTTATTAGATATTACAGTAAGACTCAGTGGTGTTTTATTGGCAAAGGGAGGTACAAAGTATTAAATGCAGGGGTGCCAATCATTTTGGCACACATGGTTTTGTTTAAAATAATTATTTATTGATGACTGAAATTTATTCTCAGAATAAATTAACTTCAATTAAAGGTTGGATTTTTCTAATTTTTTCAGGGTGAGATTAAGCTAATTCACCAAACGGTGAATTTTTTATAACCCTTTTTACTCATCTTTACTAGGGGTACCAATAATTGTGGCGGGCACTGTACATTTTAAACATAATTAAGTGCAGAAGTTGGCATAAAATCCTGAGAGAGATCAGCCCTCCATACCCACCCTCTGAAACAGTGACCAGGTCACCTCTCAGAAGACACTGCTTTTCACTGTGAAATACCATTTAGCCTATTTTATCTGAAAAGTACAGCTCACTCAAGAATATCTAGTAATTACATCAACCGTGGAAAGGCCTTTTTAACGTGATGTGAAGTTCATCTCAGAGAAAGAAAAGGTACATGTAAAAGTAGTCATATCTGCCCTAAACAGAGAGAGTAAGAGAATTAGGCACGCTATTAAAGACAGAGGAATCCTCAAGACAATCTTTCATTTCTGCTAACAGGGGTGTGGGGTGCAATGACATGAGGCAAAATGCATTCAGGTCTCCTAAAAGGTCTCCTAAAAGAAGGACGTACAGCAAATGGACTATCAACTGATTTTGCTCAGAACACCTGCGATGATACAGAGGTTGGTAGGAGTGCACCTGCATTCATTCACATACAAAGACGTCCACAGCCACAGATTCAACCGTGGCAGATTGTTTCAGAATTCTAGAGGAATTAAGGCACAAGATTTGTAATATCCGACACGGAATAGAAAATCAATACTTGGCATGTCAGTCGGAAAGCGAAACGGTCTTTGCACGAATATAAACGGTGGTGCACCCAGGCATTTAGAGGTTTGGCGGCTGCATTCAGGCTATGGAAGTGGGACGGTAGAAGAGGTGAAGGGGGAGGGCAAACTTTGGTGGCTTTGTTAATGGCGGCGATCGTTCCACGTCGTAAGCGCCATCAGTCAACCGCACGGTCTTCAGGCAACCTTCAAGGACGAGCGAGCCGAGGAGACGGAGACAAAAACACCGTTGATATTTAGTCTCTGATGTCTTTCAAAACAAAGGCAAAAGTTCTGAAGGAGTGTGGGCGGTACAGCGCAGTGGCACTTTCAAGATGGCTTCAGTCAGGGGGGGGGCGTGCGATAAGCTCCGTCCGTTTCTGCCAAATGTTATTATCGCTGTCGAACAGCTTTCCGGAAAAAAAAAGAAAACTAAACAAAACAAGCACATTTCAAACAGGGCTGGTATATATGCTGCAGGACTTGAATCTTAGTTGTGGAGGATCTTATACTGAGTCCTACCAGCCCCTCAGTGTCAGAAACCTGAAGGACAGGGGGTCAGCCCATACCAGTCCAGTTTTATCATGATACATTTAATTATTTTGACTGACAGAGGGCCTTGTCACAAAAAGATCCCTCAGGCATGTATACATAAGATACAGGGGCAGCACCTGAGTGAAGTGGTCAGCATGCTGGACTCTCGACCAAAGGGGTTGTGGGTGCGAATGGAAAATTTAGACTTTTCAAGTTACTTTTTGTCAATTATTACGAGGATAATAATTTAAAGAGCATAAAGATATCCGGCTCTTTTTAAAGGGTAACAAAGCACTACAACCACTTATTTTAGATGAGAACTGATACATTTGGTTTTTTATAAGTGTTACTGATTGATTCTGGTCCAAATCTTGAAATTTTACTGCAGTCAGCGCAAAACAGCGTAAACCTAAAGGATCGTCTGGCTCAAAAGTGTCTCTAGTGGTAAAACGTTAGGTACTGCACGTTCAGTCTGTCATTGGCCAGAAAACTTCATCCAGCTGACATATGATTTCCGGTGACAAAATTTAAATCTGTACTGCTACGCCCTGACGTTTTTGAGCGAGGGCGGGCCATATGCTCCCCCACTCCACCATAGCTTTCTGCTGACTGAAAAAAACACCATCTTCCCTTCTTCAAGTTCAAAGGCAGATAGCACTATGGGTGAGCTAGTATATTTATGGGTGGGCTAGCATTTCTCTCTGTTTGAGTCTGCGTTTGTGATCTCCGTGGAACAGCTGAAAAGATTAGATTAGGCAGGTTTTATTGTTTAATTTGTTTAATTTGCTTATTGTCTGTACTTATTTACTACTTTTTGTACCTTTGCTACTGTATTGATTGTATATGTTGATTGTAAGCAGGGCACATCTGTGAAAGAGACTTGGTCTCAGTATGTTCTTCCCTGTCGAAATAAAGGTTTCAATCAATCAAAATCTACTTCTACTGCGGAACTTTATGCCAGTCTTCTAAGCGTACATATCCCCACTTGTGAAACTGTCGTATTACCTGCAACTTTGTTGATGAAAATGCTTGACATTGGGGAATATCAGGCTGGATACCTGTCTGCCAATACGGTGGTGAGTCGCGGCTGCTGCATCGCTTTGACTGACGCAACATCAATTTACAGCAAACAATCACGCTGACCTTACCGGTAAATTAAGGCTGCAAATCTATTGCCGCATCATTTATCTCTTGTTATGCTTTCTGCCTCTTTTTGGCTCAATACGGACTGGTCCTGACAAAGAACTTGTGAATGGACCTTACCTTACCTCCCCGACTTTACAAAAGCACTTCATGCACTTTATCACGTCATTGTTATAGAACAACTCTGTTATACTTGTGTCAATCTCCCAAACAGGTCAATATGGTGCAACTGCAAACATGTAAAGTACTTTATAACTTTTCTGTGCCTAGAAGCTCCGCCCACTCCACAGATAAAGACTCGTCGGCCCCAAACAACTTTGCTCCAAATAATTCTTTGTTGTTCTCCTATTATTTCTGTCAAATAATATCCTGCCCAACCCAGACCGTGACTCAATGCATTCACTTTGAAATGCTTTGGTGGACACCTTCCAACCTGAAAGATAGAGCAGGTCTTGGTTTATAGCGCTTAAACGTCAGAATACTTCTTCCGAATATTGATATGACAAGGATTTGGGCTGGCAGAATTGGTATTATGGTTATGGCATTTTCTGAAGCACGGCTTAAGAAATCAGTGGTTTATGTGAAATTCAAAAACAGACAGTTCCATCACTTTATCTGTAAATAAGGCCAAGCAATTTGAGATTATGGCTGTTAAATTGACCTTGCTGACTGGCATGGATCTAACAATCATTGGACGCTATAGTCCACCGTCCCACCCTAGGAAAGCCCTCTCTGCACTTTCTGACATAGATTAAAGGACTCTGAACTCATATTATTAGGTGATTTGAACTTGGACTGGCGATCATCAGCCTCAGACTTACTTAAGGATTTATGTGAATCTCTTAATTTGATGCATTGATTTCCTCCCCCACTATGCCTAATTCAAGAGCCATGGATAAATCCACACTGTCGGACATTATTTTCATGAATCATCCACATAAGTACATTGCGATTCTGTAATGACTTAAGTGATCATTGTGCAATTGCTTGTGTGAGGAATGCCTAGATTCCTATGGTTAAACCACACTTTGTCTTTAAAAGACAGCTTAAACATTTTAATGAACAGCCATATTTACATGATTTATACCACAACAACCTTGAAAATGTTTCTTTATTGCCATATGTTGACACTGCCTGGGAAAATGTTAAAACAACATTCAGTCTTTGGTTCATTAAATGTTGAGCCGCACATTTTCTCTAATCGTATTAACATGAACTCGTCCACAAATGACCCCGTAAATCTGTATATATATTTGAGCCAGTCTCAACAGTAGAGATATGCCAGCACTGCCAGGCCCTAAAAGCATCAACTACAAAAGGTCTGCTGTTCCTGACCATTTAGCCCATAAATCTGTTTAGATTTGAGCCAGTCTCAAAAGTAGAGATATGCCAGCACTGCCAGGCCCTAAAAGCATCAACTACAAAAAGTCTGCTGGTCCTGACCATTTAGCCTGTAAATCTGTATAGATTTGAGCCAGTCTCAAAAGTTCCTGACCATTTAGCCCATAAATCTGTTTAGATTTGAGCCAGTCTCAAAAGTAGAGATATGCCAGCACTGCCAGGCCCTAAAAGCATCGACTACAAAAAGTCTGCTGGTCCTGACCATTTAGCCCATAAATCTGTTTAGATTTGAGCCAGTCTCAAAAGTAGAGATATGCCAGCACTGCCAGGCCCTAAAAGCATCGACTACAAAAAGTCTGCTGGTCCTGTCAACAGTAGAGATATGCCAGCACTGCCAGGCTCTAAAAAGCATCGACTACAAAAAGTCTGCTGGTCCTGACCATTTAGATCCTTACCTTTTAGAGACAGCTGAGCCTACTGCCTCTATTTTTAATCTGAGCCTTGCCTCCAACTCTATACCCAAAGTACGAAAGTCTGCTTATGTTCTTCCGTCATTTAATGGAGGTGATCCTTTGTATGCTATTAATTATCACCTTATTTTGAAGTTATCGGTCTTGACAAAAATCTTTGAATCACTAGTGAATACACAGCTGAAGCAATTGTAAACAGAAAATAATATTCTCAATGGATCAGTCAGGCTTTAGGTCAGGGCACAGGACTATTACAGCAGCCATGCCAATGACATCATTAGCTCCCTTGCTATGAAGCTACACTGTGCAGCATTGTTTGTTGACCTTTCCATGGCGTTTGACTCTGTGGATCATGCATTACCAAAATAATCTATCAGACAGAACACACTGTGTATATGTTAAGAGCCACAACAGCTTTTAGAGCGCACACAGGTGTGTTCCCCAAGGCTCAAATTTAGGACATACATTATTTTGTATCTATGTAGTTGCTTTCTCTCTCAATTAAGCTGTTAGTGACCTCCAAGTTGCTTTTCAAACTCTTCAAACCACACTTCTTCAGTTGATTATCTTGAATGTACATCCATCCATCCATCCATTATCTAACCTGCTTATTCCTGGTCAGCCTATCCCAGCATGCATTGGGTGAGAGGCAGGAATACACCTTGGACAGCTCGCCAATCTATCGCAGGGCACACACACTATTCAATCACACACTCATACCTATAGGCAATTTAGTCTCCAATTCAATTTCCTTTAATGGTTATCATGCATCTTTGCACTTTACTTTAAATGCTGAATCACATACTCATCATTGTACTCTTTCTGAGTCATGTGATTGGACCTTATTGAAGCTGCGCAAAAAACTTCATATACTAAATCTGTCTTTTCAATTGTAAAGCTATTCTTGGTATGCCCCCTCTTTCCCTTTGTTATTTGCTTTCTATTTCTTCTAACAGCTACCACACTAGGTCCTCAAGGTTGCTACGCTATGATGTGCCTAGGGTCAACTCTGATTTAGGCTTTTTTCACTATGCACCATGCCATTTCATCTAATAGACAAGGCTGCCTTTACATACGATATACTGTATTGTGATTGTATTTAATAGACAAGGCTGCCTTTACATACGATATACTGTATTGTGATTGTATTTAATAGTCAAGGCTGCCTTTACATACGATATACTGTATTGTGATTGTATTTAATAGACAAGGCTGCCTTTACATACGATATACTGTATTGTGATTGTATTTAATAGACAAGGCTGCCTTTACATACGATATACTGTATTGTGATTGTATTTAATAGACAAGGCTGCCTTTACATACGATATACTGTATTGTGATTGTATTTAATAGACAAGGCTGCCTTTACATACGATATACTGTATTGTGATTGTATTTAATAGACAAGGCTGCCTTTACATACGATATACTGTATTGTGATTGTATTTAATAGACAAGATTGTATTTAATAGACAAGGCTGCCTTTACATACGATATACTGTATTGTGATTGTATTTAATAGACAAGGCTGCCTTTACATACGATATACTGTATTGTGATTGTATTTAATAGACAAGGCTGCCTTTACATACGATATACTGTATTGTGATTGTATTTAATAGACAAGGCTGCCTTTACAGACGATATACTGTATTGTGATTGTATTTAATAGACAAGGCTGCCTTTACAGACGATATACTGTATTGTGATTGTATTTAATAGACAAGGCTGCCTTTACAGACGATATACTGTATTGTGATTGTATTTAATAGACAAGGCTGCCTTTACAGACGATATACTGTATTGTGATTGTATTTAATAGACAAGGCTGCCTTTACATACGATATACTGTATTGTGATTGTATTTAATAGACAAGGCTGCCTTTACATACGATATACTGTATTGTGATTGTATTTAATAGACAAGGCTGCCTTTACAGACGATATACTGTATTGTGATTGTATTTAATAGACAAGGCTGCCTTTACAGACGATATACTGTATTGTGATTGTATTTAATAGACAAGGCTGCCTTTACAGACGATATACTGTATTGTGATTGTATTTATTTAATAGACAAGGCTGCCTTTACATACGATATACTGTATTGTGATTGTATTTAATAGACAAGGCTGCCTTTACATACGATATACTGTATTGTGATTGTATTTAATAGACAAGGCTGCCTTTACATACGATATACTGTATTGTGATTGTATTTAATAGACAAGGCTGCCTTTACAGACGATATACTGTATTGTGATTGTATTTAATAGACAAGGCTGCCTTTACAGACGATATACTGTATTGTGATTGTATTTTATGTCCTAAGTGCTTTACTGTTACTTGTTTTACTGTTGTCTTGGGCAGGTCTCTCTTGTAAAATAAATATATTATCTCAGGAAACTTCATAGTTAAATAAATAAATAAAAATAGTGCTAATTAGATTAAGTGAGTTAGTGTGGATTTGCGGACATCAGCTAGTGCTAATTGGGAGACCCCATTATTCTCTCATCGACAGCTGAGCCTTTCGGTGTTGAGTGTTTCATTGGATGGAACTGGTGTAGTGGTAACTCAATGAACCCTGGCTCAATTAAACCCACCCTACTCCTGGTGAGACAAGGCCAACGGTGTCCCGACCCAACGATGTGAAGTCCCGGTCAAAGGTGACTAACAACACAATTGAGGAGTAGGCTTGAACTTGTGATGGCAGAGCCCAGACTGAGCTGGTGGTTAGTGCCTTTATGGACAGAGCCACTCATGGCCCATGGCAGAAAGTGGTCGGTAGAGTTTTCCATGGCAGAAAAGCCAGACTTAGAGAGCGGGACCATAGATATAGAACCATATATGTGACATATGTCAAAGTTAGTGGCACAATTTTTGAGACCATACCCAGGTAAGATGGTGGCCAGTAACCATAGTTTTATATCTATGAGCCAATCATCAGCTATCTGGCTTCTGAAACCCGATTATGTACTTATGTACGTCATGTACTTTCTAACCCACAGTGGGTTAGAAAGTACATGACACTTTGCCATAGGTTCCTATTATAGCTGAACCCAGGTAAGATGGCTGCCAAATTGTTCCATTTCAGAATTACAAATTACTATTACATTACGTGATATGTCATATCTATGGTTCTATATCTATAGCCGGGACACCCATTCTTTCTGCTCTGTCTGCAGAAGAGCATACCTGTGGGCTCCCTGATCAATGAGTGCAAGTAAACTACTGACAGGTTATTTAAACTCCAGGTACGCTGCTCGTGTCAGAGTGGGTGCGTTTCCACCGCTTTCCCTGTCGTGGATGAACGTGGAGTTACGGATCTGTGTCACGCATCACAACTCTAAAGAGCTACTACTCTGGCACTCGTTTTCTTTGATCCCCTTCATGAATATTTCTACTATGCCTCACGTTCATAAAGCCCGACCAAATATAGCTCCTGAGCTGTTTTTGCTTCTTGTTACAATGCTTTATCGACTAACGTTACTCGCTTCCACTACAAGTTGTCAATGTCAACAAAATTAAAGGCTGTCAATAAGCTGCCAAATATCTGTAGCGTTGAGCATTAATGGAAACATCTATTTCACATTCAGCCATTTTAGGTAAGCCACAGACACATGTTAGCAAAAATTTAAAAGGTGATTATCTTCTTAAAAAGCTTAATTCCCACATGGACCTCAAAGGTAGAACATATTTAATTAAATAATAAATTCCTGCCCATTTTCATTTGACATTTAAAAATATAGAGTTCATGTACGTTCAACACACACACACACACACACACACACACACACACACACACACACACACACACACACACACACACACACACACACACACACACACACACACACACACACGCACGCACGCACGCACGCACGCACGCACGCACCTTCCCAAGGACAATTTTCCCTTTCTGTGTCAAAAGTACATGTTTTTTTACATGAGTATATTTTAGTTACAGGCAAATCTTTTACACAGTTTCTCACCTGGACTTCAATTTCACAGTCATTTACACAAGAACTGTATTAATTTAGCACCATGAAAAAGTTGCCCCTGCTTTCATTACCTTACCTATGCCTGAAATCTTTATTTCTGACAGAACAAGCCAATACGCAGCAGGAAGAGAGAAGGAACAGAGAGAAAGGAGTGTTAATGAGAGAATTAGTCATTAGCCATGATGATTCAGAGTCAACAGGATCTTATTATAGTCACTTAGTCAGAATTATCTAACTAAAACACACAGTTGTAAAACGTGGTATATTTTAGTGGTGTTAAGAGTGTGTAGACATATTTAAAATTCCTCAACGGGTTAATACCTGTGATCTCAAGGGCTGCAGTACCTACTGGTTTATCATGTGTTAAGTGTATTAAGTCTAAACTGACTGTTGATTGGAAGACAAAAAAAAAAAAAACCTATAGACACTGCAATTGTCCGAGATTGGAGTTTGGGATCTTTGGTTACACCCATTCAACCAAAACATACATAGAATTTTTTTCACTTAGAGATTATATAAAAAATCAATGCACACAAATTACACACAAAGCAATCAAAGCATAAACACTTTGTACTACAAAAACATGAGGCCAAGAGATAATGAATGAGCATAACAGACAAGGAATAATAGGCTTATAAGGTTTCTCAGCTGTTTAGCAAAGTACTCTTGGTAATATTAAATAGATAAACATTAATACATAGATAAAAAAAATTTAAATGATTGAAAAGGCCCCTTTATTACCTTAGCTCCAGGATGCTAGTGACATTGCCAGTGGAGAAAATCCGGCGCACGTAGTTGAAGTCTCCCACATACAGGCTGCCGTCGGGACCACAGGCTAACGCCACAGGCGCTAAGAGCTTGTTGCCGTCAGCAAGGCCGTTGCAGCTGGGGCAGGAAATGCTGCGCCGCCGGCCGTTTCCCATGACACTGCCCACCACTGGGGGCTGCTGGGAGATGAAGACGTTCTCCCCATTGCCTTTATGCAGGATCCCTGTGGAGGAGGCAATAAATATTTTTGCTTATTGCCCAAGAAAGATGGCATTTCTGCTTATTGCCCTTTAACAGAAGTGTGCCGTTACACTCCAGAACAACAGGCGGCATTGTTATCTATCTCAGGTTAGAACTGAGAGAGATATAGAATGAGAACTGAAGAAAACAGTGATAAAAGTGAGGTCATTAGCAGTGAATCGCCCTCATTTTTTCAGTTAACCAATCATAGCATGTGACACTGTTGCAACCTCTGTTTCAAAAAGTTTCAAAATATTCCACACACTTCTGTTTTGGCCGCATTTGTCACTATTGCTGTGTGACCCATCATCACACATACATGTAGCTTGGCATAGAAACATAAAATGGCCTTAACGCAGGCAACCTGTAGAAAAAAAAAAGAAATGTGTCAGGATCACTGTGCTTGTGAGCCAGTTCTGAAAGAAAATGTTGGCTTTTTGAGTCGATTTGATAAACATTGTTTTTTTTTTTTTTTTTTTTTTTTTTTATTTTTTTCCCAATTTAGTAGCCAAATTGAACCCCTATTCTAACTCAATTCCCCCCCCCCCCCGCCCCCGCTAGAGAACCACTGTACACACAATCCAATCCCGGTATAAGTAGTAGTAGTAGGGTCGCCATGTCCTCTACAGGGCGCTCGCTCGGACTCTCGGGCTCCGCGACCGACCTGGGTCCCCCCCGTGGGGCAGCTCTCTCTCCTCCCCCCCCCCCCCCCACCGGAAGCGGCGCCAATTGCCGCTTCCACAGGGCGCCGCGGCCACGCGATATATGGCAGGGACGGGGGCGGAACCCCGATCCGAAGGAGCACACAACTGACTGACTGAAAGCTAACGCGGCGGCCCTGATAAACATTGTTGACCAGTAAACTTTTTTCAAAAAATGCAAAAATAGAAAGAGACAAATTAAATACATTTTCCTTTTTAAAAAGACCTGAAGTGGCACTTGGATACTGAAGTCATTTGGTTAAGCTTGATGTAGCAGCCCAGAGGAACAGCCGTCTGGATGCGACTCACGGTGACATATCGGGCCGCAAGCTTCTAGTGCATTTCTCCCATAACTACGGCTCATTTCCTCTGATGAGGCTCCTCCTGACACTGTCTGGTGAGCCTAGAGAGCTCTGTCCTCTCATGCCTTACTGACGCCATTCAGAGCCAATTCACCGGCAATAAGGAAATTGACCCTTCTCACCCATCAGAAACAATGGCAATAAAAAATGTGCCTTCTCAAAAGAAAAAAAAGATCCATTGCCAGCCCAGATATGACACCGGGCTGTCAGGGGTCTCATGTAAGTCTGTAATTGGACTGAAGGAAGGAAGGGGCAAGGCTGAAAGTGGTTCAACTTTTCGACACACCAATGAGCTGGCATCACCCAGGGTACGTTTTGCACAGGCACAAACCACCACGAATTAGAAAAGTTTCTAGACAAAGGCAGGAAACATACTTCACAAAAGTATCATTTAGAACATGAATATGAACCACACAGCAATGCTTAATTAATACGAGACCAGTTTAGGAAGTGAAGCATGCCTGCCCACACTTTAAAAGTATAATTTTGAATGTACATTTTTCCACTATGTATCTAAGGGATTACCACACGCAATGTACGATTTGTGTGCGGGATTACCTTACACCTCACAATCCCTACACACAAGCTGAAAAATTAACAAATTTCATTTAAATTCTTGCGGTTCAGAAAATTAATTTAAATTCACATAAAGTGATGGTCAAGGGATTCTAAAAACTTGAAATAACCACAACATATCACAGAGGAATGTATCCACTACACACCCATCAAATATATTTTCAAAAAAATGTGAATAGGTATATTAATATACATCTCAATGTCAGCTAATAAACTCTTGAAAGGACTCAGGATTGTAGGGGTGTGGTCTAAATCCACGCCCTCAATCCGAGTGCCATCAACATAATCCAGCCCTACATGTTTGAACCAAAGAACTGTTCTTATACAGTTCTGTGGTTTGAACCCGGCAAGGAATTAATGCAATCAATTCAAAGTAAAGTGCAGCTGTTATTTTTATGTTCTGAGTCTATCTGTTGTATTTTCATGTTTAGTTATTGTCACAGTTTATTTTCTGTTCATGTCATGCTTGTGTTCTGTTTATGTTACGATGCAGTTATTGTACATACATTTTTCCATGTGTTCCGCAGCCTTGCGTTCTGTGCTGTCTCTCTCGCTTCCTCTCACTGCAGTTTAAAGTTTTACTTTCGTTCCTGTACGCTTCGTTTGTATTGCCCTGCACTACTAATTCTTATATAAGACTTGCATGATTACTAATGGGCTAAACACGGGTGTGGTTAACTAATCTACTAACGTCAGGGTTTAATATAATTATTACTAACACAATCTAACAATCTAGTTATCTCATCACGTTTCCACAGCTGTTTAATGTTTCCTTAAGTATCCAGTCATTGTCTTGTTAACTAACTACTAACGTCAGGGCTAGGATAGGATAACTACTAACGATTTACTAATCGCCTTGTTACGTGTCTCATTTTTCTCAAGCTGTTTTCCATTTCCTGCTATTCTGAAGCTGATCATGTTCACCTGTCTCAACATGCATTTAACCCAGTAATCTTAGTCCCTCGTCGCGAGTTCGTCACACTTTTCTATAGCGTTTTGTTTGTATTTCCGAGTATCGTAGTTTCTGTTTAGTTTCCAAGTTGGTGAGTTTTTGTTGTCTGTTCTTTTGTTTATTGTTTTTTCTCGTCTTATTGATCTCCTGGCTTTGACCTCTGTCCGTGTTCTCGCGACCCTGCTTTTGGATTTTGTTTTGTACTTCTACCGTGTCTTCCCGTTATCGACCCGCCTGTTTTTTGACGTTCCATTGGATTTCGATTTTGTACCCTGAGATTAAAACTTCTTTTTTTTCTGTCCTCCTGCCTGCTACTGGGTCCCTTATTACACCGGTCAGAGCAGTTATCAAGGGATAAATATCACACGCAAGCTCGCAATCAAAGTTAAATTAACTTAAACGCTAAGCAAAGTATTGCAACCGTTTGATCTAACGTTAGTCTATTTACAGCGAGCTAAATAAAGCTACGGGTTTTGCTTCCTCCTTTTCTCGTCGCTTCCATGTTATTTTCTGGTAACATTCTAGCCGGTAAAGGTGTAGGAAGTTGTGCTGCTATCGACCGCTTTGCTTCTCAACGCAGGACTTGTTAGCAGTTACAATTTAGTAAAGTGCGCTTTTCTTTTCTCTCTTTATTCAGAGCAGAGGTTTATGGGTTTTGTTTCTCGCTCAGACCTCTCGCCCTAAAGTTTAGGGTTCTTTTATTTTTCTCCTTC
Source organism: Ilyophis sp. 1 JC-2022 (assembly GCA_022702515.1). Lineage (NCBI taxonomy): Eukaryota > Metazoa > Chordata > Actinopteri > Anguilliformes > Synaphobranchidae > Ilyophis > Ilyophis sp. 1 JC-2022. The sequence continues at coordinate 59,938,169 of CM040401.1, read as the reverse complement.
CTTTCTTTTGTATGCTCTACAACTGAAGTTAGATAAGTGTTTCTCTTTATTTCTTTGGTTTGCTCGGATATCGAGCTCCTTGCTTAGTTGTATCACAAGGTTTTTTCTGTTCTCCTTATTTTCCCCGTCCACTACAGATTATTGTCCATCTCAGTGGTGTTCGTCTAGAACACTAAGATTCCTTGTCTGTCGCACCTGGACCTCCAATATTTCCTCCGTGTCTCTGGGCATAGAGATCCCCAACAGTTTGGTTCAGACTTCAGACAGGATTTCTTAGTGGGACTGAGTGTGGGACAGGACGGATTTATTCGCCTCAAACTAAGGGAGGAGTTATGTAATAAGACCCAAATATGTATTGGTTGGAGGTTCATGTCTACGTAGCCATGGACCCATTTCGACTCCACCTTTTTTTTAAGCACACAGGAATAACGAGTTATAGATTGACTGAAATTGAACGAGTTTACAATGGAATTTATTCCTCGCGCTTTATTGGTGCTCAATACATACCTTAATAGGTATTTATAATATAAATAACATGGTTATAAGCATATTATGGATTTTCCTTGACCATCACTTTAATGAAATCCAAAAATGGCAATATGTTTCTGTGGTGCTTTTTCAATTTATTAATCAGACTTTCTCATACTGGCTAAACTGCTGTACTGGAATTTCCCAACATGTGTATATGTATATGATCTTGTTATTGTTTTAGATTTACATAAAATAAGGACAGATTTAAATTTTGGATTTTCATTCATACTATTACAAACTCACTACAGATATAATATGACTGCACAACTCAACCCTGGACTCTGTGGCCACAGGGCTTCCTTTCCAGACAGGTACTTGTCACCTGATTCCACCAATCTTTGTCCTGATTTAACCCACTATATCTCCGCCTCCATCCTGCCCTCAGTCTGTCCGTGATTTAAAAACCTGCTGAGTTGTCTTGATAGCCTTCTGTTCACAATTTTATGAGTGCACCAAAGACCTTCCAAATTGTGAAATGCAAATGATGCATTATCGCAGACCAGTAGAGCGCACAGGTTAATACAACATTGTTTATGTTTGTCTCTGTGTAAGAGCTGTGCTGGTTTGTATCTGTGTACGAGCTGTGTATGTTTGTCTCCGTATAAGGGCTGTGAGTGTTTGTCTCTGTGTAAGATCTGTGTATGTTTGTCTCTGTGTAAGAGCTGTGTATGTTTGTCCCTGTGTAAGAGCTGCGAATGTTTGTCTCTGTAAGAGCTGTGTATGTTTGTCTCCGTGTAAGGGCTGTGAGTGTTTGTCTCCGTGTAAGATCTGTGTATGTTTGTCTCTGTGTAAGAGCTGTGTATGTTTGGCTTAGTGTGTGAGAGCTGTGTATTTTTTCTCTGTGTAAGAGCTATGTATGGTTATCTCTGTGAGAGCTGTGTGTAAGTCAGGTGTGTTGTTTTCTATGCTCAGGTTGCTTACCACTCTGGATGTTGAGGGCATGATGTTTGTCCAGTGCCCAGCCACCCAAATTCGATGCCACGCTCTCATACCCCTGCAGGACTGCGGTCCTCTTCTCCCAGAGAATGAGGTCAGGGCATAACTCATATTCGAATCCAACTGAAACTGGAGAGAGAGAGAACTGTCTATTAGAGAAAGGTTTCACTCCAAAAATCTCAGATTTAACAAGACTGTCTTGTGCGTGTACCTCAAGCTGAGTTGACAGCTCACCTCTGATGCAGAGGTACTGAGTGGATGCTCTATTTCATAACTCTGCAAACTTTCAAAGTCGTCTTCCAATTTCAGTACATGCTCTTCAATGAGCACACAGCAGCTGTGCTGGATTATTTAAGAAACTTGCGGTTTACGAATGATTCCATTTGTTTGGAATCTCTATACCAGAGACACGGAGGAAATATTGGAGGTCCAGATGCGATAGATGCGGAATCTTCAAGTGTTCAAATGAACACCACTGAAACGGACAATAATCCGTAGTGGACAGGGGAAAATAAGAAGAACACAAATAACCTTGCTATAAAAACGAGGAACTCGATATCCGAGCAAAACAAAAGAAATAAGCAGTCACGTTTGTCTAACTCCAGTTTGTGGAGCGAACAAAAAGAAAGGAAAGAGAAAACTGAAAAGACCCCTAAAACTTAGGGTGAGAGCACTCGTAGGTATGAGTGGAAAACAAAGAAACCAAAACCTCTGCTCTGAAATAAGAGCGAAAAAGCTCACTTGCTAAATTGTACTGCTAACAAGTCCCGCGTTGAGAAGCAAAGCGGTCGATAGCAGCACAACTTCCTATACCTTTTACCGGCTCGAATGTTACGTGAAATAACATGGAAGCGATGAGAAAAGGAGGAAGCGGGGTATAAGTAGTGAGTGGAAATGCATGACAGGTGAACTCACTAATCACCGAGGCGAAAGCAAAACCCGTAGCGGAACACAGAAAAATCTGATAGATTACCAATAAAACACAAAAATAATAAAAAACCTGGAGATAAGAAAAGGAAGGCATGATCCATGACACCATTCCTCTATTATTCAGTGTCTACATTTTGTCTGCTAACCAAAAGACAACACATGTATAAAATGAAAATACATTATAATTAACACTGGGTGTTTGTCATAGAAACTATTGGCTAGAGTCATGGAGCAGTCACGGCAAAGTTGTTGAAAATCACGGAAATCAGAAATTTTTAAAATTAATTCATAGCAGTTATGCAGCGGGAAACGATGGAAATAACAAGCAGAACTGTAGTAACAGTAACATATGCTTGTAGTTTTAATAAAGTCAACTTGCAGTTACTGACTGGTAGAAACAAATAGCCTAGGAGTAAAGTGCATTGATAGGCTGGTGCATTTAATTTGGTCCATCACAGAAAGCGCATGCTTTTTTGCCTGTGTGTCTGTTTTTACTTCTTTTAAGTTGTTACTTCCAATGTTGTACATTGTGTGGTTTGAGTCTGATGGAGCGCCTGTTGTCACTGACAATGTTACTGTAACGGGGAAAGGACCGCTGGGCATCAGCACTGTTGACAGTGACAAGGACGGGAATCTTTGTAGACAGAATCTGTATACATTGTCACACTTTGTTTCTCCCAGAATTTGGCGATATGGTTAAGATGTGTAAGCCTATACTAATAACACTGTAGGCTGCATTAAGGTTGACAGTTACCATCTGTCACAGAAAGCACTAAAACCAGGGGAAATTGTGGAAATGGCAAAGAATGGGGAAAGTCACAGAACTGCCATAAAAAAGGAAAACATCACAGAACCTGTGACACCCGCTACTTCCGTGACAAACACCCAGCCTGAGTTATAATGTCCACGCAGTAGTACACAACCCAGTCGGCCAGTTACAAACCAGACTCTATGCAAGTTCAGGGGAAACAGTGCTGGAGGAACAAATTATGAGCTTTGTATGAATGCTTTGCATCTTAAAAAATGTCACTGTTGCTATGCACAAAACCTGGATCAAATATGTATTTTAAATAGTTTTTTTTTGCAGATAACTGAGAATTTTCAGTGGAATTTCAGTGGAACCTTTCACTAAAATATAAAATCTTGGTTCTGAAATATTGGTGTTTGTAGGACTTTTTTTTCTCTTCTCCCCCCCTCCTTGTTTAAAGCCAAATGACCATCAACAAACGCTTCAAAAAAGAAAAACAAAGGACACCACTGTTTTAAAAACCTCTAGAGTAGCCCATCATCTCATGACTCACTGAAAGCCTCGCTCAGCCCGTGCACCTTCTGCCTGTACACGTCAGTCTTGTCCCAGACAAAGTGGTAGGAAAGATTGGGCGCGGCCGGAAACCACTTCCTGTGGAGACGTCCCTCTACGGCAACTGTCAGGTGCACCTTCATCAGGTTAAAGGGGATGGTGCCATGCGTTAGCACCACCCGCAGGATGGACTTGTACCCCGCTGTGCGGCTGCTCAGATGGGAAAGCTTCATGTCTGTCCCTGGGATACGGACCTCCTTCTGGAGAGCCTAGAAGCAGGGAGATGCCAACAACCCATTATCTTCCTGCAGAACTGGTTGTTACACTCCCATACAATGACCTGTTACACTTGTAACTGTTACACTGTTACACAAAACGCAAAACAACAAATCCACAAAACAACCTACTAATCTCTCACATTATGACAGGCTTTTCCCTGGTGTAGGTGCCCTTTAATTTGACTTGGATGTTATTCCTGAATTCTTATTAGTTCACAGAACCAACTCTGTCAATTGTTCAATAGCTTACAAATCAGCAAGCTTGACATGGCAAGAAGAGGTGGCGGTTTTGCAGTGGTGCCTGCAAAACTTTTCACACTATACTAGTGTATAGTAGGTCTATTTAAAGCCCTGTTTATTTTAACTGCAGCCTGGCATAGACTTACTCGTGGCCCTTTGAGAAACAAATATAAAGATATATCATCCGGGGGTGTCACTGTGATGTAGCCTGTAGAGCATGCTCATTGCAAACCGCTATGTCGGCGGTTTGAATCTGACGGCGTGACCTTTCTCACGTGTCTCTCCCTCTCTCTCGCTCCCTATTCTTCTTGTCTCGCTATACTGTGCTGTCCCATGAATCTGAAAAAGCCATAAAAATGTTACTGTGAATGTCCTCCATGTATCTGATGAAATAAATAAGTTTTGAATATTATATGTATACAGTAATTATTCATACAATGTTTTACAAATAACTTGTGAAAAAAGGCTTCTCTGTCCCATTTTTAGAAACAGTCTGGTGCACATAAAAAAAGTAGTTGAAGAACCTGCAGTTTAATGCCACCCATCCCACTATAAATCCAGGACATCAAAGCCAGATCATAAACAACAACCATGGCTCCCTGAGGAACACTTTCTCTGCAAATATATATATTTAAAAAAAAGCTAAACTTTTTTTCATCCCCAACAGACTTCTCGCCTCAGTTGCAGCAAACTTAAATCTCGCACAGTAGGCGGGTCACATGGGTCATTCCCAGCATTTCCCGCTAAGCAAACCTTTAATCTCTCTGTGCTCTTGCAGGAGGGGAAGCTTCAGAAATACACTACTTCTCAAAAGCCTGCACTAGATGATCCGCAAATCTAAACATTTTATAGGTCGTCCCTGAGCGACCTATTTCCGCACGCATTGGACACATGGTCACGGTGCACCAATTAGGGTGAGCGCTAGTTCGATTATCGCAGCGCTGGTCACAGTGGTCCTCCTGGTTATTCACGAAAATTGACTCTAAAAGCTTCACACTTGCACTCAAATTGCCCTTAATCGGCCAGAATTAACTGCCACAACATCTTTATATATTGGTCTGTCTCCCTGTCTGGGTGCTTAAGCCAAGAGGAGGTAGACAAGTCCTGTTATTAATAGACTGCACCACACACTAACTTATTGGGATGACATTAATCTTGTAAAACTGAGTAGATAGAACAATAGAGACGGAAACACGCTGTGAAACACAATTACTCTGTGAAAGCCAGACTATCAAACTATCAAATCTCCAAATAGTGAAGGCTATTTTTCCTTTCTCCTTCTAAGACATACAATTATCCTGTATTATGCACACAACTATGACTAAGTACATCGTCAATTGAGCGAAATATTCATTACATTTCATTTGGGAAAACAGTTTTTGAACCGCTATCAGAATGTGATGAAAATCACAAGTTTTATTACACTTACAGTTTACTGCTGTTTCCCTGACCCATAAATATTGTATGCCACAACAGTGGAATGCCAGGAAGGCATTATGCTTTTATGAAGATTCTGGAAATGGGGGAGTCACCTGGATTTCAGGGACAACGGCGCCCCGCTCAGAGCAGGAACCGGCAAAAGTGGTGAGGGGAGCAGGGACGACCACAGGGCTGGGCCGCGAGAAACTGCTGACATCACAGCTGGGGATGTCATTCTCCTCGTGGCGCATGACGACAGTGTCCATGACAAAGAAGCGTCCCCACGGCAACCATACGGTGTGCTCCTGGCTTATGAAGGGAGCGCGCTCAAACCGCAGGCCGATAGCCACGCCCCCATTAGTCACCAGGTCAAAACTGGGGTCAAAGGTAAAAGCAGAGGGAAATAAAGTTAAACTGGAACACAAACTCCATCTATATTAATAATGTTAAATATAATGTGTATTGGTTGTTAATGTGCATTATTATGTTATTGTTATTATAATGAGTTGTAAATTATTATTATTAATAATAATAATAATAATAATAATAATATTTGTTTAGTCATTCATTTGTAGCCCAAAGTTCTTTACAGAATACAAAATAATAATTGATCGATTGTTGACTGACTCCAGGCCAGTATTTGTCAGGCCAAGCAGAAAATAAATGTGATTCGAACAGACAAAAAATTCATTTAATTTCCAAAGTACCTGAAGCAGATAAAATGCACACTGTGCGGGACATCTTAGCAAACAGAATTATTCAGTGAGCTCAGCATAGAGGGTGAGGGAATGCGAGAGTAAAAACAAATTAACAAAATAAAGTGCAGGGTAATAAAAGAACTCTGGACTGGGAGTTAAGGCAGCATGAAACCAGCAGGATAATTTTTTTATTCGCATACGGGAGATTTAATTCACGTAACGCAGAGCACAGCCACCTCAGACTGCGTCCGGAGAGAAATAGCGGCTGACAGGGCTCTGAGAAATGGAACGGAGGCGAAGCGGCGAGACGACAAGGCTAAGTCCAATCACGGTAAAGGGGCTATAGAAAGACATGTTGGCCATTAGCATGAGAGCGCTGTAATATAATTATCCTGGGGAGATAAGGGAGGCTGTCTGCGACAAAAGAGTCCCTGCTCCCCCGCAAAAGGATGTGCCTCGTCGTGATTCATGATTAAGTTACCTCACTTATTTTGAATCTTGCGTGCTCCCATACTGTCTGTGTATTCGTAATTATGTAACTGGGGTCAGTGCAACAGATAATTGACAACATAAAATATGTATTCTACCTGTACCACTGAGCTGACTGGAGTCTATTGATGCTTCCACAGGGCATTGAATAAATGCACCAGCACTACCTTAGTCACACAGCATCCAAATATTTCTACATTATGTCCTGCCAATTGGGTTCTGTGCATTTTGTAAAGATGAATTTCTTGTTTATGAATTCTAACGTTATCATTTTATTGATTGTCATTGTGTAATTTTGGTTTTATTGTGTACAGTGAATTCAGCATGGGACAATTACTAAGCAAATAACTATAAATGTAATCATTCAAATAATAAATGTATTTTTATTAGTCGTAGTAGTAGTAGTAGTAGTAGTAGTAGTAGTAGTATGTGCTGTAGTTCCTGTAAGTCTGTATGAAGGTACACTGCATTTGTGGCATTTAATTAGTGGCTGGATCCATTGCGGGTCCTTGGGCAGAGAGGATTGGTCTCTGTACGGGACTACTTGCTCAACCCTGCATCTCGCAGTTAAGGACAAATGGAGAGAAACCTGGGGCTGGTGTCATGGTGATCCACCAGCGCTGATGGTGGTATCGTTCCCCACATGGTGCTATAAAAAGCCGTCCGCTGCCCCAGGTGCTGCAACCTGATTGGTCGAGGCGGTGTGTCGAGACCCGTTCTACCCTTCATTGTGTGTCGCCCAGAAACGCGAGAACCATGGTTGAGGTGGAGTCAAGGGCCAAGTGTGGCATTCATTTCATTACATTAGATTATATTTAGCCATTTAGCAGACTCACTTATCCAGATCCCCTTACATAAGTGCAGACACACAGATTTAGGCAACAAACAGCTAATGCAAAGTTAATAGGGTCCAGAATAGAAAACCAGCACTCTCGAATAAACGTTTTACTCTATTTTATTGACAACATGAAAAAATAGCATGGATGTTCAGAAAAGGTTATTAGGGTAACAATTGATAGTAGTCATTAATATATTTAGAATATTTAGAAATAGTGAATACATAATCCTACAACATAAAGTTAAATGCCGTTAGGTGCAACGGGGAGATTGAGAATGTAGTGCTCCTAGCAGGAAATGGGTTTGAGGATACAGTTTTATATATAGCATAGGTGGGCATGAATGGTTCCGCATTCAGTGAGTTGAGATGCAATTTAAATAGTATGCTTTCAGTCTGAAAAAATATAGAACTGTCCTGATTGTAGCGCGGAGCTCATTCCACCACTGGGGGGCCAGAGGAGAGAGAGGTTGTGACTGGGAGGAGGGACGTTTAAAGTAAGGGACCAGCGACCCGGCGACCAGCAGATGCACAGCGCGACAGTTTGGTTGGAGCGTAAGGTTTGATAATGGATTGCAGGTAACAGGGTGCTGTGCCGCTTGCTGTACCATCAACTAAAGGTAGCGCCTTATATTTTATTCGGGGACACCACAGGTAGCCAGTGTAGGGAGATGGATATTGCGTGACATGCTTGTATTTTGGCTGATTAAAGACAGGACGAGCAGCAGCGTTCTGGATGAGTTGGAGAGGCCCGATGGCGCATGCAGGGAGACCGGCGAGGGGATCACGCCAGCGAAATGGTCGGCGCTCATGAGAACCAGGAGGGCAGACCTTGGCCAGCTGCCCTGCGCCACCCCGCCCTACGCCACCCCAAGGTGCCTGGTCACAGTGCGTTTAGCGCAGCGGATCAATGAGCTCTTCACAGGAGCCTATCAATCACGCTTTCATTCTGGCTTCTTTTCTCTCTTTTTTTTCTGTTGAGAAGGGTTATTTGGGATGGTTAGAAAGCAATTTTCAGCACGGGAGCCTCTCCTCTCCGCAGACGGCGTGAATCAAATCGTAAAAAAAATGGTAAAAGAGAGGGGAGAGCGCCTCCCCCACGCTCCCCTGCTTCTAAGCGCGTGAACAGGTGCGTTTGTGATTTCACGCCGCGCTGAGTCTGTTTACACTGATGGGGGGGGGGGGGGGGGGTGAGCCTGTTTACAGGAAGAATAGGGAGATGGATCAGTGTTTACAGCTGGGAGAGACAGAGCGGGAGAGAGAGGGATGAGGGAGGGAGAGGGAGAGAGAGAGCGAGGCCAAGAGTGAAAAGAATGGTATTTCTGAAACTATACTGAAATATCTGAAAACGGTAATAATTTGTATGTTTCTATATATGCATTGTGAAGTGTTCTTGATGATACATTTTATTTTAATATATTGCAATAGAGTCCATTTCTATAAGATGGGGGGGTGGGGGGGTGATTGGAAGTGAGGGCATACCTGCCATCCTGTCGAGTGATAGTGTATCCGTATGTCGGCTTTTTGATGAAGCTCACGTTCACTCCTACCAGGGGGGTCCCGTCCGAGGTGACCACCTGTCCACGTATCACACAGGCGTGGCTGCAGGGGGAACAGGTATGCTCAGGTGAGGGGGGAGGGGTGTTAGGGTGGGGAAAACCACACCCCCAATGAGTGAATAGAAACACAATCTTAGCGTCCATTCATCTGAGAAGAAAGAAAACCAGATGGGAGACCTTTAATCTTCAGGAGGGATTTCTAATCAGCTGATTTTCCAAAGCATTAAAAATACAAAAATAACACAAGAAGCTGAATTTGACCAGCTATTCAATGAGAAAAACAAAGTACAAAGGCTCCATTTCAGACACTATAATGTTGTTGTAAAAGCTTCTGTATCAAAAGAAAGCAAACTGTTGGACTGCGACGCACCAGTTCAAAATTTATCTCCTGAGCCATCAAGAACTTATTTAAGCTCACAGTGACCAAACAGAAAAATCCCAAAATAAAAATAAGTTGAACGTAGAGTAGGAGCACTGATACACAGCCATATCCTGTCCATATCTAAACCTTGTCCATTTTGGAATAAAAGGCCAAACTGATCCTAGATCAGACGTCCGTATTCATAAAGAGCCTCAGAGCTGAAGTGCTGAGCTTGGATCAGGTTTCTCCTGGGATATGCTAGACTTATCCATTATGAGCTAAAAGGCAAAACTGATCCTATATCAGCAATGCTACTATAAGACACCTATATGAATAAGCCCTGACCTTCCGAAGCAAACTCAACCGAAGTCAACCCTCGGTAATGGCTAATGACTGCTCTGTACTGAAAACAACTCCCCGATCTTTGGATCTTGTGGTGTTTAACAAAACTGGACTGTTGTTAAAAATCACCCTGCTCTCACAAATGATTAAGGACGGCTTTGCAAATAGCCGGCCTATGCGATGCCCTTGTCTTCACTTGAGGCAAAATCATTAACTAACTTTATGAAAAACCGAATGAAATACTTCAGCAGGGAGTATTTCTCCCTCCTACTTGAGTAGACCTTGATTATACACAATCCCTTTGCAAACTGCCAGAGAGGATCTGCATAAAATCCATCTGTGTATATTCATACGTTACCTCTGCAGGAAATGTGGTACAGCCTTTATTTCTTTTTTAACTTTCAAATACTGTTCATTTCAATTACAATTTGGGGGATGAACAGTTTTTTAAAACGTGGTTTGGAAAAAGACCCTCTAAATCTGTTTCAGGTCATGCACACACAGGGTGATTACAGAGTTATTTGTTTATTTTTGTTACCTCTATTAGATGCATTTGTGGGAATATATTGATTATAACTATGAAATACATTAATACGCACATCACGTTCTGCATTAAAACAGCAGCCAAACTAGGTCCCTTCATCCATCCTAAAATGACCACTAATGCATGCAGCAATTAAATTAATCACAAAAGGATATGAAAATGTGTTACTGTTTTAGACCACCTGTTTCTATGGACTCAATGAGAAAATACAATATTCACCAGTAAAACAGAAAAATATAAAAAAAATTAAAAATGTAATGTTGTTAAAACAGCCCTGGTTACAGTTGTTCAAAACAGTCACAGAAAATCTGCAGTGTGAAGACTTAGGTAAGCACCACAGGCAAACACACGTCCCATGCAATACTGAGAAATGCCAGATCTGTCCCCTCCAATAGCCTAATCAATGAAATTCCTCACATTTCCTGGTGTTTTGGATTTGATCATTTCTCCCTCACTAGTCTTGATGTCTCACTTTATGTTCACATCACCTTTTCAAAAGCATAAATGAGCAGTTATGATGCGCCTGTTTGATCAGTGAAACAGCAATCATTTATTGGTCAATGGCTTGTCATTTACAGTAGCTTTCCTGCCTCTGCTAAGTCCGTTGTTCCACGTTGCATTGAAGCATCCAGCTTTCGTGATTAGTGTGTGAGTGATTAGTTTCAGCTTCAGAGGTGAGTTGATGGCTCACTACCATGCTTTATTTATTTGATTAAAAATGAAAACTAATTTTATTAATGCGCACATTCATACCATGGTCTGTTCATGAAAAGTCAATCGACTGAAAATAATTATCTTTAATTATCAAAGCTCACAGACTGTACAGAGAAGTGTCCCCCTAAGCTTTACACCAAGGTTATTATTATCTTAGCAATTTATTACCATTATTATTTTTCTTGATATTAATATACATAAAGAATATAAATGGGTTTTGTGCTAATACATTACAAGTACTAATATTGCAGAACATTTTGTAGTCGTATGCAGTCCTACAATATATTGTGTCTTTGCTATGCTACTTTCAACTGTTCCTACGATGCGTACCAATGAACAGAAATGCAATGTGCTATTATCTCTGGACTGAAAATACTATATGTGACATTATTATCAAGCACGATGAAAAGTAAACATACTTCCACCGTATGGCCATGATGGTAGGACCGGCTATCCCTTTCTGAGGGTTTGCTATGTACCCAGGTTCTTCAGTGTGCAAATATAATAAAAGGAAGAGGCACAGCACTCCCGTTAGAGCTTTTTGTAAGACAACGTGAATTAGCCATTTACTAGTACATTTCTGATTGAATAAACTGGTTATTAGCAGAAGAGGCTTTTTGGAAGTCTATGTCTTTGCTCTCATACTACAATGAAAAGGGAAGAAAGAACAGGACAGAAAACAAGTTAACATGACATGAATACATCAGTTGTTAACTCTTTAAAAACCAATCAATGCCAAATGATGACCTCGAATGGCCTGGTATTCTTTATAGAAAGGTTTGGTATTGAAGATAAGAACATACAATTAAATACTATTGAGAACAGGCCATTCAGCCCATCTAGGATTGTGATTTACCTAGAAAGTTGGGGATATCCAGCACTGCATCAATCCTGGACTTTAACACCCTGTGGCTCTCTGCCTCTACTATATGACCTGCAAAGTGTTCCACACATTGGCATTCCACACAACTCTCTGTGTAAAAAAAAATACTGTCTGATATATCGTTGGTGAACTTTATTGTTCCATTGAACATCCTTGTGCTGTCAGTGCACCAGAGACAGATTTATCTGTTTGAAAGCATCATTCACTCAGTTTTATGGTTACGCCTCAGTTGACAGAAAAGCAGAAGCACGCTCTTGACCACTGGTGTCTCATTAGAGAAAATGGTGTATCATTTAGCTGGGATCTGGCTACAACCCATTCACACTGATCAACAATAGGTCACTTTCTCGATTTGGAATTGGGGTGCAAAGCGAGATTTGTCATTTCATGGATTGCCCACTACCCTGCATTTCTTATCAGCGTTGAAATACAGTCAAGCCGGAAAGTCTGCCCACCCCTTTCACCTTCTCCACGTTTTATTACATTACAGACTACAATAGATTGAGGTCATATGAATACTTATGTAAATGAGAGATTTCAGTTTTCGATTTTTAATACATTTGCAAAAATTTCTAAAAACACGTTTTCACTTTGTCATTATGGGCTATTATGTGTAGAATTTTGAGACAAAAAATGAACTCAATCTATTGTAGAATATGTCTGTAATGTTCCCTGTCTGTTTGTAAAGTTGGGAGAAGGAGCCCCAGCCGTAACTAATTTATAAACGTTGATGTTTTTAGGTGAGCAGAGGTCTACACCATTTTGCTCTTCAGTTATTTATGGGCAGACTTTTTCAGAGGGGAGATTAAGGGAATGGTGCGCTGCTCTTCTCTCTCGTCTCGAGAAAAAATATAAAAAGCTGGTAGTCCTGGAGTTAGACGTCAGAAAGCATTTCACAAAAGTATCGGGTGACATGCATAACGCCGCTGCCAAAATTCTGCTGCAAGAACGACGGAGAGTGTATTTACTAATTATACTGACGCAAAGAAAATTGGTCATGGTCTGGTTCTGACAGACCAATTGAGTAGCTTGCCAGACACGGCAATGTATTGCAAACTGCACCGTGAGCGTGTGAGTCATTGAAAAAGATCATTTCTCTGTTGGGACAGGGAAAATGATGTATAAGCTGGAAGTAGGGTTTGCACAGTGGGCTGTAGTGGAGTAGTGTGGGTGGGGGTATAAGATGGAGGCGGGGTTTGTACAGTGGGCTGTAGTGGAGTAGTGTGGGTGGGGGTATAAGATGGAGGTGGGATTTTTACAGTGGGCTGTAGTGGAGTAGTGTGGGTGGGGGTACAAGATGGAGGCGGGGTTTGTACAGTGGGCTGTAGTGGAGTAGTGTGGATGGGGTATAAGATGGAGGCGGGGTTTGTACAGTGGGCTGTAGTGGAGTAGTGTGGGTGGGGTATAAGATGGAGGTGGGATTTTTACAGTGGGCTGTAGTGGAGTAGTCTGGGTGGGGGTATAAGATGGAGGTGGGATTTTTACAGTGGGCTGTAGTGGAGTAGTCTGGGTGGGGGTATAAGATGGAGGTGAGATTTTTACAGTGGGCTGTAGTAGAGTAGATCCTCCCACTGAAAGGATCACAAAATTGGCTACACAGGGATAAAAATAGTTTCTCTTGAACTCTGCCCTCTTTGACACGTCTTACCTGCCTGTCTTAAAATGAGAAGAAAAAAACATCCAGTGCTAAGACATGAAAAGCGTATTCACACAAAAGCCACTCTTCTGATTGTTCACCATCTTTCATCATAACGAAGCAAAAAAGTGCTTCTTTTCACACCTGACTGACTAAGGGCAGCTGGGAGGCCCGAGGCTATGGTGAAGATAACAACAACAATACGAGATTCATAAACTAGCAGATATAAAAACTAGCAGGGGTCCAGGGACTACTGGAGACTGCAAATGAGATGTTATATCAACAATGCTGACAAGACCGTGTTAATCCTGATCCGTCAAACAGTTCCACTTGTGACTTTCTCTGGGTTTATGTCAATTTACAGACACAAATGTGGAAATGGCGATGAGTATTTTCATCACCGACACTGCTAATCCAAAAGCAGAAATTAACAAGATTGAAGAGCACTAGACAGAAGCCTAAGAAATCTGAAGATGAGTTCAGGGGAGGAAAAGGAGCAGCGGCTTGTCTTTGTCGCGAATCCGCAGGAACGCTCACCTGCCGTCGAAAGGGTTGGCTCCGGGGACGACGTGCGTGCTGTCGCGGCCCACCAGAAAGCGTACGCGGTCGTAGAAGGACTGCAGGTTGCTCAGGGTGGAGGGCAGCTGCGTTTCCTGGATTATGTCCAGGGGGTCGGGAGAACCCACGCACAGCGAGGTCACATGACACGAGGCCTGGAGACAGCAGTCTGGATCCATGCAGTCAACCAGACCGTCTGCATAGGAGAGGGGCGGGGAGAAATGAAATAAAAACTAAATTCAAACTAAATTCAACCCCCACATATTCCAAACCTGGGAATCAAACCTGCAGCCTCTGAGTTATAAGCACAGTTAACCATTAAACATACTACAAAGCGGGTCTTTATCTGAAATACAGGCACATCAGACTTCAGCTGAAACTGCTCTCTGTAGTACAATGCGGTCGACTTGGTGCACCTTTATTGCTAAAGCTAAGATTTTCGTGTCTACTCTCAAAGGAATTCCACCTTCAGACGGTGTACTTACAAATACTGTTCGACAGCCATATGGGCAAAACTCTCACACTCATCAGTGCTGCCCCGCTGGACTAACTCGATCGCTGCCCATGGAGAACACACTTCCCTCACCAGAACTGGGTCATCTGGCTCTCCCGCCTGTCACAGTTTTGCGGACAATGTCCTGCCGGACGGGGCGATAAAAAAGCACCCTCATAGGTCTGTCACTTCCCTTCGCTTAGCCACTTGTAAATGCGCTTGTAGCAGGCAGGTCCCTCCATAAATTAAAAATAGGCTGAAAAAAAGCAGCCAATCGTAGTGAGACTGCTGTTGTAAAACCATCCAGTTAAGTGAAGGAGTTTTCCTGTTGGGATTCGTGAGCTGTGCGATTTAGGAGACTGCTGTGCGATTTAGGAAACTGCTGTTGAATCGTGGCAGTGGACAGGAGGCCCTGGAGGCCCAGCACATGGTGAATTACCCACAATTCCTCCATCTGGTCCCCTTATTCAGAAATGTGACTATTACCTTCCTCAAAATATAATCCAGACTGGTTTGTGCATGTCCCAATTCCTTGAAAAATTGTGACTAAATGGGGCTCCCTGCAGGTTTCCAACCAAAGACCTTCACCAGCACATGCTTTTTTTGCTCGATGGCAAAACTTTAGCTCAACTTTTGAGTAGTTTTGAGCTTATGTATAAACAGTGCTGAGCAGAAAAATAACCTCAGAAAGCCACGTGAGCGAGTTTCCATGCAGAAATTCAGACTCTGGGAATATCAGGAGGTCGCTAAATACCTGGCTATATCTGGCTCGAATGAAATGTCGAAAGACAAACAAGCACCGGAGAGGTGGAAGTGAGGAACTTAAATACCCATAAGGCAGAAGCGCAGGTGAAAAAAATAATCCAGATTTCCGACTTTAACCCTGAGCGTTCTTTTGTGCATTCTTTTACTCAGAGTTTTATACATGTGGCCCCTGGTGTAGGCACACCAAATACATACTTTAAATGCTTGAATGTAATGTAATGTCATACACCTGGCTTGCTAGCCATTGATCTGAATTTAGTGGTATGATTGCATACCCAGACAATTTACAGCAGCACATTCAAACTAACACAGCAGAATTCCTACAAGCTTTATCCATACATATAAGCCATTTCAGAGGAAGAAATATGACTACATATGGATCGATGTTACAAGCAACCATTAAAAATAGCTATTTGATATCTGGAAAATAAGATGTAAGAGCAGCTAATGTAAATATTTGAGCCAGGTCTGGTTTCGAGGCGACGCCTCTTGGCTGTGTTGCTACCTGCATCGTTATCCTTGCCGTCGCTGCAGGCCGTCTCCATGGAGGTGTCACAGCCGGTTCCTCTCCAGCCCAGCTGGCACACACAGTACCAGCCGCTGTTACCCAGAATGCACCTGCCATTCCCATTGCACAGGCCCGGGCAGCCCTCTGTGTCAACATGGGCAAAAGACACAACAGACACAAACACAGCCGGGTCGTCAGTATCCCAGTATCCCAACCACAAAAATACTCTTTTAGAAAAAAGGAGAAGACAATAAGCCTTAAATGGTGATGCGCCTACAATTTAGTCTAGGATACTAATACTGATCTGTCCTAATACTAAAGACCCTGAAAAGCGAAAATATGCACAAGTATAGTACACAGTGGACTTGTTAATGGGTAATTTATATTTTTGTGAAGCCTATCTGTGCCTATTTTCCCACTTAGAAAGAATCACTGAATAAAAACAATACCTGCTCATTAGTATCAATTATTTAAATATATTTATATGAGTTACATTTGTCATGGCCAATTTACTGACAATCTCAGCCAATTTACAGTGGACAAATGCAATTTCTTGCATTTTTAGCACGTACAGTAAAAGATATTCACTCGCAACTGCCATTATCATCTCATGCTCCACATCAAAACTCACCTCTTTGTAAGCAGGGTTTGTCCCACCTACTATCAAATTATCTCCAGTCACTCCCATACTCATAAATCCTGGCCTTAAACTCTGAACATGAAGTCTCATCCAAATTTAAGACCTTCCTGGAATCAAATGATCGACATGAGAAATTCCAATCTGGTTTCAAAGCCCTTTACAGTACCGAGACAACACTCATCAAAGTCACAAACTATCTACTTTCCTTCGATGCAGGGTCTCTAAATATTCTAATCATGCTGGATTTAAGTGTGGCTTTCAATACTGTTGACCACACCGTCCTTCTAAATCAACAGAAATGCTACCTTGGCATCTCCAGGGCAGTTCTTACCTGGCTCTGGTCTTACCGAGCATACACACGACAGTACAGATCTATCAGCCGCTGGTTCTATCTGACACTGCTCCGGTTGCACGAGGTGTGCTGCATAGATCTGTCCTTCGGCCAATCCTCTTCATAATGTACACCCTTTCCCTTGGGTCAGATTATCCAAAATCAACGCCTCATTGCTATGTAGATGGTATGCGGTTGTATTTTAACACCAAGCCTATCACTGCATCCATCTTCTCCACTCTTACAAACTGAGGAACTAACATTAAGATTTGGATTCAGCTCAGCCTTTTTAGAGCTTATAACGATTGGATTTAAACAGTTTGTTCATAAAAATGCCGATTTCAATCACAACATTGAGAGCTGTGCTGCCATCTTACTCCCCATGTTTGCAACATTTGGATGATTTTTTTTTTTACCTGACTCTCTCTTTTAATGCCCATGTCAAGAACATTGCTAAGACCGCCTTCTTCTACCTATGCAATATCGCCCAACTAAGACGCTCCCTTTATGATGCAGAAACCCTCACACGTTTTCAATTCTTCAAGACACGACTACTGTAATGGCGTTCTAAACGGCATCACTGACAAAGTCCTGAGCAAGTTATAGGAACTCAGTGGCCCGAATCCTTACCCAGTCACGGTCCTGTGATTGCATCACTCCTATGTTCAGGCCCTACACAGTTCAGGCCCCTGCCTAACTGATCTGTTCAAACCCTGAGCACCCACTCACATGCCCAGAACACCAGCTGATTCAAGTCTGCTGAACCCCCGTAGGGTCAAACTATAGTTGTATTGTAGGTAAAGTGCTTTGAGCTATACAAATAACATGTGCTGCTATTATTACGGCATTGTTTGACATAATCCCCAGATTTTCAAGTGGGTACCTACGGCAACTCACACAGGACAAAATAGCGAGACAGGAATGTGTGACAGGTCACGGAAAAACATCCTCTCAGTTAAAATGCGACCAGAACCCCTTTTGACAAGCATGACAATCAGCTGATGGAGGCCGACTGAGAATAAGGAGAGCTTGACACTCTGAGACAGCGTAAATTGATAAACACAACATTCTCCGGGAAACTTTGACATTTCAAATTCAAATTCAAATTCAGGATGAATGGATGAGCATGAAATTCTCTGGGAACATTTAGAGGTTTGAAATTCAAATAGAAATTTGAAGCCCTGGAGAATGCTGCCCCAAGCTTTTCGGAATCGGCCAGGTTTGAGGCTCGAGGTCCTCTGTAATGTGGTGAGAGGGAACTCTTGATAGGCACACGTCTGCAGGAGAGCAGAGTCGAGAGATGGTGGCAAAGGGCCTCACTGAATGTTGTTATACAACCCGCCGGCTTCTCAAGGAAGCGTGGAGTGTTACCTTTTGATCTAATCTTCCCCGTGCAAGCGGAGACGAAAGGAGAGAGAGAAAGAGAAGAGAGAGAGAGAGAGAGAGAGAGAGAGTGGTTTACGTCTGATGTTTGTAAGGGGATGAGTGTGTAGGTGTTTGGTGTGTGAGAGTGTGTGTTTGTGAGGACCAAAAAAAGAGAAAATGAGAGAGAAGAGAGGCTGGTTAAGAGGGGGCTGTAGGTCAAGCAGCCTAATTTATTTATGAGCTGTGTTTGCGTGGGCCTCTTTATCTCAAGTGTAGGCAGATGAGACTTCAGCGGGTGAAGGTTCTCTGCAGTGCATTGTGCTCAACTTGGACCTCCTGTCTTACAGAAGCAGGGATTGTGAAGGGTAAGGTTATTATTATCCACTGTTCGTGGCTTTGATGAGACAAGCCCGCAATTTCATTCTCAGGATTCTAAAAGACCTGGGTCAAAATTATCTTAGCCAAACCGACAGCAGAATATATTAAAATCATGAACATGGCAAGTATGAAGTCGTGTAGTATGAAGTATGACTTCAAGTATGAAGTCGTGCATTCGGAATATGAACCTGAAATGCTGTAGTGGCTGAATCACCCTCAGTTATATGATAAAATATAGTTTTAAAATATCTATTGAAACAGGCCATCCACACACATTATTTGCAGAGATTGTATCGCATGCTTTCTTTACACTTGAACATGAATTCCATCCATGAGATCAGAGGCAAGACCGTCTCACAGAAACTGGACGCAGCATTTTTCTTGTAACCCACAGCGGTACACCCGCCTGCTGTTAATGGAACAAAGTCAAGTCATCCGCACAGGAGACCCGGCTGATTAGCCCAGCCACCCCGGCCATTCAACCACAACAGGGGACCCTTTGCAGAAAGAGAGAGAACCATGTGGGGCATCCGGGCAGAGTCTACCTGAGAGGGGCTTGGCTTCATGTACCCAGAGTCGAGCAGCAGTGGCAGTGGCCGTGGTTACAGATGGTCCATTACAGAAAAGGGTGGGGCCATGCAACACACTTGCATGGCCCCTGGACTACTCTAATTAGCCAGGATGTGGCTCCAGGGCCTATCAGGCCCCTTGCTCAGCTGTGCAGGTAATTAATTATGCAGGAGGGAGCAGGTTGCGGTGCAGTACTGGAGAGTGAGCACATGGTAAAACAGTGCACACATCACATGACATAATTGATTGGTTTAACTACGTGGGTTTTTAGAACATTTGCGATCACGCGGTTCGTCTATCAAATCACATTCCACGTTTAATCGCATTAACACTGGCAATACTCTCCAATCTCCAAGCCTGCTTTTAGTTCCACACTGATACAAATGAATGAATATAATATAATATAATGAATATAAATATAAATTGACATAGAAACCAAATAATGTATCGCTATGATCTTGCTTTTTTGAGTGCGAGTCATACCCTTTTTTGACATCACATGATTTAAAAAAAAAAAAAAAAAATTTTTTTTTTTTTAATTTTTTTTTTTTTTTTTTTTTTAAATTATTTGTTTTTTGCCCCTTATATGTACTATGCATTGTATTATGTTGTGTGTATGTGTGTGTGTCTGTAAACTTGCTGCTTTTTTCTTGCCAGGTCTCTGAAAAAAAAATTTTTTTTTTTTTCTCAATGAATAACTAACCTGGTTAAATAAAGGTTAAATAAAAAATGATGTTGTGGCGGAGTGTTTCCAGCAACCAGTGGCGAGTTATTTATTTATTTATTACCAGGGAGCGGGATTGTGGGCATTGTGTGTGTGTGCATGTGGTGATGGGTGAGTGTTTGGGGGCGTGTGGGGGTGCTGGGGGGGTTGCCAGTGGAAGATGTAACTTTCCTGATCTGCATGTTGCCACGGTAAAAACAGGGGGGGAACAGGGGGGATGGCCAGTGGTGGGGGGCCCAGGGGGAGATGGAGGAAAGGCTGGATTGTGTGGAACTGCTGTGATATTCCAATGATGAAGGGCAAACAAACAAAAAAAACACATGGAAGGAAATGAAGAGAGGGCGGCCATACCTTTCACTACCTTATCCAGATAGTGAGCTTGGGAGATAAAAGACAGGAGGACATTTAAGGGAAATCGAACAGTGCCATTTCCACCAACGGACACATGACCGCTGGACTGTCTCAGTCCAGCAATGGTGAAATTACCAGCATGCAATGCAACCATCGCAGCAAGCATGAGGCAGAGGATAGAGTGAGGGAGTGACGGACGGACAGAATGTGTATGTAACATCTCAATCGCTTCCTGTTTACCAAGACTAAGGCTGAGCAGCATCCATCCCCACAAGCACTGATTGTGTAGCCGTGCAAAACTCATCGGCCCCGTTCTGAGCTGACGTATCATGACAGGGTGGTTACAGCTAAAAAAATTTTTTTTTTAAATTGCAGATTACAGGTGTTTGGGGAGGGGGGGGTTACTTCCATCTACAAACCCCAATTCCAAAAACAGTTGGGACAGTATGTAAAATGCACATAAAAGCAGAAAGCAGTGATTTGTAAATGATCTTTTACATATATTTAATTGAAAACAGCACAAAGAAAATATATTTAATGTTTTACCTCATCTACTTTATTGATTTATTGATTTTTGTAAATATACGCTAATTCCGAATTTGATGCAATGCATTCCAAAAAAGTTGGGCACTGTTTGTGTTTCAGGCATTAAATTCGGAATTAGCGTATATTTGCAAAATTCTCCATTCAACTTTTTTGGAATAGGGGTTTGTACATACTGATGTGGTATTACGCGAAGGGAGAAGCAAATGAAGACCTCAGGAGGACTGCATAGAGATAGTCCATGCGTGGAGGTATGTGAACATTTTCATTATGACTCTGGTCTTTCAACTCTAATAATGGAATTCCATTTTAGATTGAGATTTTTTTTCTCCTTCTTAATGGACTCTCAGAGAGGTTCTCGACTGGAATGTCTTTTTTCAATATGAAATATATAAGAGGAATATCAATAATGCAGGCACAACGTATTAAACATTCACGGACTGTACTCGCGCAGCTCGTCTTCTGTTAGCTGCAGCTGAAGACGTCCCCTAATGTTCCATGTGAAAAAAAGTCGTCCGCAGGTCTAATTCTGGAACCTTTAATGACAGCAATTCTTCTCTTTTATCTGCCATTCCCTCACGCCCTCCACACCCTGCCACCAAATCATTTTAAGCAATCTTGTCTTTAGCTGAGATGTGTAAAGGGCCAATGTTGTTTACCTTCTAATTCCTTTATCATATGGGATGCTGAACCTCGTTTGATAAACAACACAATTAGAAATGTTACTGAAAGTAACGTTGATGACAAAAAAAGAACGGCTTCTGAGGACCGGCCTCTCCCATTCAGAAGGGAAATCAAAAGCCGTTCTTTGGAGGAAGGACAACAGGACAAGGAAAAGGAATAGTGTGTAGGGAGATGTGGAGCAAGGCATTCTTGGAAAAGAGAGCTTTTCGGCTGTTCCAGTGGATAGCATGGATCCACATTTCAGGCCAACTTGGAGAAAGAGAAAGCTAGGTGATTCAACGGTTAGAGCTGAAGGTAAGCTGGAAATCTTACACACAAACACACGCACACTACATTGAGACTGACAAGCTCCCTTACGCAGAGACTTTACACCTGCTCATATTTAATGGGCAGTCAGTATCTGGATATTGGGATTTCCTCAAGTACATAATACCCCACCCGTAACAGAACCTTAGCGTTCTGAACATTCGTAAATGCAATTTCCACACTGCTAGTCCACGTACTTACAGAACCACCTTCCTCAATGAGTCTGTGTAAGTGCTAAAGCCATAATTGCATAGTACCGCATAAAACCCCATGCCGATTTGTCCAGATCACAGAAGAACCACCGGTAATTGTGTGCCAGTTGGCCTATGTGCCTGGCATCAGCATTCTGATTGAGATTATCTCCAGGAGGAGAATGGAGCGGGTGATTACCTTGTCTAGGCTGCGTGTGGCAGTGGGGTATTACAGCTCATTTGCACTGTAGTTTCCATCTTTCTGCCTGGCCTTGTATAGAGCGAACCCTGCCAGGCCGTGTGACACACTGCCAACACAAACACTTAAAAGCCTCATGGGCAGTAGCCACACGCCGCTGCTCGAATGGGGTGCTCTGTCCTTGGCTCTACCTGCACACCAGTGCCCAGTGGTCCTGCGTGGCCGCTAATGAATACTGCATGCATCCTGATCACCTTAATCTTCAGATATCACTTGTTGCAGGGCTGAATGTCATCAGTGTACAATTACTCAACATGAAAGGCTGTTAATTCATTTAGCTTGTAGCTTACTTCTTTGGAGATGGAAGCCGAGTCGAGCCGAGATAAAATGAAAACAGCTTACGGGACCAAAGGGGGCACCAGACTTTCTAACCAGAGTTCTTAAACTCATGGCAGAAAAAACCCTTGTCAGAAGAAAAACTGTTTAATAAATGCTAAACTCTAACAGATTTCTCCCTTTTCTTTTTTATTTTGTTCCAGTCAACTGACTCTTCCCTAAAAGAATGCCTTTTCCACTGGCTGCATGACTCGTCATAAAGCAAATGTTTGCATTTCAAATCAGGCACCCAAAAAAAAGAGAAAATAAAAAATAATAATGGAAACGGTGAAGGATGATCGATGGGAGGAGGAGGGAGAGGATAAATGAAAGGACGATGTTAGCACGTTCCCACATTAAAATGCATGAAGTCAAGCCTCAGATCCCTGCGCAAACCTGCTCATGCTAAGCTAAGTTGCACAAATTCAATTAAGCATGCTTTTTCCAACCCTTTTTATTTGACCAAAACCCCCCTCATTCCCGTCCCACCGTCATCAACCCCCCCAACCCGTCCCCTCGCTTCCTCAAGACTAGTGATGGGAGAATGAGGGTTCCTGAACCCCATAATGAGTGGAGCTACAGTATACCGAGCTGTCAATCACTACCTTCAAACAATACCCAAACGGTTCTTGCTCTCCACAGCAAAGCACAAGTACTAGTTCAAATGAGTGAGTCACTGCCAGGGTACTCGATCTCCGCCCATTTTTTGGGCATAGTGAAGCCTCCCTCTTTCATCACTACTCCGAATCCTGATGCCCTCTTCCTCCCCTCCACCCATCTCCCCTCCTCTTCTCTCCTCTCCTCTCCTCCCTACCGATGGTGCAGTGCTCTCCATTCCAGCCCGGGCTGCATTCACACTTCCCCTCCTTGCAGGTCCCGTGCTCGTTACAGCGTGGGTGACACGCCCTCTGCTCGCACCCGGAGCCCATCCAGCCGTCATCACAGCGGCAGGTGCCCGATACGCAGATGCCGTGGCCGCCACAGTCCGATGCACAGATCTCTGTGGGAGAGAGGGGGAGGGGGGGCAGGAAGAAGAGACAGGAGGAGGAGCAGGAGAAAGGAAGGAGGGAGGGAGGGGCGGAGGGGGAGAACAAATCCCAGGAATCATTGTGAGGGAAAAGTGGCCACGCTCCACTACCTTGTCCGACGGTGACTGAAAGGAAATTCCTTCACCTCATAAGGGTAATCCTCTTTGACAATAAGAATCTAATAAGTAGATTACAAAGGAGAGGACATGGCTTGCAAAGGCCTTAGCTGACTGATCCCCCCCCCCCCCCACCCCCTGCTCGTCTCCCCTCTCTTCCTTCTCTTGGAAATTCGTCTTTTTGTGTCATGGGGAAGGACGAAAAAAGAAAGAATGAATAATAGCTAAAAAAAGGGAGAAAAACCCCAATTGTGTCTTTCTGAACAAACTGAAACATGTCAGATTTAATTTAATATTGTTGAACAGCTATGGTAATGCAGTCAAATGCTGCGAATAAGTACATCCTTTTGGTCACAAAACAAGCAACCGTGCCACTTAGATTTAAAACAAAGCATCTTAACGTATTTACCTCTACGTGCCGTTCAATTCTCCATCAAGAAAAGTAGCACAAACTATTAGAGCAACACAGTGTTTCCATGGTTACCCATTACTGGAGAGGTCCAGGAGATCACAGACAGGCTCAAAATTGTGTGTGGGATGTGATATAGGACAAATACTGCTAATCCGCCAAGTTTGTTCTGTCACCAAGGTGATCCGGGATCAGTTGCTCTCAAACCCCAAGCATGACTCCCTGATTCCAAAAATACAGAAAGGAGATAACAGGGAAGACGGGGTAAAAATAGCACTGGTCAAAAGAAAATATCTTGACATGGTATGTAAAACCTTTGCTGAATTCTGTCAAAACATTTTTTTCTTACTGTGAGCAGCTGGGATAAATTTCAAATGGACCTTCTGTGTGTTTAATCTTGACTTGGATGTGAGACTTAATGTAGTCCAAGCCATCTAACCAAACGTATTTATTTCCAAGGCCATCTGGAGTTATTAGTCTGCGGAAACGAGTCAGGATTGAGTCAATTACAGGTTATACGTTACCTCTTTTGTTATTGCTAAAGATTATACTGTGTTAGCAGAAGTCTCTTCCCCACAGTGCATAACATGGCATTAAAAAATAAGTAGATCTAGTTCTGAAGAGATTCCTCCTCCTAGGTAATTACTGAACAAGGCTTTCTTGAATTATGCAAATGCTCTTAATATCGCATCATGCGTATTTTCAATTAGATGTATCTGCAAAGCACTTCATTCAGAGAGACTTAATGTAGTCAGGAAAATGGCACACACACACACACACACACACACACACACACACACACACACACACACACACACACACTTATTATCTGAGTTATTAACTGAGCCACAGCCTTGTTGTTTTACATCAGAACAAAGTGTGCTGTTCTTATCCAGGAAAGCCTTGGCTCTCAAACGCACTTCTGCTTAACAGATGCAAATGGAATAATTAATGAATTGAATGCTTTCTCTGGTAAATACCTCAAGAAGGCTGAAATTAGTGGCAGAGTAAGCAGATGTAATTCTGACAGTAATGCAGCCAAATATAATCTTATTTTCCAGGAATTGTAAAGAATAGTTTTTTGGGGAAAAATTACAAAAATAATTACATGATTACTAGAATGATAAGTACATTGATAGATTTAATAAAATTCTGTCATGCCAATAAATCACATCTATATTTTATAAAGCCTCTACCAGACTGAGATAATGTTTGGAAATGTTAAGTGAAGACGTCTCAATGTTTTCCTTGTTTTCCCCTCTGATCAGCTAAGCCAGGTTTGCATGCAGTGGAAGAAGTATCCTTGATGTGGTTTAAAAAAAAAAAAGGATGCTGTGAATCTCTCTGTACATAGAAATGATGAAGGACAGTAAAAGACTGCAAATTATACATCTGTTGATTCTGGTCTTTCGTTTGAATGAGAATACAGAGTATGTAACACTGAGAACAGAAGACTACAGCATACGTTACAGTATTCAACAACAGTGAGTCGTGTAACAGCATAGCCATAGAAAGGTGGTGTATCGTGCCTGTGACATTGACCTCTGACGGCTGTCTGCAGTGTAACGTTTGGAGCTCAAGCTTTGGAGTAAAGTCTCGTAAACGCAACAGTCTCATAATCTGATGGCCGGACTCGGAGCTTTAGTCAAAACTCCTTGTTTTTTTTCCTCCAAAGAATCCTTGCTATTGTGAGGAATGGTTCAGTTTTTACGCAGCCAAATTCCAGCATGCCGACTCCATACTGCAATACAGGCAACTAAATCACGTCGTATGAGAGACTTATAAGTTAAGACTCATAAGTTACAAATGGCTGTTCAAGTAATGACTCAAAAATATGAATACTAATACAATTGGTTGATACTAAAATGCCCAATTTACAAAATAGTTTCCTAACTAAATGTGAATGGAGCACACAACGCAAAATACATATTGGTTTGTAATGCATTTATCTGCATAATGTATAGTTGACTATGAATAATCGAGCTGGGTAGGGCAGCAAAATACAAAAGAAAAACTCTCAGATCATCCAGCTAGCCAGCCAGATAGCTATGGAGCTATTTTAGCTTGTTGTCAAAAATATTTGAAGTACTAAGTTTACCTTTTTTATTTACAATATTGCGACAGACACTGTTTTCAACAGCTCCATAATTGTTGCGCAATCCCCATACAATTAAACATGTAGAACATATTCATATATAATATATTATATATACAGTATACACATTCATATTTTATATGTTCTTTCATGCAAAATAAAGAATAAGACTTTCTGTACAGCCACATTGATAGTCAATGGGACTTTTGCCTTTCTTTACCCTCCAAACTATACTTATAATGAATATGAATACGTTGAAAATCTTTCATTGCATGACATTCTCAAAAACTTGCACATAATTATGCAGATCTTGGTATCTGGGTAATTAGGTATCTTGTCCTCGCCCTGCTACCCAGCTCGATTGTTCACAGTTAGTTTGCAGATAACTGGATAGTGCATTTTCCTCAGGTTCTTAAGAAATTTGGCTCCGAATAAATCTGATGGTCATAGACATCATGTTGCACAACTATAATCAAAGAATATTATTGCAATTGTGAGCAAGTGTCATACTCCTTCCTCACAAGACCCACTTGTTGCAAGAGGTCAGTTAAAATTGTGGGCTATAGCCAAAAGAACAGCAGAATAGCGATAGCAGTCCGATTTAGATCATCGGACAGCCCCAGTAAACGCTGCCAGAAAGCCATTGGCAATGGAAGCCTCCAAGGTGCTAAATCAGATTGGTCCTTTGTGGCAGGTGTGAATCACTCACCTGTCGAGCAGTCGTGTCCGGACCAGTTGGGATCGCAGCTGCAGGTGCCAATTTCAGGAAGGAAGGCCCCGTGGCCTGAGCACTGGTCCATACAGGACGCCCGGGCGTCCTCACAGCTTGACCCTCCCCAGCCTGCTGTGCAGTGGCATTCCCCCCGGGCACACACCCCTCGTCCAGAGCAGGTTGGGTCCAGGCAGTCCACTGCAAGAGACAGGGAGAGCCTCCGTGACCAAAAAACTTTTTCTCAGTGATGATTTGGTGTTCTCCTTTTTTTATTTTATTTTTATGTTGCGTGGTTGTTAAGCTGTTGCTTCTTGAATACGTTGCACTGACTGTGAGAAGAGGAAAGTAATATAATATATTTAAAAAAGAAAATGGGTCACACAGAACCTATTGCATTGATTAAGGAGTTCTCTGGTACTTTTTTATTCTCCCAATCTGGCCATTTAATCATCCCACAGTTTAATCAGCTCTATAATTCCCCCCTTTTTCACCTCAGATGATGAGTGCTGAGTTTTCTGAAGCAAAATGGCTTCCATATATCACCCAGATGGACGTTAAACATTGCTGGTGGTTGAGATGAGTTTCCCTTCTTCACTACAAAGCCCTTTAAAATCATAAAAGGCACTATATAAAAACAATCCATTACTAGTATTGTAATTATTATGCGTTCCAACTTAATGACAGAAGGGAACCCATAGGGGGACAGCAGCTGAATAATGGATCTGTTGAGTACTCAGGAGTAAAACCCGCACACCCATACACAACACACACAAAGCAACAACTAAGAAAAACTTGTTCTTGAACCCATGAAAAGTGAAGGTTCATTATGTTTTGGAGTGGAATCCTCCACACTATGGTTCTGCGTTCCTAAGAAGAACGCAGAACAGAGCCAAGAGGAACACCAAAGTGTGGCCTGTGTTCCCCATAGTACTGCAACAAGAACATCAGAAAATCTCAACAAAAGGAAAAACCAAGCTGGTGGGTAGCTAAGAGGCTAAAACAAAATAAAACAACACTATCTGAAAAGAGAGGGTATATTTCATCAAATAAACTAAAAAAATAAACATAAGGGCTAGATGAGTTCGAAATATTCAAGTTGCAATCATATAATATTGCAGTTTAGTAGGCCGTGATCCAAAAAGGTGCCATGGAGCAAAATATTAGTGAGCATGAGCACAGCAACAATTTCATATGGAGTGGTGGGGCATTGTTAGAAATAAGCATGATGATCATTCCTTAAGCGTTACCATTGACGACACGCATCATATCTAGGCTGGCACATCCAATGTCCTGCCCTCCAAACTACAATAACGAAAATAATTGTTTGCAGACAGCCAGTGAATGCCAATCTGGACTCAATGGGTAGTGGTGGTCAAACCATGGCAACTGCTCTTTACCATAACACAAATAGGTATAAAGAGCACTATAACAGGGAAGGCAGGACTCCTCATCTCCAAGCAGATGGCTTGGGCTCAAGGCGCAAAGATCACTGGCTAACTGACAGGAACGTCTCTCTTGGCAATTAATCATTACAGCTGAAGGTCGCTGAGAAAAAAAGGTAAAAATCTTAAAGGGGCCTTTGCCCGCGCTCTCCTCCCCTCTTTATGGCCCACATCTGACTCAAAATAGAAAGAGGGTCTACATGGTGTCAGGAACCCCCATTTATCATACTCCAAAGACCCATTTTTCATCTAGAAATGTGCCCCTTCAAGAGCTGTCACAGACAATAGCAACTTCAATCTTATCTAAGCACTTCTTATCCCTTCAGCAAGGGGACTGGGAAAGTCACGCTTTCCCTCTCTACTTTTGCCAAAATCGAGCTTATGGGATTTCCGATGACAAAGGAAAAGTTTCGTGCCATTAACAGTGAAATGGTGGGACACAAATCGGCCGTTTTGTTTAACTGGGTGGGAAAAGGGCGGCAAACGATGTAGGTGGTGACCTGGACTTCTGGGATACCGACCTCCAATGCTTCTTGTTCAACTGAGGCAAACAGATGCTCATGGTTTATGTAGTGCAATACCTTTTCAAAGAAAGCAATATCAAATATCATGGGCCAGACTCATAAATGAAAGACTGAAATATAACATACAAAGCTGAACTGATTACTTAACTGACAAAGACATAGCCTTGAAGATGGCCTTTTCCAGACCATGGATCACATGTGTTTTAAACATTATGAATAAAGGTAACTATGCTGAAATTATATTTGAGTTACATGAAGATATGGCAAAGGAATATTAGTAGCCCGACTGTATATTCCCATGAATAAATTAAAATTACATCCTGAAACAGACCTGACTGGTAAAACCATTTCTATAACCAGGAATCTGAAATCAAGTTCTACCAGCACAGTGTCAACTAGAACTGGGTCAAACACATTTGTGAAATACCATGTCAGATACCAATAAAATTAGAAAATAGTCCTGCAGAGCCCTGAGAACATTCAACAATCAAATTGTACAGTCATGTGAAAATAAAATATTATCCCCAATATTGAATTTCACTGGTCAAATTCATAGACAATAGTTTATACATGTCCTTCAAATTTGTCAGTAGGGATTTCGGTGGTGTTACAGTGATTTCAAACAATGATTTAACACAGGTCTTGTGTTAAACAGAAATATATACAACAAACAACAAATTTCTTTCTCCTTTTTGCTAACCACTGCTACATTTCACTTACGGTAATTTTGTTCAAATAATTTGGTCATTATCTAGCCAGCTCATTATCTAATCTAGGTGAGGTGCCCACACACAAGCCATAGTCACCTTCCTCGCAGTTCTCTCCCTTGTATCCAGGGTTGCAGATGCAGGTGCCCACGATGCAGGTTCCGTGGCTGCTGCAGGTGACGTCGATGCACTGGTTGGTGGGCACATCGCACTCCACCCCCTTCCACCCACTGTGGCACACGCACCTCCCCTTCAGGTACTGTCCATTCCCTCGACACAGTACAGGACACGAGGCTTTGGAGAGGCGCAAAAACACAAGAGCAAATTTCAGAATGAGACCAGCCGACCCAAAGAATGGCTGGATTCCACCAACAATTGACCTTAACTTTGCCCTCACAATTAAAAAACCGAGTTATTATTCGTCAATAGTTCATGATTATGCGATCATTAACTGACAAAACATTGTGAAATACAACAGTAGCACATGCATTTATCTGGAAGTCAAAGATCAAATGTTGATTGAATCTTGAATTTAAGTAAATCTCTTTGCATCTCTTGCTAGAAGGTGCCTAAGGTGGTTCTGTGAGCATATAAATCCACTCAGTTGGATTGGTACCAAAAACAAGCCCTGAAAGTACCCTTGACTATATTATGGCTCATCATGTTCTGCTGATCTTCTCCCATGGTTTCCATTTTAAGATATTTGTTGACTTCATAAACAATAATTTTGATGTAAAATTGCAAAATAAATATATTCTTGTAATATGATTATTGTACTGTATAAGCCAATTGGAGACGACCTAAAAGAGATGTTGAACTGTGATTTGTTACTGTATCTCGCTTTTGTTATGTATCTACTATTTAGATTTTTGCATTATTTCATTTATGTATTTGTTTCCATAGCAAAACAGGTTCAAAGTTGATCCCAAGTTTCATGTGGATTTGATGGATCTTCATCTGTTTTTGAGAAAATAGGAGAAGACTGCCTCCTGCAGAGATGTGATATTGTGTCCATTTAGATCTGTTTCAGCATACTGAAAACTACTGACAAGGATTAAGACATGTGTGGGAGACTCAAAAGCTTGGAGCACAGACTTGAGAAAAATGGCTGTCTAGATTTGACGACCATATTGAAAACGGCTGAACTGTAAGGGGGCCAATCAATGTGCCATTGATCATCAGTAGAACAAATGATGGCTCCTGAGGACTTGAAAGGGACCAGGGATATAAAATTATATGAAAAGCACCTTTTGAAGTGATATTTTCAAAAAGACGACAGTCTGGCATGCATTAGCCAGAGGCTCTCTTCCCAAAAGATACTGAAGCACACATAAAATATATCTAAAGTATTATTCCATGTGCTGCATGTGGGCTCCTTTGAGCAAAGGGTATGGAGGCAGAGAGTATGATACCTGAGAGGATAAAATATGTTATTTTGAGCACTGGAAATGATCAGCAGAGGACTATGAATATACAACTACTAATGTATTTCTGTTTTCAGGGCACACAGTGTGCCAAAACTGTATTCCAGTAAAATTTTTAAACTAGAAACTAGTAATTTAATTCAGAAATTCTGAATTTCAATTGCAGTAAATAGCTGGTGGAACCAGTCTCTAAAGTGTTTCTTTCGTACGTAGTATAAACAGTGTTTGAACTTACGTTATTTACATAACATACGCCTAATGCATATGGAACAAGGGCTTGCAGAACATGATCTTGGTCGGCTTTAAAGGCAGCACTCGGGGGCAAAGAGCGAAGAGAGAAAGAGGAGGAAGAATAAGAGGTACAGAGAGAGAGAGAAAAAAAGAGAGGGAATAGAATAAAAAAGAAAAAAGGCTCACCTCTACCACAGTCTGCGCCTCGGAAGCCAGGAAAGCAGTGGCAGGTCCCAGAGATACAGTCGCCATTCCCGAAGCAGTTACTGGGACAGTCGTCAATGGAGTCTGAGGGAATCATGTATATTCCGGTGTCAGTATATACGGTTGATACCGGTTTCCTGCTGAGCCCTCAAGTTCACCCCTGGCAGAACATTAGGACCAGTTTTCTCATTTATGTGGTCTAATGCTGAAGAATACTAAGGACTGGGTCTCTGAAAGATACAGCATTTATTTGACCATGTAGCCTATTGATTAAATTGACAGATGGAGCATTTGAAATCTTCGGTATTCACACACCCAACAATATGCATGGGCTCTCTGCAATTCATTTGAACAATAAACTGATTAAAATATATTAACTTTTGTAGCCATGAAAAGAGAAGCATTTGACCGGTTTTGATAAGATCAAAAGTCGAAAAAAAAGTCTCTAGTCGAATCACAGTTTTTTTCCTATTAATTCATGGCATTACTGTACCTTCTCCAGAGGAATCATTATTTAAACTATGAGCAGTAGGTATCTTTACAATGACTATGACATTGACACAATCTCACTTGAAACCTCTGATTCAGAAACTTAAATTCAAACTGGTTCCCCAGTAGAACATTAAACAGTGTCATTAATTAAGACACTTGTGAATACACTTCTTTTTGAAAAAAAGATATAAAGCTGGCTACAATTCCAACTTTATGCTCCAGATAAAATAGATAATATTGTTAAACTCTAATACATAGAAAGTTTGAAAAATACATTATTTAAATAAATTATATTGAGAATAAAGAAGGTAGAATTATGTCACATTAACAATTTACAAATATTTCAGAAAATTTCTTTATAGACATTTTATCAACTTATTTCGGCATTACCACAAAAATTTAAAAGAGAAATCAGTAAAGGAAAGGGCCAAAAACTTGTCTACCAACCACATACCAAAAATGATAACCAGTTGAAAAAAAGAAGGTAGTTGGAAATATATTATAGATTTCCCAAATAATTAAAAAACTGAAAAGAAAAATATCTGAATACACTCCTGCAGAGACCTGAGAATTTTCACAAAATGTGTAACTAACTAAAACCTTGCACACGAAACACATGAAAACCAATTTTGTGATCTACAGCAATTGTATGAGTGTCTAAAATGTTTTTTTTTTTTAAATAGTGTGCAAAATAAATGCTATTCCATGCTACAGTGACAATCTATCTGCCTTTAAGCTTTTTTTTCCCAAAATCAAAAGCAAAATCTAAAATCTAAGAAATTCTACAGTGGATGAAGAACATGAACAGAAGTGTATGTACAATACAAACACCTTTGGCATCTCAGAATTCAGCACTAAATAACGGCAGAACCGGTTTTATCTTGTCACGTGCCAAAGGGTAGCATCTGCTCCCAGCAAGAGCTCATGGAACAAAGCAGCGTTTCTATCCAACAGAGGTTAGTTACATGGGCAGAGCAGACACTGCTGCCATTCCTCAGGAGAGCCAATCATTGCTGACGATGTGGCAGGAAAGAGATTGAAAGAAACCAAGAAAGAGAGAGTGAGACAGAGAAAGAGAGAGAGAGCAGAAAGATCGATTGGGAGACAAAGAGAAAAATAGAGAGAAAGTGATGATCAAATCTTAACCTCCATGACCAAGAGATGGAGATGGTGTGTGTGTGTGTGTCGCTCATCAATGTAGAGATACTTTTCCACATCTATTTCACACATTCAAGCACAGGCAAATGCACCCTGCTGCATCAAGTGACAATAGAGGGGTTCTAATGTAAACTGAGTGTCTACCAAGGGGAAGCAGAAGCACATATCTGAGCTCAGAGCTGGTGGAGAAAGAAGAGGTCCCACATCTGCAGGGATCTGCCGTTTGATTTTCCTCTAAGAAATACAACGGCACAGATGCTATTCCCATTGGGAATTCCATTACATCTGCTGTGAAACGACAAACGACAGAGGATGGCCATGTTCTAAACCTGCCTTCTTAACATGGAGGCACAGCAGGCATGATTTCTTACACTGTCCATGGTTGATTATGGTTTGCTCAACAATCTAAGGACTGAGCTTGTATGCAGCTCTCCATTGTTAGGATTGATTATTACAGATAAGAAACAAGCGCTTTCTTCTGTGAATATCAGGTCTCTGAAATTCCACCACAACAGTAAGAAAATTACTTCTCTCATACTTTGTCAGCAGATGGAAGTTCATTAAAACTTGAGGCTTCAAATTAATTACAACCCAAGATGCCACACAAAAGCCGCTTACCCCATGGAAGATCTGAGGTGACACTTCTGTCTATGCTTTTCTATATTTCTCTCTACGAAACAAGGCTGCAAGGCTTGTTCCAATTAAGTGCTTCTCCCTCGGCTCCTTGTTCTTTTTTCCGTGCTGACTGGTTTTTAACTACAACGGCAAACTGTCACAGACCACAGATGAGGGAGAGGCGCAGGCCCTCTGTCTGAGCAGAACAAACAAGTGAACAAATACACTGGGAATCCCAAGTGTGGAGGAAAAAGAGCCTGAGCTGCAAGGAGAAAGCGCAGGCTGACATGGATGCCGAGCTCGGCTGAAGGAATGCCCTGGGGGGGGGGGGGGGGGGGGGTTTAGGGTTTGTGTGCTGGTAACTGAAAAATCACAACGGCCCAACAGCTGTGATTGGCCATACATTGTGAGCAGTGGGTGGGAGCATTGTGGGGGGAGGGAGGGAGGCAGGTGGTTGACTAAGCTCTTAGCTACAGGACCGTTATTGAAAAGCTATGCATAACGCAAGAAGCAGAAAGCATTGCTTTGCGGTCTATCTTTACATTAAGTGGCCTAAGTAACTGTAATTACACTTGCAATTGTAACTAAGGTACAGTGTAACTACTTGATTGTTACATTGTATTTCCAGTTGTAAAAACTACATTTTAACATTTGAATGAGGACAATTTCATCGTACATCTTATAGTTTTAAAGGAGAAACAAATGGACTAATTAGCACTCATTATGACTATGGGGACTTCAGTAGAAAATCAAACTATGGGCTCTATTTTCCGGCAGGTGCATGGCGGGTGGCGAGCCAGCGCATTGGTGAAGTGACATCTTTCACGCCCCTGAGCCCGTTTGACTTGCCGTGCACCAAAGTGGGCGGAGAGTCGCTGGTGGAGGTGTGTCAGTCCAGATCGAGCAGCGAACGTGCAAATTTGGGGCTCTATTTTCCAGACGGTGGCAAGTCATCACTGGCGAAGTTGCAATTTCGTCACGGATGTGCACGCATCTGAGCCAAATTTGGCGTGCGCTTAAGTGGGAGGAAAGCTGCTGTTGGGGGGTGTGTCCGTCAAGAGGGAGCAGCCCAGTTCAGTTTTAGTGCAGTGGTAGGACATTTTGGGGTAAGATTAGACCGAAATTCACGCCTACACTGTCCGCCAGGTGAGACCACGTTTACGGCGCAAATCGCACCACAGCGTATGCTGAGTTGCTAATTTCAGGGCTTTCCCGAGCAATGCATGCAGGAACCTATTAAAAAGCGAATCAACCATTTCAAAGTCAAAGTCAAAGTCAAAGTCAGTTTTATTGTCAATTCTTCACATGTACCAGACATACAAAGGAATCGAAATTACGTTTCTCACTATCCTACGGTGAAGACAAGACAAGACATTTCAAAAAAAGGAAAATAAACAGTAAAAGTGAAAGTGCAAGTGCACCGGCACAACAAGAAAAGACAGACATGAAGAGACATTTACAATACTTAAATAAAACAGAGTTCACAGTGCTCACAGTTTGATAAGTTAGGAGTTAGTGCAACAGTCAGTAATAGCAGCAAAAAAAGTGGCATAGCGGTAGTGCAAGTGGCATTGTAATGTGGTCAAGAGTTCAGAGTGTTCTTTGGGGGGGGGGCAGAGGGGGGGGGAGAGTTTTTAGTTTTTAGTTTCCTGGCAGCCTGTTGGATGGAGCTGGGGGTAGTGAGGGGAGAGAGTTTAACATCCTAACAGCCTGGTGGATGAAGCTGTTGTTGAGTCTGGTGGTACGGGAACGGAGGCTCCTATACCTCCTCC
Organism: Ilyophis sp. 1 JC-2022; assembly: GCA_022702515.1. NCBI lineage: Eukaryota > Metazoa > Chordata > Actinopteri > Anguilliformes > Synaphobranchidae > Ilyophis > Ilyophis sp. 1 JC-2022. The sequence goes on along the minus strand of CM040401.1, from coordinate 59,902,564 downwards.
CAGAGGGCAAGGGGCTAAACAAATTGTGTGCGGGGTGGGTTGCATCGCTCACAATCGTGATAGTTTTCCGGGTGAGGCGGGTGGTGTATATGTCTTGCAGGGAAGGGAGTGGGGCACCAATGATCCTTCCAGCCGTGTTCACTATGCGCTGCAGGGCTTTCCTGTTGTAGTTCGTGCAGCTCCCGCCCCACACGGTGATGCAGCTGGAAAGGATGCTCTCAATGGTGCCTCTGTAGAATGTGCTCATGATGGGTGATGGAGCACTTGCCCGTTTGAGTTTGCGCAGGAAGTAGAGGCGCCGCTGGGCTTTCTTCGCTAGTGATGCGGTGTTGATGGTCCAGGTAAGGTCTTCACTGATGTGCACCCCCAGGAATTTGGTGCTGCTCACTCTCTCCACAGCAGCACCATCGATGGTCAGTGGCGGGTGTTCAGTGTGGCCTCTCCTGAAGTCAACAACAATCTCCTTGGTCTTGCTGACATTCAGCAGGAGGTTGTTGTTTCTGCACCACGTGGTCAGTAGGTTGACCTCTTTCCTGTAGTGAGTCTCATCATCCTGGGTGATGTGACCCACCAGAGTTGTGTCGTCCGCAAACTTCACTATGTGATTTGTGCTGTATGTTGCTGTGCAGTCATGTGTCAGCAGGGTGAAGAGCAGAGGGCTGAGCACACAGCCTTGTGGGGCCCCTGTGCTTAGTGTGATGCTGCTCGAGGTGTTGTTGCCGACACGTACTGCTTGTGGCCTCTGGCTGAGGAAGTCCAGCAGCCAGTTGCAGAGGGAGGTGTTGAGTCCCAGTTTGTCGAGTTTGCAGATGAGTTGTTGTGGTATTATGGTATTGAATGCTGAACTGAAGTCTATGAACAGCATTCTCACATATGAGTCTTTTTTATCCAGGTGGGTGAGGGCTGGGTGAAGGGCAGAGCAGATTGCATCATCTGTGGATCGTTTGGCTCGATATGCGAACTGCGAGGGGTCCAGGGTGGGGGGAAGGATGGATTTGATGTGTGACATGACTAGTCGTTCGAAGCACTTCATGATGTTGGGTGTCAGTGCCACAGGGCGGTAGTCATTGAAGCAGGATGGCGCAGATTTCTTCGGCACAGGTATGATGATGGCGGCCTTGAAACGAGATGGAACAATGGCTTGCCTCAGAGAAGTGTTAAAAATGTCCCTGAAGACGTCCTTAAGCTCCTCTGCGCAGTCCTTCAACACACGACCAGGGATGTTGTCTGGGCCTGTTGATTTCGTCGATCATACGCGGTCCAATCTGATCAATCCCGATCATATGCGGTCCAATCTGATCAATCCCCCACGCAGGAAAAATGTATACTTTGCATTTATTGTTCATTGTCTTTTTTCTTTTTTATGTTAAGCTAATTCCTGTATTTATTTATGTTTTTAATTGTGTATGGCTCTTATAATACTGCACTCTGGTCCCAAGGGTACTGTATTCTTTCTTACAACCATCTGTAATGAGAAGAATTAGAAACTTGGTGCACAGGCCTACATTCACTCTTATTGCACAAATAGCGATAAAAACGTACCTCTTAACTCAACTCCTCTAACAACCTGCCCTCTGTAACTTTCAGGAGAAATCTCCGCACTCTCTCACACTCCTCTCTCTCTACCTCTGCTCTCTCTGCCCTTCCTCCACCTGCAGATTTTATTAATTTACCTATTGATGTTGCCACCTCCACCTTTAACTCCTGCCTCTCTCAGTCTCTCGACTCACTATGTCCTCTTGTCTCCAAACCAGCTCGACAATCACCCCCCTGCCCGTGGCTGACGGATTCTCTCCGATCCAGCAGAACCACGCTGCGAGCTGCCGAGAGAAAGTGGAGGAAGTCCAGATCTCCAGACGATCTGGCTTCGTATCACACTCTGCTGGCAGCCTTCACATCAGCAACCACATCTGCTAAGATTTCATTTTTTCAGTCAAAAATTAATGCATGTGTGTCTAACCCACGTAAACTCTTTTCCACCTTCTCTTCCCTGCTGATCCCTCCACCACCCCTCTCACCCTCTTCCCTCTCTGCAGATGACTTCCTGATCCACTTTGAGGATAAGGTAGCCAAGATCAGAAATTCTTTCACACATCCGGTAACGCCCCAAATTCCCTTAAATGAACCCACTGCTACATTTCTGTCCTTTAAGACTCTGGAGGACACAGATGTACTCGAACTTGTATCACACCAGCGTGCAACCACCTGCCCACTGGACCCCATCCCTTCAGCAGTCCTCCAATCTATATCCGGTGAGGTCCTTCCATATCTGTCCTCCATTATTAACACCTCCTTAACCTCTGGCTATGTTCCTGCTGTTTTCAAAACTGCCCGTGTTACCCCTCTCCTTAAGAAGCCTAGCTTGGACCCCTCTGATGTCAGAAATTATCGTCCTGTGTCTCTCCTGCCCTTCTTGTCAAAAGCTGTTGAACGCGCTGCCCTTAACCAACTGTCTGTTTTTCTCCACCAGAACAACCTGCTCGACCCTCATCAGTCCGGCTTCAGAACCGGCCACTCAACTGAAACCGCACTCCTGGCTGTGACCGAGGCACTCGCCACTGCTAGAGCCTCCTCCCTCTCCTCTGTCCTGATTCTCCTTGACCTGGCTGCAGCATTTGATACGGTCAACCACAAACTCCTGATCTCCACACTGGCTGAGATGGGCATCTCTGGAACTGCTCTCTCTTGGTTTACTTCTTATCTCACAGATAGATCCTACCAAGTCTCCTGGAAGGGCTCTATCTCTGCACCTCATCCTCTTTCTACAGGAGTCCCGCAGGGATCTGTACTGGGTCCTCTGCTGTTCTCCATCTACACTAAGTCTCTTGGTTTGGTCATTAATTCACATGGCTTCTCCTACCATTGTTATGCTGATGACACTCAACTCTACCTCTCTTTCCATCCCTCTACCCCACAGATTAAAGAGAGGATATCTGCTTGCCTGGCTGACATCTCTGAGTGGATGTCTAGCCATCACCTGAAGCTCAACCTCGACAAGACTGAGCTGCTCTTCATGCCACACAAGACATCCCCGCTTTTAGACCTGTCCATCACCGTCGACGGAACTATGGTGACCGCCTCCCGCTCTGCAAGGAACCTGGGGGTGGTCCTGGATGACCAGCTGGACTTCAGAGAGCACATCAGGGCGACGGCACGGTCCTGCAGGTTCCTCCTGTACAACATTAGGAGGATTCGGCCGTACCTGACCACCTACTCTGCCCAGCTCCTTGTCCAGACCATGGTCACCTCACGCCTGGACTACTGCAACTCCCTTTTCGCAAGCCTGCCAGCCTGCGCCATTCTGCCCCTTCAACTGGTCCAGAACGCGGCCGCTCGGCTTGTGTTCAACCTCCCGAAGTTCACACACGTCACCCCCTTGCTGAGGTCACTCCACTGGCTTCCAGTCATGGCCAGGATCAGGTTCAAAGTTCTGACCCTGGCCTACACTGCAGCCAAAAGGTCAGGCCCCTCCTACCTACAGGACTTGATCCAGCACTACACTCCTGCTCGACCACTTCGCTCTGCTGGTGCAGGGCGACTTGCACTTCCCTCCCTCCGTGTCAACGGCACTCGCTCGTCCCGACTGCGGAGCTTCTCCACTCTAGCTCCCCAGTGGTGGAATGAACTCCCCACTCCGTTGCGCTCTGCTGAAACGCTGTCTGTTTTCCGTCGTGGTCTGAAAACACACTTTTTCAGACTCCACCTTGATTAACTACATATATAAGGCCAAATATATATAGTATGTTCTTGCTGTTTATTTTCTATTTGGTTTTGCTATTTCATAGCTTAGAATGTATAGCCGACTGTATTCTGTATTCTGTTGACTACTAGCGATAGCTCCTATGTTGTGAGAAAGTTGTGCTTCGTTGGATTTGCTTTGTAGATTGTGTCTAAGACCTTCAATATGCACTAATTGTACGTCGCTTTGGATAAAAGCGTCTGCCAAATAAATGTAATGTAATGTAATGTAATTACATTCAATTAAATCAATGCAAAATAAACAGCCTATCGTCTTCCGTTGCAATCATAGTCGGAAATTGACAGTCGGTGGACTCGTTCTGCAAGCGGGAGGCCTCCCGACCACGACCGAATGGGCGTGTTCTGCTATCGTTTTTCACTAAACCATGTGATGCAGGATAGCCCGACATTGTCATAACGAGTCCACCCAACACGCCGGGTCGTAATGCACACGGCTCTTAAAAGGACTGAAAAGAGGTCGTTTGATATGGTTGAATCCAGCTGAAGCACATCCGCTGATAAATATTCAGCATAACCCAGCCAATTTTCAACCTGTGCAGTGCGCTGTGAGCTGTGCGCTCCTCGCCTCTGGTTCGAAAATAGCGAAATTCAGCAGTCATGCCCAATGCGCCATGCGCTATGCCACTGACTATGCGCTGGCCGGAAAATAGAGCCCTTAAGCACAACGTGTACATACACAGTAGTTACACTATACCAACTGCTGCAGTTACAGTGTATAATACTGTATACAGTATTATGGTTAGTTTATGTAAAGTAGGTCCATATTTTCTTCAATGACATGCACATGTTTTAACTTAAAAATAGTGCTCATTTTATATAGATATGGTATTCTATATAATATCTAAAGCAATGCATGAAAGCAGAACTAACCTTTCTATGTGATATATTTATATACATTTTACCAGAACAAAATAATATTTTTTAATTTATAAAAGAATTACCCCTACTTTGACTTTATTAGCTGAAAATAAACTACAGCTCATACGGTACATTTTTATTTACCTTGCAAATAGATCACCATAACCATACAGGACAAGGTAAATGGGGTAAGAGAGGGGTAATGCTTTTGAAATGATTTTGGGAAAACAAACTTGTGTTATTTTTCCAAGGTGCAAGCTTTGATGATTTTGAAAAATAACTTTTTTTTTTTTTTTGCCTATTCCTTTAACTTCTAATTCTAGGAACAATGCTTATTCAGCAGGACAGCACATAAAGCTGCAAAACAAAGCAGCATTCTGGAATGAACAAGCTTTCAGAAGATCAGGCCTTCTCCTCAGAAACTGCCATTTTGTGATTCTGTGAAAAAAGGGGCTGATTCTCTGTTCCCCCATCTCCCTCTCTCTACTAAATCTCAATCTATTTTCCTCTCTCCCCTCTCTCTCTCTCCCTTTCTCACAGTCTTGCTCTCTCTCTCTCTTTCGCTAAAGGGCATTGTTCACATGACCCATTTCCAAAACGGGAAATCGCCACAGCTGCGCTGACCTAATCAGCTTGGGTCCAGATGACCGCAAGCAAGCAAGCAAGCGTGAGCACGGTCATGGTGTGGAAGGTTCCGGTTGGTTCTACTCTTCAGCAGGGGTTCCTCTCGACTTCAGCTCTTCGGCTGCCCCCATCCTTTACCTTGTATCTCCTAACCCTTTGTTATCACACACGCTCAGTCTTGTTTTCCTGTACTGTGTGAGATATGTGGTAAGTGTTCTGGTTCTGCCACCCAGCCGCCATTCTGTCAGCAGCTGATACCAGCTCAGGATTGGTAGATGAAGAGATATATTGAAGGAAAAGCTGCTCCACATGTGCCTGTGAAATCAGGTAGACCTCCCATTTTCCAAGGCTGCATGACAGTGCACATCCTTCATGATGTCCAGTATGACTATGTCCCTTAATTAATTTTCTTGTTTCGTCATTAATGGTAGAGAGATTTACCTTTCAACTGCCATCCTTTGAGTGAGATTTTAAATCAAGACTCGCTGTGTTCACTAAAGTTCCAATTGCACATCCTGAAATAGAAGAGGGGTTTGCTCCGGTGTCCTGGTCAAATTGCTACTAAAGGGGGTTCTCTCTATCTGGCCACCTAATCATCCCCCCATACATGTGGTTGGATATGCAATCCCTTATCCATTCTGATTCAGCAGGTCTTCACTGTAAAGCCTACTGGGTTAAATAAAGGTAAAATAAATGCTAATAATATGGGGCTGCATTCAGAGATGGCCAACTAAAGGCATTCGCTTAAGTGCATCTCCTGCGGGATGAGATACCTCGTATTCTAAACTGCGCTAGGCGGGTGCGTTTCTCAAAATGTGGGTGGCACAGGGCATGCTATTCTAATATTGGTCTGGAATGATACCCCAGATGGTCAATCATACCCTACTTCTACATATTTTTCTTTTTATGACAGCTTTGATAATTGCAAGTTAGCTATGCAAAGGAAAATATGACCAATATTATGTTCAAATAATATGCACTTATTCTAATATCCATTTATGTGAAATATGCTGTATTTTTCATAATCCTCTATTGGTGGCGCTAGACATAAACCACCTTTTTTTTTCGAACAAAGTTGCGCAGAAAAAAATGATGAAGTGAAAACTCTTGCAGACACGCCTCATTTTCATAAAATCTCCACCCCGCGCACGTAATGACGCATATATACTGGAGAGACGCTTAAAACTGCGGATAAGTCAAATGCCTGAATCACAAATAGCTTAAGCTACGTGGAATTTCGGGAGTAAGTCCCATTTGCACGTGCTTATCTCAACTCTGAATCTGGCCCATGGAGTGTAAATTCTATGAATATAATTCTATGAATGCGACCTACATTCCCAAAAAAACAGGGCCCCCCCCCTATTACCTATTGCCGTGGTGATGAAGGAGACATGCTCTGCTTCTTTTCCATCGTTGTAGACAGCCAGGTGCCAGATGCCAGAGTCCATGTACTGGATGAATCCAGTGTCATGCCTGGAGAAAGGTACCAGGGAGCGATGCTGGTCGTGAGAGCTCTCCAAGCCCCGCCCCTCCTGCACCAGCAGCCTTCTACCATCCAACAGCTCCACAAAGTCAAACTGCAGACACAAAGTGCAGAGGCACCCGATCAGTGAAACACTGAAAACTAGTCTTACAGAAACAGATTATACTGCAATACGCTGTAAAAGTGTTGACTTTTTGGAAAACATAATTACATTTCACAACATTTTTTTTCACAGCACAGAAATCTGAAAACACCAATAATTTGTGTGTGTGTCTGTGTGTGTGTGTGTGTGTGTGTGTGTGTGTGCGCGCACGCACGTGTATGTGTATAGTTTCAAAATATATTTTATTTTATATTTTACTTTTTTGTAAGGGTACTCAAACAATAATTAATTTAGATACTTGCACAGACTCTCATTTGTTTTTTGGGAGGCCCTGTTTCAGAAACCTTCCAGAGGGAGAAATGTAACATACTGTAATATATTTTAATAAATTGTTAAATATAACAAATATGCAAGCCAAATTTACATAAAGTATTTTATTACAATATCTAAAATGTTCACATTTTAATATTACAATTATACAAAAATATATTACAATTATACTTTTATATATAATTTCCCCCAAATCCCCCCAAAAATAAACGCCTCTGTTTTGGGGGCTTTACATTATTCTAACATGTGAGCGATTTAAAGGCAAACAAATTTGAAGTTACTGTTTATAGAATAGCATTGGTTTGTGTGAGAGATGGCGGGGTGAATACAGAGAAGACATGCTCTCGTTATCTTGCTGTCTGTGCCTGAAAACCTTTCCCGGCTTGCCGGTCCGAATTAGACCAGCATTCATTTGCCATTTGTGCCGACAAGATCTATTAATTGATGCAAAATAACTAATTCCAGGAAATGCCATTTATTTTTGCCTGCTTAAATTATTGATGGGATGTACTCCTGGCTCCTGTTCATATCTGTAAATCAGTAGTGATTTTATTGAAAAGATCAGTCCAAATATGTATAATAAATCTCTTGTGCGATTTTGAATGCGTGAAATCCAATAATTGGGTGGAATAGACCGTAATGAAGATTTCTTGCATGTATCCAATAATAGGGATCTGCATTTGCTAGACTTAAAGCACAACTGAACTTTGGTAGAACTTTGGGTTGTTTAGTTACCTGGCCGTGATATGAGTCCAAATGGTGGCAAAATATTTTCTTTAGTTACTCTGTGCTCCCCCTGTGGTGATAATACAGAATAGGGTATTTGTCGCTCTCGATTCACTACTATAGGGCAGCTAAAACGTGCTAGATGTGTAATTTTGAGACCGTTTTAGCTGCGCTATAGAAGTGAATGGAGGGTGACAAATACCCTATTCTGGATTATCACCCCAGGGGAGCATAGAGCAACTAACGAACATATTTTGCCACCATTTGGACTAATATCATGGCAGGTAACTACACAACCCAAAGTTATACCAAAGTTCAGTTGTGCTTTAAAGGGATATTTCACCTTAGTGTGAGATAAGTCATTTTGTGGAGCCTACCCCATTATATTTGCATAGTGTGAATACTAGCAACATCAGCGATCCCTACTGACCGTTAACGGCATCGCCGTTAGTCCGGTTGTCAGGGTCCCCATTCACTCCCATTCATTTTCGGGACCTCACCAAAATGAATCATTTTAAAGCACAGACTAACTACGGCGGATAATACATCGATAAAAGAGAACACGACGGTGAAAAGGTACGTGTTTGTTTTGAAATTAGCTATAATAGTGGAACTATTTTCGGATATGCTACTACGTAGAAATACAACAAGCCGTAGTTTGATTTTTGTTTTATTATGACATAACTAACAGTAGCCTACTACAGTTGGTGAATTGACGTCAACTTTATCGTACGCAAGGATTCTTCACTGAGTTAAAATAACAACTTATTTTCTTTTAAAAGGTAATAAAACGTTGAAACTACATTAAATGTCAAAACAAACACGCACTTTTCACCATTCTGTTCTCTTTTATCGATGTATTATCTGCCGTAGTTAGTGTGTGCTTTAAAATTATCCATTTTGGTGAGGTCCCGAAAATGAATGGGAGTGAATGGGGACCCTGACAACCGAGACTACCGGGGATGCCGTTAACGGTCAGCAGGGACATCTGATGTCGCTAATATTCACGCTATGCAAATATAATGGGATAGGCTCCACAAAATGACTTATGTCACACTAAGGTGAAATATCCATTTAAGGCAAAACAATCATGTGTGTATTAAGTGTAAATGCTAATGAAAGCCAGACATGCGGTCATTCCCGATAGGCACACACATGTACAGTAAATCTGCAACAATTATAACTTCAAGAAAACCTGGCATCTGGTGCTGCTTTCACTTCATAGGCCCCAATTAATACAGCTTTACATTAGTTTGTGGAAACTAAACACCTTTTCAGAAAAGCCTGCTGTGTGTACGTGTGTATATTTGTGCATATGTGCGCATGTGTAAGAGTCCATGTATGCATTCACGTGTGTGTATTTGTGCGTAGGTGCAGGTGGGTGCGTTTGTCTGTGTGTTCATGTTGGTGTGTGTGTTTGTATATGCATCTGTGCATATGTCTGTTGTGTGTGTGTGTGTGTGCGCGTGGAAGACTCTAACCTGTGTGTGCGAGGGGGGCAGTCCTCTCCTCCCATAGATTCCCACCAGGGCGTCCTTGCTGAGGGACATGTTGAACTTGAGGTACATGGGGTGATCCACAAACACCTGGGACCTCCAGAAAATCCCCGGGAGCACCTCCTGGGCCACCTTCCGCCCCACGTCGATCTCGCCCATGTCTATGAAGCTGTCATCCGGGAACCAGCCGTCCAGTTTGCCTGCATCACAGTACACAACTCACATGAAGTACACAGTAATATGCCTGTGCACAGGACAGAGATAAGGCTTTGACATTTCTTTCTCCTCTCCTTTTTAAAACAGTTTAAAACATCCTGAATTGTTTTCCCAAAGTGACATGTCCAGTTGCATTTGCAGGCCTGCCCCCTGCCAGTCAATACATTTGGAAAAGAGAAGCCTGAACTGTGCTCTCCTCCAGAGTGTGAGCTCCCTGCTGCCGCTTCCACAAGCTCAGCCGAGCAATCAGCAAATGCATTGTGTATAGCTTCAGCAGGTAATTGCGCTTTGTGCATTATATTATTGGTTGCACATGTGATTACTTATTGTATTCTATGCCTGTGTCCTCAATCTTCTAATGTGCTATTCACAACTAGACAATGGCCTTTTAGCTTAAAAAACAGATTTATGAAAGATTTTAGCACATACAAATGAAATAAAAAATATATATATTAAAACATTCTAGAGCCAGTACCTTTCGCACTAGCTAACCGTCAGAAAATACAGCTTTTTAATAATCATATAAAACATATACTTGTATATAGTAAGTTATCCAAAGATTGTTGCTGAAATGCTCATATTTCATCATTTAGAATGCAAAGTACCAGCTCATACTGTCAGTATGTGAGTCTGTGATGTGTTTTTCTGTTACCTCGTGTTTTTGTTTTCCTTCTCCGTCTCCCATCCATGTACTTGTGTTTTCACTTCCCCATTTTGTCAGCCCCGCCTCTCATCTCAGTCTTTGATTACTCATGTGTTTCACCTGCCCTGCTGTTCACCTGTTTCTAGTTTGCTCGTTAGTCTGTGGTATTTAAGTTCCACTCTGTCTTGTGTTTGTTGCGAGTTCGGCTCAACTGATTTATTGCTGTTATGCTACAAGCCTGTTCCCTGTTCCCTGTTCCCTATTCCCTGTTCCCTGTTCCCTGTTCCCTGTTCCCTGTTCCCTGTTCCCTGTTCCCTGTTCCCTGTTCCCTGTTCCCTGTTCCCTGTGCTTACGACTTTTTGCATGTTCCTGTTTTTTACACTTTTGGATTGTGATTTTGTACTTTTGCTGTGTCTTCCTGGTTTGACCCCTGCCTGCACTCTGATTACGACTTTGTCTGTGCCCCTGATTTTTTTACTTCAATAAACTTCGGTTTACTCTACGTGCTGTCTGCACCTGAGTCCCTACTGCACCCTGACACATACACATGCAAATCATTTAACCAGTGCCAATTTTGTGTATAAATAAAATCCCAAACTACAGAGCCCCCAGTTTTAAGACAGATGCGTGATCAGGAACGATCTCTGTCTGGCAGATGGCAATCTACCCTCTTCTGCACAGTCGATCCTCTGCAATCAGTCATTTCCAAGTCGACATGCTTGCCTACCTCCCACTTTAATGGCTTAGATAACAAATTCATGAATTGAAGATTGAATTTTTTATGACGTTAAAAATATGCACCCGGATATATGGCTTCCAACGTCATTCATACCATAAAAAGATAAATTGAGCTTGCAGTTCAGAGATGTCAGAAAAGTTTAAACAGTAAAAATGAAGACAAAGTGTGTGGCATGGGCTTTTGCACCTAAAACGCTTCAGATTAAAGTATGCTCTGTGAAATGTTCCTCCTCGCTCAGCTAGCGATGAGGAGCGCGCGGGCGGCTCAGACTGAGGTAACAACGTTTCTCAGAAGCCCGCACGTGAGATACAGGACAGCAGGACTTCAAAACAAGAAGTCACCCCGGTTCTCCGTTGGGCCATTTTCTATATTGTTCCTGACGTCTGTGCATTATAAGACAGAATTAGAAAGCCATGGCTATCGACTTCCTTTCAGTGTCAGCTGTCAGTCAGAGGGGGCAGTTCTTTGGGGAATTCTGAATGCTGTTGCCACTGTTTATGCAAACCGGTCTGCTGCTGTGGTATTTAAGCTTGTGGGATTAATCAATATGGTAATGGTGGAGCTGATCTCTCACCTTCGTCTGCTGCCCATGGCAATTAGCACAACTAAATTGGCAGTGTTTGTTAAAGGGGGCAGTGAGTGGGACAAACTTTGCAGCCATGTACGCCTCTGTAGCAGGGGCGTTAGTGCCAAGCTGTCGGCCTGCTTTCTTCTACTGCCAGGAAAAAGAGCTCAAATTAAGAGATGAAAGGAGCACTTCCGCATTGGGGGGAGGAGAGGGTGGTCAGAATCGTTAATCCCCCCCAAAACAACTCAGCAACGGGTAACTGAATCCCTAAAGCTGCCCATGTCTCCCCCCAGGAACAAATCACATTATTCCACAGTTCCATAGTTCCTAGCAACTTTTCCGGACTTTTTCATTGGATTAAAATGCAAATTTCTGCACTGCACCGGAGCTGGCCTCAGTGTGGGACCGGATGACAAAGTGAAATGACTGCAGTTCTTTTTCTTGCCTTTCATTTTTTTTTTTTTTTTTTTTGCCAAAGACTATATTTAATGGGGAGCAATTTCTTTCTGTTACCTTTAAGGCCTACAATTTGAGTGTAAATTATCCATGTGGCTCCAGTGTGACCTTTGATAAGTGTGTTGCCAGTGTCAGCGTATTATTCAATGCTTCACAGAGGGCTGGAGGACCTCCTGGTGTATCAATTAGATCAAGCTCTTGTGAAAAATCCCATTTTTTGGCTGCTGCAGGACAAAAGGCCCAGTAACCACACCCTCTCCACATGGAATTGAATCAATTTATCTTGGACACAATGACAGCTTGATATGAACAGACTGAAGTTCTGGTACATCCTGGTACTTTTGGTAAAGAGTCTGGTGTGCGTTCCAGACACAAAAAGTTCAAATGAAGACGGTGCTCCCTTATGGAAATGGAATATACTGAAAATATATCAACATAAAATATAGTATCAAAACATCACACTTTACAATGTCTTGGCAAATAGACTATACTATTGGTTTCAGACATCGCAATATTTATTAACAAATAATTGCCAATATTTACAGTATATTGTAGTATATTCCATTTCTGTACGTAAGGAAGAGGTTGAAGCAGGGTGTTCCCCAAACACCGACTGCCAGCCAAATGGTTACAGACCTGAGGCTGGCCAACTACTTCTATCCGCATGTAATTTCTATGCACACTTCCAAATACCGACACCTCATTGGTTCTCCCTGTTCTGTGCTTTGGAATGAGCGAGTTGCTGCAAGAATGTTAGATCATGGGTAAGTCAACAATATATATTTATTTTAGTTACTTTAATAGGACCACTGTATTTAGAATATTTAGACGTCACTATATATAATTCGATTCTTTAATGCAGCAACGCACCATGGCCATATAAAATGCATGCCAACAGATGATATTAGCCTACTGATCAATGGTGCTACTCTCAACAATTATTTTATAGCCGGATAGATTGCATTTTCTAATTAGTTTAGTTATGGGATGATTCATGTTCCTTTGTTTGAAAAAAAGTTTTTCTCATGTTTTTCATCAATGGTAACAATTTCACCCTCTGTACTTCAGAAACCAGTGCAAGACTGATCACACCACTCAAAGGAATGAAACAGAGTCAGCACTGATATACAGTGCCCTCCAGACTCATTGGCACCTAGAAAATGCTGGATTAAGGTCCCTTTGTTTATCAAACAGCAATATGAAAATATTATGTATATTACCTTATTTTGAAGCCATTGCTCATAGAAAAAAAAGAAGTAATTTTTATTCTGAAAAGACGTGTGACAATTACTGGCACCCCTGCATTTAGTACCTTCTTCACCCATCTCTTACAATGCCAAGATAACAGCACTGAGTCTTCTCCAACAGTCTTCTCCACTTGCATGATTTATGAAGGTCAACATAAATAGTTTTTTTGTCTCAATTAATTGATGTTTTCCCCTACGTTCCCCATGTTGATGGATGAGTAAGGGAGTTTGACACGTGTGTCACCTCATATTTATACCCCAGTGAAACAGGAAGTTATGGAGTTCCTAAGACTCAGACAAAAACTTAAAATATAAATGAAAATACTGCTTTCTAATTAGATTTTGTTGAACAATTTTTCTTTAACAATTTAACTCAATTAAAAGTGACATTTCTCTCATATTATCAAATTAATAATATCAAATAATATCAAATTTCTAAACAACTATTTTTTTCATGGCTTTTTTTTGCTCATCTCTACCAAGAATGGCAACAATTTCAGAGGGCAATGTAGAAGTGAGATGAGCGAAAAAAGTGAGGACCAAATATAATTAATTAAATAATTTTTAGCGCACAATAAAATGACAATTTAATGAAGTTTGCAACACAGTGACAGGTACATTTGCTAAATAACAGACAAACTCTGCCCTCCCCCCAGCCCAACACCCTTTGATAGTTCATGTGTACCCATCCACCCTACCCCACCCTGCACATAGCACATCCCTACCCCATAGCTTGCTACTTTTCTCAGCTGCCTACTTGAAAATCGGGGCAACACTCAGTGTAAAGTCATTAATTATCATGTGACATTTGGGTGATAATTGCCTCTAACCTGAAGCTGATATTATATGGGTTTAGACCAGCATGCTTGAGTGATCTTATTTCTCTGTATCACCGAAACAGGACCGTACCATCACAGGATACATACAGGCTGGCCACATATCCACAGTATATTTCAGTATATTTCTTAACGGGGTAACTGTGACACAAGCCCTATCAAATGAAAACCTATTGTATATCTGGGGGGGTGAAATGGAGAAAGCGTTCAGTGCCAGCGGGCTCTTTAGGCCGGTTCCTTACCATCGTCTTTACCCCTGCGGTCGGGCAGCTGCAGGCCTGTGTTGCCCGAGGGGGGCAGCCCCAGGTCTGTAGGCGTGGGTGAGCTGCTGTCGCCGTCCTCTGCCTGCTGGTACATCTGCTTCTGCAAGGGCTGCAGGTGCCAGTTCAGCCCCAACAGGTGCATGGCTGCAACACAGTCACAAAGCACACACTAGAGTCCCATCACACTATTATACCTGCCATTTATCTGCCTAGCACATGCCTTTGACCAGAGCACAACTTACATTTTTTACTAAGTCTATATATAAGGCTGGATATGAACTGAAGCAGTTAAGGTTAAGTGCTTTTGTGCAAGGTCACAATGGCAGTACCCCACATGGAATTTCAATTTTTTTTTTTTCCATAGAAAGCCATAATCAGATATTAACTATGAGAACTAAGTGTTGACATGAGGAAGCTCACAGCTACACCCTCTCACACCAAAACCCCACCCCCTTCAACATGACCCCACCTGAAACAAAAAAAAACAACGTCCTGTCACCAGCTGTGTTCCAACAGGGGGATGAAACTGAAGGGGTGGGGGCACAGAGGCCTCCAAAAACAGTCATTGAGTCCGACTCAATGCAGGAGTTCCTTCTTCCCAGGTCTATTGTAACCTTACAAATTCCAAACACGACCAGAGACTTAAGGAAGTGATCAAGTCAGCAGGATCAGGCAAAGACAAGAGCGGAGGGGGAGAAGACACACCGATTTTCACAATGTCAACAAAAGAAATGCCCAACGGCATAAGGGACAAGAAGGGGCGGGGTCAACCATGATGGATGGGCAGGGTGAAGAATAGGGCCGGGCTAGGCGTTAGCTGGATCAGAAATGCGGCAGTCAGCAGAAACAGCCTGAGAAAGAAAGCCATTACGGAGTTTTTATTGGCCTGTTGCCGCAAAACGGCCTGGCAAATCAATTAAGCAATGTGAAATGAGCATCCAGATTAAGAAGGTATGCTGCTCATAAACATGTTTTTCCTTTGGCTCTTTATCCAGCACTAGCTAGGATTAACCCTGTCTCTCACTCTTCCTCCTGTCAGAAATTAATTGGCTGCTGGTTATCTAGAGCTTTTCAGTAATAGATCCTAAGAACATTCGTGGATAGTTCATGTACTTTTACTCTTAGCCCAAAATACATAGGATTGGTTGCGCATTAATTTGTTTGATGTATGATTTCATAAGACCAACTATAAGATTTAAATATATTATATAAGAATATATTGTTGCTGCTATGTAATAAGTTACGACTACTGTATTTAGCAATCCTTTGTGTCCACACTCAAGTTCCTATAAACAGTGTGCAGAAAGAGATAGAGCGAGAAATAGAGAGTCTAGTGATGAAAAAACCCTTAACCTACACAACGACCCCAATTTACCACGTAAAACAAAAAAGTAAAGCTCCAATGATGTGTGTCATTCAGTCTTATCCATAACAGTTACATAATAGTATATTCTAGCTTGCTGATCAATGATCCTTTTAATTGACAGACCCTATTTGTTCAAAATTAACTGTTCGATCCTAAATTGCATGGTAGGAACCATAATGTGATTTTGACTGGTTGCAGGTCAGAGCTGACAGCTGATGCTACCAGAATGCACTGCTTCTCTCCAGAGGACAACCTTTCATTAATTACCGAAGTATTGGATTGCAATGCTCTTTTAATTCCGGCCCCCAGTATTCAAATACTGCTAAATGTCGCAGGCTGAAATTACGAGGCGCTCTACTCAGCTGCAAAATAGGATGAGCGCAATTTCCCAAATCAATAGCCATTTCAGAAAAAAATGCCTCGCGATCACATTCCGTGAAAAGAAACATTCCCTCACAGAATGAAAGAGAAGAATTTCACCTCTGGATGCTGAGGGAAAATAGACAGATATAAAAGCAGTGATATGGACCGGGGCTGAACTTGCTGATGAGTTGATGGCGAACAGCAAACACAGTTTTTTTTTTTCTCTTTCATTCCAGAATGGCCTTTGTCGGAGTCACACGGATCCAGCCAGAGCGATGGCTCAGTTTGCCCCTCTTGTTCTTGGCTCTATACCAGGGGCCAGCGTGGGTGTGGGGTGCAGACAGAGAGAGAGCCCCCCAGCACTGGTGAAGCATCGCACCACCAGGGTTTTCGCTCCTAGTGTGCCACTGATCATTTCTCCACAGAGCCCATTCTTCAGCTGTCTGCCTCCCTGCTCTCTCTCTCAGCTCCTCAGACAAGTCATCCAACGCAGCCCGCACTTGAACTACGGGCCTGTTCTGTCACGTTCCACCCGCCATCATAATGACGGCGTCTCTGAGGTGCTGACATCAATCTGGAAATGAAGAGCCTGTTTTTTCTGAACGTTTCCTGCACACAGAAAAAAAAAGTGCCAGGTTGCTCTTGGAAGTCAGCAAGGGTGGTGGTGCAAACAACCCCAAGAAAATACAGTGAGACCAGCAAAGGGTGTGTATATTAGAACCGTTTGGTGGAAGTGGCTGTTGCAGATTTGTCTGTGTGATACATACGCCCACCTATTTGAACTTTCCCCTGGGCTGCATTTTCAACACAATAATTTTAATCTCTCATGGAGTACATGCATTATATACCAGTTGTACAATTAAATCAGAGCTGGGCTTTTTTGAAAACGCTCCTGCAGTTTCCCTGAGAATTTTCAGTGAAACATGTTGTTGACAAAATTTGCATTTGAAACATAGACCTTGCTTTTTATGCTTTTACCCATTTTTTCTCACCAATTTGGAATGGCCACTACATACAGTGCCCTCCACTATTAATGGCACCCCTGGTAAAGATGAGTAAAAAGGGTTATAAAGAATTCACCGTTTGGTGAATTAGCTTAATATCACACTGAATAAATTTAACCACCTTTAATTGAGGTACATTTATTATGAGAAAAGAAAATCTCTCATCAAGAAATAATTATTTATAACAAAACCACATGTACCACAATTATTGGCACCCCTGCATTTATATATAGAATAAAGTAATAATTTTTAATATTTGGTTGCATGTCCTTTGCAGGCCAGTAGTAGTGCTGGTTTTCTTTTCTACTGGATCGTTAATTGATTGACTAATGTAACTGACTGGCCACTCGGTTTTCCAGGTCTAAACCAGACTCTAGTTTGAAGGGAAGGATGAATTTGAAGTACAAATGGCCTCGGGGGACAAATTGAATTAGCATGTAATATAGGTTTGGCTAGTGTGTTCCTGGCACAGCATACATTCAAATGTGATGGTTTACTTCCAGTTTTTAAAAAAAAAACATAGAAGGAGACTGCAGAGATGAACTGAGGCTTGTGAGGTCCCCGATTCTCATCTCTCCGTTACCATCTGCTCCCCGGTCTCAAAGCACCCCTTTTTAATTGATGTGGTGCAATATCTTCTCCAACTAATATTCTAAACTGGAGCAATCAAGAAAATTTCTGGTCATGAGCACTGCTCCTGTATTGGCCAGATGGGCGTATTAGAGGGAGTGTAAATAGAGGAATATTACTATAAGTCCTTATAGAGAAGAGGGTATTAAAGTTTTAAAGGTGGCAACTGTTGCAGCTAAAGTTTTCTCATTTGGTAGTTTTTGGATTCTTAATGTGATAAACTTCACTTTTCAACAGTCCAACAAAACAAGGATTTAAATTATTCAAACAATACTCGATATTAAGACACGTATAAACGGTATGAGTAGCTGCAATTCATATCCAATATATAAGCCACATCTTTTCTCGCACAGTCATGCATGCATGAGGCATATGTGCTAATCCTGGGATGTATACAGTTCACGACAGATTGCCAGTATGAAATATTCAGAGCTAACTGTTCATCTCTTGATTTTCACCGTAGTTGTACCACCACACCTGAATATTGTCCATCTGGTTCCTATTAGCATGCTTTAAAAAGCACATCAAATTTGACTGTAACCCTATATAAACCAGCAAAATTCATGCAGATTACTAGCAATTTTTTAATAAACGCTATTTCAGTCTGAACAAAATTAGTCTTTCATATTAGGTGTGAGTGTTTTGTTGATAGCGAACCCAAGTGTTTACAGATTTTCCTACCAGCATCTAAGAAGTGAAAGCATTTTGAATATGTATTAGACCCATGTTGTACAAGTACTTGTTTTTGTAATCACTTCTATTGCTGTTTCAGGCCCCGGCTTGTAAACAGTGAAAGTAGAAGTGCTAAATGGCTCATACGTTTTCATTTACCACCCTCCTGCTTTACACTTCTGTCACAGAAACGCCACTGCACATTTTGGCTCCGCGCCAAAACTGCCAGCACTTATATTTTACAGGAAGCTGCGAATCAGATTATTCAGAATAATAACAATAAAAAGTGTACTCTCAGCAGGAATGGGTGTCAGTAAATCAAAAGTGCTAAACTGGTTTCAATTGTAATACAACTCTGAGGCGAACGCAACGGTAGCTTGGGTAACGCCGTTTTTTTCTGCCTCTGGCAGGGGGAAAGATGGATAACAGGAAATGTTCTGCTCCTCGCTGCAATCATTAATTCACAAAGTACCAGATTAAATCTCACTGCAACATGCTCCTCCCTTTACTGTGACTAACACATCGAGGAAAAGATTTGTGTTGTCTAGCAACCATGTGAGTTCAGTGGTGAATGAAGTGAATTTAAAAAGTGGAAAAATAATGCGAAATAATGTGATATCTCGCTCATCACTATCCTATTCAGGAGTATGTGTGTATGTTTGTATGAGATGTGCGGTTAATTTTTCTATGGAATCCCAATAGAATGATGTAAAACCTATTCATCGAACATTGCACACAGTGGCGTGGAATGTGAGCCTTACAGGGAATGGGCCTGTATTTACATTCATCAGAGTCCTTCACCAGACATAAGTCCTTCACACAAAACATAATCAATACAACAACAAGAAAATAAAACATTTATGAATTTTCTGTAGATTCAAAAAAAATGTGTCTTCCGTAAGACAGCCAACTGGCATTCCTAATTTAAAAAGTATTGGAGAAATTATTGCCAATAAGTAAAGACAGCGACATAATACATTACAAACAAATTTTATATTTGAACTGAACTTTACATCATTTTAAGGAGATACAGGAAAAAATGCAGAACAAAATATGTGGTGTTGTGCGAGACAGATCCCATGTAAAATACTGAGTAGCAGTGGGTGTCATTAGTCTAGAGCTTGAATTAAGTCATTAATGAGTAATCTCAGTGACGTATTGTCAACAATTCAACGAGGGCACCTGGAGAAAGAAACAAGCAGGTTTTACCCGCATTGCCACTGCAAGCATCTATGCAGTGTGTGTGCGCATGGTTCTGTGCCGAGCCTATTGTGTCCCGCATGGAGTCTGGTCTTCGACAGGCCCACAAACAGGCGCACCACAGTAACACACATGTGACAAATGCTCTAACTAAAAGACCCCCGGCGGAGAGGCGACTGCACGTCTGATAATCGCATGTTAATAAACGATGCGCTTCAAACGAGTATGGCGGAAAAAACCGGCATGCTGCAAGTGAAAACATATCCATCACAGGGTTTAAAGGGGGCTCGACAGACAACTCTGACAGGGTTTCCAATTACGGGCCTCAATAATTAATTGCGCTCGACATTAAATATGCTCACTTGTCAGTGTTCAATTTAAAGATGGTCTTGATTTGGAATTCGGATCTTGTCCTGTACCAAGATTTTTCCGTTACAGAGGGAAGAAGACCCGGACGGCAATAATTACATTTTTCAAAAGTAATTACGTGCCGTAATTAAGCTGTATTGGCCTGGTGGGCTACTCTGGGTCTCAGCCAGGCCATGACCGGTGCAGGTTATTTTTGGAGCAAAGCTGGGCTGGAGTTACTCACGCATTTTGGGAGAGACAGTCGATTCCCCCTCTGCAAGCAGTGACTGAAGGGTGAGTTTTCATTAATCCCATCATGGGTGGAGCTACATGGAGCTGTCAATCACTGAGATATTTGAGCCAAACACTTTTTGTATGTAAAGAATACTTACAAAAGTGTTTTATGAGTTTGTGGTCTAAAGCAACACTTCCAAGTAACTCCAAATGAGCTTGTACAGCAATGTTACAGTGAGCACCATAATTCATTGGACAGTGACACATTTTTTGTTATTTTGGTTCTTTAAGTTTGAAAGGATACAATTACAATGAGGTTGAAGTGCAGACTGTCAGCTTTAATGTGAGGGTATTTTCATCCATATTGGATGAACTGTTTAGAAATTCTAGAACCTTTTGTACATAGCCTCCCTCATTTTCAGGCATCAAAAAATATTGGACAGTTTAGCATAATGTAGAATAAAGTAATAATTTTAAATATTTGGTAGCATACCCTTTGACTTCCTGATGTCTGTGACCCAACAATATCAAAATACTCTTGATATCTTATTTTCTGGTACTCCTTCAAGCGATACTATAACCTCTCTGCATTTGAATGGATCTCTATGGGTATTGGGGGGTGGGACTATATTTAGCTGTAAATTACACTGGAACAGTATGGAACACATGGTTGGCTAAATGGCTAAGGCTCTAAGTATCAAACAAGCCTTAAACCATCACTCTGCTGCCAGATATGCAGTAGATATGGCTGGATAACTTGATTGTTAATTACATCAATATGGATGTAAAAACAACCTCATATTAAAGCTGATAGTCTGCACTTTATCCTCATATTAAATGCTTTATTTCAAATCCAATGTGGAGTACAGAGCCAAAAGAAGAAAAATTGTGTCACTGTCCTAATTCTTTTTAATTTCACTGTATAGTACAGTACTTCTTTCCTTCTCAATTCGCAAGCTATTAAACCCAAGGACCAGATGGTTTCGATGCAGCTGGTCTGGCCAAGAGGTAGCCTACTGGTCTTTCTGTGCCAGTTGTTACATGCCCAATATTAGCAATGCTACTTACAAATTGGAATTGAAACTATGATTATGTCCAATTATAAAACCGAGGAGAATTTAAACTATTTTTGTGAGCCAAAATTTTCAGATTAGTACTTCGCTCAGACATTTTTTGTTTGCAAATAAGAATATTTTCGATACTTACAGATGTTTTGGATAATTTGTTGGCATTGCACTGGCTAGTAGAGGGGCATCAATCTTTACTATAGCTGGTAAAGGGGCCTTTGCGAGTTTGTGGTCTAAAGCAGCACTTCAAATAACTCCAAAGCAAGCAGCAATGCTTCAAATCTGTAGAACCAGTGTGTGGTGTGGTTGGTAGAGATTTGACAGATTAGAGATTTGACAGAGTTACCGGCTTCCACAGCCCCTGCACTAGCACTAGCACTACTCAGAGAGACTACTATAAAATGTAGTTGTATGTAATGGCTAATCACTTAGGGCTGGATTCAGAGATGCCCAACTTAATTAATGCGCTTAAGTGCCTCTCCTGCGCGGTTTTAACGCGAGCTGACTTACGCCGTATTCTAACTTGTGTTGCGCAGGTGCTTATCTTAAAATGTGGGTGGTACAGGGCATGATATTCAAATTACCTGTTTCTTGTACCTGCCCCCTGGGTTAGGTATCTACTGAAAAAATGTTTCTGGGGTTATGCGCTTTCAACGTGTCAGTGACAGTGCCTTTAATACCAGCCTTTGCCTTTTGAAAAATCCTACCTTTGCGCATCGTAGTTGCTCTTGCGTGACAGGGTATAGGCATGCAGTGAACGTATTAATACATCGCATTGATAAAATGATCATAGCTTCTATTGATGACTGGGATATACCCATCACACAATCAAAAAAATTATCGCTGGACAGTGGTTGCACGCAATATTACTAAGTAAACAAATAATTTGTTGGATAATTTGTTATTTTGCGCTTTCTAATAATTTTGGAGCAGCTGTGCTCACACAAGTAGGCTACAAAATCATCTCTCTGTCAAAACGATTATGATCCAAACACTGTCTATCAATGAATCCATCTAATATTGGTCTGGTATTATATACCAGACAGTCAATCATAGCCTACTTTTACATATTTTTCTTTTTATGACAGCTCTTTGATAATTGTAAGTAGGCTAGGCAAAGAAAAATAAAACCAATTTTTTTTTCAAAGAACATGCACTCATTCTAATATCCATTTTTGCGAAAGATGCTATATTTTTTCATCTATTGGCGGCGCTAGACAAAAACAAAGTAAAAAAAAAATGATTAAGTGAAAACTCTGAATATGTGTATCTTGCAGACACACCTCCTTTTCATCAAATCTCCACCCCGCGCATGTAATGGCGCGTATATACTGGAGAGACGCTTAAAAGAGAGGATAAGTCAAATGTCTGAATCACAAATAGCTTAAGCTACGCGTAATTCTGGGAGTAAGTCCCATTTGCGCGTGCTTCTTCCAACTCAGCTTTAAAAATGTATTATTCACATCTCACCAACTCTTCATATTCAACAGGCACACTGCAAACTATAGTTCTAAATCACTGCTATAGATAACTGAAAGTGCATTCACTACCTCAGTAAAAACCTACACATAGAGAAATTAATTCTTTAAAATTCTTTTAAAATGTACCATTTCACTATCACATTAAAATGATAGAATTTTTGTAATAAAAATAAAAAAAGTCCCACTTGGTGCCAGCTGACCCTGAAGTAAAGTCAGACATCGGAAATTGTATCATGGTTGTGTAATAATGTACTGCATATTTATTTGTGCCAGAGAGAGTATCTCTGGGTTGAAGGCTACGCTAACTGAGTCAGCAGATTCCACTGGTAGAATTCGTATGCTTCCCCCTGATGTTGACCACACACAGTCTTATTTGCTCTCAGACACTCTCAGAAATAAAAGTACAGCAGAGGCACATTTTTCTTCTTTAAGGAACAAATTTCCCCTGAAAGTACAATAATGTTCTATTTGGGTAATAATAAGTACCTTTTCAAACAACAAAGGAACAAATAAATTATGTACCGCTGGCTAGGGGTACAATTTTACCAACCCAGAGCATTTGTACCTTTTTTTCCTGAGTGCGTACCTGAGATAGATAAAATCTACTAACTTCAATAATTTATATGCTAAACAAACAGAAATGTAGTCTTTGCCTTTGTACCATACATTTACCCATATTATAAATTAAAGCTAGTCAGTGTTTCATTTTTAACAAAATGAAGGAATTCTTTAAAACAAAAGTAAATAAGTAAATAAATAAATTGACATGCATAAAAGCAAACATTCACGTGCAAGTCGTGCATATACTCTGTGTTTGTGTGGGCCAGACTGCCACTGGCTAAAAGTCTACTAAATAAACCACTCTGTAATTGGCTAAATATCACACATGGATGACAGGATGAAGACAGATGGGAGGAGGAGCCCCGGGGCCACTGCCCAATCCAGGATAAAGATTAAATAAGCGATATGGTTATGTAATATTTCATCTGACAGAACCGCTGTGAGTCGCTGGCTGTGGGCGAGGCCGCATGGCAGGAAAAGGCAGAGGAGTCTGGCGACAGGCATTTTCACAACACATCTATTTCAATGTTTGATGCCGTGCCTCCTGGATAGGCCAGTCTCTGACCCCGCCTCCTTCCGTTTCCATGGACACTCATTGCAGACCGCAGGGGGTAATCTACTCACAGGCTAACAAAAATGACTTTTCGCGTGCAACTGCTTTCTTTTTGGAGCTGTGTGCTGGCAGCATCATGGTTTAATGACTGCCTTGTGTAATGCTAAATTAGTATGCAGAGGCCACTCATACAAGCAGGCTTAGGCCAGTGGAGTGCAGCACTGAAGAAATATTGAGAATATCACCCATGTTTTTCCTCTGTATCGTAAGGATTTATTTTATTAGACCAATAAAAAAACACATCTGCACCAGAGTATGATCAGCACTCTGGATATTATTTAGTATGTTTTGTCATACTTTAAGCTTCTGAGCACAGTAGTTAAAGCATTTCTCTCATCCCCGTCATGTTGAGCCATGCCCCTCTACACTTCCGATACGTGTCCGTCAGTCATGATGAAAATGAAACGGGGGAGGTCTCACACATCTGGGTGCTGAGCCACACTCTTTATTACTCACCGATGAAGTAGGCCAGCAGGAAGAGTAGTGTGATGGAGACAAGAATGGCGCTGAGGGCAGCACATTTCCAGTTGCAGTGCTTGTAGGGTTTCTTCAAGCTGAAGGCTGGGCGAGAGAAGGTGCTTCTGGGAAGGGGCCGGGGCGGAGGGGAGTAGACGGTGCTGGATGTCAGGGGGTAGCCTGGCGACGTTGTGCAAAAGAGGGGTGAGGTCCCACCCGGCTTGAACAGGAAGTGTCTGTGTGAAGAAGAAAAAACGCACAGTGTGGGGGGGGGTGGGGGGGTGGGGGTGGTCAGTCAGTTACCCCATGGCTATCGTTACCACGGTTACCATCACTACATATTCCCCCCGACACCCCTGAACGCAGTCCATTAACTGGCCAGAAACTCTGACCCCCCCCCCCCACCCCCCAAAGGCATACACACACTGCTCTGCCATTCTCTTATAAAACTGAGACAACTGCTTGTGATACTGCCTGGTTTATTATTGGGCTTGCCGAGCGCAAAGCAGTATAAAATTTGGGTAAGAAGGCTACTGACTGAAGCACTGAGCCACACCAGGGATAATTCATAGTGTGTTCAGGTCTGTTAAGACACAACAGAGTGCAATGTTCTCAGCGCAGGGCCATGTTACCGTTTACTCACATAATAAATAACTAGGATTGTCTGAGGGGGTCTCCGTACTGATCATACTGGACAGACGGGTCACAATTTAGGCTACATCATCACCGTCATCACACAGAATGAAGTGAGTTAGCAGAGCTTTTGAAAAATGCCTATTGCACAGAACCCCAGATCCAACAAGAAAACAGAGATCAGGAGGTAACTCTCATATAAGTTTTGAATGGCTTGCTCCAACATTGAACATGTACACAAATGTAATATATGACTCAGAGCCAGATCTGTGTCAAACACGTATCTGAAATATTTTTAACTCCTTAGATACTTGTCAAATTCGAAAACAATCCAGCAGATCCCAGAAAATATTCAACAAAACATGTTTACTAATTAAACCGTACACATCTATGAAAGAACAAAGTGTTAGTCTGAGTATTAGTGAACATAAGTTTTTCTGAAATACAGATTTTTCTGAACATACTGACATGAACTGTCAGTAATCTGTAGGAATTTTACGAGTTTATAAAGTGTTTTTCAAATACGGATGTGACCCAGGTCTGGCGTGATGTAACTTCACGAAGTACTTTTATTTGGTGTAACCACAACATGAAAAAAAAAAACCGGAAAGGACTACAGCAAACACATGACTTTTACGCATGGCAAAGCAGATTTAATCCAAACTGTGAATGAAGAACAGGTCCTGGGCCTTTCACATACCGGTCATTGAACGCAGCGTCCCCACGAGTGGACGCCAGAATGTCCATCTCAATAAGGTTGTCCTGTAAAGTCTCTAGGAATGTCTGCTTTGCTATGTTTCTACACACAGACAGAAAGATGGATGGAGCCAGAGTGAGACATGCACATAAAGAAATAAGCAAAAACACACATAAAGACAAAAAAAGAGAAAAAAATAAAATGCCACCAAATAACAATGCAAGCAGAAAAAAAGAAAAAAAAACACAAAAAATGAAAAAAAATAACCCTTATGGAACTAGGCTACCGTTGACATCAGAGTTAGTCAAATCCATTTCAATTCAGTAAATTCTGAAAATGATCTGAAATGTAATTCATGAATTGGAGAATGGCAACAATGTTCAATTAATGTCCTTTCAATTAATGAATTTCAAGACTTGAATTGACTGAATTGAAATGGAACTGACCCCACCCATGGCTGACATATTAATGCAACAACATCTACCTCTCTCACTCCATTTTTACAGTGAGCACGCTGGCCTTTCCCAGAATGCCCCGTACCTTGTATTGAATGATCCCTGCCCTTCCCTGAATTCGTCTGGCTCTTCTCTGATAAACAATAGAGTATTCTGGGTCCTTTGAGATTGTGATTAAAAAAAAACAATGCATCATATACAACCGTGCCTCCAAGTTTATGCGTATTCTATAGCTTCATGAAGAGTGTGGCTGCATTTAAAAAAGGTCATAACAGTCCCATTTTAACACGTAGTTCACCACACACACACACACACACACACACACAGCTCACATCACACATGCACGCAACCTCGTGCGGCATAATCACAAACCCAATCCCATGTGAGTGTACGTGGCTTGCCACGGCTTTTTAAAAATAGACACTGAACCTCTCTGGACTTGTCGGTCTTGACAGAGCCCGGTTGCAGGTTATTGACTCCGTGAAAAAAATCCATAACACGTCTAATTTTACGTTCGCTTCTGTGAAGGAGGAGCCGTTTCATAAGGGAGAGCCCGGTTAATGTAATGGAGGAATGAATCGTCGACATGCAACGTGCATCCTGCAAACATCCAAATCAACAGGAGAAAGGGGAGACTTTGCCTTCATTTTGTTCCAGGCGCGTGCTCATTCAGCAGTCTGTTTACCGCGCGATGTGCCCGGGGAGGCAAATCACACTTTTAATAAACAAGACAGGTGGAGGGGAGGTTTTGGAACGGAATCGAAAAAGAGGACGGAAAGGACATCTCTGGGCACTACTCCAGATGGAGGCTGGGTTAAACCCACATGGCCAAGATTTTTTTTAGGCAGCCACTGAATCCTTCCGTGCGAAAACTGTTGGCAATTGAGTCATTTCATTGGCTCTGCCCCAAATGTGGAACGTAGAAAGGTGCCCCTAAAGGTTTCTGTTTTAACAGCAGCACCCTAATTGACAGAAGATTGCACAGGCAGCTAATCCACGTGGAGTCTGTGTTTTTCTCCGGGCCGCCGCACCAGCCCTGTGCCATCTGCGTTCGCTCCTTTGGGAATACCTGCCCGGGAATATGGGAGCCCAGAACCCTCGGCGGCGCGTAATCCTTCATTAGGTTCCTAACTGTCGTTCCACAATCGAACATTAATGTTCATTTTCCCGCTGAGCGGAATGCTCTCACACACCAATAGACGTGCGTAGAGGAACAGACTGCATTGCTGAGGTCCAGTGTAATCGGCCACTAAATCAACTCCGTAACTCAACCGTCATTCGGTTTCTCCTAAGTTGCCAGGAGTTAACAGCAAGACCTGTGTGTCTGGGTAAGAGTGTCTACAAATCTCCAGGGGCTTCTTTGTGGCTGAAAGGCCTTGGATGCATTTGTCCTTCCACATCAGCCACCGCCCCGGCAGCGTGACCTCACAGCTGGCGGCTTGCTTTACCGTGACTTTATTGATGCCCAAAAGCGAGGACGGTGTAGAACCACAAAATGTGTGTGGAAATGCTCAGCAGGGTGCTTATATGCAGGCCTTTCAGTTTGGGTCTTTCTCTTTTAATCTGATTGGTGTTGGGTGTGATTGGGAACATAAAAAACCTCTCAATCCTTTTGTGTAACTTCCTAAAAAGCAAAAAAAAAGGCTAAATTTGTAAGTAGTGAAATGGATTCAGACAGGGGTTGCGAGTCCAAATCCAAAAGTACCTACAGTATTCCAAGCAGCTTTCAGCGCCCCTTAGCTCTGAAAGTATAACGTATGTAGACGGCTAAGTACATTAACCTCGAAATGGATAATGGAAATGGATAATGTGTAAAATCGAAAGCTGTGTACTGTCAACTGCCCTGGATAATTGTGTGTGTTGAGGAAATAAATAATGTAACAAACATTTTAAGAATATATACGGTAAAAGAAAAAGCAGCAACCAACATCTTTCCCCTCATACATCTCCACCTCGACGATTTCTGTCAGGAAGCACTGGGAAAGTGAATGGCATTTGGTTTCAAACAAATCCCATTGCTGTGCACGAAACCCCACCTTTTTTAGGGGGGGGGGGGTTCCATGGTTCTTGAAAGTGTTTTAACAAAATGTTGTCTCATATCAACTCAGATAACAATCCGACAGCAGACACTTTTCTGTACCCTCGGCCACACAGAGGCCCAGTGTCGTAGAAGTAACAAAGTAAAGTCACTTTTCTCCTGTTTCTGAGTGAACTCAGGAAGCACGTTGGTCAGTGTATGTACAGAGACGAAAAAATTCCCTGGCCTTAATTTCGGATGTTGTCTCTGCCAACCTGAAAGGATTTGACGACATGTTATAATGAAGGGGTGGAGGTTTCGGGAGGAGGCTGGTGTTGGTTAGACAGAGGGACCCTGTTCAGCCTCATTGCAGAACACTGTTTTCCTCTCAGCTTGCACTAATACTTTTAGGCAAGCACGTTTTTGTTTGTTACACAACATTATGCAGTTGGCAGTCACTGAAACTGAAGAAAAACAATGGCTTGGATTCAATCAGTGTTTGTCCTTGACTTTTTTTTGGCTCACAATGAATTGTATTTATTTTTTTCTTCACAAACACATATTGACTGACAAGTTCAGCAATCAAAAAAAAAGAACTCTCCAAGCTGTGTTTGTGAACCAAAAAAGTTACATATCCATTTATTGAATCTAAGCCATTGTGTACAAAAAAACCACAAAAAAACCACAGAAAAAACCACAAAAAAAACAGGAAAATCTATTTAAAAAAAAAATCACAACTCAATATTCATGGTGCTTTGCAGATAGACTGAACAGAGGATACAGGTGCCGGACAAAACAGGAAATGAGTGTGAGTGTGGTGTGTGTGTGTATGCCTGTGTGTGTGTGTATGTTTGTGTGTGTGTGTGCATATGCCTGTGTGTGTATATTTGTGTGTATGTGTGTGTGTGAGAGAAAGACAGAGAGAGAGAGAGACAGAGAGAGGGAGAGGAAGAAAGATAAGGGCAGAGAGAGAGAGCGAGAGAGGGAGGGAGAAAGAGAACTGTGTTCTACACATCAGGTTGCGATTCCTGTTTAAAATACACTTCATAGCTGCACTACGATACCTGGTCTCCAGGGGAATGTTGCTGTTGAGCAGCCAGTTGTCCTGGGCACTGCCCGAGTCTTGGGTGCTGCCAGGCCCCTCAGGCAGGATGGAGGAGGGGTCAATGGGGGCCGGGCTGGGGTTGCTGTGGGGGGTATAGGCGCCCCGGCTCAGGGAGTCCACGGAAGCGCCGTGGTGATGACTGGGAGAGTGGGAGTGAGAGAGCGGGAGGGGAGGAGTCCGGAGCCGAGAAATGTTCTGGAAGGCACTGTCTGGAATGAGAGAGAGAGATAGATCTTTCATCCCAATACCGTGCTGTTTTGTGATTAAATTCCTCTGTTCCATACATTTTTGGTACAAGCTTTTAAAAAAAATACAAATTAATCCATTTATAAAGTACAGCAGTCAAATAATTTGGCATGAGTGGGTTCTCTGACCCCTTTTCAGAATGGATGCCTGCATTTTATTTCATGCTGGACTATTGGGTCTTTTTGACACTATTTTGTCTTTCAACCTCCATGGCGTTCCAAGTGCCACCCTGCATCAGACATATGGCCTGCACTCATGACAGATAGGCGGTCTAATTTTGAGCCAACGCGGCCGCTGCCACATTTCACCTGCCGCCTCACGTTAGACATCTGGCCTGTGCGCATAACAGATAGGTGGTCTAATTCTGAGCCAACATTGGCCGCCACAGTGTTCCACCAGCCACCCCGTTTCAGACATCTGGCCTGTGCTCATGACAGACAGATAGGTTGTCTCATTTTGAGCCAGCAGGGTCACCGTTGGCCTTTTACCTGCCACCCCGTATCTGGCCTGCGTTCACCATCCTGATGGAGACGGGTTAATTAGGAAGCTCGCTGTGCCAGAGACTGGCACAATAGCATCAGCCGCACACTTCCCGACACTGAGAGCAGTTTATTATGCCCCCCAGCACCACGGCTCCCACTAGTAATGCCCCCCAGCACCACGGCTCCCACTAGTAATGACCCCCAGCACCACGGCTCCCACTAGTAATGCCCCCAGCACCAACAGCACCACGGCTCCCACTAGTAATGCCCCCCAGCACCACGGCTCCCACTAGTAATGCCCCCCCCAGCACCCACAGCACCACGGCTCCCACTAGTAATGTCCCCCAGCACCACGGCTCCCACTAGTAATGCCCCCCAGCACCACGGCTCCCACTAGTAATGCCCCCCAGCACCCACAGCACCACGGCTCCCACTAGTAATGCCCCCCAGCACCCACAGCACCACGGCTCCCACTAGTAATGCCCCCCAGCACCCGCTGCACCACGGCTCCCTCTGCTAACATTCTTCCTGCCTTCGCCCTCATTGGCGGGGGGAAAGACACGCTACATGCGGTATGCCACGTGCATGTCACCTGCCTGAAGTCAGGTGGCCTGTTACATAGCCGGGGTGCTCGGCCATGTTTGATCCATCGAGCTAAACGTCTGCTGTAGTCACCCGCCAATGGCTCACTTAGGCTGACACAAGAAAAAGAAGAAAACTGCAGGACTTGTCACTTCTGCCTGAGATATTTTCCCACAAACACTATTATTTACCTCAGACAGTGACAATCTGTCATTATCAACTGTCTTTTCATTATCAGTCTAATCCAGTTTTTTGGAGGATGAAACCGATACTGTGAACGGCCTGTATTTGTGATTCATTTTTGAACGATTCATGAAAAAAACGCTGTCGCTAGGTGAGGATTTTTTTTGCTGTTCTTTTTTCTTCCTCGTGTTGTTTCACTGTGCTAAAATATTTATAAAACCTGACAATTCAAGTTGGTAATTTCTGTTAAGGGCCTCTGAAATGATCTGGGTGCTCATGTAGCTGATTTGAGTATGAACAGA
Organism: Ilyophis sp. 1 JC-2022; assembly: GCA_022702515.1. Taxonomy (NCBI): domain Eukaryota; kingdom Metazoa; phylum Chordata; class Actinopteri; order Anguilliformes; family Synaphobranchidae; genus Ilyophis; species Ilyophis sp. 1 JC-2022. The sequence goes on along the minus strand of CM040401.1, from coordinate 59,871,520 downwards.
TGGAGGTTAATTAAGGGTGGGCGATACAGCCAAAAAATCATACTGCATCTTTTTCAGAGGTTTGGGAAATACATAATACATATCAAGATATTTTGTGTTGATACATTTAATAAACAAACCATGATAACATGGTTAATGAACAAGTAAAAGTATATACACGCTAATATTGATTAATTGCATAAATTTGCAGCAGTGTATTTTTGGTACTAACTGATACTGTGAAACTGTGGTTAGCACTGTGGTTTTTCAGGAGGGCTAGACGGTCACAAACCCTTGCCTAGTTAAATGCCTAGCAGCGAACAACCATAGGCAACAAAAAAAAAAACATTGCAAGGGAAAATGCGATGCAGATTTACTGCAGTTCTACAAATCTGTCACCATTGGTTGAAAATAGCATTGCAGTTAACTGCCACTTTTCTAACAAGCAACAGTGGTAAACATGTTGGCTGGTTAGCGATCATATCCATAGTTGCTTTCATAATTGTTTTAAGGGCAACCTCCATGATCTGTGTGAAGACATATCATGGCTGGAATTGTACCAGTGAAAACATACAATCATCATGAGCCCTAATAGTACTCTGCTGAACCATAATAGTAATCCAATGCAGTCATGGACAGTATCCACCCTTTTTACACTGTCAGCCAATTTACAAGGTGTGACGGTCATGAGTTTCATGTCCCAATACAGGGTTCCTCAATCGTGGTCCTGGAGAGACGCAGCGTGCAGCTGGTCCAGCAACATCTCATTTAGCTGATTAAGGTTAACTCTATCAAAAGGATCAGGAGGTCAACCTTGACTGTATTTTAAAACCATTTCCTAAATGAATTGCTCAAAGAAGTTGTACCCCTATCAAGTCCATATCAAATGAATATGCTTGTAGGTAATTCCCAATTAAAGTCACGGTGATATGTTGAAAAATAAAAAAAGGACATCAAGCATAAAAATTAACTAGGTACATGCCTTTTTTCCAGTGTGAAGGTCCAGTGCTATGAACAACAGAATCATTTCCCAGAACAAAAAATTCAAATGAAGAGAATGAAGGCTTTTTATTCACACTGCGATCCAGTATGGCATGATGGGAACAGCAGACCAGGAAGTGGCGTTGATGGACTGGGGTTATCCTCCCCTACGTTGGAGCATCAGCATATCATGTCTTGGAATGCTAATTTTGACCTCTGTTTCCAGCTACACTATATTGATGTTAAACCTCGATTCAATCTTCTTCCGCACGTCAAAGCTACAACGTGTCAATCGATCTGTTTCATTCTGCTGACTGTAATCACAAGGCCAGGAATTCTGGGGAATTGCTGCGTGACATCTAACTCATGATGATGGCTGATCCATTTCAAGATTTCAAGCAAACCTATTGTCTTAATTGTCTCGTATTAGCCCAATCCTTTATTTGATCTTCTCTTTTTTAGCCTGTTAAAAATCATTTTTGTGAGCTGCAGCAGCAGGGTGCATGTGTGCTTGGTGATTTTTTTTTTACTGTGGTCTATTATGGACGTGAAACAGCAATATTTGTATAAAACTGTTTAAAAAAATTAAGCAGAGTGGAGTTGTACACCTCTTGTTTACATGTTTTGGGAAACAGGGGAGTTATAGAGGGACCAAAAAAATCATAATTTATTAACAAACACTGCTAGGATCATACACTCCTTGTCCACAAGTTCGCTAAATCTGATGGTGAACTACTAAAGATGACGCAAAATGTAAGCAGTGTATCCTGTTGTCCCTTAGTGTCTCCAAATCTATCCAAAATGGCTAAATTGTACACTGCTGTGAATCATTAAATAATCATATATTTAACTACAAGTCAACCTGTTATAAAATGAATAAAATAATTTTTGTACATTATAAAGTATATAAATTTGCCCCGTATGATGGTTTAAAATGAAAATATTGATATCACACTGGTACACACGCCTGAATATGTAGCCTAATAATTCACTCTTGTACTGCAATAAAACCGTACTCATTACTATTTTCTGTACTTTTTCTGCATGCCCTGGAATGACATTTCTCTGTAGTTTTTTTCAGAAATGTTGCTATTTATAAGCACTCCAAGAAAAATGTTACATTCATCTTACCCGTGTCAGGACACAGTAAATAGGACTGAGTATTTTCCATGCCCTATGTGACAAGTATAGCCCAGGGAGATATTAATATGCCATAGTCTCTATTATGTATGATCAGATTATAATAAAATAATATTCTGCCATCAGGAAAATGCTGACAAATGTTCTAGCTTAGCAGAAACATAAAACATGACTGGGCCACCTATGAAAGCTTACATTACAGTATCTGAAATGCATGCAAAATGCAAAAATAACAATATCAAACATATGTCACAAGACAGTGGTGGAGTGGAACAACTAAGATACTTAATTGAAATATAACAAGCAGTAAACTTACATATCGAGGAGGAAATCTTAGTCATGTTCGTAGGCATATTCTACAATAGAATCAATAGAATCAGTCTGGTCTTCTGACCCACTCTCACAATCCATGTAAGCAAGATGAGGATTTTCTCTAGTCATGCTGATGAGTTGGCCAAATTAGTTTTAATTAATTCGTTTTCATTTGCAAATTAATTATTTACAATTATCTTGAAAAAATAGCAGAAAAACAACAATTACTCCTCAGCAAGTGAATGTACATTCCTGTTTGCTGTAGTTCTTTGCGTAAAACTGTAGCGACACAACTAAACATACTGTTACGCTCAGCTGTCTTTTATTGTTCAAAGCATCCAATAAGACATTGAGTATTTAGTAGTAGATATTAATAGTGGAATGACATTTTTACTTTAAAGACTTTTAAAAAAAATTTTTTTTTACTTTGGGCTATTGTTGGCTTTATTGTTGCCATATTCTGCAAAGTTGTCATGAACAACCCTCCTTTTTCCCCCCGATTCTTTTTTTTTTTTTGTCTCCTCCCTTAATCTCCCGATCCTTCAATATCTCCCTTTTTTCTCCCCCGAGTTTTTTTTTATTATATTTTTTTTTTTTATTTTTTTTTTTATTTTTTTTTTTTTTTAAATCTGACGCGTGTATTTTGTGGGGGTTAACGGGGTTAACTTTTTTTTTTACGCCGCACGCAACGTACCCGTACATTATAAAAAAAATTAAAAAAATTAAAAAAAAAAAAAACACAAACAAAAAAAAATTGCCCCCCCCCCCCCCCCCCCACAAATCGCAATCGCGAAAATTCTTGATAGCGCCCCCCCCCCCCCCCCCCCCCCCCCGTCACAATTACAAATCGAGGTCGCGAAAATTCACCCCCCCCCCCCCCCCCCCCCCCAATTTTTTTAAAAAAAATCTCCCTATTTCTGAGGGCTCAAGGTTGGCAAGTATGGTCATGAATCGTGTACGAATAAAAATAGAAGCTAGAGTTTGTTGCTTCCACTCATAGTTTGGTTGCAGGAGCAATGCATGTCTGAGTTGAGGAAAATAATGCCACCAGCACTATGTGTACTAGGGGGTCTTCACGGAGAAAATGCATAGAACCCCACCACAAACAATGATGTCACCCTTTCCCCCATTACAAGACTTCCAAACTGTGACTGTGACTTCAAAGATATAAACAATAAATTTGATACCATTACAAAGTATTCTCAAATTCAAAAGACACATCGATTAACTTAAATGAAAGGAAGAGGAGTTATATCCCGATGATGCTCAGTCTTTTGCATAGACAAAATTTTTTGTTTTTGGCAGATAAAATAGAGGTCAAACTAATTTTTCTGAGGTTAAGACAGAACATTACAAATTATGCTGTTTGAGTGGAGCTCTTTTATAACCATTGCAGGTTAAAACTAGGGCCCTATGGGGCTGCTGGAAGGCTCATTCAATTTAGGCAGCACACTGTGGTGCATGGATGAGCTCCACGGTCTCGGATCGAATCCGGACCATGCCAGTGCCAACTGACTGGCCATTAGATCCAGAGGACAACGTGCAATTGCCATTGGCGTCACCCAGGGTATGGTGGGGTTAATTTGGATAGGGCTCTGTGTTTAATTACTCTATATAGACTGTATTCCAAAGCCACATATGACAGGTCTGATGTGGATTGTGCATGAATGCCATAACTGCCGTTGGAAATACCTAATTGAACATTCCAAATTAGGGTGGGAATTGGACATGTTCAGCCCCAAGTTGGGCACCAATATAAAAAAGGCCAGTGCTAAGGCCCTACCAGAGCCTCTAATCAAGAACCTGCCTGTCAGTCCATAAAATATGACGCCATCTAATACCGATTACAAATGAAAACACCCTGCTCATTATTGAGGTTCTCTGGGACTAATCCCATGTTGTGCTGCATTAAAATGTCGTAAAGTTAATTTGCCTTATTTAGTCAAGGTTGCCATGTCGTCCAAAGTTGGCTAACTGCTAAGGGTGATGGGCATATTCAGCAACAGGTTCCTCTGTGGTCATGAAAGGAAAAAATACTTCACACACAGACTGATCTCACACTGGTGAATTCATAAATAAAAAATAAGCCTTGAGCATTACCGTTGTATCTAGGAAAGGGTGTCCAATCTTATCTGAAAAGGACTGGTCTGGGTGCAGGTTTTTGTTTTGGCCCAGCACTATGACACCTGATTCAACTCATTAACTAATCATGGTCTTCAATCAAGACCTTGATAAGTAGAATCAGGTGTGTTAGTGCTGGGCCAAAACAAACCCCAGCACCTACACCAACCCTTTTCAGATAGGATTGGACACCTCTGATCTAGGACATCATGTAACCTGCTCACATAGCAACAGGAACCCATTTCCTGAGGTGTTGTAGGGGGGTATCAGAGGTATAATATTTGAAAGCTGAAGAAAGAGTCAGTTGTCAACAGTGAATCTGATTAACAAGCTCCAGGAATGTGGAGCTTTGTAATTCACCCAGTCTACCATGACACACAGGTCCCCAGACTGTGACACCCAGAGTGATGGAGCGATCTGCACAAATTAAATACCTAGACCTGGGTGAAATATGTATTTGAAATACTTAATAAAGTTGATCCAGGTCTGCATCTGCCTACAACTGACAGTGGGCCCTCAAACAGGCTCATAATATAATACAGAGTCCCAATGCACGGGCAGAAAACCACAACAGATAGTAATTGTAACTTAAAGAATAGGATTGCTGTGCATACACCACACTAATGGGAAATCCAATGATTCCACTTTATTAGCATCTGGAACACAAATGTTAATTTATTAACTTATAAATGTCTTTTAATTGTGCTGGTCACACAATCTATGAAATGTCCAATTCAATGTTCTCATTTGTTCACCTTGATAGGTCTTTTGACGTATCTTGTTATTCCCACAGTCTGTATTCTTTAATCTGAGATGGAGTAGATTGTTTTTGTTCAATAAAAATGTGTTCATTTGTTTTTCTCTCTCTGTTCTTGATAACAGTGATTCCCAAACTGTGGACTCGGGTAGCGAGATGAATGTGGGGAAAATGTTTTTTTGCTGTTGATTATTGTATTATTATATACTTTTTCCATATACATTCACACCAGTCTAATTAAAGATTGTGCTAGTTATATGCACTGAACACACAGTGTTACAATGTGCATGCAGTCTTTCTGACATACCTGATAAACAGATTAATTCTATACATGAGCATATGGTAGGTTACATTTTAAGAAGGGGTCGGTCACAGAAATGTATCGCCTCATTAAATGGGTTGTGGGCTCAAACAGTTTGGCAATGGCTGTTCTACAACATCACCATACGTAAAGGCTTCAGCACAGTAGCCTGACCTCCAACTGGCCTGGCGGGTCGTGACGGTGTACAGAGGCTAATGAACATTCCGTTACGGTACCACGACGGACCAGGGCAGGCAGGTCCGATCTGAGGATGCTTCGTTTCAAGTTCCAGCCGGTGAAGTGGCTAATTTTCAGCAGATGGAGGACAAACGTACGAATTTGGGTCATACGCTGTCTGGTGAACCCTCGAGTCTGGGCCCATCCACACATCTGCTTTAACTGATCCTATCCGGAAGCGGCTGCTGCTTACCTTGATCCAGCCTCAGGTTATTGGCTCCTTTGTACATAACTACTAAAATGACTACTCCGATGGTGGAGGGGTCTTTCAGGCTGGTGTGGATGGGCTCTGCATTTGTTCATTCTCCATCTGCAAACAATCCCTCTGTCCTATCTCGGCGAGTTGAAGCTGCGACTCCGCATGTATGCCGTGGCCCCGCCCTCCCTGCCGTTCAAAAGTCCTGATGGGCACAGTGCATCCATCTATTTCCCCGCCCGCCGAGGCGCTCATCAATCAAGTAGCGGCCTGAAGTGATGAGGCTCCCTCTCGCCCTTAATGGTCCCCCCGCCTTTACTGCGCCGATATCTACCGCAGCAGATTGCCAATTATCCCAGGGAAGCAGGTAAGCGGTATGAGCCGTTGCTGGATGGGCCCCCACTTATTATCCTCTGAGGGGTTCTTTTCCACGTTCGGCACGGTAAGATGACTGATTCCCGGAAAACGCCTGCCAAGAAAGGAGGGTCGCTTATCGAGGGACTGGAATCATCTGTCCCCTTAATCAAACCGTTCCGGCGATCCAATAAACACGAGCCAACAAAAAACACTGCACAGCCTTCTCCGCTCCCATTAAGACGAAAAGTGACCTCTGACAAGTATTGGCTGCAGTGAAAGTAGTAAGGACAAGCCGCACATTGAAGTTTACGAGTTCGCTGGAGGAAGACGCCACTGCTCTTCACACTTAATGTAGACAGAGACAAAGAGAGCCACCACTATCTCAATAATATGCTATAAAAATATCAGAGGCGATGATAACGTCAAAGCATGAATCATCGCTCGGCTTCAGCAGTTTCACCTACAGCAGATAACATTCATGCGCGTATTATCTAGTGACAGTTCTACACAGATATCAGGAAGTTTTTTTATTTTATTTTTTACACACACTTGTCAGAGTTATCAGTGTGTGGACCAGCTTACCAGGACATGCAGTAGAGGTAGAGACCCTCCGGATGTTCAAGTCCTGATTTGATGCAGCCTAGATGGGCAGACGGGCTTGTTCTCATAATTGTGTATTCTTACATCCTTATGATTTTAGTTATATACTGAAGCAAGTGGCTTCCTCGTTCAAACGCATGATGGCATTGTCCCTGCATGGATTCAACCACACAGCCTTCCGGTTACAAGCCTATTTCTCTAAGAATCACCCTGCACAGAGACACTGAAGTTTCCTCAATACACTTTGTGACAGTGTCTCTGTAAAAAGAGCTATACAAATAAAATTTAATTGAATTGAGATTTTTCTTTTTTAACTCATGGCAAAAGTGAGAAAATCCAGTAATCCCACAATGTTGGTAAGTATGCCAAAGATTTCGAAAGCGACTCATCAATAGATTTATAACTAAAAATAAAAAATAAAAAATAAAATACAGATACATGCCAACGTTGCATTTGTCCTTATTTTAGATGTATATCATTAGTCAAATGGACAGATGGTTACTTTCACAGCCACTTCCCAACAACCCCAGCCTTAGGAACACTCATGCTGCCATTAGTCTGAGGCTGTAAATATAGACTAGCGCACGCTAACACTAAGCCCATGCTTCAGTATGAGGTTCCCTTTAATATGGTAAGGCTGATTCCCCAGGCTACAGACAGACACATTTAGGAAACCCATTACAAAAGCAGTCAAAAGTTCCTTCCATGAATACTTTTTAATGTATTTGCTTAGAATATATCTTCCTCTAGGGAGACATACATTGTTGCTTTTAAATATTGTTATCAATTTTTAAAGCAATAAATTAAACTAAAACCACTGACATCAGTTAAGTATCTTGACAGTACAGCAGTCCCCCAACTAGTATAAAGCATCAGAGTAGGAGTGGTGATTTGAGATCAGCTTTCTCCTGTCCACATCGTAACCTTATCCATTATGAGATAAAAGGCGAAGCTGATCGTAGGTCAGCACTTCCACTCTAAGATGCTTTAAGAATATAGGCCTTTAACCACTACCCCACATTGACGCCATGCACTGAATATAATCAAATCTGAAAGACCTCCAACACAAGTAAATTGTCAAACGTTAGCTATGAGTGGACATTCATTGATTTGAGCTATGAGCCAAAAACAATGCATCACAACTGAATGAAGAGATAGAGTTGTTTTTGGCACTAAACAGGCAAAATTATGATAGTACCAGTCTATATATTTTGAATAATTTCAAAATCCTTCAAGGAGCTCAGCCTCCTCACTCTGTCTTATGAATAAACATGGTTATGCAGACAATGGGCTTCATTGCATAAAAACTGAGCTTCATTGCCATATTTTATCTGAAACTTTTAAGGTGCCATGTGATCTGGGTTCAGGCCATGTGTGGGTGTCCTTGATCGAGGCTACAGCCCTGGTAACAGCTTTGTTGACACAGTAAAGCTAAGGCAGAAACCAAGAGTAAGAGTTTTTTTTCCCCCCTCAGAAAACGCTGGAAAGACACCGCAGCAGCGGCACAGTTTGTGAAATAACTGCCCTCGCCTAAAACACGGCTATTCACCGAAATCTTTGAACCGTGCGGTTGACGTAGACAAAAGGGTTTCAAAGGAAAATCTACTATTGTGGTTTTTGAGGTGGCAGGGCTGTGGGAAACTGAGAGATTTGCCTGCTTGAGCTTAGAGGGTAGCAGATGGGCCGAACCAAACTGGACCAGAACTGAACCAGATCAAACCGGAACCCTGAATCCATGGTATCGGTCACTGCACCAGTACGTTTTCCAATGGTTGCTTGTGTTCTTGAGTCAGGCCATTGGCTAAATGCGCACAGATGTCGGGATAGGATTAGGAGGGGCTATCACTGCTCTCTGAGAAGAAAATGGACGAGCAGAATGAGTTGCTAAACCCTTGTGGAAATGGAATATACTGCAATATACTGCAACCACGTGGACATAGGTAGAATATATAATTATACATATATCTTCAGCCATGTATTATTAAAAATAATACATGGCTGAAGATATATGAACTTGGTTACAACTTCTCTATTGTATGTATTGCAGTATCCCCCCTTTCTGAAAGGAAACCAATGGGTGAACGTGCTCCTCCATCCATGATCAGTAACGTGATGAATATTTGATGGAAATCTGAGAACCCCTTTCCAGAGGGAGGGTATGACAAGTCATCGGTATGAAAGACAGCATTTTTTTTTTGAAAAATCCACTATTTCTTAGACCCCCCCCCCCCAGTCTCATACAGCGGATCTGTCCATTTCACATTATTTGTTGTGGGCAATTACATAAAACAACCACAAACTATGCTTCCTACTCGACAAGCAACTACAGTGATAAATTGGCAGCCTTCTTCCAATTCAGGAAGCCTGGAGGGGAGGGGAGAGTCGCTGTACAAAATAAGACAACAGGTGGTCCACCAAAGCTGGAAAAGTCACACCTCATCAGTGAAGGGGATATGTCCTATCTCCGGACACCCAATCAAAGCAATGATGCGGATGATTCGACACGGAATTCATTGGAAGAGCCTGCCAGGCTGACCAACTGTTGCCCCATGCGGGCAGCCGAGTAGGCAAGCGAAACGATCCCCTACGTCACGCTGCAGCAGGCTCACCACATACTTAAGTCCGGTGTTCTTTCAATGTAGGTAATTCGGAGATATAAGATAAATGCGTGCTATAAGTACGGATCGTGGATAAGTCCTTAAGCGCCAGTTACAAAACACGTGTCACTGCTTCCCCAGTCTGCCTCTCTGAATCAGAGAAGGGAAGAAACACACCATCACTATTATGTGTAGCAAATCGCATCCTTGTTAGTGCTTTTCCTTCACAGAAGAAAAGCTAGCTCAGCCCCAGGAAACCAAAGCAAGGAGAAAAAGTGGTCAGTGCCCCTGAATCGCATGGCGCTGATTTCTGCTTTCACACACTTCTATGGCAGAGGTTTTGGGTGGCGAAAAACCATCAATCAACAAGCACCAAGAAAACCACAGGAGCCAGTGGCAGGTTGAACCACACCCACGTGAATGGGCCAAAGCTGACCAGTGCTTCATGAGAATCACTTTGCTGAAGACAGCACGATCACACAGTGCTTTTGACTCCGCCCCCCCAACTCCTCCCAAATTGAATCAGCATCAGGGGGGTGTGTAATCATGGGCGGTAAACTGCTGGCCCTTTAACTGAAGATCCGTGCTGCAACAGGACAAAATCGCACCCGGGACCCATGCTGCTCCGCTTGAAAAGATGCGATAAAAATAGATGAACGCTGTGTTTGTAATATCTGTGGCACAGCGGGGGACCTAGCCCCCACAGGCAGACTCCCGGTAAGAGGCTTTACAAGAGCAGACCCTGCGAGAAAGCCAGGGGCCACAGAGAAACACATGCTGCCACAATGTGCACAGGGTTCAGTGAGCACTCTCTAAGGGCATTGCCAGCCTCATTAGCCCCCCTAGTGGGAGATACAACCCCCCCACACAAAAAAAACAGGGCCTCACCACCATCTCTTGAATAGTGGAAAAACAATATACCCAGAGAATTTGGATTGTAAAATGTAATGTGTTTTTTTTTTTATGGAAATCTGAACCAAACATAATCTTGAGAAAAAACCACTTGCTCACTTGCAAATATTTTACGCCCCTACCTGGAGTAACAAATGCCTGGCATGGCAATTATTTTTGGCGTATCAATATCCCAAAGCAAGGCGTTCTGCTTATAGTCATTTTGCAGAGTCTGCGAAGATACTGTATAAAAACTTCCTCATTAAGAACCGGTTTTAAAAATTCTCCAAATTGAAATGCAATAGATTGCTTCAGCAAGTTTTCCCATTGCCAAACTAGAGTAATTTTGATACCATACACGCGGGCGCGCTCACTCTCACACACACATACATACACACGCACACGCACACACATGCAAATACACAAAACGTATAGAAATCTCTTAACATTTAGGATGTATCGTAAAACAAATGGTGAATAAATAATACAGCCAAGTTTGCATTCATGCTCAGTCCAATAAGGTCCAGTAAGTACAACAGTAATTTTCTTTGTCAACCAATTAAGAGAAAGATATTAAGTGACTGAGCAATACTATTATGATTGAAGGCTTCAGATATGTTGCTTTTGATTTGAACAATTAACTTGTTGGGATTGAAACAATTCTTCAATGAGTGAGTACACAAACCTGCGATAATGAGAGAGAGCTGGAACAAAACTGAATGAAAACAAAGCTGCCAATTCACCACACTGAGAAAAAGCAGTAAAAGCAACCATTATAAATGTGGAAAATATGCCAGTGTCTGAACTCGTATCTCATTTGGAGGCAAAACTGTACAAATGGGAGACTTTCTGTCTATAATTTAAATTGGACCCTTGTGTTGTCAGCTCTTATGCTAATAGTGGAGAAAACAATATAAAATAACTGAGCAGGAACTAAGTGTAAGTTCAATTTGCATAATGCACCGCATATTTACATATCATCAGATATAGAGGTGAAAGGCCCATTAAGGCGAGAGCCGGTGTTTTATTGTGGGCATTGGCTGGGTTTGAGCACAGCGGAGAAAAATGTGCACGTGAAAGTGGTTGAGCAAGTGACTCTACCTTACTCTCTAGTAAAACAAGTCAAATATACCACAGAATACCATGACCCTGGTGAAGGCAAAGGCAAAGGTGGTGGTTGATAAGGAAAAAACACTTGTGATTAGGCATGTTAACTTACTGTATGTATGTATGTATGTATGCATGCACGCATGTTTTCTTTGCTTGCAATCAGGCATGTTAACATACTGCATATATCTATCTGTAGTTGTGCTTCCGTTGAGTGCCTGAAGCAGACTCAGAGTCGCTGAATAGTTGGAAACAAGTCCATGGCTTCCCACTCCAGCGCTCCACCACACTGAGACACCTAAAGGTATTCTACATTTCAACGCAGGTATTCAATAACCGTACAGGAAGTACACCCCCCACCCCATCCATAAAGCTGGGGACACTAAAAATTCTAATCAATTATTTACACAATTGTCTTTGCATACAGTGCACCTTTTTCCTCAAAAGAAACAGCCTCTTAATATGATAAGCTTGTAATTCTGGGTTCTTCCCCAAGAGACTATTAAAACAGGCACCAAAAACCACTCCTATACGTCATAAGCAATGGTGATCTTCTAAGTGCTACTGAATGCAAACATTTGTGACAAAATCATGCTCACAGTTAACAGATCATGTTATTTTCTGTCTAAATTGCGTCAGCTGTATTGCATACGTACCAGGGAAGTGATTTATTTTCAAATGTATTTTTCATTATATTATTTTCAGAAACCTCAGTAAACACCATTCCCCTAAGGATGAAAGCCACGGTGGCCCAAACCTCATGTTTTAACCAATAAACATTTTTATATTTTTTCTACTAGCGAGTGTTGCGCCTTTTTCAGTAATTTTTGCTATATCTTTTTGGGTAGCACCTTGTCTCCAGCCGCTTGAGCTCAGACTTGAGCTTGGACTTGAGCTTGGACTGTCTTTACTTAAGGGTACGTAAGAAAGTTTTAACATGATACTCAAGGTGCTGAGAATGCCACAGCGGCAGTCTCAACCCCACCCAGGGCTGAGCTGGGGGAGTCTGCACCACTACGTGCTCCTGCAATGAGCTACAGCAGTGAACATATGGGTGTTCAGCCAAACCGATCCAGGTCCCAGATACAGGCCATGCTGAGTCTATGGGAATATACCTTCTTCTACATGTTACATACAGGTTCTTCCTGTTAATGTCATTATTAAACTCAATAAATTGTGTGTTTGTGTGTGTGTGCGTGTACATAGAAGTGAATTTTACCTTCTAAAGTCCTCAAATAAAAATTCCCAAAATCAAAACAAAATATTGTCAAAAATGAACCATAGAAAACATTATTTCTCAACAACTGATTTTTGCCTCAAACACATATTTGAAGTTGCAATTAACTACCAACCAGTCAAAGCATAGATTGAGCCCTAGCATAAAGGGCTCAATCTATGATATATCTTGGTACTGCTCTTCTGAATTCTGCGGTACTTGTTGCACAAGTTTACTAGAGTTCACATGCATGTCTTCTTAATTTATTGTGAAGGCCTTCATGTGATGATTTAAAGGACCGGGATCTTGGTACTGCTCAAATTTCTAATACGTGCATAATCACATAAAGTCATTCCATGTACTCGTTGCACAGGTTTACTAGAGTTCACATGCATGTCTTCTTAATTTACTGTGAAAGACTTTGAGCTGCTTGTAATTGTATTATTATTATTATTATTATTATTATTAAAAGCAACAGAATAAATACAGATCAATGTTGTCCTCATTATTAACAGTCCACTGAACAGTACGTCTCCTTTTCCACTATTCAGTTCATAAGCGACAAATCTGTCAAACTAAACAAACTAGCCTCTGCCAACACAATGGGAATTTATTCAATGGAACATCGACGGCCAGATTAGCAAACACATTTTCCCGCTCTCACTTTGGGTCAAAGCAGATGGAAACAGTAACAGTGAAAGAAGTGCATATGTGAGTGCAACACGTGCACACAGTCGGGGAAGAACACAGACACGCCGGTCACAGGCTCCACAGCTACCAGGCAACAGGTCACTTCCTTCATAAACCACAGAAGGGTCCTAAAATTTACCATGACGGCCATCCCACGGCAAGACTGCCAGGTTCCCATTCCTGATCAGAGAAGGCGGGGCCAATGGCGGATTTGGGTTTACTGAACAGAATGTCAGGAAAGATCAAATGCAAAAATGCATCTAGCCCAATAGCAATGGCAGAACTTCATTCTGTACACAATGGGCCGAATGTGCTTAAGTTCAATAGAGTCCAGACCCCCACCCAACCACAGGACACAAGAAAAGTCATGTAAAGTGTGACGAGGAGTGAAATGACAGACTGCAGTTGTGCCTGAAGACAGAGCGGTTGACCTGAGACTTTCTTTCCCCACTTATGCAATTCTTGCTGTAAATTTTGTGCCATTTAGAAAAAAAGTAAACTGTCAATCATTTTCTTTCACCTAGTGTTCCTCCCACCTTTTCTCAATGAGGGATTTTACCACAGGTGTTACCAGGAAAGGAATCAAGATCAATTGTAAATAGTTTTGTTATTTTCCCCTCAAGCATTTCCCAAAGATGATGTTCAGTTAATAGCTGATCTACGTGAACCAGAGTGTTCCAGAGAGTTCCTGCCCATGTGCAAAACCCCCTGTAAAAATCAGTCACAGGAGTGTGACAGCTGTCCTCGTTCCTGGCAAATGCTCTACCCTCAAACTGCCCTCAGGACAGCTCCTTGTAAAATGTTCATCGCATCAACCGAGGGAACAACAAATGCTAACGGGACGAGACCCATCTGCTGTACCTCAAAAGACCCCCATCGGAAAAGCGCCCAGCATACAGTATGACACATTCTGTGAGCAACACAACCGGGCCGCCAGGGGAACACTGCAGCCCTCCAGCTAGCACAACAAGAGTTTGAAGACCCAACTCACCGTCAGCAGCCACAGGGGCAGGAGAATAGAGGGTCCCAGAGCCCGGTTTAACTAAAAATGAATTGGGGGCAAACTCCTCTTCAGAGTCAGAGTCAGAGTCCTGGGCTGGCTGAGTGACACAGTTACCTAGCAACCCTCCCTGGTTCTCATTGGCTTCAAAGGAAGGGGGAGGGGAGGGGCCTTGCTCAACAGAGCTAGAGGAGGCAGAAGAACAATGCAAAGGAGGACCTGTAGATCACAAACACAGACAAACACAGGGGCAGAAAATAAAACACAATTCACAGAAAACACCACAGAGGAAGACTGCACACAACATGCAAGAGTTTACAGGAAGTCTCAGAGTAAACAAACAGTCATGCATTTCTGAACAACTGCTGACAAATTCAGTAGCTTCACATGTATTTTGGCATTTTTTAGGTTTCAAATGACAAAACACAATAAGGATTTCTGCTATTGAATTTGCAAACATCAACCACCAATTTGAATATTTTCCCAGGGAAGCACAATTTTAAATGCATACGACAATGAGAGTACAATTTAGCCTATGAATGCATCAATTAAAGTAAAAAAAAAAAGAAATACAACAGTCACAAGCCTGGTGATATATCACAATCTCGAGTGGGAGGGATGAAAACATCAAATAACTTTCACATCAGCTACAGCCTTGGTACACCTTTATGTAATTTAATTGACAATTTTTTTTTAATGCAGTACAGAAACTTATAATCTACTGAGGGAGGGATGGAGAGAGAGAGAGAGAGAGAGAGAGAGAGAGAGAGAGAAAGAGAGAGAGAGAGAGAGAGAGATTTTAAATCTTATCAAGCCACTTTTGAAACTGCAGAAAAAAATGGGAAGATCTCAGACAAATGAACAGACTTAAGTTTCAGACTACCAAATATTTACATTTTGAGAAACTAGATGCATTTCCTTGCAAATCCCATTACTGGGGATTTACTGCAACAAACATTACAGCACTGCACGCTCAATGCAAACGCATTCCTCCTTCAAACGGATAGATACTGTTGTCTTGGTTCATGTCAGATTGGTAGCCTCCTGCCTCTGGTTTCCATCCAGTTTCTCAGCTTGAGGTGTAATATCTCCACTAGTGATGTGCAGTTCGCGAACGAATCGGTATTATGAGTCGACTCTTTATGCTGAGTCGTCTGAGTCGACTCGCCAGTTCGAGGGAATCGTGCTAACCCACGGCTCTCGACTCTCGGCTCTGGCTCTCGGCTCTCGGCTCTTAGCTCCGGCTCTGACTCTGCCTGCTTTCTACTACAGCCGGGAGACACTCCCCCGAGACACTCAGCAGTGGTAATGCGCGGCGTTGAAGTCGAGCAGCGATTGATGCGCCCAACAAAATAGGTCACACGAATATCTTCTTTATAATGCTTTATGAATACATTTAAAGTTGATCTAAACAATATTGCACACAATTTTGTGAATGAGATAATCGCCCCAGCTCATTCCAAAGTAATTTTGACTAGGCTACTACTAACGGTTAAAGGATAGGTAACAATAGTAGGCTAGTAGTCGGACCTAACTCCGTTCAGCACGAAATCACCTCGACTCAGAGCCGTGAAACAAACAAAGCCCTTTCAAGTTTTAACGGAGAGGAAAAGAAATGCTGTAGGCGACAGCATTAATAATCGAGTTTAGCCTACTCAGCGTGTATCAACCAGAAACCATATATGCAAAGGAATTCTGTACCTAATAGGCTATCTAATTATATTCCGAGACGTCGACACTTTAATAGCCAACTGTTTATTATTATATTAATACATTTGGCTGTTTGCGAGGAAATTGCAGTAGGCTATAAAACAGAATTAATATGCGATTGTGTTCAGCTAAGTTAGGCTACTAAAAATGACAGCAAATACTTCAAAATGACAGGTTAGGCTACTAAAAATGACAGCAAATATATTTAAAGTGGTGGCATTTTTATTTTAGAACTATTGACCAACAACAACAGTGAACAGAATAAATAGCCTACAATTGTGTATGATATAATAAATAAAGTACAGTTAAAATAAACACATTTAAATAACCCTATGGTTAGCATAGATTAAATAGCTCTATACAAATATAACCATTCAATGTCTATTATTACCTGTAAGATCTAATGTTACAATCTGATCGAAAAAACGGAGATGGGAAAGTCGTAAATAAACGTAACCTGCGATTACAAACTAGCTTGAGACAGTAGGCTACTGTAAATTGAGAATATTAGCAATGAGTATCATTCAGATGATTTGGGTCTGAATAAAATATCAAGGCTAGTTTACAAACTTATTTTGTCTACTTTGTTACCAGCTAGGGTCTGCTGTCTGAAACAGCTTCTAATTCCAGCTCGCGAGTAGCGCCGCTGAAAGAAAAAGATGCGGCTCAAAGATGCGGCTCTCACGGCTCTCACGGCTCTCGGCTCTCACGGCTCTCGGCTCTCACGGCTCTGGCTCTCGGCTCTCGGCTCTCGGCTCTCGGCTCTCGGCTCTGGCTCTCGGCTCTCGGCTCTGGCTCTGGCTCTCGGCTCACGGCTCACGGCTCTCGGCTCTCGGCTCTCGGCTCTCGGCTCTGACTCTGCCTGCTTTCTACTACAGCCGGGAGACACTCTCCCGAGACACTCAGCACTGGTTAATGCGCGGCGCGCAGTTTCTGATTGCTAAGTTAGAACCTACGTAAGAATATATATATTTTTTATTTGATCTAACAATATTGCACACACTTTTGTGAAGTTAATAATCGCCCCAGCTCATTCCAAAGTTATTATGACTACTAATGGTTAAAAGAAAGATACGTAGCTACAGTAGCTATACTACCCAACTGATCAGCACGAAATCAACTCGACTCAATTTAAGAGCCATGAGCCGTAGCAATATTCCACGGCTCCAGACAGAGCCGGAACCAGAGCCGTGACACAAACCGAAGTAATTTTCGAGTTTTAACCACATAACTGTTCTTATAGAGTTCTGTGGTTTTAATAAAGGGCAAAATGAAGTACACCATTAAGCTATTAATCGGGTTTACTACTCAGCGTGATTCAAACGGAAACCCTATTGACAAAGGAATTATGTTAGCCTATATCTAATGATATTCCGAGACGCCGACTGTATATTACGAAATTATTAAACTTTTTGCGAGAATTGCAACCGAATTCCAGTCAACGATGAAACAATAAGGCCAAATTTGCGATATTGCGATTGTGTTCAGCTAGATTAGGCTACAAAAAAATGATAGAAAAGACTTATTTAAAGTGGTGGCATTTTTATTTTAGAACTCTTGACCAACAACAACAGTGAACAGAATAAATAGCCTACAATTGCGTATGATATAATAAATAAAGTACAGTTAAAATAAACACATTTAAATAACCTTATGGTGTCCAAATAAATAAACGACACAGGTTCCTGTACATCATATGTACACACTGACACACACAATAAATATCTGGCTTGTTTGTCCAATTTGGCTGGCTATCTCTCTTATACAGTCTTCCATCCACCTAATTTTCAGTAGACCTAGACTACTGGATTCTGGGATCTGATAAAAAATATAAGATTAATATTAGCATAGATTAAATAGCTCTATACAAATATAACCATTCAATGTCTATTATTACCTGTAAGATCTAATGTTACAATCTATGATCGAAAAAACGGAGATGGGAAGTCGTAAATAAACGTAACCTGCGATTACAAACTAGCTTGAGACAGTACTAGGCTACTGTAAATTGAGAATATTAGCAATGAGTATCATTCAGATGATTTGGGTCTGAATAAAATATCAAGGCTAGTTTACAAACTTATTTTGTCTACTTTGTTACCAGCTAGGGTCTGCTGTCTGAAACAGCTTCTAATTCCAGCTCGCGAGTAGCGCCGCTGAAAGAAAAAGATGCGGCTCAAAGATGCGGCTCAAACGGCTCTTCTGTATTAACCGGAAGTACCAAAATGGCAACTCCGACTCCGACTCTTCAAACTGAATGGTACGAATAGAGCCGACTCAGAAAAAAGAGCCGAACTGCCCATCACTAATCTCCACTCTCCATCTCATCCACATAAAGTGAAACTGCTGCAGTACTCCTATACTGTGTGATTAATGTTTGACACTGCTCTGCGGCATGCTGGGAAATGTAGTCCCTAAGTACACTGCAGGTGGGCATCATTCTTTTCCTGCCAAGTGCTTCAAGTGTCACTCTTGTTTTGATTGGAAAATCTCAGCTGCACAATAGATTTGACAGTGATAATTTCCCCAGCACCTTGGGAAGTGCTAGTATTCTGTTATATTTTAAATGTCACATATACTATAGTTATTATACTGCATCAGCGACAATTTCAATATGATTAGTAAAACCATCAGCTTTACATCTAAGCTTTACATCATATTGTTATATAGTTCAGAAATACCAGCCACTATTAAGTCTCACCACGGTGCATTTAGTTTGTAACTTTATAAACAAAATTAGTATTGGTAGGATTATCCTTAAATATTATTTCTTGTAAGGCATAAATCTAGCAACAAATTGAAAACAGACTACCATGATTTTATTACTGTAACAACCAATGGAGCACACATCAGCCAGCATTGGCCACAGTGGCACGTACACACTCCACTTCATCAATCGCACTCTGGGTCAGATACGACAGTTCTGCTTTACTGGGGACTTCATCATCTCGCAGCCTGGAAACGTCCTCTCGGCACGGAAACATAAAGCACCGCATGGCAGAGGGAGAGCCTGTGGCCTCCTGGTGTCGCTTCTTGTTTTCTGCACTCACTCCTTGGAGTTGTGATATCTCATATTGTGCTCCACTCCTCTCCCACATAAGCCTTTCACTGAGTAACAATACAGATGCTTATTAGCCTCAGGTCCAGCACAGAGTCCCCAATGAGAAACCAAGTCACCTCTTTAGGTGCATTTTAATAACTTACTTATATCACGCAATCTTCCCGATGTCGTTAGGGGAGGCTTCCACCTTCACCTTCATCTTCATCCGGATATTATTAATCCCCCCCTGAACCTGAAAAATGACTCCCTTTGTTGCTCATGTACGTTGGAAAGATTACAGTCCTCTAAAACTAGCCAAAGTCAGAACGCAAGTTAAAGTGGCACACTTTCTTTAACACCGAGCCCAAGCTCGCCTCTCAAATAGAGCTTTTCAAAGCATGCGGCACGACTCGACTCTAAAACATTTTATTGCATGCGGTGCAACCCGACTCTAAAACAGTCAGTGACACAGCAAAATGTGTTGTCAAAAATTAACGCTAGATAGTCTCCCTACACTCCAGTGCATTAGGGGAGAACACCTATGTCAGAAAAAAAATAACACACAAGATTGTTCTGTTATTATTTTATTTTGAAATGCTTAAGTTTCTTAAGAGCAATTCAGCTAAATACATACATCATGGTGTACAGATGCACCACACCATTGGAAAGAAATAAAAGACCACCTGTCCCATTTACATTTAACAGACATTCATGTCCAGAGTAACTAATACAGTCCACACGTACAATCAATTTATACAGCTGGATATTTACTGAAACAGTTCAGGTTCCTTGCTCCAAGGCACTATAGCAGTGCCTCACTTGGGAATTGAACTGGCAACCTGTTAGTTCCAAGCCTCTTGAGTTATAACCACTATGCTACGCTGATGCTGCCATTTTGTACTGATTGCAAAAGAAGGCTTTGGACGGGTGGGTGACATGGCACCTGCCAGGTTGAGAGGATAAAAGCTGCTCTTGGTCAAACAGTTGGCCCTTTCTTCAGCCATGGTTTCGGGCATGGCTTCAGTGACATCTCGCCATCGTCCAGAGGCGGTGGAGATAGCCGGCAGTGAGGCTGCGTGCTGGGAGAATTTTTGCTGTCTGTCAGGGTTGACTGCTTTCACCTTCACTCACAATGTCACAACAGCAGGAAGAGCCTTTTCGTTACGAGTCCTCGGACTGCGTGCTGTTATTTTTGCTCTTGACAGCTCCTCTCCATAGACCTGCCCTTCAAAATCCCAGCCCATGACTACCATACACTGAGAACCCAATTCTGTTACTCCCTCCCCAGAGTGAAAAAAAGGCTTTATCTACTCATAAGAAACCTAATTATACCACCAACTGGCTGAACAAACCACCAACTGCGATTACCAGATAGGGTGAGCCGATCCCCGTTTCCATGGTTACCTGCAGTAAACTGCCTTCTCCCTTCTCTCCCTTCTCTCCCTGGGGGTGGGGAGGGGTGGGCGGCCTCCAAATGTGATGGACTGCTCGAGGGACAAGCATTAACAAACAGGCAGCCGGGATCACTGACTGCTTGGATTACAGGAGTTTACAGTTTACAGGAGGGCGTGTGTGCGTGTGTTTGTGTGAAGGTGTGTGTGTGGGGCTTCTCCGAATGATCCCTGGCTGATCCCCTAGCTCCTCCACCAGGCGTAATAGCATTGGCTCAGCCGTTTCAGGTTCACAGATATACAGGCTGCACACGTACCAAACAGAGGACTCTCTCTACTAATGCGATAAACATGGTATGATGGGAAGATAATATAATCTGCCCCAATAAAGCTTTCAAATGGCAATGAGCACAGCCAGCATGCCAAAGTATTTTGTAGCAAATTGTAACGTCCACTAATGGCCAGAAATTCAACAAGCACAACTATCTACATTGCTATGAACGAACATTTTGACATTAAAAACAGTCACATTTCATATTTGAACGTATGCACACAAGCACACACACTATTACTATGTACGTCGCTCTGGATAAGAGCGTCTGCTAAATGACTATAATGTAATGTAATGTATTATATAATATGCAATAACAATTTGTTGACAGAAAATGCATTCACTCTTTAAGGTGATCAAGGTTAGGAACCACTGCCCTAAGGGGCTATGGGTTGGCATAAGAGGCAAGGCTGGACCCTTGCTTGGTACCATGTTCTTTGTCTGACAAGACAGGGTGTGGCGGGGTGCATCCACAGGAAGCCCATAAAGGGAGAACTCCAGCTGGTAAAACTTTTTGAAAATCCTGTCAGTACATCACCACTACTAATATAAACCAACAGCATGCTGGAGACAAGTTTAACATCACACAGAAGGAAAAAAGGGTCAAACATTCACTTTCTGAGTTGGAAATATTATCAGAAATATTTAAGTGTATTCTAGCAATGTTAATCCGACCTGTGACAAAGTATTTTAAATAACGATTTGGACACTTATGGATAACCCTTTGGATACAATTAACATTCCTGTAGATTTTTGACACTTCTGAAAGTTTATTCACTAAAAAGATTCTTCCTTCATATGATTGTACAGGTTTTGATTAGATATGCAGGGATGCAGTCTCAGGGATCTGAGGGAGTATTTTCTGATTTTACAGGCTACACAGTTATAATTGTTTCAAATACAAAACTGAACAAGCACTGTAACAGCATTGTTCAGGTGTTTCTCAACATCGGTTGGGATACAGGGCGACTCCACTCTGGTACATGTGTGATGCGTAACTGGAAACCCTATGTTTTCAGCGTCTAACGTTACCTTCTTCAGAAATTAAATGCAAGAACAGAAAGACGGAGGTCAAACATTCCTCACTAGGGCCTGCTTCTTGTATGATTTGTCTGTCACACCATGAAACTTAGCACATGCAGTACACAACACAGAAGTGAGCATTTCGCCGAAATCTCTGAAAGTACCTATGACAAAAAAAATAAACATACTCCCAACAGATT
This sequence comes from Ilyophis sp. 1 JC-2022, assembly GCA_022702515.1. Lineage (NCBI taxonomy): Eukaryota > Metazoa > Chordata > Actinopteri > Anguilliformes > Synaphobranchidae > Ilyophis > Ilyophis sp. 1 JC-2022. The sequence continues at coordinate 59,849,343 of CM040401.1, read as the reverse complement.
TCCTGGCATGTGACTGCATTACCATTTCGGCAGGCTCCGGCTCATTTTAACTATCTGGCTGTTTCCGTGAGCATGTGTAAAAAGGAAAACAGGGGCATGAACAAGGAACAGAAAACGTGTTAAAGGTGCTGCAGTAAGCCAACACCCCCCCTCCACCACCACCACACACCCCCACCACCACCACACACCCAACACTCTCCCACATAGCAGACAGACACTGCCCGGAGCGCGTTTCTCAGCAAACACCTTGCGAAACTGGGACTAAACCCATGAAAAAGAGGCTTCAGAAGTGCCTCTGCGCTTCTTCCCTTAAATTGCCGTGCGTAGCGGTGGCGTTATCTGCAGCAGCACTCAGGCCTCAGCTGCTCTCGGGCTCTGGGCATATCATCAGAGACAGAGTACGAGGCGCGCACGCAGGCTTTGAGGGAAATCGCTGCTTTTCTCCCATGGAGCGGTACGTAAGCGCCATAAACGATGGCGGCCAAGCAGGCGGCACTGCCACGTCATTCTTTGTTCCACGGCGACTTACACTGGTAAGCACATTAATTACAGCCGCACCTCCACAGAGGACAACCTGGAAGGGCAGTGCCACCAGCGCAAATGACCTTCCAATGCAGCCTTCCTTCATCTCCGTCCTCGTTTTGTTTAAATTTCACCCAGGTCTCCCCCGGGTTCCAGTCTGCTGGCTCATTCAAGTTAAAAAAAAATGTTTTATTGAAGGACCTTTCATTTCGAAGCCGCATTCTAATCCGGTGACTTTTTCAATGGAAGTTGCATCCTCTGGGCAATTAGATATTTTTCCATTCACTCTCAAAGATGAGTGAGCAGGTGGCCTTCTTTGTATTTCCCTCAAACAATGTTCGATCAAGAATCAACTGATGCGTTCTTCCAAAGAGAACACAAGGGATTAATGATTTGGATAATTACTTCCTATTTTTTAAACATGGAAAAACCTCCAGGCTACAACAACAAAGTTGGTAATCTAACCACTGATGCAAGATGTCCACAAATGAGAGACAGGTTTTCAAACTTTTTTAAATTTTTGTCTCTAGTGTATCTGGAAAAGGAATTCACAGAACGAAACTGTCATTGCCGGATTCTTGTATATGGTGATCTAATAGTATTGCAACAACATTCTAGTTTTTCAGAGAATGATTGTTCACAAAATGTCCACTATCTTTCTCACTGGTTACCCCCGAGTCCATATGCCAAGTCACACCCTGGTAGTAAACTCCAATTCCTCAGGAAGGCTGCTAGGACGTACACTTTCCCCAAATGCACCTGCGATGGAAAACAAATAAATTGTCTCTGACAAAAGCCATAAACCTGCAAAGAATCGATACCTGAATGTTTGACAGCCGGTATAAGTTATGTGAAAGTGCAGACTAATTCGGAGTACCCATAAATGCATTTTTTTTTATAGACAAGGCAAGACCATTACTGAGAAAATGGAAATGATATCCGTATGTAATAAAATATCATTTAATGACCACAGTGAGGAGGGCTCCATTTAAAACCAAGCTTTCCCTGTCCACACACGCATCCGTTTACAATGACTTTAATGGGGCATGTGCAATACAAAATGGCTGCATCCCGATGTACTCTATGAGAGACAGCAACTCATCAGATTTGTAGTTGCAGGTCATTAAAATGTTGTGTGATCACGCACATTTAATTCCAGCAGCACTCAGGCCTCAGCTGCTCTCGGGCTCTGGGCATATCATCAGAGACAGAGACGAGGGCGAGGACCCTTGGTTTTGAGTGCCATAGGGAGGACGAAACACTACATTCTAATAATAAAGTAAGCAACTGTTTTCTGATGAGTGTTTTACCTATATGCAGTATCATTTTTTAAGGTCGCCCCTTAGGTCATTTTCTTGGTCATCAATATTCACTGCCTTCTGATATGATATCTTGCTGCACTGCAAAGAGAATCTCAGAGAATATCACATTCGGAAAACAACTCGTCAGTCTGCCCAGGCTTTGCCTGTACTGACCAAGAAGGCACCTCCTGAAGTTACTTCAGAAGTCTGCCAAAAACACTGAGTTTCAGTGAGTAACATGCCTCACAATCTGTTGTACCAGCATCAGCTGTGGCCAGGAGCCCCACAGGAATGCACGTAAATGACCACAATGTCACCCACGGGGGGGAAGGTGCCAGTCGGCGCCTATACAAACTATTGCAACTTTCATATATGATTAATCATATATCATATATTTTAGACACTTCTTTTAAATATATTTATATAAAGAAACAATCTTGGATAAAAACAGCTTCCACAGAAAAGATTTGTTCAGGTCCCTCCAGGTGTTGGGTTACATGCAGACGCTGGCCGTTAGTCACTGAGCAGCCATTTTTTAACTACTTCAGGACAGACAGTTTTAGTGCAAATGGAATTGGCTCCCATTTCTTTATTCTTTATTTGAACTTTATGTTACATCTGCTAGTTAAAACGCAGCCCATTTAACAGCTCCCTGAGATTGAGGAGAGATTGAGCCGCACATGCTCCTAGTTCAGTTGTTGGGAGAAAAAAAAAAAACCTTTCTCCCATGGTCCCCTTTGCCAACGAGCCAGTTGAAGTGGCACTGGTGCACCCCTGATCCTGGTGACACATTTCTCTCCTGTACTTATACTGCTAATTAGCTTTTCCTGTCTGCACTCGCCCAATGGTTCCTCACCTAAACTTGCACTGCTAGCTGGCTATTTACTGACTGTACTCACCCGATGGTTTCCATCCAAAACTCACCAGGCCCACTCACACCAGATTATAAAAGAACACCATTAGAGAGTATGTGGGCTAGCAGCAGGGTGGCTGAGCATCCTCACGCCAGCCTCTGAGCCAGCTGCAGTCATTTTCCTTTCTCAGCCTCAATTCTCGTTTTGAATAGGGGGTGGGAGTGAGGCAGTGATGGCAGTGCAGAGCTCACCAGCTCCCTAGTTGTTTTCGAAAAGCGGCACCCGTTCATCACGAAACGAAAAGGTCCGGGAATCAGAAAAGGTAAAAAGGAGAGAGGAAAGAATAAGGGAATGTGGTTACAACAGGCGTGTGGTCTGATTTAGCGACGGACTGTCTCAAAGACTGTTTTCCTAACCATTCGGAATCGGCAATCTCCCCTGGACCCTCTTTGTTAGAAGATGAAAAGGTTAGCTGGCTCGTGTTAGCTGCATCTTGCCGGTGTGTCTCAGTGCCCCAGTCCCACCTACAGCAGTTAACGGTGTCCCAAAACCACACACATATTTACTAAAGGACTGTGGCTGCTCTTTAAATACAAAAGGCATCATATTAACCATATCAATACATTATTTTAAACAAATCACTGTCAAGTGCAGTCATGTTTGGAAGGCCTGCATGTGTTCGCTTCCTACTTCAGTAGTTGCATTTAATTTTTATTCCAACTTAGAATTTATATTGAGGCATATTCTATAATTCCCTCTGCCATTTTCAAGTTGCAGGCAGAAAGGTGATGAATTAACGCAGCCATCGAATAAAATTATGACCACGCCCCCAGCAATCCTTAAAGGTCTCTGAATTTCTCTGGAGGAAGAAGTTTTGGTTGTGCTGTTTGAGAGCGAGCGGGGCCTATAAATGCACAGAGCTCATTACGGCTTCCTGGGGCTGGCCTGGGGCTTGGCTCAATAGGAATGGAACAGTATCCCAGAACCCCGTCTGTACATTCTAAAAGCATGCCCGAGAGAGAAGAGGCTCTTCCCTGATCAAAAACTAAATATCTGCTTTTATTTGCCTCTAAAAAGTTTCTAAAACAGTGCAAAAATGACACGTCTTTGTAAAATACTTCCGAATAAAAGAAAGAGCCCTTTCCTCTGCTACTGTTCTAGTCCGTCTTACTGTGGAATACATTGAGACATGTGTGCTTGTTAAGTGCCTGCACCCAGGATTTATGTTCTTTAAAACATAGGAGCTGGTGTGGGAAATACAACTGCCTGAAAGTTACCCGTTAAAAGTGCAAAGAGAAGTCTCTTCTGTAAGGAAGCTGAAGTTTCTATACTTTACATATTTAAAACAACATTTTCTGTACTTCCGTCTCCACTTCCTACTTCAAAAAAAGCTATAAAGTGCACTTTTTGAACAATTTGAAGGAAAGTTGACTTTTTCATATTTAACAAAACATATTCTGTACTTCTGTTTCCACTTTCCCTTAAAAAAAAAATGAAGTACACTTTTTGAACAAGCACGGTTAAAATTTTAAAATGAAAATAATGGTAATCATAATGGGAACCACTGGGTTAAGAGCTAGTTAGAAGGCTACTACAGATTCCTGAACTTGGGCTACTAGCTAGCTGCCATTAGAATACTGTATGGTTGCTTAAAAACACATTAATAGCAATAAACAGCAGGAACAATAGCATCCCATCCTGGATGGAAATTGGTCAGGCAAAGGAGGGGATGACACGAGCAATGACATGGGCATCTTGTGTGAATGTGTGTGCAATACCAGTGTTATGAATCAGTCATTTCACCAATACAGTAGAATCCACTTAATTGCATAACGGATTATCGCATAATTCGGCTTTTTGCATAGAACTGGCAAATCCAGATCAATTCGCCATTCATTACAAAGAGATTGCATATCTGCATAAATCATTATTGCATATTTTGGATATTTGTATAAAATTATGTCCAATTACATTGCATAATGATCTAGAAATGTACATTAAAATCAATTAAAACCTATAACTGCCCCTCTAAAGACACAAAACCGCCAAAGTGTATGTAGGTAGGCCGTTTCTATGTAAAATCACATCAATAGCGAACACCCGAGTGGCACGCTCAGTCGTAGGCACTCTAGTCTATTCTCTCATTCTTGAGTTCATGGCGTCTGTTATTAGACATGTCATTCGTATTAAAGCTGTACAGTATATGCATTTGTGCGTCTCTTGTTTGCTGTGTCCTGGCTTCCTGTGCCCCCCTCACCACTGTCCTACAGTACCATCTAATCTACTCGGATAATCGCATAAAATTAGCTGACAAATAGGTTATGCAATAAAGCAGATTCTGCTGTAAATTCAATTTCACCCTCTACTGGTGTAAAACCCAGTAGGTAAGATGGTGTAGACACACCCAGCTCCCCAGATTTTTGGAATGCGACAGCACAGATTTGTAAAGACTGGATCACATGTGATGGATTCTGTGCGTGCTTTTCTGTGCCATTAACTTGCTGCAAGAGATATAAATAAAGGAAGGGGGCAAGTTACAAAAAGATTAGAAAACATTTGTTAGAATACATAATTTTAAATTTAAGAAGACACAATAGAATTATGTGTGAGCAATACATAAAAAACTAGAAAATGGAATCTACTGTGAATCTTTCACAATTCTACCTCAAAGTTATTGGAACACAGCAGCCAAAACTAGTCTCTGTAACATCACTTTAGAGAAAAATCACAATTGAGATTACCACAGGCAACTAGAGACAGAGTGCATCTCCTATGCTCTTTAACAAGCATGTAAGCTTGGGTCAGAGTTCAACATCTTCCATAAGTCTTCCACATGTCTGTGGGCAATAAGAAAAATTATTGTAAGATGCAAATCCAAAGTTAGACGAGAGGTACAGGACTAGACAAAAATAGAAGAAAAGAAGATAAATTGCTAGAGACATAATTAGCAACTTTATTCATCTTAGAAGTGCTTCCAAATTGCTGAGCTGATTGTGCAAGGCAGTTATATTCATTCTACCACTTAACTAATCGCATTCCATCCACATTAAAACGTCATGGAATGACGGCTATCACGCTTTACTATTTCATTGCATGAACAGAGACACCAAAAAACAACAAATCCATACTATGCTGTTACTAGGACACCACAATCAATCAGTGTGTAAATAATAAGACTAAAGAGTGAACTGTGACCAATGCATTTGATAAATGGCTTGAAAAAAAACCTGAATTGGTGGAAGAATCTAGCCCAGGGGTGCTAGATTTCTGATGGTTTCCAGTAGCAGATAATAAAACGCGAAGGTAGGGGAATCAGAACAAGTCACTCATGCAAGTGAGGATCAATAAGGGAGAATGAACTCAAAAATCTCCAGAAAAAAAAGACAGGAACATTATTCCTTGTAGCTAAACAGCCAAAATAAAATCAACCCACGAAAATATGGCGAACTCGAATGAACACGAGTGAAAACCAAACTAATTCTCCCGAGCTCAATACTGGAGCTAAACCGGAAAACTTAGACAAGAGAAGAACACCTTTGGCGCATAAGAGAAGACGGCCAGAGAAGGTAAAATAAAGACGAAACCAACAAAGAAAAACTGTCTCAGAGAGAACAGCAAAGAATAAAATAAATAGCACAGAACGCTAACAGGAGGAATAATACCTATACATGAAAATAAGCTAATAGCAAGTCCCTCGGGAACATAAACAGCGTTTAATATCACAAGGTCTCTAGTACCTGGCTATACCTGGCTCAATGCAATGTCGAATGACAAAGAAGCACCGGGGAAACATATGTGAGGAACTTAAATACCCCGCAGGTAGAAGCACAGGTGAAAATAATGATGAGAGAAAGCAAACCCCGGAATGGAATGTGGAAAAAATCCAATAGATTCTCAATCAGGAAACCAGGACGAGAACCGCAACGGAAAAGAAAATAAAAACCCACAAACTATGACAGGATTATTCTCATAAAAGCTTAAATATTAAATAATTCACTAAAAATCACTGTTCCTTTGCAGAGACCTCATGTGCCTTCATACATGCATTACCTTTCTAAGGCCGAGGTCGAATGACGAGCCAATGAATTTTCAGTTGGCATGTCTCATCACAGAAATGCTAATAATTCCAAAATCGTTTGATAGAAAGTTATGAAACTTGGTGGGGTGATTGAGAGTTAGATCAAGACTCCAGTTACAAAGGCATAGCCCAATCAAACCACATGGTGGTGCTATAGAGATCCAAAATTTCACTGTTCAGTTGCAGAGATTTCAAACTTGCAACAATGACAAAAGCCCTGATTAGAAACATAGATGTTTTTTCACTTTAAGGGTTGTTTCTCCTGACAAATTTTCCTCTTGAACTCCACCATTCAAGTTATCCATCCATATCTACTGCATTTCTGGCAGCAGAGTGATGGTTTAAGGCTTGTTTGATATGTCAGACCCTTGATAACTTAGAGCCCTTTAGCCAACCATGTGTTCCATACTGTTCCAGTGTAATTTACAGCTAAATCTAGTCCCACCCCCCCAATTCCCATAGAGATCCATTCAAATGCAGAGACATTTAGTATCGCTTGTAAGAGTATCAGAAAATAAGATATCAAGAGTGTTTTGATGTTGTTGGGTCACAGACATCAGGAAGTCATGACATGCAAAAAATATGCAATCAAATATTTTAAATGAATACTTTATTCTATATATAAATGCAATAATTGTGGCCAATTGTGTAAAATAAATTATTCTTGATGATGGATTTTTTTTTTTTTTTTTTTTAATAAATAAATGAAAAAAAATAAAAAAAAAAAAAAAAAAAGTGTGAGATTAACTAAATCCACAAAACGGTGATTTTTTTTTTTTTTTTTTTTTTCATCTTTACCAGGGGTGCAACAAAACACAATCACAAACTGTATGTAATTTGTATTCTCCAAGCATTGAAAGAATTGAAGAATGAATTTATGAATGAAATGTTGTATTTGTATTCTGTAGTGTCGGCTCTGATTTGAATAGTTTAAAATTGTATCACAGTAAAAGTGTTTATAACTATGATTGTGATAATTATGACACAGTGCTAAGGACTTGTATCCATTATCATCCTTATTACTATTATTCTAATGTAATATCGGAACCTTAAATGAATGGTCTTTCATAGGAGAGACTGGTTCTGATGAGCCTCTTCTGCAGTCCATTGCCATTCATAAGAATAACCTATCACTCACTGGCACCAAGAAACTTAGCCACATCACAAAAGAGAGAGAGAGAGAGAGAGAGAGAGAGAGAGAGAGAGAGAAATTAATATTAGCAAGACTTAGAGCATAATTACATTGGATTTCAAATGCAAAGGCTGGATTAGAATAAGGGCACATTCAGGCTGGTCCTGCATATTCAATTAGAGCCAGCAAGTAAAGTACGTAAAGTACAAGCATCATCTATAACTGAACCAAAGCAGGAGGCTTGGGGCCAGCCCACTGCTGAAATTACAAAGCACGTGCAGGGGACCACACATTCATGTAATGCAACACCCTGTCCCCTAATGCTCAAATATATCATTCATTTGTAATGGGGTTTGCATGCTGCATGGCTATCCCTGGTCTTTCCTGGGCTGCGGAGCCCATTTCACATCCGTGTACAGAGACCCGTAAAAATCTGTATCGTCTTCACATATAATCACCGTTGGTATGAAATCATAGCTCACGTTTTGTTGTCTGCAGCCATTTTCCAGCCGGCAAATTTTCTCTGTTCAAAAAAATGTTAAAAAAAAAAACAATTGATAAATGTTTGGAAATGTTTCAGGTTTCGGTTTCCTGTACAGATTCAGACTGCTTGGGCTTGAATTAGCCTAATATATCTTACTGCCACTATCTTTGATCTTTAATGGATTTTATTTTTATTTGTTTTGGAAAATCCACCAATCTGACACAGATGTGGCAGCATTGTGAATTAATATTTCAATCAATTTCTTCACTTCAGAAGCATTTCCAGTTTCAATATCAATTTCTTGGTAGGAAGAAAAATGCAGGAAGCGACAGTGCCAGAATTGCTTCTTTGCCCAAAATGCACAGCAGTCCCTCAATTTGAAGAATACAACATTGACAGCACTGGTACCTGCTGCTACTCCCTTTCACAGAATGAAGGCTTCATAGCAAGCCAGCGTGACATGGCCAGTGTTTTGCAAAACAGGAGGATGTGTTGAACAGAAAGTAAATCAGAATATTATTCCTCCTGCAACTCCCCGTATTCTCTCTCTCTGCATGTCATCCACAAATGATATGCGTTTGCTTTACAGTGACACTAAAAGAAGTGGCGATGTGTGTCGTGAATTATAGCATCGGAACGGTGAGTCTGGAAATGAGATTGAGCCCTTGATGTCTATGTGGGATGGTTTCTATGGATAAATATATATCCTGCCTCAGTCACTTTATTGATTCAGGGGAAGCCACAATTCAAACGGCACCACTTCAAAGACCAGTTTCAATGATATTCTAGCCATGGACCAAAATAATAATAAAAATAGAAAGTGCCCGGACCCCTCAGGTGGTTAAACCCAGCTAAAACACTGTTTCCAGTGCAATTACCTTCTGTGTAGTCTGGAATTGTCACCAACTGCTTCAGCTAAGAATTCTGCTCAAAGTATGCTTAACCCATAGTCCCTTTTGCATATGGAATATACTGAATTTATCTTTAAATAAAATATATCATTAAACAATACATGGGCATTTTGCATTGTATTTAGTAAAAGTCTACACATTTATAACAGCCCTTATGAAAATGGGATGTGCTGAAATATTCATGGGCTTCTTCAGACATTTCTGTCTCCGTGGACGTTTATTCGTTTTTTCCGATTTTTCAGCTTCCATTCCGGAATTTTCGTCTCCTCCGATCACTCAGTGATTTCACCTGCATGGCTCCTCAACCTGCGGGTATTTAAACCTCCCACTTCCACTGTTCGTTGCTGGTTGTTGTCTTGCGACTGCACATAAGCCGGTAAGGTATAGGATCGGGACGCTGCCTTTCTTATTTTTTATAAGTTAAGCAAGAGATAACGTAGCAAATTAGTTTAGGATTAGATCTTAAGATCTTTCTCTGCCTTTTCCTTTTGCTTTCCCTCTCTGTCTTGTAGTGCCAACGTTTGCCTTCTGTGCTGAAGGCGAGAGGTATTTTCTCTCCTTTGTCGAGAGGAGAGACACGTCATTCTTTTTCTTTTACTCTTGCCTACAGTTTTTCCGACCTACGTTATAGGGGTTATTTCAGTTTTCTCACTCCTTCTTTTTGTTTCGATTTACGTACCTCTCCCTTGTTTAGTATTTTTGTTATTTATATGCATTTCCCCCTGGCGAACTTAGCTTCGCTTTAGAGGCAATCTCCTCCCAGATTGCTTATCGTACCCTCCTGTCGCGTTTGGTTTTTTCAAACTCGACCATTACAGAAATATATTGAAAATATGTTGAAAATACATGTCTGTAGAAGTGTTGAAATGAAAATTAACTGACTAGCTAGCACTTATGATTATTACAATGTATACTTAATTCATACAGAAAGCTTTAAGAAAAAAAAGTACACCTGCAAACAGATTACACAGTGGTAAGAACAATGTGTACATATATAGCAGTTCCACTGTACATACAGGTATTAAGGTCGCTTAGTGTAAAGTTGAAGTAAAATAAGAATCAAACTGAAATGGTATTATTTTATTTAAAATGACCAATATAAAAATGCATTCCTGCCATGTGTGCCAATGAATGTGTAATTACAATTGAATTCATGTATATAAATGTATTGAATAATATATGTTCACACAATTAATGAATCCATAATATGTAATATAGCAAAGGTTCAATATGATGGGAGTTATAGCAGGGAGAAAAAAGACAGCAGTAAACTGTGGCTGCTAGCTGTGGCATTGATGTTGGTTCATGTGTTGGAAATTGAAATCGTAATATGTTTTTTCAATCCACTGAAATTCCCACCGGTGTGCAGATTGCATCTAGTTATATTGAGAAAGAGTGTTACAGTGAGTCTTTTAAACTTTTAACTCTCTAAGGTAGAGAGTTCAGAGATAACGCTCCTCCACACTGAACAAATCACAAGGCTTTTATGCTTTTTTTATACCAATGACTGATTTTTTTAAGCTGTCAAAGACATCAGAATGTAACATCAGGGTTTCATTTGGATATTTTAAAGTATAATTATAAATATGCAAATAGGTAATTACTGCTGTAATCAGTCGAGAGCATGGGTAAAAGTACACTCACACATCTCTTGGGAAAAAATATTTTTAGGGAAATTAAAATGGTGTACTCATCTTGCAGGCATCATTTCAATATCAGCCAATGCAGGAGTGCAGGGTAATACATGTTGATTTTAATGGGGATTGCTGTATATTTATCTTCCAGCACTGATTGACACAACACAGATAAAAAAATAAAAGAGACTATGAACCCAAATAGGCCTGAGAAGCCTAGATTTATCCAAACCATTAATTTGATGGGGCTGAGGAGGAAACATATGTGATTCGGCTGACTACATACCTCCTACTGCGTTCTAGGGCCTACAAGACTCCCCTCTTGTAAATGGTGGCGTGAGATGCTATTAGCCAGTCTATGAGCAAATAAACTCTGATGCTAATCTATGGTACTAAGCAGTCTGCCTGCCAAACAAGCGTGCGGCATAATTACAGCGTCAAAGTCGAGATTTCTTTTTTAAAAAGGCTTCTTTACAATGAGATTTATTTCATTTTTTTGTTAGCCCTCCCTCCCATTTAATTTGGTCCTGAATTGAAAAAAAGACATGGGACCATTCAAGCACTCCGTTCAAGCAGTGAGTTGTAATTGGGCACAAACTCAAATTGCACTCTCTTCAAGAGCTTCTTCTGAGTGTGTGAAACAAATGGCCTCCCCACAACTCTGTGCTGCCTGCATCCTACAGAGCAGAATGCAGTCAGCTAACAGCGAGGTTCCTGAAGTTATGCTAATCACTAGTCCTTAACACTGTTCTGAATTTACATTATTTAAACTATTACATATGACCACATTATGGAACTATTAGCCATGGAAGATACAGTATATTCCTCTAGACCAGGGCTGGGCAGTTCTGTTTCTTTTTGGCAGATATGTATGCAGGTTTTTGGTTCCACCAATTACCCTTGGCTCAATTAGCTAACTAGTTATATGAACCAAATGCTGGTTAACTTGTAGATTAGACTAGGGGAGGAACTGCTTACTTGAGTAAACGAGGACTCAAACATTTAGGAAAAAATTAAACCATTTGTCTAATGAAGGTGCAACACACATACACAATACAACCTAAAAAAAAAAAAAAAAAAAAAAAAAAAAACACATGTTGTGTTGTGTGGTGTGTGTTGTGTGGAACATTTTTTTTATATTATATATATTATTTATTTTATTTTCCCCATCCATCCATGCGGTATGGGCTAGCGACAGGTGAAGTCAGAGGTGGAAAGTCCAGGTTCAGAAAGTAAAAGTCAACCCCAGTATTTTGTTCCAATCACCTGGATTTGCTATTCCTAAACCAGGAGGTAGAAATAATTAGTGAAATCAGCTGGCTGAGTTCATGGGTGGAAGAAAAACATGGCAGGACTTCAGGACTTTTACTTTCTGACCCCTCAAATTTCCACCTCTGGGTAAAGTTCAGGAGCTCGAGCTGTGTTCTTCAGTTGGCCGCTGGCCACAGTAAAGAAGACACTGATATCCCAGCCCAGCTCACCAATTTTATTCTTTTCATTATTTTCAGGTGAGAAATGTTACACAAGCACTTATAAACATTTCAATGTTATGGTAATAATCTAAAATGCTGAAATGGTATAAAAAATAGTTTTCAGATTTTATCAATAGTTTGTTTAATTACCTGCCATCCTAATGGTAGCGTTCGTCATTAGCATGTTCGCTAGCAAGTGAATCCTGTTACGTTTTGTTTCATAATATAACATTTGCCAAAAGTAACATTAGCAGCGCATCTGGAAACAAGGAAACCAGGAGGCGGTAAGTTTCAAGACTCACATTAGACATATAAAATCGATATAGAAGTTTAAAAAATAACCTGGCGTTCCCCTTTAAGTAAACTTACAAAAAAAGATAAACCATAAAATCCTTTTATACAGGATTTTGTTATATTCGTGGCCTAAATTAAATGCTGTTTTTGCATTTAATGCTGTAATGATTTCTCATGTTTGAGAGTTTTCTGTATGATTAATAAATATTCTTTTTTAAGCAATACACATAAATTGTTTCTAGTGTAAAAACACTGGGGAAAAAAGGCTGACTTGTGAAGTAAAGCTGGAGAAAATGCTTTGATGTCGTTAAATGGGTCTGCTGCTGTAAAATGGGCTTTAGGCCGTTAGTACTAGAGTAAATGCAAAGACAAATCGGCTTGTCATTGTTTAGAGAAAATCATAAAAATATCCCTCCACTAGATTAAAACATTCCATTGGAACACAAATATAGCTATGAGCTCTGATCTATTAAAGTAATTAATGCTGAATAGAGAGTGCTGAGAAACCGAGAATCAGACACGATTCTCATTGCCTATCCATGCTGTAGATGTTTCTTTTTTTAACTAGAACATTCTCGGACTGCTTTTAAGCATGGGAATTTTAAAACTCTACCTCCTTCATGCACACCCACCTGTGGTCAACTGTAGTTTCCAAGGGGAATACTGCACAGTGGTGAATACAAACGACTTTGATAGCAAAAGTATTGCAGCAGCATGAGAAGACTAAATACTGCAAATAATAACATCATCTTTCCAAAAAAAGAGAGAGGTGGTCTTCAAACCATGAGGGACCATTTTTCCTTTTTTATTCTTTATTGGCGGATTGCCAGGCATGGGGAGTGGTAGCGGAAACTGTCTAACTCTTTGAGGATCTAATTCTATTTCGTTGTGAATATTAAATCAAGGAAAACCAATAAATGTGTGGCAACTGGGATTCAGGACACAGTAATGAAATTGATCGTTTCATTTGGCACACGTGATGTTCAAATGCAATGATATTCAAAAGCCTGCATATGTGAACATCACAAAGTAATGAAAGAAAGCGTCTCATTGGCTCTTCAAGCAAAGTAATTGCTCGTTATTGCATGTCACACTTTTATTGAAATGTTACCCAGTTCAGACGGGATATTCAAGTAAATGAGAGGGGATGAGTTGTCGCTGTTCCAATCTGTAAGTAGATGTGGTTTCTATCAAGACAAGAGTCAGATAAACAAGAGAATATGGACACACAGAATTCCTGGAATCCATCAACTCTTGTTCTTAACTGCACTCTCTTTTCACTCACAAATAGAAGCTTTTGATATGTTTTGTTGCTTCATGAAGACAATTTGGCAGGAATTGCAGCAATGTATAAGCAGGATAAACTAAAAACTTAGAATTAGAAACCTTATTTAAAAGCATGGGAATGCCTTCAGAACTACACTGGAAATTGAACATAAACTTTTGATTTCCATCACAAAATTACATTTAAAGGTGCAGTACGCAAGATTTTTTCAATATGATTTTGGCGAAATTATTACATTTACTGATTATATTCCAGCAGCTATCAATAAATCAAGTGTTCTGAGAAAAAAACACTGTGATTGTCCTGGGCTCTGTATTAGGCTGTCAAAAAATCTCAACCCGGTTTTCTAAAAACCAACCAATCAGGGCTACCTATGTAGCTACCAATCAGGGCAACTATCTACAAGCAAAATATCCTCCCCGTAAAATAAACCCCTCCCTGTCTGCCTGTCTCTGCGTGTGCACTGAAGCATAATTTGGTGGGAGGGGCTTAGGAGATAGATAGGAGGGAGGATAGCAAAAGGGGGACGTCTTTTAGACTTGTATATTTTCAAACTTGCCTACTGCAGCTTTAAGGATCGGTAATATAGATATATTTTTCCCCCAATTTAAAAATATTTACACATTTCGTGTTCCCTGGTTGTATTATACTTTCATTTAGTTTTGCCTGTTCTGATACTTTTAAGTATCTAATGTTGTCCGGTCATGTGAACAACAAAAATTATGAAAAGTAGAGACACATTTAATTACATTTTAACTTAAACCACGTTGTTTACAGAATACCAATATTCATAGTATAAAAGATTAGGGGGTGAATCTTCACTGCACTGACCAATATTGACATAAAATTTTACATTTGGCAACATGGATCATTACACAGTCTCTCTCTCTCTCTCTGTCTCTCTCTCTCTCTTTCTCTCTCTCTCACACAAACACACACACACACGTGCATGCACAAACATATATGCACACACGCATGTTCTCACATAGCATAAACATACCTGCACACAAACCCATGCTCACACACACGTGCACACATTCACCCCCTTCCAGCTTGACCTGAAGTAATACTTGTACCACTTTCACACCAAAACAACGACCCATGTTTAAAACCCGTGTTTACCGTTGGTGTGAATGGGTCAACCCGCCTTATTTGACCTGGCCACTACCTGGGATTTATGCAGGTTCGACACGACTTAGCTTTATTATGAAAAGGGAGGACACATGGTACTCTACGCAAGATGGTTAGCTGACCGACCCATGTTGTTGTGTGTAACTTGGGCTGAAACGATGTTCCTAAACTTTTCTATAAATGATGGAAACTAAATTCATGTAAATATATATTATAACCAAACAATTTATGAATTATCTTCATTTCCACTAGTTTGATTCACTCAAGAAGAGGATTGCTCAGTTGTCACATAAATATGTAACGGTGAATAGTAAACAACAAATAATATGTCAATTAACTTTTGTGATGCAGTTTTTACATAAATGCATCTGCAAGATTAGAAGAATATCATTGGACAATCGATTCAGGAATTAACATACTGGGTTAAGCCAGCGTAATGGCAAACTACATTGTATTCGCTAGCCAACTGGCTACCAAACTAGCTGTATTAGCAGAAAAAAGCTGATTCAAAGAAACGGACTGTATGCTTTTAATGACATCGAAACACAACAACCCTGTTCAGGTGATCTTGTATGACATGTATGAAAGTAAACTTGTGGAACCAGGTCTTGTGTGAATGCAGAGGACCCGGTACTTACCCATCACCAGTGTGGTGTGAATGGGTCAAACGCGGGTTGAACCAGTGTTTAATATCCCCTGTCAATCCCGGGTTTTGTGTGTGAAAGGGGTATTGGGTAGCAGTAGTCCCTCACCTTCTGAGTACAGGGATCAAGTTATTATTCCAAATTATTAAATTATTCCAAATGTTTCATCCTGCCAAACCCACCACAGTAAACCCACTGCACAGAGCACTGTGTAGTTTCACCTTGGGAAACTAGTAGCTTAGCATCAAAACACCCTGCTTAAGGACTTTATTTGTACAAGTGAATATTAATGGACAGTGCATATTTAAACACCCTAGGAAATATATGGACCAAGTCAGGAGGAATAAAAAATTATAATCTCACTTTTAAAAAGGTCAACTACGGAATGATGTGCTCTGCCGCTAACTGCATTTTGCCAGCCACCACTCCTTCCCACTCCACGGCCTGTCGGCCAGTCGTGACTCATGCGGTGTCGGCACGGGATGACTGCAGAAACCCAATCCACCAAAAGTGGTAATTAGTAAGTGATGAGTCATGGACAAATCAGCGGACTGAAATCCACACTCCCAGAGAGACCAATCAGGTGCCACCCTGTGGGCTGCTGGCCACAGCAGGCACTGGCATAGTCACAGCCCTCACCCGGCAGCCCTATGCATCAACCTCAGTTGCAAATCAGTCTACAGTAAATACCTTTAGTGAATAATCTCTGTTGGTCATTCTTTTCCACTGAATTGTCAATCCAAGTCTAATATGCCCAAAAACAGTCCCCCTGTCTGTTGATAACACTAACACTGTATTAAATGGAAAGCATCGGATCTTTTGGACTAGGAACCAAGCTTCACAAAGCAGGGTTTGTATAAGATCAACGACATACAGCCGCATCCAATTATGAGCAAATCACTTCAAGTGGTCTCCAGAGCATGGGTTTCTCTCGCAGCTCAAAGTTCTGCAGAAACCCCTGCTGCACACTTATTTGCTGTCAGCGACGGAGGCTTTCATTAGCATCAGTTTCCCAGGAGAATGGAGGGAAGTCAGGTAATGTTCGAGTGAACGTAACCTTCCCCCAGGGTTCTTCAGAGAAGGAGAGCGATTGATTATCAGCGGCAATAATAACTTTAAACTGAGCCTGATTCCAAAGTCCAAGAGGCTGTTAATGAGAAAAGGCCTTTAAAAAATAACCTTTTCCATTCTTCTCCTCATTCAGCCACAGGCTACCTCACGGCCACGGGCTGTGTGATTTAAAAAATATATATGTTTTTTCCCCTTTTTTCTCCCAATTTGGAAAGCCCAATAGCATCATCATCAGTGGTCATTGCTGTGATGTTCACAAGGAATTCAGGAGAGTGGACAAGCGCGGGCCTTTGAGAACTGCTGCGTTTGGGAATGGAATTAGACATGAGTTAGAGGAAGACAATTTTTTACACCTGTCATTAACATGCGTAGTGAGCCACACGCGTTGCCCCACCCTGAATGACGGCGTCGCCTGTCAGCCACCACCTTGTGTCTAGCCGCAGCACGCTGAAGAGCAGTACGCACCCGCCTCCAAACAGAGCAACACCTCTGAATAAAAGATGCCACCAAGGAAACCTCTACGTTCCTCTCAGGCTCAGGGAATAATGGGGGCTGATACCCCAGTTGAGCCTAGAAAGGCAAGAGCCCTGTGGAAAGTATTATGGGCATACTCAGCCCAGGCCAGGTGTACACTCCAGGACATAGGATTAGAGGCAGCCAGGCAATGCCTGGAGTGTTGTCCAGCGTCTGGTTAGTGCGCTTAGTCTGTCCATTCGTCTCAGGATGGAAACCAGAAGACAAACTGACCGAGGCACCAAGCAGAGAACAGAATGCTCACCAGAGCTTGGCCGCAAACTGAGGCCCGCGATCCGAAACCACATCCAACGACAACCCATGTACCCGGAAAACGTGGTCTACCATTAGTTCCGCAGTTTCAGAAGCTGAAGGAAGCTTTGACAAAGCGATAAAATGAGCCGCCTTGGAGAAGCGATCCACCGCGACTAAGATCACCGATTTGCCCAGTGGCATTAGCAAACCGGTGACGAAGTCGAGAGCGATGTGACTCCAAGGACGGCTGGGAATGGGAAGAGGGTGCAAAAGCCCAGAGGGTGGGAGACGTGAACCCTTGCTGCGGGCACAAACCGGACAAGCCGCAACAAAACTCAGAACATCACTGTCCAGACTAGGCCACCAAAACCGCAGAGAAAAAAACTCCTTCATGTGGTGAATGCCCGGATGAGAAACTAATTGGGAGGTGTGTCCCCATTGCAATACTCGGGACCTAAGCCTCAGTGGGATGAACAAACAGTGAGATGGGCCTCCCCCTGACCCTGGGTTGGAGCGCAGTGCCTTCTGCATTGCAGCTTCAACGGCCCATATAACCGGAGCCACTATGTGGTCAGCAGGGATCCCTGTCCAAATGGTCAAAGACATGAGAAAGCGTGTCTGGCTTCATGTTCTTGGAGCCGGGGCGATATGTGAGTGAGAAGTTGAAGCGCAGGAAGAATAATACCCACCGGGCTTGGCGAGAATTACGCCTCTTGGCTAGCTGCACGTATTCTAAATTTTTATAGTCCGTCCACACTGTGACCGGATGCTCCACCCCCCTCAAGCGCCACTCCTCAAGAGCCATTTTAACTGCCAAGAGTTCCCGGTCCCCCACATCATAATTTCTCTTGGCAGTTGTTAATGTGCGTGAGAAATAAGCGCAGGGATGCATCTTGTGGTCAATAAAAGATAGCTGGGAGAGAATGGCTCCCACCCCTAACTCAGAAGCGTCTACCTCTACTACGAAGGGAAGGGAAGAGTTAGGTGTGACAAGAATAGGCTCTGACATGAAATGCTTTTTAAGCTCAGAAAACGCCACTTCGGCCCTCAAGTTCCATAGGAACCGTTAGGAGGAGGTATTTTTAGTGAGGGCAGTAATAGGAGCGGCTACCGCGCTGAAATTACGAATAAACCTCCTATAAAAAATTTCAAAACCTAAAAAGCATTGTACCTGCTTAAGAGAAGATGGCGTGGGCCAGTTCTTAACGGCCGAGACTCTCGGGATCCATTTGAACTTTGCTGTCTGCAACAATGAATCCCAGGAAAAAAACTGATTTTGTGTGAAAAACATATTTCTCTGCCTTTACAAAAAGTTGAGCCTTGAGCAGAGCATTAGGAACCTGCCTGACATGGAGAATGTGAAATGTCATCAATATAAACAAAAACCCATTTCTCGAACATCTCCCTAAGAACATCGTTCACTACCGCCTGAAAAACTGAGAGGGCGCTAGTGAGCCCGAACGGCATCACCTGGTACTCGTAGTGTC
Source organism: Ilyophis sp. 1 JC-2022 (assembly GCA_022702515.1). Classification (NCBI taxonomy): domain Eukaryota; kingdom Metazoa; phylum Chordata; class Actinopteri; order Anguilliformes; family Synaphobranchidae; genus Ilyophis; species Ilyophis sp. 1 JC-2022. The sequence goes on along the minus strand of CM040401.1, from coordinate 59,830,275 downwards.
CCGAGTGGGTGTTAAACGCCGTTTTCCATTGATCCCCCTCACGAATTCGAACGAGGTTGTAAGCGATGCGTAAGTCGAGTTTAGTAAAAATAGACTCCCCCTGGAGGCGTTCAAATGCCGAATTCATCAGAGGGAGAGGATAACAATTCTTCATTGTTATTGCATTAAGTCCCCTGTAGTCAATACATGGCCAAACCCTTTTGAAAACAAAAGGAAGAGACGCTGCAGGAGCGCGCCCCAGGGAAGTGGCCAACAAGAGAAGAGCAGGCTGAGAAACCGTGTCAAATGTAAGTTTACGCACCCAGGAAGCATTGGAGATCTGATCTCCCAAACCACTTCAGGAGGTGGTGTGAGACGCATTTGGCCACATTGATAAACAAGTGTAAATGCAATGCGTCTCCCACCCGCATACTTCTATCACGTGGAAATGCAAAAAGTGCATGTCCAGCTAAAAGTACCAGATATCCAGTGTAGCTTTCGTAATAGTTTGTACACTTTGCACACTGTGGTAGCTCCCCATTCCTTTCAAAATATATATTGAATTTATGCAAAATACAACATTTTGAGCCCTTGCAAGCCCTTTCGAGCCCATAATGAGCTTTCATAACTGTTGACAATATTGGAGCAATTAGCTAAATGACCATTGATAGGATGTGTGTGGGTGCCTTCTCCTCCGTTAGCTTTCACAGCATTACTGTTGTCTAAGGCCACTTCTCCCTCGGTTTCAAATAACAAAAAACGTGCATACAACAACGCAATCTCTCAGGCACTTGCCATCTTTAGAAAGCTAGATTTCTAATTCAATTATGGGAAAGTGACCTGCCCGATTATGCATTTTGTGAGGAAAAAATAAGTCAGATCTCAATCCGGACATATGAGAGGCATGTTAATGCCAGGTGTAAATGCAATCTGGTTGAATCATAAATGGCCTCAATCTGGATATGAGACGCATGTTAATGCCAGATGTAAACAGGGAGTTGCGGCATTGACCGAGCGGTCATGTAAAATAATGCTCCTTTTATAATGGTTGTGCTGAACGCCCCCCGCCCGCCCGCTCCAACAAACAGAGAGGGAAGAAGTCTGCAATCCCCTGGCCCACCGCCATGACACTGGGTCACCTTACCCCATTGACATTGCCAATGGCAATGCCTCCGGTGGCAACAGATCACCACGGCGACAGCTGCCTGGGCCACAGTGCCTCCATGCAGACCCCATGTGATCTATTCTTCCCATTTCCACGAGGCATAATGGTCACATGCAGCCAGGGTCCTCAGCACCGATAACTGCAAGCTTGCCTGATGTTCGTGCATCTATTGCTGGAATAGTAAAAATAAATTAAAAAGCTGAAATCGTGCTATGGAATGCACCTTCACAGGCCCAGATCAGCGGCAGAAGCCTTTTCCCTCGACCTTTCCCTCTGACTGGTCTCAGGGAGCTAAAAAATGCCCCATGTGTGTTCCCACACATAAACACACTGACACATCATGAAGTTAATTAATTAAAAAAAAAAAAACATTGCAAAAAAAAAGTTCACAGTCTCTCTCAGAGCCATACACAAATCCATAATTTTGTGCAGGGGGTTGAAAAAAAATTGGAATCCAAAGTAAGAAAACAACACAAACACACAAGTGGTGTGTGATTTATTCAGTTTAACCTATAAGCCGTGATAATGTCTTTGGCAAGTAAAGGTGGTCTTGTGAGTACAGCGTACTTATGCCTACCTATATCCATTAAAGATTGGACAGTGTAAACATTGTCACTGCGTGCTCAGATTAAATTACACTGCCTGGCCAAAAAAAAAGTTGCACACTAATATTTTGTTGGACCGCCTTTAGCTTTGATTACGCCACGCATTCGTCGTGGCATTGTTTCGACAACCTTATGCAACGTCACAACATTTATTTCCGTCCAGAGTTGCATACATTTTTGGCCGAGATCTTGTATTGACAACGGGAGAGTCGAACCACTCCGTAAAGTCTTCTCCAGCACATCCCAAAGACTTTCAATGGGGTTAAGGTCAGGACTCTGGTGGTCAATTCATGTGTGAAAATGATTCCTCATGCTCCCTGAACCACTCTTTCACAATTTGAGCCTGATGAATCTTGGAATTGTCGTCCTGGAATATGCCCATTGATGGGATAACCTGGTCATTCAGTACATTCAGGTACTCAGCTGACTTCATTGTATTGCTGCATAACGTTGCTGAGCCTAGACCTGGCCAATTGAAGCAACCCCAGATCATAACACTGCCTACAGAGGCTTGTACAGTGGGCACTATGCATGACGGGTGCAATGACAACTTTTTTTTTGGCCAGGCAGTGTATGTCACTGGAGGATAATAGCAGTGTCATCCAATAAAATGTTGTCACAAGGTTGTTCACGGAACAAGAAATGGCACTGTGTGTGTCCTGTGTGTGCCTCTGAAACGGATGGACTGTGATTTGACCTCACAAATACAAAAGGCACTGCTTTGGGATGTACTCTGTAAACCACGCTGAGATGGGTCACTACTACAGTGGCTGCCGAGGAAGTCATTGTATAACGACATTAGGTATAATGGGATTCAAATCGCTGGAACATTAGACCTGCACATGAGTCAGTATTCATTATTTGTATGTTTTATGCCTCCAGTCAAAGAAACCACACAAGCATATAAAAAAAGCTGGCCTTTGGCTAGAATACATTAAAAATATTTGAGATTAAATAGATTAAACCACTTGCAAAGGCAAGCAATACAGTGCCTCTTAATTAACTCCTGCCTTCCTTGTTTTATTCACCTTCATTCATTGTAATATATGAATATATTACAATACACAATATGTGTGTCTTTGTGCTACGGTCAATTAAATACAATAGCTTGTATAAAGCAATGATATTTCTGTGGAAATTAGCATATCAAAAGCTGGTGGAAAAACAATTTGCTTTGTACAGCAAACTGTTAACACAAGACGCAATATTAAACACAACCTTTCTTTTCACATAGTCGTCCTTGGTGATTGAACTTAAATTACATTTGAGCACATTCTAAAAATCCAGCAATTCAGATTTATTCAGATCATCAAGCAAAATGCTGATGGCCTAAAACAATGGTCCTCAACCCTGGCTCTGGAGAGCACTTGTTACTCAGCACATAATTGTTCAATTAAAACGGTTGATTTACAAAGTTACCGTAAAACTTTCATTAGATGCCAAGTCTCTAACAAGAGGCAGTCTCTTTTAATAGCAGGGAACAAAAACATAAATCTAAAAATAAACAGTGGTGTCCAATAAAAGCAAATATACATCACACTGGTAACAGGGAAGTGGTTTGTGGTTTTCCCACAGCAGCACAGTTAACATGTGGTAGCTAGCAAGCTAGCAAAAAGATGTCACAGATATGTGGCAGCAGACAATTCTTTTAAAGTTATATTTTTAGGGCTTTTTCAGTTTTATTGGACAGCGCAGTGTAGAGAGTCAGGAAGAATGGGAACGAGAACCAACCGCCAACGTCGCAGCTCGCAACGAGCACGTGAACGGTACTCTTATAGGCTACGCCACCAATACACCCCAGCACCAGAGACATTTTGGTATTAAATTTAAATTAAATGTTAACACCATATTTGGAAAATTAGAGTCTAGCAACAGATAGCTGCTTTGAAGTAGATCTGAAGAGAGTGCACAAAGAGGCATAAAGAAAACGTTTATAAATATTCCACTACCAGATGCTACTGGCATATTCTGGTAAAAAAAAACACTACCCACAGGCTAGCATTATACTTCATAAATACATTTTCAGCTACCCTAGTCTTTTATCATATTGATCATCCAGTTTACAATGCTGTCTTGCACTACAATGTGAAAACCTAACACTACATTCTGGCAGTTTCAATACCAGTTACCTAGTTTTAGAATGAAGTGTATCAACGTAAGTGAGAAACAATATTGACATCAACAACAGCTGGTTTCTAACAAACAAAACTTGTGTTGCAATCAATTAAACTGGTTTCATCTGATTTCTTGCATCTGAACTGGTTGCTGATTTTAAGGTGACAACAAAACTGCAATGTAGAGATGGTGGTGTGTCCAACCTAGTTCTTTTACACCACAGCCCACAGCTTAGCTCGCACTGAGCTGAGTTGGAGGAAGACATTTCATACCCGGCTTTGGCATACAAACAACAGACAAATGAATAACCAGCGGGGTTTGCCAGAAAGCGAGAAATGCAGGCACCTAACTGACTGAACCTTCCTGTACCCTGCGTGATGCAGCCCCAATTGTGCATCACCCTATAGAATAGTGATGCGTGGGTCAGCTGAGATGTCAACCGAATTGACAGATAGTCATCAATCACCCATCTGCCAACCACCCGACCTGATGATTTTATCCAATTCGGAAATCCGCACATTTTTCCTGTCACAGCTGAAATTAGCTCTTTTTAATGTCAGATCATTGGCTAACAAATCCTTTTTGGTTAATGATCTGATATTTGAAAGGAATTTGCATTGTATGTTTTTAGTTGAGACCTGGCTAAACAGCACTACTGGTGTAGCAACACTAATAGAGGCTTGTCCTGCAAACTATCATTTTTATCAGTCTGTCAGACAAAACAGAAAAAGAGGAGGGATTGCAGCCATTTTCTCTAGAGTTTGTGTGTAATGACATTGACCTGGGTGAATTTACATCATTTGAATATCTTGCTCTTGAGCTCAAAGCAGAATTATCAGAGCTCATCATTACATTATATCGGCCACCAAGATATTCATCACTATTTCTACAGAAATTCTCAGAGCTGATCTCACTTGGTATAATTAGATATGATAGATTAATCCTGAATGGAGACCTGAATATTCATATTAATAAAAATAATTATTCCAAAGCTATGGAGCTTATGAATTTACTGGACAGCTTTGAACTTACCCAACATGTAAATGAAGCCACTCATCAGCATGGTAACACCCGAGACTTAGTAATAACTACAGGGTTAAACATTGATAATGTTTCAGTATTCAAATGACCTATTTCTGACCATCACTGTGTGTTTTTTGATGCCAACCTAATCTTAAAAAAAGACTAAAAGGGAATTTTTGGTTCAAAAAAGATTCCTGGATGGCAAGGCTTAAGCAAAGTTCTCTAATATTATGAGATCGTTTGAGCAATACAGTTATGACTGCTCTTTAAATGACATGGTTGAAAATTTGAACAATACCTTGTCATTTGCTTTAAATACTAGAAATTAAAAAAGGTAGACTGACAGAATCTGCCCATGGTTAAACAATAACAGTGTTAATGATATTTAAAAAATCTGTCAGGCAGCTAAAACAAAATGGAAAAAAACTAAGCTCACAGTTCACTGTAATATATACAAAAAAGCCATGACTGGCACCCCTGGTAAAGATGAGTAAAAAGGGTTATAAAAAATTCACCATTTGGTGAATTAGCTTAAGGTCACAGAAAAAATCCTTTAGAAAAATCATTAGAAAAATACTACTTTTAATTAAAGTCAATTTATTATGAGAAAAAAAAATCCCTCATCAACTCTATGGAAAAATAAGTCAGGAGAAGAAACCCTTCAAGTTATCCATATCTACTGTATTTTCTGGCAGCAGAGTGAAGGCTTGTTTGATACGTCAGACCCTTGATGACTTAGGGCCTTTTAGCCAACCATGTGTTCAATACTGTTCCAGTGCAATTTACAGCTAAATCTAGTCCCACCCCCCAATTCCCATAAAGATCCAGTCAAATGCAGATACGTTATAGTATTGCTTGTAAGAGTACCAGAAAATAAGTTATCAAGATGTTGTTGGGTCATAGACATCAGGAAGTCATGGCATGCAAAGGATATGCGACCAAATATTAAAAAATTATTACTTCATTCTATATCTAAATGCAGGGGTGCTGTCAGGCCAAAATGTGTCCGTGAGCCAAAATGTGTCCGGGCCAGGCATCGGAATGCTTGGAATGTCGTTGCTATGCCAACAGACACGCGAGCATTGTGACGCGATAGCATTGCACTTGCTTTGACCTCAGAATCGCCGGGTGACAAGCTCGCGCTTGCTTTTATCCTACAAAACATGACAACAACTCACTAAATAAAAGTTAACAAATAACATTTATTGAAAACAATATTCAACGTAACAAAACATTTTTAGGAAACGTAATAATAATCGGTATTAATCGGTCATCAGAAAAACTACCAATAGGCCCACAAAAAAATAACAATTAGGCCTACTGTACGACGTGACATTAGATTAGTTTTATTGGGCTATTCAACAACGCGATTGGCCTACTTACTCTTTCCACCTCGCTGGTTTAACTTGCAGTGCGAACAGGCTAATGGGTTTTTTTTAAATCCGGCGTTGTTAACATTATTAACGGATGCTCGTTTTTTTATAAAGCAACATTTGACCAGGAAACTACTATGTAGTATTGCTAGCTAGTTAGTTTCAGTAAAATACTATCTACTTCAAAATGAATCACTAGCTAACACAATCTAAAATCGAAAACAATTAACAATATAAAGCTTAGTAGCCTATACAAAGGGAAATTAATAATAAAGGTTATCTGAGTGATAGTGATGGTTATTTGAGTGATGTAGTGATTTATCTCCGTCCAACGATCTCCGGCGATTCTGAGGTCAAAGCATGTGCAATGCTATCGCGTCACAATGCTCGCGTGTCTGTTGGCATAGCAACGACATTCCAAGCATTCCAATGCCTGGCCCGGACACATTTTGGCTCACGGACACATTTTGGCCTGACAGTGCCAATAATTGTGGCACATGTGATTTTGTTAAAAATAATAATTTATTGATGATAATTTTTTTTCTCATAATAAATTTAGTTCAATCAAAGGTTGGATTTTTTAAATGGGAGATTAAGCTAATTCACCAAACGGTAATTTTTTATAACCCTTTTTACTAATCTTTTCCAGGGGTGCCAATAATAGTGGAGGGCACTTTATATCTCCAGCTGCATTTAGCCTAATGAGGGCATATTAAGCGCACTGACATGATCGGAGCAATGAGTTTCAGTTGACAGTTATTGTTGAAGCCTGGAGTTCTAACTACCCATATTATGTGACCTTTATTTACCTGTTAAAAGTGCTTACCGCAGACATATGTGAAGATGCAGGTCACCATAGTTTCCTTCCACCTGCTCTCTCTTAATAGCATGTAGCCACAGGGCTCGTCTTTTCGGGTTTCCGATTGGAAATGGCAAACGTGCAAAATTAAAGTTTTTTTAATTGCATTGGCTGTGCAGTTCACAATCCAAAGGTTTTCGAGAATTTTATAGGGGTCTGTCTGTAGGTTGTCTTCTTCTTGCACCGTTCTTTTCGATGGGAGCGAGTCTGATTTATTCCCCCAAAGTAGGGCGTGGCATTCACAGGAATGCTTCATTGATGTATGACCGCGGTTCTCTATTGGCTGAGAGGACCTAATGATGTTTACTGGTCGTGTTTTAATCCCGCCCGATCAAAACCTTGCCGGATCTATTACAGGCAATGATGAAAAAAGGCATATCTCAATTTAGGCATATCAATTAGTGCTGATATTTGGGTTATGATTATTCCACCCCAGGATGACAACAAGTAACCATTGAAAAGCTGAATCATTTGAGTTGGCTGTCCCTTTAACTAAACTAAAGCTACTTTTAAAAAGTAGTCATTGAAACTACTTCATGAAAAAACATAAATTATGGCACTGACTCTGACACAGTCCTATCTCCTACATCTTTTGTCTTGTGAGTACTGTGTAGTAGCAGCTGTGTACTGCATACTGTATACTGTTTAGTATGTGATGTTATTAGTATGCAAAATATATCCTCCATACTATTTTCCAACCATACTATGGAAGTGTCATAAGACGTCCCGCCCTTGCACGGCCATGCCATGTTTTTGTTGTTGAAGAAAGACGTAAGCAAATTTTTCAAGCAAAGCTGCGCGTCATATTTATAAAACCAAAATGTTTGTGTACTTCTTGAAAAGTATGCTCCCGAATATACTCAGCAAAACCCTGTATGTAAGTATATCAACTAGGGGTATTAAGTATACTACAATTTAAAAATATTTTGCCTACTTAACTACTTTCTCATCCAGGGTACTCAACAAGTATACTCAGTAGTATGACACAGCCTCGGTCACCATTGGGCCATTCCAGACGTTGGCTAATGCTACTGTTTGTATGCTCAGACCATCTTTAAATAATGTAAAAATGCATCCATAAGTAACTAGTTCATTGAGCTACACATTTTTCCAAGTTGATTTCAGGGGAGAAATGTTCAAAATTAATTATAATAGATTTATGTTGTTCAATTTTAAGAAATTGCCGGTACGAGGTACAGTATTTTGTGCTTGCATACACAATAAAATGTTAGAATTTTGTGCACAATGTCATTGCCGAGCATGGTAGCTCACTCTTGAAAAATCCGCTCTTAAATACTCCTTCAATAGAACTTAAAAACTTGCTGCTGAGCAGTAAAAAGGCATAAGCAACATTATGCCACTCAACTGTATATCTGACCGAGAAAAGACAATAGCAAACTTCCTTTGGACACTGTCACCTTATAATTTCATTATAAATAATTCATGTTCATGTTTAAATAATTACAGATTTGAAACACAATTTCAAAGCAGAATTTATGAACTAAACTTACCCACATGCACTGTCACTGCCTTAATAACGTCCACACTTGATGCGCTTTATAGTGTCAGATTTCGAGAACACGGTAACCTTGTATGTGAGCAGAGAGTCATTGGGCCTTTGGGGGCTATTAAGAAACATCAGGCAACAGGAAGAATGAGACTGCAAAGATGTGTTCTATTTACAGGGTCTTTATGTCATCAACAGTGAAATGTCTCTCTTTCTCTCTCTCTCCAACTCTCATCTATCTATCTATATCTATTTCTGTCTGTCTGTCTGTCTGTCTGTCTATCTATCTATCTATCTATCTATCTATCTATCTATCTATCTATCTATCTATCTATCTATCTATCTATCTATCTATCTATCTATCTATCTATCTATCTATCTAGTCTTCACATAGCACATAAAGCTAACCTTACACCGTCAAGGATACCAAAATAAACCAACTTCCATCACGCTACTGATACCAGAGTAAATTAATTACTTAAATTCTTCAGAGAAAATTCAGCAGTCAAACTCAAGAGAACCATTTCCATAATATTCAGAAACGCCGCTAACAAATAGTTAAAGCACAGAGAGGTGAAAACCAAGCATGGAGGTGTACACTTAGAGATCCCTCCTGCCTTACCATTCTCTGTGTTCTCATGCTCCGTATCGGTGAGCGTCAGATTGGAGTTAGCTCGGCTGGAGAGGCAGGAGCTTCGGCCAGATTTGGTGGTACGTCCCCAGAGTCGGACCATGTGCTCCGGGGACATGATGCCGTCTGTCTCGGTGTCTGCGTCTGAGCCAACGCTGACAGAGTACCCATGGTGCTGCATACCCATGTCCCCGTGGTAACCTGCACCACGGGAGGGCATGGCATCGCCGAAACCCAGGTCCCGGAGTGAGAAGTCCGCCCCTATGCGCACAGAAGCACACATGCATACAGACACGCGCACACAGACACACACACACATTTTTTCGTGAGATAACTGCACAGATTTACGTTCCTTTTTAAAATATTTTTAATTGCCGGTTATTAACTCCAGCTCTACCAGTAACTCATATATGAACGTGACATTTACATTTCTTATGATGCAATGCTCCTCACAGCTCATGCATGCAAAACACTGTAAATTTTAATGTGTAATCCAACATGAATGGTCATATAATCCCCATAATTTGTAAGATAAGCACAGACAGCCATTCTACTCCGACTTTGATCTTTCGCAGTACACATTTCACAACTGTGGCAAAATGGAGAAGATTTCTGCGCATTCCTAGCTGCTTGGATCTTTAGTAAAGCGAAGTCTTTTGCCAAACTCTCAGACATTGTTCAGAGACATAAATATGACACTGACTGTTACTTGTGAGGGGGAATAGATTTTTTTCAATATGCTATGTTGATACAGACAAGATGCCATATGGCTATTCATTGCAGTGTGCATGAATGCCAGTTCTCCATCATGTCAATTTACTTTCTTCTTCAGTGCACTCAGAATTCACAATGTGCTTCCATGTTTCAGTGAAGCGGGGGAGGGAAATCCACATCCCGTATTTAAGCCAAAATCTAAATTCATGGCAAGCCCTCAGCCAGAACTGCCAGCAATCAATTCTCAAACTTCCAATCTGACAACCGTACGGATGGGAAACACAACAATAACAGTGTCTGATACGATCACGGGCCTTTGTTTAATCCCAGTGCCAAACTCTAATACTGACTAATGAAGCATTTACAACATAAAAACATTGTGCTATAACACAGCAAGTATTCAGAAGGGTCAATGAATATTGCAAACCAATTAAAAAACCTCTATGCTTTGCATTACAAAGCCAGGGAAGACATAGTCTAAGCCAAATACATATCTAGATACTTTTTAACTCTTTACTGGTAAAATCAGAAAAAAAAATCTGCACATTGCTAAACCAAATTTCACCAAACGTTGCTACCCTAAAGTGCAATAATATGAAATAAATTGTATATGCATTTATGTGCATACATGCTTCAAAAAAATGTTTCTATCATCCTGAATTTGCTTTTTAGAATTTAAAATGAGAAATAATTTGTATTATTCACTTGCATCGTCTAATGTTCCCTAAGTCAACCCAGATAAGGGAGTCTGCTAAACAAAATAAATGAATAAATATACCCTAAAATATTTTCACGTAAATTAAAGGCACATTTGTCTCAATGTTTTCATGGTTAATACCCTCATGTGATTTCCTGATTCGGAGGTAACACCATCAGCTGCTCTCGCTCCCATCCCCATTAAATAGGAATGTGCCACGCCTCATCACCAATCAAACATGACATCCTAATTATCCTGACGCCTGAATTTGTATCTGATGAATCTTCATACCACACACTCCTACTCTGGCCTTTCAAAAACTGAGGGAACATAAAATGGTCAAAATCAGCAAACAACAAATGCATAAATTCCTCTCTCTCTCTCTCTCTGTTTGAGAAAAACAAGCAAAATAAATAAATAAAACAGGCTACCTAAAAGTGTTTACTTTCTGCCCAATGACTTATGTTCTAGATTAACCTATTTCTTGCGGACAGAGCTGCATTTGGCAAGATGGCCTTGTTTCAGTTCCGGAAGGTTCCCGTTTTATACCCGCCATGCGACATGACCTCCAACCGCTAACTAAATGCAACGGCTAAAACTGCTGCCAGTGCTGCTGACCGTACAAGCCTTAAAAAACTGCGCGAATCTGTGGTCGCTGTGACCCCAGCTACCCTCTGCTCCCCTTTATTTCCCACCAATCTCCTCCAAAACCACTGGCTTAACAAGATCAAGGCGCTGCGGTAGTGCCCTCAGCACAAGTTTCACACAACAGCCTTGAAGAGAAACTGTCTGCCAGGTGCAGGGTAGGAGGGGGGGGGGGTCCTTGGAATCAAACCTGGCACTGTAATTTATTTTGAAATATAGCACATTCACCAATATTAAAAAAACACAGCTGCACATTTATGTTGTGTTGTTCTTGTGTTCTTAAATTACAACCTGAAATCTAACTGTGACAACTTGCTTGCAAATGTAAACAAGTAACCAATTGATCAATTGATTGATGTTCTCACCTTGCCGGCAGAACTCGTCGGCCTCCTGGTGCACCAGGTCTTTTACGCGGCTGCCGTAGGCCACCCTGGAGTCCTGGTCAAAGGCTTTGAGCGTCTCACTGGAGCTGTAGGACTTGGGCTGCGGCCGGCCTTCCTCGCTGTCTGCTGATGAGCTGGTGTAGCGGCGTTCTGCATCCCGCCTGGCCGTCAATGAGCGGTACGGTTTGCGTTCTTTTATGTCCATGGCTGCCCCTTCTCTCGCTTCAACATTAAAGACTGGAGACAGGCGTGGATCAGTCCCGGGAATTCTAGCAAAAATAAAGAAACAAGAACATCAGAAGGGATTTTCAGGTTTATTCTTGCATTTTTTTCCCCTTTACTTTTAACTACACGTATTACATATTTTAAAATCTTCCAGCGGCTTCCTTTGTGATTAATTTTTTATTTAATAAAACACTCAGTTAGTCTCTTTCTGAAACACACTCTTATGTCTGAAGGAATAATTCAGTCTTACGTCGATTTTGAATTGGAAACACTAAAATCAAATGAAGGCAACTGTAAAAGGATATTTTAGTTCACATGTCTTGAGTCATCTGGAGAGAAACCTGGCACACATGTTTTAATTAGAACAGAATGCTGATTATATACTATAAGATGAATAATTCAACATTGCATTACATTGCAATCACTTGGCAGATGCTCATATCCAGAATGACATACAGTAGTTGAGAACATCAGTGTTCCTCTCAGGAATACAAGAAAAAACACAGTATCACCAAGAAGGCAGAGGTCCGTTTATAATCAATAAGTGCAACGTAAACCTAACAAACAGCCATTTGTATTGGAACAAAAAAAAGCATCACCACTAGACAGATATCCTATCTTTACACTTTTGGATAATGCCATAGGTATAAAACATTATCTAAAAGGAAATGCAAAAAAATAAATAGAAATAGTAAGGGTATCTAAAGGGAGTCAGGGGAGCCATAAGGTTTGTCTTCAGGTTTTTTGGGAAAATGCGCAGGGTGTCTGCTGTCCTGACTGCAGTGGGAAGCTCATTCCATCACTGGGGGACCAGAACAGATAGAAGACATGACCTGGAAGTGCAGGTACATGGGGGCAGATTCCCAGAGGTAGCAGAATAAGTGTTAGGTGTGTCTGATAGGGTCTGATGAGCTTTTCAAGATATAAAGGTCCTACATATATGCCTGTTGTGTCTAGACAGGCTAGCACAAAGTTTTGGAATTTAATGCGAGCCGATATAGGTAGCCAGTGGAGGGCTGTGAAAAGGTGACATATTTAGTTTACTGTAATAAATAAAAACACACACCACTTTCCCATTCATCATTATGGCTGTTTTCAGGGCCCAAAGAGTAATTTCAGAAATAAACGAAGCTACTTGCATTTTTGTAAAGGAAAACATGACCAGAAAAATATACATAACGAAAAATGATAAATAAACTCTCGGACTCCAACAAAATAACTAAGGCATGAAAACTTCCTTGGTGTAACTAATACTTTTCTAACAAAAACATTACCTTTTATGATTACCCTTTGGTTGTCAACAAAAGGAATAGAAATATGAAGTGTTATTTATTTATCTTGATGACGCCATGTGTACAATGTGGCCATGTACAACAATGAATGCGCTGCGACCCATTTAGAAGTCTGGATTTTTCCAGAAGCACTTTTGTTGATCCCAGAGGAATGACAGTAGATATTCTAAGAAAGGCTAAAAACGGAAAAACCTTCTCCAGATGACTCTGACAGCTGATTACGTAGGCCAATGTGATGAAGCTGAGAGTCTTCTCCCACTACAGAGAAGACGCTAACTGCACACAACCTCATCTTCCTCACACAAATTACCCGTCTATACATGTCTTAGCATCTGTTCTTCCACCACCAGAAATTTATGCACAGTCAGGTCCATAAGTATTTGGACAGTGACACAATTTTTGTTGTTTTGGCTGTGTACTCCAACACATTGGATTTTAAATGGAACAGTAACTATGAGGTTAAAGTGCAGACTTTCAGTTTAAATTTGAAGGTTTTTAGTCCATATCGGGTGAACAGTGTAGCAATTGTAACCATTTTTATACATAGTCCCCCCCATTTTAGGGGACCAAAAGTAATTGGATTCCAACTCGAGCAGGGCCGTTCTGAGTGCAACGATTATCTCCGAGCCCCTCCCCTCACCCGGGAGCAGCCGCCAATTGCCGCTCCCTCAAGGCACCGGCCATGCTAGGAGCTAGCAGGACCGGAGATCGAACCCCGATCCATCTGCGCCTTTGTCCGCTGCACCACCACGGCGCTATATATATGCAATATCAATGTCATATTGCACACACACACACACACAAACAGTGCTCACCAGAATTATTGCCAACCCTGTAAAATAAGAGCAAAAAAAGATGTAAACATGTCTTACACTGAAAATATAAAAAACTAATCTTTAATTTAGGTAAAAGTATTTTTTTATTTTTTTTAATACAGTCTGGCCATGTTTAAAGTGTCTGCTTTATGGCTTTCACTTCAGCAGTGGTCGTGAGCAAGTGAGTAGTTTTTTTTTTTTTTAAACGTGCTTGTTGTTTATTTGTTGGACATAATTTCAAATTACCAATTTTATAAATTATTTTAAAATGTGACAACCCCTCTCTTGGGTGTTTTGAATATGTAGCTGCCTGAATATATAAAAAATAAATTCTGTCCATTTATTCCGAAAAGTGGCACCAGGCATTCATCACCAAAGTGGGCGGGACTACGGAGCTCTATTGTTTTGCAGAAAAGACCCTTAGACCTATATTAGACCTTTGAGGTATGGTGGTTGATCTGTAATGTTGTGATGATCTGTGATGCTTTTTACCTGGGAAAAGGCCCTGGGAACCTTGGTAGGATACATGACATCATGGACTCCATTAAATTCCAGGATATTTTATATCAAAATCCGGCTGCCTCTGCCAGAAGGCTAAAATGGGTTCATGGTTCTTCCAGCAGGACAATAATCCAAAGCATACCTCAAAATCTACATAGAAATGTTTGACTGACCACAGAATCAAAGTTTTGTAATGGCCATCCTAGTCCACTGACCTGTACCAATTAAAACCTGAGGGGTGAGCTGAAGATGAGTCTATAAGCAAGGACCAAGGACTTTGAAGGATCTGGAGGATTCTGTATGCAATAATGGTCTCAAATCCCATGAGGTTCTACTGTATTCCAACAAAAACAGAGGTATTGTTCCAAGGGGCGGGGCGATGGTAATGCGATGTTTCACATGACAGTATTGTGATATTACTTTAAATAGACATCGCCCAGCCCTACTAGTCCCCCATATCAGGGCACCATAATGTTTGGGACATATTAATGTTCTGTAAATTAAAGTAGTCATGTTGAGTACTTTGTTGCATATACTTTACATGCAATGACTGGTTCAAGTCTGTGACCCAGAGACATCACCAGGTTCTGAGTATCTTCTCTGGTCATGCTCAGCCAGGCCTGTCCTGCAGCAATCCTCAGCTCCTGCTTGTTTCAGTGGCTAGTTGCCTTTCGTTTTCTCTTCAGCATATGAAATGCATGTTCAATTGGATTCAGATCAGGTGACTGACTTAGCCAGTCAATAATTTTCCAGTAGCATTATGTTTGGGGTGATTGTCTTGCTGTCAAACCATAACACCCCCACCACCATGTTTCACAGATGAGGTGGTATGCTTTGGATCTTGGGCAGTTCCTTTTGGCCTCCACACTTTCCTCTTGCCATCACTAGTGGTTTGCAACTTACAGTCTAGCCTCTGTAGTTCTGTTTGTTAAGTCTTCTGTGGACAGTAGTCCCTGACACATCCACGCATGCCTCCTGAAGAGTGTTTCTGATCTGGCGGATAGGTGTTTGGGGGTTTTTCTTCATTATGGAAATAATTATTTGGTCATCAACTGTAGAGGTTTTCCTTACCCTCCCAGACTCTTTGCGAGTACTGAGCTCACCAGTGCTCTCTGTTGGCCAGTCAGGCACATTACACTTTTTGGCCCTGAAACTCCTTGGTTGGTTTAGCAGTATGTTTAGGGTCATGCAAGGAATTTGCTAAGTGAAACGCCGTCCAATGAGTTTGAGGCATTTAGTTGGATCTGAGCAGATAAAATGTTTCTGTACACTTCAGAATTCATCCTGCTGCCTCCCTCAGCAGTCACATCATCAATGAAGACAAGTGAGCCAGTTCCAGTGGCAGCCATTCACGCCCAAGCCATAACACTGAGCATGTTAAGTAACTGAGCGCTCATGGTGAAAATGCTCAGTGTGATCACTGAGCGGATTTTTGAATCACTTAACGTTTTGCTCTACACGAGCGCTGAGCAACTGTCAACAACCGTCTGAGTTTTGAAAAATGGCGACTTACACGATTCAAGCATCTCCTACTTATTTTAGGTTGAATCTGGTCAGTTGTTAGCTGTAATATCAACTTAGCATTATCGCTATCTTATCATTTCCTATAGCTAATGCTCTATAAAACTAGGCGCATATGGCTCGTGCGGCAAACAAAAGCACTTTTTGTTGCTATCAACCCCAGTAGACCGAAAACTTGGGTCCATAGCTAACGAACCTATTGCTCCTCTCTGATCCACATCCAAAAGTGCTCAGCTACGCTCTGAGCGGCTCAGAGTGAGTGAAAGTGAGCAACCCGTTAAGTGCGTTCATCGCTCTGAGGGAAGCTGAGCCGCTCAGTTACTTAACGCGCCCACTACCTCCATTATGTTTAATAATTTGGACCATGATCAGTTCCGTTCTTTCTCCACTGTCCTCTATCACTTTTGTAAAGGTTATTGCTTGTCTCATCCATCCATCAGACCCTGATCCAGAACCAGTTTTTAAAAATGTACTCTTAGCAAACTTTAACCTGGCCGTTCTGTTCTGTTCTTACCAGTGGTTTGCATCTTGTGGTGAACCCTCTGAGGTTATGCTGGCGTAATATTCTCTTGATGGTAGTCTTTGACACATCCAGTGGCGGACTTAGTCATTTTGGGGCCCAAGGCAAACACAAGCATGGGGCCCTCACACATCCCTTGCTCTCCCCCCTTTTCAATCCTTATTTATCTAAGAAAGATCCGTTGTGATGCATGTATCATCATCATCATCATCATCATTGCTGCTGGAGCAATCTAGGTTGGCACTGCCAGCAGCAGCAATGGGTAACGTAACGTTAGCTCCTCTTCGCTAGCATTAGCAATGCTAACAACACTAGTGCTAGTGCTAGCAGTCTCAGACTGACTCTGCTCTTCATTAGTGGCATCTGCACTACTACTAGCCGCCATGAAAAATGTGGTTAGCTTTGGTAGTTTTGCCACAAACTTTTTACTTTCCTCCTGCTTCCTCCTTTTCTCAGCACCGCTTGGGTAGCTTCGCTTCATTTTCACTTTTTAATAATCGCGCCGAGCTGAAACACGAATTGGCTACTGAATCATTTCCGCAGACGGTTCATCATGGAATAGTCCAATGTAGTGGGGACTGAGGGGGGGGGCTGACTAAGACACTCATGAATTAGGCATTCTGATGCCATTTAGCGCATTAATTTTTAGAAAGACATAATTAATTACTGGGGGGGGGGAACGTTTATGAGGCATTTAACGGGGCCCTTTGTTGTAGTATGGGGTCAGCTTGGGGCCCCAGGCAATTGCCGACCTTTGCCTAATGGGTAAGACCGCCTCTGGACACATCTATGCCTACATCCTGTAGAGTGTTCTTGATATGTTCGACAGTTGAAAAGGGGTTTTTCTTCTTCATAATTGAAAGTAATCTGGCCTTCGGTGTCATAAATTTTTTTAGGGCACAAAGGCCACATACCAGGGCACAAAAGCCATTGAGTGAAATAAGAGGATTTGGAGCCTACAAATAATAACTTGACTTTCCGATTAGAAAAAACACAAATGAAAAACATAAATTATTCACTTTTTTAATATCAATTAAAAACACAAACATCTGAAGTTGTCTTGTCATATTATATGCCTCCTTCATGTTATGCAATACACTGTGTGTGTGTGAGAGAGAGAGTCTTTAATCTTACTCATCATCACTTGAGGATGAAAAAATTTACATCGTGTTAAAGTTCTGGGATTGCAATTGTGGTTGGAACGAAAACCCCAGGGAGACCCACAGGGAGACCCCAGGACCGAGTTTAGGAACCACTGAGCTAGGCTATCTGCAAGCTATCTGCAACCTAGAATATATAGAATATGCCATCTTTCAACGTTGCTGTTCAGAAGATAAAATATGTAGCAGTTTAACGTTAACTGAAAAATGGATGAAAAAAAAATAATTGGTAGAGTTGGCAACCGTAGTTGAACCATGGAAATGCAACTTTAGAACCCACCGTTTGACGAAGTCATCCAGCCACATGCATGCACGAATCTCGCAAACGTTTTTCATTTATTTTCAGAATTCTCTTAAATCGTGGCATTGTTCTGGAAAGGCGATTCTGGTGCAGTGTTAGAAAGCCAGATAATAAAACTGGCTAATTAGCTTAGGTAATAAGTACGAACCAGACAAGTGCTAATCGGATTCTAACTAGCAAGCTAGAAAATAGCTGTCAACTTGAACTTACGTTAACGCTAAGTGGTATTAAAAACAGAAAGGATTTATTCAGTTAGCTAAGCACTAAATAAGTCATAGTCCTCTGTTCTTCTTTTTCTTCCTTTTTAAGGTTTCCCATCTGTTTTAAGTTTCTCTCCCATTTTCTTGCCAGTGGCTTAGATGCTATTGCTATGTGACGCTTGCATGCATCCAATTCAAGCTGCAAGAACTGCTGCAGTTCTACGAGATGACTGACCGACGAGATTTTGACAGTAGCAGGGCAGAAATGCCATGTTGGCCGTATGATTTTCGGGGCATCACGGCCAGAGCGAGGGGCCGTCGTGGTCGCCATGAAATTCCTACCCTGATCGTCCAATATAGTGGTCTTCCGTGGTCTACCAGATCATTTACTCTTGCTCAGCTCACCAGTGCATTCCTGCCTCTTAACAACGTATCAAACAGTTGATTTTGAAACACCCAATGCTTTGGCTATGTCTCTGATCTATTTATTACGATTCTTTCAGCCTGCTTTACTGGCATTTACATTCTTCATTTGAGAGACAACATCAGCTTTCCATCCCCTTGTGACCACTGTTATCTACCATGTTCCATGTGTACTGATTGAATGTGTTTTTATTTGACATGTTCTATCTTTGACAATGCCGTTTATGCACCTAGTTTTAGAGTTTATGCACATTTGTTTGCCTTCTTGGCCAGGCCAATGTTGTAAATGAGAATTTGTTCTCAATCATTTTTACCTGGTTAAATAAAGGTTCAATTAAAAAAATAAATCAACAGATTCCAATTGCAAATTCCATGCCTAAAATCAACTCTAGACCTTTTGTTAGCTTTCTTGTGCATGCAATAATGATGCAAAGTCACACAGCTGGCCAAGAAACAGCTGAGCAGCCAATTGTCCCATTACCTGGCGAGACTATTTATAAAAAGGGCTGTTATTCCTACACAGATCACCCGATCTGGATGTAACTCAAATTAAAGCTGACAGTCTGCACTTTAGCCTCATATTCATTGTTTTATTTCAAATCAAATGTGCTGGAGTACAGAACCAAAACAACAGAAATGATGTCACTCAATCAGCTGTTGGGGAATCACCGATTAATTAAACAGGTTAAATGTATATAATAACAAACTGATGAGTAAATATATTTTTTCTCTGAATTAATATTTGATTGTTCATAAGGATAAACTATAGGGATTATTATTATTTTACCCCTTTGCATCAATGTATAAATTTAACATAGGCTACACTATTAATCCTTTCTTATCTGTCACAAAATATTTCCGTCCCTCTGTATTCTTGCAGTAGCAATGAGCAGAAAAAAGCCTCAGAACATATTTGGTGTCGTAATTTCAGTTCTAGGTTGTGCAGCAAATGTAGCCTAGCAGAGCATGAAGAACTACAGGGATTCATTCTGGGAAAATACAGCACTGCAAATCATCTCACCATAAAGTTTACGAGCAGAGTACCCACAGAGTTTTTATTTTATTACGTTATTTTTTACATGGCAAACCAAAATTCAGTACTTGCACCAGGGTTTAAAAGTGGCAGACACCTTCACACAAAAGCAAGAGCTCTGTGTGTGTTGTATTAGGGATATGAAACACTGTTGGCCTCTGAAAACAGAGGGTCCCTCTGACTCCAGGCAAGAGATGAATCCAGCAGGACCAGCTAATTATTGATTTCCCACAACCCCCCAATAACATTACGCTGAGGGGGGAACAACACATAAAAACCAAGAACAATGTATTCAAGAATGTATCCTATTGTGGCCACAGTAATTGCAAAATGTGCTCTGTGCACATTTCATTGAGTGATAGTCTTTTTGTTATATTTCTAACATGACACATTGGTTTCAGACTGTAATGTTGTGTATGAAACTAAAAAAAGTAACTATAAAGAAGTAGCTCCTACTTTCATTGGTTACTTACTGCGAAAGATGCAATCCAGTAGATGCCCAAGATTGAGCACAACTGTGTTGTATTTATTTTTGATAATAAAATGGAACAAAGACAATTCAGAGACTGATGGGAAATGTGCAGTTATGTTTGGCACAGAAGTATAAGCAGTCAACAACTTAGTGAGCACCATAATTCATTGGACAGTAGCACATTTTTTATTGTTTTGGTTCTGTACTCTAGCACTTTGAGTTTGAAAGGATACAAAGATAATGAGTTGAAGTGCAGACTGTCAGACCCCCCCCCCCCCCCCCCACCACCCCCCACCCCCCCATTTACTGGCATCAAACAATATTGGTCAGTTTAACATCATGTAAAATAAAGCAATCATTTTTTATATTTGGTCGCATATCCTTTGCATGTCATGACTCCCTGATGTCTGTGACTGAACAATATCAAAAGACTCTTGATATCTTATTTTCTGGTACTCCTACAAGCGATACTATAACTTTTCTGCATTTGAATGGATCTCTATGGGAATTGGGGAGTGAGACTAGATTTAGCTGTAAATTATGCTGGAACAGTATGGAATACACGGTTGGCAAAATTACTGTAAGTCATCAAGAGTCTGAGGTATCAAACAAGCCTCAAACCATCACTCTGCTGCCAGATATGCATTCCTCAGCTTAGCAGGTACTGTTGTTGTTGTTTTTTGTTGTTGCAATTACTATCATATCAATATTTGTGCATATGAGTATTTATACATGTGTACAGTCAAGCCGGAAAGTCTGCACACCGCTTTCACCTTCTCCACGTTTTATTACATTACAGACATTTTCTACAATAGATTGAGTTAATTTTTGTCTCAAAATTCTACACAAAATAGTCCATAATGACAAAGTGAAAACATGTTTTTAGAAATTTTTGCAAATGTATTAAAAATCAAAAACTGAAATCTTTAATATACATAAGTATTCATACCCTTTGCTTTAACATATTTTTAAAGCATAGCCTTTGCATGCTGTTAGTTCCTGAAGTCTGTGACCCATCAACATCAAAAGACTCTCGATATCTTATTTCCAGGTACTGTTACAAGTGATACTATAAGCTCTCTGCATTTGAATAGATCTCTATGGGAATTGGGGGGTGAGACTAGATTCAGCTTTAAATTACACTGGTACAGTATGGAACACATGGCTGGCTAAATGGCTGTAAGTCATCAAGGGTCTGAGCTATCGAACGAGCCCCAAACCATCACTAGGTTATTTCTCCTGACTCATTTTCCTATAGAACTCTATGGGGGGGAAAAAGTCAGGAGAAACAACCTTTAAAGGGATCCATCCACATCTACTCCATATCTGGCAACAGAGTGATGGTTTGGGGCTCGTTTGATACCTTAGACCCTTGATTACTTACAGCCATTTCACCAGTCATGTGTTCCATACTGTACCAGCGTAATTTACAGCTGAATTTAGTCTCACCCCCCAATTCTCAAAGAGATGAGTTCAAATGCAGAAAGGTTATAGTATCGCTTGTAACAGTACCTGAAAATAAGATATTTGATGTTGATTGGTCACAGACTTCAGGAAGTAACAGCATGCAAAGGATATGCGACCAAATATTAAATATGATACTTTAAAAATATGTTAAAGCAAAGGGTATGAATACTTATGTAAATGAGAGATTTCAGTTTTCGATTTTTAATACATTTGCAAAAATTTCTAAAAACATGTTTTCACTTTGTCATTATGGGCTATTTTGTGTATAATTTTGAGACAAAAAATTAACTCAATCTATTGTAGAATATGTCTGTAATGTAATAAAATGTGGAGAAGGTGAAAGGGGTGGGCAGACTTTCCGGCTTGACTGTATATATGTATGTTTGTGTAGATATGTGTATGTACATGTTTGAGTGTATATATATAAAGTACACATTGTTGTAGTTTTTATTTATTTTAATTTTTATATATAAATTTTTTAAAGTTTAGTTTACTATTGTTATTATTGTCATTCTTTGAATTTCTATTGTACGAACAGATATTATGTTGTATCGATTATTGTCCCTGCTAAAAGAAAAACTAATAAAAACAATTGGTCACAAAAAATAATTATTACTTTATTCTACATTATGTTAAACTGTCCAATATTTTTTGATGCCTGAAAATGGGAGAAACAAAGGTATGTACAAAAGGTTCTATAATTTCTAAACAGTTCATCCGAAATGCTCTCTAATTAAAGCTGACTTTCTGCACTTCAACCTCATTTTCATTGTATCCTTGTGCTCGTGTCATGGTTCGATGGTTTTGGTTTTCTTTTCTGCTGCGATTCTGCGATCAAATTATTTGCATGTTCCGGTCCTGGGTTTTGCTTTTCTGTGCTCGTTATTAATTTCACCTGTGCTTCTACCGGCTGGGTATTTAAGTTCCTTACTTCCACTTCCCTGGTGCTTCTTTGTTATTCATTTGTACATTGAGCCAGATATAGTCAGGTTTAAGCGACCTTGTGATATTAACATGTTTATTTTCACGAGGGACTTGCTTAGCTTTATACAGGTATAGGATTGTGTTCCTCCTGTTAGCGTTCTGCGCTATTTATTTTCGTGCTGTTCTCTACGAGACAGTGTTTTCTTTAGGTGGTTTTGTTTTGTTTCCCCTTTTATCAGACGTTTTAGAGTTACATTCCGAAGGTGTTTTCTTTATTTTTTCTAGTCTCCTATTATTGGCTCTATTATTGAGTTCGGGAGATTTAGATTTCTGTGTTACTCGTTCTATTCGAGTTCGCCCTATTTTCGTGGGTAGATTTACTTTGGCTGTGTAGCTGTCAGGAATTAGTTCCTGCTTTTCTTTTCATGTTAATTCCCTCTTATTGGTCCTCACTTGTGTGGGTGACTTGTCTGATCCCCCCCTACCTATGCGTGTGATTCACCACTAATAAATCCATCACAGCTAGAGTACAGAACCAAACTAACAAAAAATGTGTCACTGTCCAATGAATTATGGTGCTCACTGTATAAGCGGGTATATTATTCAGGTTATCATGAGGGTGAAGTGACACCAAAGGGGCGTAATGTGTATCAGTGTGGATTTCTGAGATGAGAAGGAAGCTCAGCTGTGTTCTCCGTGGCTGGAGTGGGGGGTTCCCTACCTGATTCATGCAATTGTCCATTACAACATAAAAATTTGCCACTTTGTCCCAAACAGGGCAAGCCCTGCATCCTTAATTAAAGGTAAAGGGAAGGTAAATAGTATTATCCACGTTTGAAAGCAAGACCTGAAAATATGCTGCCTACTGATGCCTTTCAACCATACCTTTTTATCTACATTTGAATTTACACATCTGATGCAGTTTAGCATGGATCTATTTTTATGTTTTTACTTCCAAACACCTTTTATGGGTCTGGACAATAACTAACTTGTGGTTGAGACCAAAGATACAAGTTAAATAAATGGTCAGATAAACCAAATAAATTTGCTCGCATTTTTTCAAGCTTGCCCTCAAAATGAGATCTTGGATTGAACCCCGTTTATAAAACCTGTGGTTATTGTTCAACTGAACAGAAGTATAAGACTTCCCTTGTTTGTCCAATCACCTCTCACAGAACTATGGTATCAAATCACACAGGAGTGTAATGCGTGAACAAGTCCAGGCCACTCGCACAGGAACAAGGAAGGTTCTATGAATTGCAGATGCTTTTGTTCTGTATGTGAGGGGAGGGGGGGGTCACCTTTTGTTTGCATTGACAGCTAAAAAGATGGCAGTGATTAATGACTTGTAACCCTCAGTGAAAGAAAGGCCTAGCTACACACAAAAACATCTTTTCTCCTTTGAGTAGAAAATGCACTTCAGCTTTGTCTGAGCAATCCGAGTCTAGTTTCCAGGTTCCTACCTACGTTTTAGCAAAAACC
This sequence comes from Ilyophis sp. 1 JC-2022, assembly GCA_022702515.1. Classification (NCBI taxonomy): domain Eukaryota; kingdom Metazoa; phylum Chordata; class Actinopteri; order Anguilliformes; family Synaphobranchidae; genus Ilyophis; species Ilyophis sp. 1 JC-2022. The sequence goes on along the minus strand of CM040401.1, from coordinate 59,806,243 downwards.
CTCCAAACCTATGCAAATTTGATCAGTGTGGGGATAGTCGGACCTTCAGAAGTTTAAATGTGGAAGGTGCATTGTTTTAATTTGAAAAAAGCAAGGTTGGTTGAAATGGTCAGATCTCCTTTGCATATCCTTTCTTCTCTTTTAATTGGCTGGTATACACAGTTCTCCACCCGAAGGACCATGGGAATGACATAAAGCGCTTTCAGAGCAAAGCAACAGGCAGTAAAACCTTTTGTCAACCATCAATTAATGCAGATAATATCACGCCCTCACAACAACCGGTCTGAGCTCAAACACAGCTGTTACATCTATTTCTACATTTCTTTAGGGGCGTGGGTGAAAGGGATGCATGGAGTGGTCATCGTTTTTTTCTTCAAAAATTCCAGTTGTGCCACAAATCGAAATATAGATTTTATTTAGTCAGAAATAAATGTTTTTTGCTGATATTGATGTTCGAACTGTGAGGTGTCTTACACAATAAGTAATATAAACAGTGAATACAGCAGTTAAATCATGTTACATCAAAATAAAAGTTACAACACAGACATGGGTAATGGGGTTACAAACCTAACATGAGTAATGGGGTCTAAAAAGCACTTTGGTTCCCCAATTAGTAATGTTTTTATTTTTTAAAGATCAATTTTGAAAATGCAGAAAAACTGTGCAAGAAAACCTGTCAATTTATCCAACATCATGGTTTTTCCTGCATTGTAGAATATTGGATGGGCTGCCTAAACTGAGTTTTCGAGAAATTGGAAAATTTAAATCTACTTCAAAACTGCATTTAAATACTGATGAAGTCATCAGTGGAGAAATGTAAAAGTGTTTCACTCTATCAGTAAGTGTTGGATACAGGTTTACTTTTTTATGGATATGTAGTAGATATGGATGGATGTTTTTAAGGATTGTATCTCCTGACTTATTTTTCGATAGAGTTCAATAGGAAAATCAGTCAGGGGAAACAACCCTTAAAAAGATCCATTCATATTTACTGCATATCTGGCAGCAGAGTGATGGTTTAAGGCTCGTTCGATACCTAAGAGCCTTGATTACTTACAGCCATTTAGCCAACCATGGGTTCCATACTATTCCCATGTAATTTACAGCTTAATCTTGCCCCACCCCCCAATTCCCATAGAGATCCATTCAAGTGCAGAGAAGTTATAGTATCACTTCTAAGAGTACCTGGAATAAGATATCAAGAGTCTTTTATACAGTCATGATGGCATCACCTGTTTACCTGTGGAATACATGTTTACCATAGAAGTTGGTTGAGAGAATGGCAAGAATGTGCAAAGCTGTTATTAAGGCAAAGGGTGGTTACTTTGAAGAATCTAAATTATAAAACTTCTTTGACTTGTTTAGCCCTTTAATGGCCCTCAATCGTTTGGTGGAGCACATTTTGGGTCTTGGTGTCTTGTTGGAGAGTGTGTTGGACTTGGTTTTTGCATAATTTAATTTGTGTTATCTCATAGTTTTGATGTCTTTACTATTCTAAAATATAGAAAACAGTAAAAATAACAAACAAAAAACCTTCTATGAGTAGGTGTGTCCAAACTTTTGACTGGTACTGTATGTGTATACTCTCATTTGACACCAATGAAAAAGTGTCAAAACATCTTAACCTAGATTTCCACCCCTCTAGACACCTAGGGTTCATCCCTACTTTCTCTTCTTGCATCATTTCCTCGCTTCCTTTTCGTGCTCCTCAGCTCCATCCAACTGAAGACGGGAGGACAGAAATTTAGAATATGTAGCTACAGTAGCCTAAAAGATGCAAAATAGTAGTAGCCTAAACATATGAATTGCACAGTATTCAGCAACGTTATTTGCTACCTAAACATTGCAACATAGTCATCATGAACATGAATATAGCCTGAAATGTCACTTTTCAGAATCCGTTTAATCAGTAACCACTAAGCTGGGACGTTATAAGGCGAGATTTATCCAGTGCTCAGACTCCAGAGAAATAAATGCACCGGCCATTTCAAATTTTTTTAACGGTGTTTTTTGCGCAATTTCTCTTAGGTGGCTTGAAGCACTTTTTCAATGCAGGAAAAACCCTGATGTCACAAAAGAGCTGCGTTTGTCAAAAAATACCCTAATCACCCATTGTGAATCCAAAATATATGCATATGGATCCATGATCGAAAGCCAAACTGCGACTGCAGTCAAATCTTTCTGATATTTAGGAGCCCAAATAATAGTTATAGTCAGTATAAACCATGCGCTTATCTGATAGAATCTTTATTTCAGCACTCAGAGCAGTCCATTCTGTCATTCGCCCCAGCCAGCTCAAGCAGAAGATAATTGAATAAAAGAATAAAATGGAAGGGCGAGTACGCAGTAGATTTCCAGTGTTTGGGAAATAAAAGAACCGAGATAATTAATGTTGTGGTTTTGGAGATATTTAAGTGCTTTACGAGAAGTGAATGGCACATATGCCGTTAGCGTGCAGCACAAGATAAAATAGAAGCATTTACCCATATGCCAATGCACAATGTATTTTTATTAGAAGAGCTTTCTTTTACACCATTCAGAATTTTTTGATTTTAGCTTAATCAGTCCTAGCAAAACATCTGTGTAGAACTCACATGGACAGGATAAAAAGGAAACTGCAAGCAAACTGTGTTGACTGCACATACAATCACACTCCATCCAAAATGGAAATGCTTGAAGTAAATTAATTTTTTCCCCCGCCAAAAGGTACTGGAACATTTTGCTTTGATACAACCATTTTTTCACAGTTCACTGCCTAACAATTTCCATGTTTTGTCACAAGGGTCAAGTTGTGCCAACTCAGCCGCTGGAGCAAAAATGGTTCCTTAGAGGAATCATTTTGGGGGGCGGTTCCAAGCAACCATCATAGATCAATTTTCTCTCAGAAAAAAACACCAGTCTAAATTCCATGAAAAGCCAGCGCGATTTATAAAAGCAGCCAGGGAGATGCAGGGGGGTGGGGGTTGGCTGAAGGCCCCGCAAAGTGGTTGAGATAAGCGGCCACAAGAGGGGCCGAGCCTGTTGTGACAGTAAATGTCCTGTGTGTGCGTGGATTTGAACGTGCAGAATCTAAACAGTAATAGAAGTGAAGAGAAGAAGCTGAAACATGCAATATAAATCACTGCAAATGCAAATCACTGGCCTTCCATTCATTAAATAATGAGCAGTTTCTGGTTCTATTCATACCTCTCACCCTGCTGTTATTTATGGTCAGAGCGATATCCCAACCCCCCTACTTTGTCTGCTCCAGGTCTCTGAAAACCATCCTCTCCACTGGCACAGCCACGTATCTCTCCCAGTGCACGGCTATTTTCAAAACATTTTGGAAAAGAGCTGGATGGTGCTTGCAACAAAGTTATATAATCACAATCTGAATAATGCATCTCTCCATCCCACTGCCTCCGAGGACATAACAGGCTGCTCCGTGTGTTTTTACTCTTATCCCACTGCCTCCCAGGACATAACAGGCTGCTCCGTGTGTTTTTACTCTTATCCCACTGCCTCCCAGAAACATAACAGGCTGCTCCGTGTGTTTTTACTCTTATCCCACTGCCTCCCAGGACATAACAGGCTGCTCCGTGTGTTTTTACTCTCATCCCACTGCCTCCCAGGACATAACAGGCTGCTCCGTGTGTTTTTACTCTAATCCCACTGCCTCCCAGGACATAACAGGCTGCTCCGTGTGTTTTTACTCTAATCCCACTGCCTCCCAGGACATAACAGGCTGCTCTGTGTGTTTTTACTCTTATCCCACTGCCTCCCAGGACATAACAGGCTGCTCCGTGTGTTTTTACTCTTATCCCACTGCCTCCCAGGACATAACAGGCTGCTCCGTGTGTTTTTACTCTCATCCCACTGCCTCCCAGGACATAACAGGCTGCTCCGTGTGTTTTTACTCTCATCCCACTGCCTCCCAGGACATAACAGGCTGCTCCGTGTGTTTTTACTCTTATCCCACTGCCTCCCAGGACATAACAGGCTGCTCCGTGTGTTTTTACTTCCATCCCACTGCCTCCCAGAAACATAACAGGCTGCTCCGTGTGTTTTTACTCTCATCCCACTGCCTCCCAGGACATAACAGGCTGCTCCGTGTGTTTTTACTCTAATCCCACTGCCTCCCAGGACATAACAGGCTGCTCCGTGTGTTTTTACTCTAATCCCACTGCCTCCCAGGACATAACAGGCTGCTCCGTGTGTTTTTATTCTAATCCCACTGCCTCCCAGGACATAACAGGCTGCTCCGTGTGTTTTTACTCTCATCCCACTGCCTCCCAGGACATAACAGGCTGCTCCGTGTGTTGAGAAGATGAGAAGATCCAGTTTACATAAACAATAAATGTTAATATAAACGTGGAGGAATGCAAGCGGACTTTCCCTAAGTAGTAGTAGTAGTTCCTAATTTTACTTATATGGGCAGTAAAACGTCATAATAAAAAAAACTATCAACCAGACTGTTGTCTCCTTGATTACAGCCAATCATTTGGTTGAAAAGGTTTGTTACCCAAAGTAACATGGGGTGCCCAGTGCCCAGCATGAAGCACTCAGCATCAATCAAGAAAAATATTCTTACTTTCTGAATCTTACAAACTGAATAAAAAATCAATAAAGCAGCTGCATGTGGTCCAGGCAAAATATTCGGCAATATTAGGGCCTTTGCAATGTGCTCTATGTAGAACTCTGACTGCAGTACTTTGCCAGGAGATATAAAAAGTTTTCAGAATTTTCTATACCAGTTTTTCATCGTAATGTCAAAAAAACAAAAACTGGGAACAAATCCAATTCCTATGCTCCACTTGTGTCCTTGCACTGAGATGCACACATAAACACATTAAGCTGACAATTATGTATGTACCTTGAATATCATATGGCCTCATTTGAAAGTCAAATGAGCTCTTTCAGTATATGAGTAATTCCCAGTCCTTTGTTGACTTCCTTTTTTTAAAGATTTCATTTGTGGTCTTATTTCCCTCCCTCTGCTCAAATCAGTAGGCTGTATTGCACATGGCACCTGGTACCCTTTCATACAGCCACAGCCAGACCACCCATTAGCCTTTCATACAGCCATGCTAGCTCCAATGCTCCATGTGAACACAAAAAGACAAATGGGAGACTCCACAACAGGTGAACATCTGGTGGCTAAAGGCATCACCCCCCAACCCCCGCACACACACGCACACATACAAGAGATACTTCAGCCCTAGGTGCAGTTTTGGATGGGTGTGGGATCTCAAAAACCCCTGGCCATACACTCTCATCTCTCCTATGCACACAAGCAGAGGGTATAGCCCGGCGTTTTAGAGACGTGCCCCCCTCCCCCTCCCCCTCTCCACGCAAGAGCAGCTCAGAGCAACTGCTGCAATTCCCCCATGCTCCACCACTCCCCACCCACCCACCCAAAAACACAAAACAAAACAAAACAAAACTACTAATCACTCTGAATGCTGCAAGGTAAAGGCTGACACAGAAAGAATAGAAGGCTATGTATCCTGGCCTACACAGTACATAACAGAACAGAGGGGTGCATTCTTTCATTCATTCATTCATTCATTCAACCCCATCCTTCCTCAACCTTGACCGGTTCATTTTCATGCCTAAGACAGGCAGACAGGCTGATTGAGAAAAATAAAAAGATTGTAATAAAGAGGAATAAAATAGCTTGTTTATTTAAAAGCGAGCTGGGAAAGTTGCCATATGTACTGATGCTTATGAGCAGTCTTGCGGCCGAAGAAAAGAAAAGGGCAGAGTAGGGAGGTAATGCTCACAGTGGGAGAGGAGGGAAATTAATACTCTCTATTCATCTTTCTTTTTTTTTTTGCCAAATCCAGTGGCCACAGAAAGATAGATAATAAAACGTGAGGTAACCCCCACCCATCGCCCTCCCCATCAAATGGGCTCCAGCTCAGAGTTATTTATGGAGGAAATGTGACCCCAGGCCAGACTGACGGGTCAGTGTTAGTGTCACGCTGTCTCATTAGGCTGTGATTACGGCGCATTATCCACCTGGATCTGATTTAAAGCAAAGCCGCCAGGTTTTAAACCAATGCTAATCCCAGCTAAAGAATAATCAACTAGTAGTGGTAATCCCAGGCACTCTAGCCAATCAAACTCTCGCTCCGACCTCTGACGTCCTGATTTAGAACAGTCAGTCATCTCATCAATCCATGACTCTCGATCAAAACTTACGATGTGCCTGGGCAGGAATTGTTCTCCTGTTGTCTTCCATTCATGGGGAACTGTTCCATGCTCCTATCTTGGTAAACCCTCTTTTCCAGCCTGTTCTCTCTTATGCAATATATGTAATGGAATATACTGCTATATATTTGAATACATGGTCTTTTTTCAAAAAATAAAATCATGGTAAACATATTTAACAGCAGTGTATTTCTATGCTGCAATTTCACGATGTGTCAACAATGTGTAAATTATGTCATATATTGTGTTGCAATGTCTAACAGGCTGCTCCGTGTGTTTTTACTCTCATCCCACTGCCTCCCAGGACGTTTTTAAAAACATAAACATAAATAAAAAGTTTGCGTATGCCTGATAATTCTGGCCCTTCATAGCTTCCGGTTTGAACCAGAAGCTGTAGTTTGACTGTTATCTAGCTAGCTAGAATTCATATATATCACAAAAAGCAGTTAAATATAACAATATGCAAATATGTACCGTGTGTCAAACCAGGTAATACGATACATTGTGCCAGGTTAAACGTTGGACTGGATCAGATGAACCACTGGACTGTCCAACTTTTAACCTGGCTCCGATACTTTCAGTGAAGATTACAAGGCGTTCCAGCTTCAAAAAAGTCTCCCAATAGTTTATCAATACTGACTGGCTAGGCTTCTACATGTAACATTAATGTATTGTCATATACACTGCAGTTCAAAGGTATTTGGACAGTGACACATTTTTTTGTTGTTTTGGGTCTGTACTCCAGCACATTGGACTTGAAATGGAACAGTGACTATTAAGTAAAAATAAAGTGCAGACTAGTCGTGATAAATACTGCCTCCCGCCAAAGATGCCACTTGACAGCGATAATGAAATCAGAGAGTGAATCCGGCCGCGCAACCTCTGTCACATGTCTCTCCCTCTCTCTCGCTCCTCATTCTTCCTGTCTCTCTACACTGCGCTGTCCAATAAAACTGAAAAAATATTTTCAAGTGGTGACAGGCAATATTCTCATGTACCTGTTAAGTAAGGTAAGGTTTTTTTGGTCTCAGATTTCCAGAAACAAAACAAAGAAAAAAGATGATGAAAATGTATGTAAGATGATGTCCAGTGTGTGATACTTCAGGAATGAATTTGCACAAGTTTGTACAAGCATGCTTACCCGAATGAAAGAGAAATCCATCCATCCAAGCAAGTTGACCAACACAGGAACTTGACACATTTGATCTGAAAGTGCTATTGTGTCCACATCCATTGCGAAAATATGTGAACTCGGTAGAACCAGCAAAAAAAACGATGTTGCATTAAACGCCTGCTGTTGTAGTGAGATTCTCATCTTGAGCTTCACTAGTGGAAAACTTGTCTTGCATGCTGTGAAGACACCACTCTGATTGCCAGGTGAAACATTTAAAAAACCTTGTTGACTCAACAGGTGTACGTTGTATGTGACGATACAAACCTATTTATACATTTTCAGAAAGTAGAAATGTGGCCCCTCAAACCTAAAATTGCTTCCTTTTTTGTAAGAATTTTGCAAAAGAAAGCCTTCGAATGAATAATTGAGACCTATTCAATAGTCTTCATTGAGAAGATCTGAAATGTGGGGTTGATTTCTTCAATGCGTTCATCACAAACCGTGTGAATGGTGGCTAATGGCTTTGTGCTTGCCAACCAGAGGGAGGAAGTGTCTATAACAAAACTGGAGAAAAATTGTACTAATGAGGCTCGGCAGAAAAAGAATGCGCCAAGACGAATCAGTGGCTGGATAGTAATTAGCAATAATTGAAAGTGACACTAAAACAATGTGGCACATAGTCCCCTACATGTGTTTCTGATGAGGACAAGGCCTTTAGCGGAACATAAAGAAAGGATCTTTCTGTGGGGAGGGGGCTCTTTGATCCGAACCTACAGGTCTGTCACGCTGTGACTTTGGTGCCTGAACAGTTCTCTCCCCCGGCAGGATCAGACCTCACATAGTCTAGGGGATGCAGCTGGATCTGAGGGTATTGGGAGATTAATTAGAATTCCGTCACAATAGGGGGTCTGAAGACTCCAGGGCAACACGTGATGCACCCCAATTAAACTTGTTTTAGCAGGAGGGACTGCGCACCGTGGGGCGTTAAGACTCAAAAGGGACCTGCAGTCTCTCCGAAACGCTGAAATGGGCCTGGGGGTGGGTCATTCTCTCCTCAATTTAAATAAATCCCACGACTAGAGACAATGAGCATCCCGTGTCCTGCGGCTGTACTGTTCACCAGACCTGGACGCGAACGTCTCTTTCTCCACCCGATCTGGAGACCGTGTCTTCATTTATTCACTTCTCGTTTTCAACTTTGCAGATGAGAGCAAGGCAATACGATTTAATCCCCAGACTTTGCCGGTGCATGGGAAATCCGGTGTGGAGTAACATCCCGCAATAAACACTCACAGGATTATCCTCCAAAACCTACGGCGCAATTCTCTATCTATTCGGCCCACATTTTTAAAAGTGTGTCATGCTCCCGCACCTCTTATGAGAATCAGCGTGTGAGGCGACTCTGGCGAGATGAGAGACGGCCGTTGAGAGCCAGGTGTGGGCTTCCAGGCCCAGGAGCAGTTAAACGCTTCACACATAAAAAGTGCCGTCTGATATCCAATCTCAAACATCCTGACAGGAATGAGAGAAAGCCTTTGGAATATAAAGCTCCAACGGTTTAATGGCTCGGATTGCTGACAACAGCACAACTACACCAGGGTGCAACCAAATCCTATCCCAGTTACAGTCCTGTATGTGATCAGTGCCACTTTACCACCCTCGTCACAGCTAGCTGGCTTGTGAGGGCAAGAGTCATGACAAACGGGGTTGTTATTAACCATTAAAACATTCCTAATTACCAGCAATTTACTGACGGGAGCACGTATATCAACCAACAACAAATCAACTGATTCAACTTCCTCACTGCAGTAAATCAGAAATAGACACCAATTTCCCACCCAATGGACCTTACATTATTGATTTCCCAGGACCAATTCTTGGTGGAAAAATTTGAAGCAAGTAAACAAAAAAACAAACAAAAAAAAATGCTAAGATAATATTTTATCACAGTACAATGTATATTCAAGACGACCACTTGCAAACAGAAAACAATATTGGGGCGAGTAAAACTAGACCAAACATTCATATTAATTTAAATAAGAAGTGCAAAGGTTATTGAACAAATGAACAAGTATTTTCCCTAAATTCAAGTAAAATAGAAATATTGATCAACTGTTCATGGGGTATTTTTGAACAGCTGGCATCAAAACTTCTGCTGTGCTGTGTGCTCTACCCAGGGATTTGGATGACTTTAGAAAATGCTCTTTAACCCACTGTGCTTTTCCACAAGCAATGGGAAAACCTTACAAGCATCTCCTCCTTAGCTTCATCACAGTCACAGCAAAATCTTTCTTCCACCCCACCATTAACTTTTTTCTTCACTTTCTAAGTCACTTGACCTTTGTGTGTGTGTGTGTGTGCGTGTGCGTGTGCGTGTGTCGTGTGCGCGTGTTTTATGTGTGTGTGCGTGTTTTATGTGTGTGTGCGTATGTGAATTCTGAGCTTTATCTTCTTCTGCCATAAAAGAGTTTCCCTCACCAGACAATGTTGCCATGGTTACGTATTAAAATAATTATAGGATTGGAATTGTGAAAAGAAGATGCACATCAGAAAAGAATGGAGAAGATGCACAGTTAAAGAGCAAGCATGTTTCACTATGGTGTTCTGCCATTGAGTCATTCAACTACAGCATTGCCTGTAGATTATTTAAAAAAAGGATTTAGCTCCAACAATGCAAAGTAACACCTACCAAGCATCTCATGAAGGGCTGAACATCTGTGTTATGGCAAAAAGGTAACACAAGCTAAATATATCTGGTCTTTGTGTTGTCGAGCATTTCCTGAAAAACCCTGCAAAATGTATGCTTTGCTTATTTTTGGATCAACAGTTTTTTTGATTCAATATGATTAGCATAATATTGTATCCACATTTCCTGATTTACAGTTTATTTTCTGCATTATTTAAGTGAGACGTATCCTTTTTAAAAAAGTTTTTTCACAAACTATGTACAAGTGTGCTCATATATGGCCCCCTGTTGCTGGCTTGGGAGAGTGAAGTGAACTTGCGATAATCCTTCAAAACACGCAGTGTCAGCAAGCTGCTTCTTTCCACACCGCAGGCAGATGCCGGGCATGCGCAGTGCGGGGGCGGAGTAGGCCCAATCATACGTGCTCGCAGAAAGCATGCTACAGGAGACCGGATGGCCAATAGGGGTAATTTGAGCAACGAACACGGTCATCCCCACTGACTGAAATCTCTCCACCCCTGTGGGGCCGCCGGCACTGGCACGGGTTGACTCATTCGCCGTAAGCGGCGCTTTTAAAAGTGTGACGTTTCCAAGGAAAACATCATTTGGATGAGATAAATTAGATGGCAAAGTGGGGCCACTCCTTCTGTCTTTCTGGTAGCCATACCACCGCATATGGTGGTCCTGGACAACCAGGCCTTGCTTATTGTCGAACCCGTGGTTATAGGGTTATTTCATGTTCTTGAGAGAAAAAGTCTTGGCTCTGATAGACGAATGTCACAATGACTGGGGAAAACATAGCTAACACCATCTTGTGTCAATAATATGCAAAAAGATCAATATATCAATATATCATCGTCCATGTTTTTATTTTTATAGGTTTTTCACCAATGACATATTGTAACAACACCAAAAAACCAAACACTAAATAAAAATTATGATTATTATTACCAGAACCAGAAAACTTGCAACAACTGCTCTGGCATAAATTTAATACCCATATATAATGTGAATGCATCTGACCGTGCGGGATGTGCCTCGGTATTTGTGAATGTTTGTGCAGCCTTATCGACGGAGACATTAAAGCACGCCATGGGACGTTTCCGTCCCGAGGCCATGAGATTCCATCGGTAAACAATGAGCCTACGCAGCATAAGCTCACACAGGTTCCGCATGGTGATGGGCTTATTCTCCCTGGCTGGCTCAGGCACTGCTTCTCTGAGTGCAGGCCTCCCAACGCTCTTATCACATGCACCTCCTTCACACTGGGCCCTCAGCTACGCCTCCTTCGCTCAGGGGAGGACACAAAACATCCACACATCGGCCGGTTACGCAATGAGGTTGCATAAAAATGTAGGAAGAAACGAAAAAAAAAAAGACTAGCAGGAGTGCACCTATGTCTGCTTCTGTTTTCAGTTTCACAGATAGAGGTTCAGCGTCTGTCTGGGAAACTGAAAAAGGAGGCGTTTCTGGTCGTAGTGGTAATATGACCCCTTCGCTTTCAAGCAAACACTTACGACAGGAGGGGAGTGGAGCTGCGGCCGGGGTGCCGCGTTTCGCTTCGCAAAGCGTTAATCTGTCGATCCATAATAAACTCGTTATAGGGGTAAAATGTGCAGGCCACGGGCCATCCGCTTTGCATTATGCCAAATGTAAACGCGTGTACCACTGCTTCCGTGCACATGCCAGCCACGCCCCTCTCCCTGCACTTTTCAGATCATCAAGGTCATTTTTAGTCATTCTGTGCTGGCCTTTTTTGAGGGCTCCCTTTGTTCTATTTCTTTGGAGCCCTAAAGTGTTAAAAAATAAGAATGTGTGTGTGTGTGCGTGTGCGTGTGCGTGTGCACACTGCATCATTCATACATTAATCTCATTTCCTGACTAAATCAGGATTGATCACCACAGTCCCAGACTGCAATCACCAGCCAGGATCTAATCAGGAGGAGCCCCCGTATAGAGGCACGCATCTCTGTAAATAAAAATAACCTGCAGTGCATCACAGCAGTACCTGTAACACTGCGGTTAACTGGACTACCCTTTCCCAACAACAGGTGCACTTTCTACATTCTATTCACCCACAGCCATCAAAGCCTGATCTAATAGCCTAGAACATATGCATATATACTGTATATATATTACATCACACCAGCATTCTTGGATGAGTGGATATTTGTACCATAGAAACACCAGGCTTGCCCAGTAACGCCAAAGAAATCAGAGGGTAGAGAGGGGCGCTGGTGCTGCGACACTACCCCTCATCACTGGGTTATAAATTGGGCTGAATGAACACTCGCGATGATGTCCCGCCTCTCTGCTTCTCCCTCCGCCCCCCTCCGCTCAAGGCCTAATTGATCTATTAACCAAATGGATTTGGGGAGTCAAGCTCTCTTTGAGCTTCAATTTACAGCTGAAACACCCTGTTTTTCCCCCTCAAGTCTAATGACAATGTCTGGTAGGGAAGTGTTCCATTTGATCACGGTGGGTTAGCATCAGGCCACCCCACTTAAGAAGCAATTGATCTTGTGACTGCCCAGACTTGAGTGAATAATGATAAGAAACGTGTTTTTTCTCGTAATGCTGAGCCAATGCTCATCTGTGGCTTGATAAGAGAACAACAGTAAAGCCATCAAACAATTGTGAGATTTTGGAATTGTGGAATTGATTGACATTGGTCTTGATGTATATCATGCTGACCAGAAGATAATACTGCCTTACCACTTTTAGTGGGTCCCATACCCCCTGTTATACTTCTGTGTATAGTACATGTTTTCTTACGAAAGCCTAAAGTATAAAAGTATCTCTGACCCAGACAACTCAGGAAGGACGAAGTAAAAACCTGCAGCTGTTTAAATTAAATCAACCGCATGTATTTTATTTTCTCAATTGCCCAAGAGAATGAGAGAGAGAGAGAGAGAGAGAGATGTCTGCCACAGCTGGTTGTAATTTTCCCCAGAAGTCCTGTTTCCGTGGTGATTAAAAGCAAACCTGACAGCCGTGTCTCACTGATAGTCGGGAGCATCTAAAGTGAGGTTTGGATGCCAACCTGTACCCCTGTATCGCTTCTTATTATTCCTATCTGCCCAGGTTCCCTGACAGGATCGGGGAACCGCACAAAGCGCTATTAACCCTGCCTGTTCAGCACCACAGAGAATTCAGATAAGCCTGCAGTCAAGAGTCCGCCCACTTTCTGAACCTGCCTCCCTGAAGTAAGTGACACTGGACTGCACATTCATTAACCTAGCAAACATCCTGTCTGGGGGGATGCTTCGAGCTGGCGCACTGTCCAAAACTGAGAGAGATCATCACATGAGATGATCACATGACGTGATACAAACAGAGCAACAAAGAAGCGACATTGTAACAAATTCCCGAAATCGAATGATTATTTTTAATTGTCATAATAAAGGCTTTAATGGAAAGAAATTAGCAACATCCATAGCACTTCAGTCTAATTTCAGAACAAATGGATCAAATCTCTCCAATGGCCAAATTGACAGCTCATGGCCTTGGGAGGGATTCCATTGGATTCCATTCAGGGCAACTCCCTTTGGGAAGGGTTCATTCATCCCAGACTAACTAATGGAGCATGAAAGGGGTACACAATTCCGATATTTGGGGGTCAGTGTGTATGTTGGCTTTTGTTATAATCAACTACCCCGGCCAAGTTTTCTAGATGCTGGTTCAACTCCTGTATCGGACCACAGTAAAACATTTTCACCAAAGAAAACAAACGTGCTGTCTGCAGCTGCAGCTCAGATCGACAAGATGATTGAACTGATAAAATAATTAAGAACACACGTTGGCACAAAATCCTGAAATTGACGGACCCTTGTTGTAAATTATGTTTAATGCCTTCTTGAGCACCACTTTTTTTTTTTAACACAAGCCCAAAAATAAAATGGTTATTTTATTTTAAAATAAATACTGTTCTTGAACCCCTTTGACTACAGGCATAATCCTTATCTCTTCTGTAAGGTAACCCTTGGGAGTTTGTTTTCCAAGAGTCAGAATTACTGTAAGTATTACTGAAACAAAGTAACAAAAGCTCAAACACAAAAGAAGTGTAAGTTTTTTTCTTGCCTGAAATATTTTTTTTTTTACCGCTATTCACGTTGTCTGGGGATTTCCACAACACATAAAATGTATGGAGTCATCGTTGCCACTGAGCCTGTTTTGTGTGTAATGTTACAACATACAAAAAAGGAACCACTGTCACTATAACATTGGGATGGTAAAACAGTTTATAGAAATAGAATTGTGAGTTTTAACAATTTCGAACGGTAAATTGACCAGATAACCTGAAAAAAAAAAACCCGCAATGAATGCAAATAAACTAAACCACTTTGCGCAAGTGAAGGGGTTAATGCACTGATGGGGCATCTCAATAAATGTGGTTCAGATAGAACGACCACTGCTGACAGGGAGGGACCACTTAGCAGCTGCAGATTTTTAAAAAATTATTATAATAATTTTTAAAAGTTTCCTCAAATGCCCAAAAATGATTTCAGCCAAGCAGATGAGCATAATAGTGTGGCAGCAGGGATTGGTTTACATTCAGCATCATTTAATTAGGTTAATCTAAGAGAGGAGTCCCAGGCTGGAAGGCTTTGGTGAATCCTTGCTATGTGGGTTTTTAGTAGATAGCAAACGGCCCCACTACTAAAACTGGGAAGGGAGATGAAGGGGGGATTTATGGAGATTCCTCTCACTCTACCGTGCATTAATCAGCTCTTTCACTGCCTTTGGCATGGTACGTTCCTCAGCTCCGTTTCTTTGGAGGGGAAAATGTACACTTTCCATTGCCTAACATCAAGTCATTTGGAGCTCCAGCCAGAGCAATTAATCGGCAATTGAACCTGAGTCAAGGTCTACATCTACGTCATTTTCTAGTCACGAGAAAAGTAGTAATTACAGTCACTGGCCTCAAGGGCATACAGGCATGCCTACTGTACCAGAATTTTATAGCGACTGAGTGTAATTTATTTCTACTTAAAATTGTTGCTTTTTGAATTTGTTTCCTTTGGTTCGGTGCTGATTATTAGCCTGCCTGAAAACAAAAGCTTTGATTGGAAGCTCCTCTATAATTAGCTTGAGACTGCCATCTGCAGAAACCTTTGAATGTTTGAGCCTCGTCCAAACTGATCATTACAAGTGGAACTTTCCGGAATGAGGGTTTGTAGATACACTTGTAGCGGAGTTCAGAAACATGACCACCTGAATGTGACCACGCTTGTGTGATCACCCCTGGAGTAGATACATACTTATGCCAGTACATTACCAAGTGCAATAGGTATTCTAGGTACTTAGCTTGCTAACGTAACCTGTTCTGACTCCAAGGCTAATCCTGGCCAGCCAGCCAAGCTAACCCCAATCAGTAAGTAAACATCACTCTCCAACACAAAGAACAGATTCACGGTGCCAAACATCAAACCAGTCACTCAATAAAATATATACATAAAACCAAATTAGCATAACACTTTTACATCAATCTGCGCACAGAGCCCTTATTTGTTTATTTTCTGAGCTTACAGAAAAGCAGGCCGTCACAGGTCCGCAGGCCTGGTGCGTGCTGGCAAGTGGCGCGCGCAAAAAGAAAAACAAACCACCCAAAAGCCTCTCCCACGGAGACACATTCAGCCCATTGTTCTGCACGCTACTGCCGACGGTGGGGATTAAAACGAGGCCTTTTTTATAAAACAAACTGCTTGGGGTGGAATGGAAGAAAGAAGTAAAAAAAATAAAGGCTGAACTAACAGTGCTCTGATTGAGACGCGTGACTTTCTCCTACCAGATGGCGGGGCTGCATAATGTGGCGCGGTGCAAAGCTGGTCACCTGAACACCTCCAAGGGAGTCGAGGACGTAGGACGCACCATTTGGAGGTGAGTGGTTGAGCTGCTAACCACAAGCTTCAGGGAGGGTTGCAGGTTCTGCTGGTTTATGTTGTTGCTCAGCACTTATTGGCTCAATTAAACAGCTGACTACAGGCAGATTCTACAGAAAGTGGGCACATAATGTATGCTACAAACAAATCAAAGGTTTTTTAAAAAATCCTGGCATTTTCTAAAAAATATAGTTCTGTTTGATAGAAATTATAATAAAGTAACTGCATAAGCAATCACATTGTTGTCAGATTTGTTCTTTTTAAGTTAGAAGGATTTTATTTCAGAAAATACTTCGGAAGTGGACAGAAAAATATCCCACACATTCAAAACAATGCTTAATTCCAGTTGCAAACATGACTGTTCATTCTGTCCATCACAGTAACGTTAGCTATACCCCTCTCTGTACATGATTCGGTGGATTTACTAACTATTAAAATGCACAGGAAGTAACTCAATTAAACCCTTTGTTGTTATGATCGGGAAGAATTTTGCTAATCCAATTGTATAGGTTTATAGAAACCCGATTGTAAGGCTAACGTTATTTCTGTCTGTGACCAATCAGTAACGTTCGCGAGGATTACATTGCGAGATCCACTTTTATTTAACGCGGAAGTGATTCCCATCGTATTTGTGTGCCTGCGCTAAGATCGTAGATTCCCGGATTTTGGAGCGGCGGGTGAGAAAAATTTCATTTTATTTCTCGAAATTAATGAATAAATATTCTGTCCACTAAAGTAACGATAGCGTCATGTAACGCACATAATTATGAAAACTACACATTATTTGAGGTGAAATGTGTGTTGAAATGACGAAAAGTTGGGATGTCCGTTGAATGCGTGTGTAAATGCATGTAAACATTGTGTACATTCGGCAAACCCGGAGATTCCCTGTGCTAACGTTAGACACAAGACAGAATTTTCATTGCTAGCGTTACGAATAGGGATGTTCCTAACGACTAATTTCCCTGACGTTTAAACGGAAGTTTAAGCTTAGACTAGTCGAGTAGTCTAAAAGTAAGAAAACACACAGAAAACAGTCAAAATTGAGCACAATTTAATCTATAAGGTTAAACATTGTCCGAAAAAATATTGCGTATATTATAAGAGCCATTTGAAACCGTTAATCACATTCTTCAATAACCAAATCGTATTTTAAATGCCGCTGAAATGTGTGGCACTTTGCGCCTTGCATTATGAACATTGCACATTATCCTACAAAACATGACAACTCACTAAATAAAAGTTAACAAATAACATTTATTGAAAACAATATTCAACATAACAAAACGTTTTTAGGAAACGTGCCTGATTATTACAACGGTATTTTCATTGGGTGAACGCGATCGCATAGCAAATACAGTAAAAAATAATAATCGGTCATCAGAAAAACTACCAATAATAGGCCCACAAAAAAATAACAATTAGGCCTACTGATCGACGTGACATTAGATTAGTTTTATTGGGCTATTCAACAACGCAATAGGCCTACTTACTTTTTCCACCTCGCTGGTTTAACTTGCAGGGCGAACAGGCTAATGCGTTTTGTTTTTTTCCTTCGTTTAAAAGAAAATAATTTTTTTAATCCGGCGTTGTTAACATTAGTAACGGATGCTCGTTTTTTTTATAAAGCAACATTTAACCAGGAAAACATGACATTTCAGTGCAAATTATGTCAATATGTAATTTAAATGTGTACATTAATAAAATAATAAGTTTAACCGACTAGTATTTCTGGTGCCGACTAGCGAGGGTAGCAACGTTTAATCATCTAGTCGACTAAACGCGCACATCCCTAGTTACGAAAGGACCGAAGTTTTCCTGTAAATTCTGTCCACGTAACATTAGCAACATATCCGAAAATGTAAACCCCTTTATTAATCAAAATATGAGTGGGCCAGGTCTAAAAGTTGGTGGGAATCCTTTTTATAATAAAGCAAGACCAAATAAAACAGAAATGTTAGATTGCCTTGAGATTTTATCAGAAAAATTAATGGGATCAAATGTGCCCACTTTCTGTAGAATCTGCCTACAGTGTTGCAATATATTTTTTGGCCTTGACAATATATTTTATTTCAATACATTGCTTTGTGTATTGAAAATACATTGCTTTGTATTGCATTTGCTCCTCCCATGTATGCTTATAAGCCACAGCACGTTCCTCATCCCACAGCCCAAATAACACCACTGCAGCTCTCTCTCCACAATCATCCGAACTCACCCATCAAATCGGATCCTGTCACTTTCGGCAGGCCGAACCTGAGCCTTCCGCTTAACACTTTACTCCCCCAAGTCAGAATCACAAACAAGCAAAAAACATACTTGCATTCTGAGCTATTTAAAAAATATATATTTATCATATTAATTAAGAAGGCTCTTCCACATGAAATGTTAAAATATCAAACCTATTTGCCACAGAAACTGAAACAAGCACAGCCCTATCAGTTCTCACAGAGGACAGGGGAATGAAATGGTACTCATTACAGCAAATTATGCACAATTACTTTCCAAAAAGGCAGGCAGGCAAAATTGACTTTTATTATATAAGCCAAGGAAGCTGTGTCCGATGCAATAGTGAGAGCAGCAGTCAAAGGTACCATAGGCCCCCCAGTGCATTGAGGCCGAATAAATCCACATTCCACTACGTATTAATCCAGTCTCCTTTACAAGCAGACAAAAGAGATGCCCAAAGAACAGGAAGCATTACTGATGGTTCACAGCTTATAAGAAGACAACACTCATTATAAAACAACACACTGGCCTTTTTCAATATATCACCAGAATAGTTCCAGTAAACTAATCAAACCATCAAACCAACTGGTTCCCATTTTTAAATGTTGTTTTTCTGTCTACATGCATATCACAATTTTTTGGTTTTGGTCTATTATCAGCTGTGTTCACCGATTGCAGATTGAAAGGTGAAAATAAAAACTGGAAGAACTGCTGCTACCCAGGACCAGGGTTTATGGACTGATCTAGTCTCAACATTGGGGACTCAATACGCTACAAGGCCATTGGATGGAATGTGAAAATAGCATTCAGTTCTTAGGTCCCTTGACTAGCGGATACTGCATGTCTTTTGGAACTTATTTTTGCATAGAACTGAAGCCAAGTATATTTAACTCCTGCCAACTCCACCCACTTACACTGTGAAGAAAGGGCCATGATCCTTCCCCTGTTCAGAAGCATGAGACAAGCAGATAGTTCCCAGGTAGAGCTGAGCTGATTATTCTTTTTGTATTCAAGAAAAAAGGTCTCTCCAAACTAAATAAAGCTCTCCTCCAACATACTGCTCCAGTTATCTCAAGGGCTTCTGTTGGGAAATGAAGTGTTTTTAAATAATTAATTGCACTTCTATGGCCAACATAGACACTGCTGCAACCGCCGTGCTTTCATACCGCCTGTTTATACTATACACTTCACCAGACCAAGTCTTTCACGCTTCTCTTCAAAAGGGGCTACTGTTGCAAATAATGCAATTAAAACACAAACCATGAATTTTAATTGCATTAAAATGTTTAACATCCTGTTTTCACCCTTTTGCAAGATATTGAAATCCATGTTGATCGTTCGCTCAGAGAATACACGAAAGCTAAAAAAAATCTCTGTCCACATCTGGGGGCCAGGGAAATTGAACTGCAATGGTTCTTGGAGCAAAGAAAAAAAATCAGAGTCCAGTTATTTAACGGATTCCCTTTGATGATTGATGTTTACATAAGTGAATTAGTTCAGGGATAATTTGTTCTGTGACCTATCTCCATGCCTACCAGAGAAGGTTAAGTAGTTTCACAGACCTGAATTGAACCAACTGAATGCTTGCCTTTCCTATAGTACCTCTAGAAATCACAAACTCCCCAAGATGAAAAGGGTTTTTCTCAACCTCTCTGGTACATCACTAAATGCTGCCAGGCCTGTTGCTCTAATGGCCCTGTCACACTATTGCGTATCGTACTAGCGTATGCCAGCGTATGAAAAATATCACTCATACGCTGATATACGCTAGGGGCACGTTAGGCATAGGTTGTATACGTTTCAAGCACGGTCGCATACGGTGGCATACGCTGGCATACAGCGAGGCACAAAAAGTATTTTAAGCATGCTTAAAAATTTTGTGCGTATTCGGACGTATGGTTTATACGCTAAGCATATGCTAGCCATACGCTGGCCATACACTAATTTCAAGGGCTTTTTGTGCGTATGACAATTATTTTATGAATTTACATATGCAACTCATACGTTTCTCTCATACGCAATAGTGTGACAGGGCCATAACACTCAATCCCCCACAATAACAAAGTGATGTACAGAATATATTATGTTGTCTTAATGCTTTCACATTAACACAAGTATGGGCTTAGAATCACAATCAATGATCATCAATTTAGAAATTCATATTGGTAGATATTTGCTTTGCAAATTCTGTTATCCAAGGTAATTTACACAATTCACATTCCCTACTTAAATAGCTAGGACCAAAGATGGCCATTAGGTGATCCATTAGACCAAAAGAAAGTACTTCAAATAGGGTTCTGAAAAAGAGACATGGAATTTGGTCTATATGATTTCCTGCCTCCTTTTCATTCCACATGCACAGGTATGCTACGTAGCTATGCGGATGTTTCATTGGATGAGTGAAAGCAGTACAATTGAGTCTTTGTGCTTAACATGTCTTATACCCCGTTTGAACCTTTTTTCATGATTTTAAGATCAGTGTTGTGTGTTCACTGACTAAATGCAAAAAAGCTGAAATTCTAGGCCCACATCTGAAAGCCAAGACAATTTAACAACAATGGGTCCACCGAACGGGAGAAAAAACTCCACAGAATTCAGTTATTTATCAGATTCTCTTCACCCCGAGGTTTGGCTCAGAGACCTAATCCTGTGTCTCATCATGCTGCTAATGGATTTGGACACAGTTGGAAACTTTACACTTACAGGCCAGTAATGGCACCTCCCCTTTCTGTGTCTTGACTATGGAAAAAAGTTTTGGCTAGTCTCTGGTGTGGACACCAAGATTCAAACTGACAGGCCCTTCCGTGTGTCAAATTCAAAGAATGATCAATTTCAACAGAAAAAATAAAAATAAAATGTAAGGCAAACACTGCAGGGGCTCAGAAATTCTACTGGCATAATTCACTTAAGCATTCAGGCCTGTTAGCTGTACAGTCTGTGCAATCTGTTAACAGAATGGGCCGGAAAACATTTTTAAAGGGGTCAGTCCATGTGGTGTTATCGCATTGTTTTCAACACAGCTTCTTCTTTGTGTAGGGGAATTGCAAAGCTCAATGAGCATATTTTACAAAAAAAATGGTTTCATACACAGACACATGGTACATAAGTAGATTCACACCCCATACATGCAGGACGACATGCAGGTGCAATCAAGTCATTGAGCATGGCTTCTTTTGGGTCGTTCATTGAGCATGGCTAATGATTTCTTCCAAAATTAAGAATGATTCCGAATGATGATTCGTTCCAAAATTAAGAATGATTCCTAATGATGATTCCATCCAAAATTAATTCTGACAGGGCTCTCAATATTCCAAGAGAACATATCTCCTATATTTTCGGCACTGGCCTTACTCTCCCATTCTGGCATATCAAATATACCCTCCCATTGTTCCAAAAACACTGCAGGGCACACAGCAGGTATTGTTAACATCTGTATATATAACAACCTTTCTAAAATGTTACAGAACAAAAAGATAAAGAAACATTTTAGTTTATCAATAGGCTAGAAGTGTGTGTGTGTGTGTGTGTGTGTGTGTGTGTGCATGTGTGTGTGTGTGTGCATGCATGTGCATGTGTGTGTGTGTGTGTGTGTGTGAAAGATAAAGTGAGTAGGAAAGAGAAAAATAAAGCAAATGAGGTTGAGAGCTAGAAAAAACAGAGAGAAAACATCCCAGCAGGCACATAATCAGTAGCTGTTGAATACCTTGATATCTTTTTTCCAGAGTTGTACCAGATCCAGACCAATTAGGCCAGGTACAGCCCCATCCCGATGAAATTCTCTGGTGCAGTGTGAATTATGTAGCTCCACTATATCTGGTCCTGACCTGGTTAGAAGCAGGCCAAGGGCAGGGTTATCAAACTGCTTGATGTAAGCACTAAAGCTGCATAGACTAAAAAAAGGTTCAGGGAGGCATTTTTATCAAGTAAAGTGCAATTATAGTCAAATTGCGCACGCATGCACACACAAAATTATTGCCACCTTTGATGAAGATGGGGGGAAAAAAGACTGTAGGAAACACAAAATTCCTCCAGACGTGGAGAACATGTCTGGAGGGATTTTGAACCTTCATGCAGAACCTTTCAAAGTCCTTTATATCCTTATGTTTGACCTTATGGACTGCTCTCTTCAATTCAGACCACAGGTTTTTTATAGCGGTAAATCCGCCGACTGAGATGGCTATTACGAAACACTGATTTTTTTCACAGTAACCATTTCTCTGTTGATTCTGAGATATGTTTGGGGTCATTGTCTTGTTAGAAGGGCCACCTAATATCAGCCTCCTGACAGAAGCAATCAGGTTTTTGACTAAATGTTCTTGCACTTGGTGGAATTTATTATGCCATTGACCAAAGTAAGAGCCCCTGAACCACTGGCAACAAAAAAAGCCCCAAAGCATCAATGACCCCATGATGCAACTGAACTCTGCGGTTCTTTAACCGTGATCCTTGGGTTCGTCTTTGCCTCCCTCCACATCATCCTCACTGTGTGTGGGGACAACATGCACTTGCATCTTCTTCTTGACAAGATTACCAATGTTCCACAGTTTGTTTTATTTTTTTATATAATTGCGCAGTGCTTAGATGCGTATAACATTTTTTTTTTGTTTTGTACCTATTACCTGATTTGTGTAGGTCAACAACCATTTGTTTCTCTTGATTTGAGAGTTCTTAGGCTTTCCCCATGACAAATGGATTTTACATACATGTTCCCTCATTTTTAACCCTGGTGAAACAGGAATTGAAAGCCACAATACAATTCCTTCAGACAAAACATGCAAAGAATTAAATAACTTTAAAATGAAATAAGCTCAATTTTATTGTAGGTTTAACTTTGTGTTGTGGAATAAAAGTATGGGTTTTGCACATAAAATATAGCTCATTATCTGTGTTCTTTATTTTATACAGCCTATTTTTATTATTTTTATTAAGAATGCCAAAAAATAATTTTGGACCTGTCCAAATGCATATGTATGCATTTGTATATATGTGGCTTTTGCTTTATAATAATGATATTGCAGAGGCACTTCACACTTATTCTTGAGTGTTTCACCAAGTAAAATAATGACTAATATGCCTATAAGTACATCTGATATGCAGATAGGTCCTAGAAAATAAAGGTACAAGTAGTGAAGGATTAGAAAAATTGGCAATTTAGCAATTAGGCAAGATGCCAAATGGATCCCAAAGAACTTCTGTGAATTAATTATACAATATTTTTTTACAATTTTACAATTGTACAATTGTTCAAGATCAGGATAGGCACAGTGCTAGGTGCTTTCTGGAAAGTAAGCTAAATTGTGAGCCTAGATGAGCCAAATGGCCTTTTTGACCTCCTATGTTTAAGATTGAGGGCGGTCGAGTGAGAATTAAACTGATACGCATGCCGCAGGCCCTAGAGAACCATGTCAATACTGGGCGTTTTGAGATATTGAATTAATTTAATACCATCCACTGCAGCAACCATGTTCCAATATTTCTCAACAGGAGAGAAGACTTGGGTGGGGATCACTTTGGCTCTGAAGCACTGGAGGTAACTGATGGTGATATAAAATTAATTTGAGCAGAGGGAGGTAAAGGAGGAATCGACTTTACCCCCAGAAGAGCGACAAAAGCCAATGACTGCTTCAGCTAAAAATTACTATATGCTTTGCCATTATTAGGGGAGAAAGCCATTAAAATGTGAAATCAAACCACAGTACCACAAATAATCCAGACCAGTTTATGGTTTTACGTAAAATATGACTTTTTTTATTTATTACTTTTTCACCTTCTCGTGGAAGAGATATTTTCCCCCCAATGTGGTTAGACTTGAATAAAGCATGCTCTGTTTTTATTGCTCCTGGCAGAAATTTATTTTCAAGATAAAATCAGCCAGAGAACAACTGGGCCAAGCTCTACAGAGGCTATCCTCTCCATTTAAAAAGAAAAAAGTGAATTTCACACATCTATTGTGTACTCCCTGTGGCATGATTGTACTGACTGATGAACAAAGCACTTAATTTTAGGACACTATTTTCAGGAATGCAGCCATGCACAGCAAAAATGGCCTACAAACAGAATCACTTGTACAAACCTGTACAAACCCATGTTTGACTTCAAAAACATAATCTCTTTCCAAATTCAGCTGTAGTGAGTGATCCGTTGAACCGTTTTATTACTGTTGTTTTTTAATCAATATTACATCCTAACACATAGTTACATCCTCAGCAGTTTGTCTTTAACTTTGACTAATGAATGTTGCTTTTTAAATTATTTACAACACAATTTTCTCTTAACTTAGGTGAATGGCCTAAAGTAACCTTAGCTTAAGTGGAAAAATGAGACAAACCGCAAAGCAGAAGTATTGAATAGCCCTCTGGGGTCCATACTTAAGAGAGAACAGTAAACTGGAAATATGTTGCACCTAGGATGGTTAATAATTGCCATTTATCCCACCACATTGGACCCAAACCAACTGTCCCAACCTGTTGCATTAGCATTCTCAAGTATCTGATCAAATAATTCCCCAGAATTTTGCTTGGTGAAAATTATTCTGTTTAAAAGCATTAATGGTTGCCACAATATGGTGCATATTTAGCATTCCTAGACATACAAGTGGTTAACCCCATCACTGACCCATTTGGGTCTGGATTAAATATGCATAATGTAATCTTTAATTTATTATGGCATTGACATTTTAAACAGTAATTTTTAGACTGTTAAATGGAAATTGTCTCTGAACCTGGAGGACTCCTAACAGGGTATTGAGATCCTTTGCAAGTATTTATTTTTTCTAGCATGTATGTCCATTAATGTCAAAGCCTTGGAGGTAATACTTGACCTTGTGGGATTCAGTACACTATGCAGTCACAGCTACTACAACAAGCAACAATACTCAATGGAATGAACACAACAGGTCTGACACATCAGGACCAATCACATTCTGACATCAGCTCTCAAAATCTCTGAAATTTCAACGAGAGAGAGCATTCTCGCTTTTCAGTAGTTGAGACCAACCGCTTTTTTTTTTTAAAGCTGTTGTTGCCCAACCTTTTTCCCTGAGGGCACACTTTTTATAATCAAAAAATTCCACGACACACCACTGTCCCATTAACCACTAAAGCCTTACAAAATTTCAGACACGTGTTCAATTGTGGTGGAATTTGAACATTTTCCACGGCATACCTGGTAAGCTCTGAGGGCACACCAGTTGAAAAACCCTGGCTTAGACAATGAATTTGGTATATTTTTAAAACCAACAAAATACTTTTTCAAATGGATATGTGTAAATAGTTTTTCAAATGGATACTTTCTCTCATCTCAACACAGTTCGTCGGCACACCCCAAATTAAATTGTGGGAAATTTGTCGCTCTCATTTGGATTTCAGAAACTTGAAATCTGTGGTACACATGGTACCAGTTCCTCCACCTGCCGGGCAGTAACTAAAGCGCCACTCTGTTCCTTTTGTTGGAGGCATATTTGAGGTCTCTGTTAACATGAATTTTTAAGCTGGTTCCAGAGGAGAGATTCTTCCCAAGCACCTTGGTTTCCGTCGCCGTGTGATCCAGCGGCACTTAGCACACAGTGACTTGTTATTTCTCTCTCACACTTAGTGCGATCATAGTCATGGTGCATTTGGGGTTTTGTTACTGTGGGTAAGAGAAAGAGGACTCTCAGTGCAGAGACTACCAGCCAGTTGACAAAGGCTGCGTATAGACTTTGCCTCATATTGGACACAGCATCGCAGAGCATAGCTAAGGACAGTCACACACAAAAAGGAAAGAAGTTCTCTCAGCATTGGCAAATGCTCCTTAGAGTTCCACAAATGATTGATGTTACTCCGTGTGGATTACAGAAGGCTGGGTGTGGCTTTATGAAAAAGCATCCCAGAGATATGTATAATCATAATTTTTTATATTGTGGAAAGTTGTGAAAAAATGTTTCTCATTTACCGTTTGAAATCTTACTTTTATTCTGGACCCATTTACAATGCAGTTGAACATTTCTGGCTTGGAGCTGGTTGAAAAAACAGCATAAAACATTTCTATATTGTTATTTGTCAGGACATTGCAATCCTATTGCACCATTTTTTGCTAACTAGTATATAAACTTTATATGGGGCCTTGCAGAGCTATATAGAACTGTGTCAGATGTTTTTCCCCCCAGAAATATTGTGTTCAAAAGAATGCATGTTAACATACCATGGGTAAAATAAGAAAAAATCTGCACACTGCAAAATGCTCCCCAATATAAAATTCTATTACAGGTGCCTTTAATAAAATTTGATATTAGGAAGAATATTATTTTTTAGTTTATTTCTACATTTTTGTCTAGCACCTGTTTTGAGATGTGCATGTTTTTCCCTTTTTTAACATACCATGGGTACTTTTGCAAAAAAAAAAGCAATTACTCAGATGTTGCCTTTATAAATAATAAAAAAATTGCCATCACACATATAGAGATGCTACAGGCAACTTTTATGAATTACATACGCCTTTTTCCAAAACCATACTATAGTTCTTGTTCACAAAATGGAGCTCTTGGAAGTTCTGTTCCAGTAATATAGCAACAGCATACTTAAAGTGCACTTAATGAAGAATGGAGAGAAGTACCATTAAAACAGCTTTGCCTTGTGTGAAAGAATCACAGACAAAAATGCACCAGAAGCACTTGGATTCAGTTTAACTGAAATTAGTTTTACCCTTTTTCATATTTTACATGAGTCACACAGCAGCTTCTGTTCATTTCAGCCACCACTAAACATAAAATGTTGTTTTGAGAATGTATTTAAATAAAAAAATCTCATTTAAATTCAAGTATTGAAATACAACCATATTTGCTGAAAATGATTCAATTTTGCTTTGAACTGGAAGAATGAAGGGCCTGGTTCAGCCATTTCCAAACGTGTGAATCAATGCTCGCTGCAAGGCAGATCTCAAACAGTGTCTTTTCTACACAGATCATCCTGGTATATTAGGGCTTTGTGTGAAACCTGAGAAAGCATTGCGTAGCATCGACTTGGCTTGCCTGGTTGTGGGCGAAGTTCGCCATTGGAGCGGTATCATTACCTGCAATATCTTACCATTTATTATCTGCCTGGTCAATTTAATTTTATCACTCAGCCGAGCTTCAAAGAGCAGCAGAGATCCCAACATTATTAGATCAGAACGGTAAAACTCTATTGGGATCTGAGTTAAGATCCATTGGAAAGGAGCACATTTTTCCCTGTTTATCAGCGTGCTGAAAATAATAGGACACAAAGGAATAGGATGTGCAGTGGAATGGAGGGAGAGGGTTAAGTGGGGTAAAAGAACCCCATATAGACTATTGAAGTGCTTCATATTCAGTTGTAGACTAACCAATCAAAATGTACAAGTCACATTTGAACAGGCTTTCGATGAAGAGAGGAAGCCTAAGGAAGGGGGAGAGAGGTAGAAAGAAGTAAGCACATTTCAGATTCTGGGATATATTGTACATATCAATATATGTAAATACTACATGTTCTGTAATCATCACTCAATTTCTACAGAAGCAATAGTATATTATCATGATTTACATTTTATTGTAGTAATTATTAGCAAAGATATGCACTACCCCTGACGTCCATACTTACGGGAGTACCTTTCCATCACATTGATATGTTTATGGTGTATGTTGTATAAAATGAATTATTTTATTCTATAAAACTGAGCATCTGACAGTTTTATGGTCTTAGCCCAATTACCAAAATCACAAACAAGGCACAGCATAGAAGCACCTACTCACTAGTATAAATTGAGATCTGTCCTTTAAGAAATGTAATAAAAAGATATTACAATTGTAGAAACACTATTTAAAAATGCACAGTCTATTTAACTTATTATTAATAGCGTAGTAATTTCCAAAATATCAGAGAACATTAATTTAACAGAACCTCTTATTCAGAACCACTTACAGTGTAAGAGTATTGGTGCTTAAACGTTGTAAATTACTGCTAGTGTTTATACCAGTTTATTTTATTATTAACATAATTTACATAAATTAATTAACATAAAAAATAAATTTTACTTTTTTTCATGTTTTTCTGAAATAAAAAAAACGAGAAAAAAAAAAAAAAAAAAACTAAAAGTAACAAAAACAAATTTAAAAAAAAAAATTTAAAAAAAAAAAAAAAAAAAAAAAAAAAAAAAAAAAAAACAAAACTGTTAAGCCTTAAAAGCAAAAAAAAAAAAGGGAAGGCCCTCGCGTTGTTGAATAGAAAAATGAAAAACGAATCAAATGTCACGTCCTAATTTTTTTTTTTTTTTTTTTTTTTATTTTTTTTTTTTTTTTTTTTGTTTTTTTTCTGATGACCGATTATTATTTTTTTACTTTTTTTGCTATCATCCAATATCATGCTATCAAAAAATGAAAATGCAGTTGTAATAATCAAAAACGTAAAAAAAAATTGTTTGTTTGTTTGTTTTTATTGTTTAAAATTGTTATTTTGTTTTTTTTTTTTTAGTGAATTGTTGTGTTGTTTTGTTGTAATAATGTGCAATGTAATGCATGCCCAAGGCGCAAAAGTGGCATTTACAGCGGCATTTTTTTTTAAAATTTGGTGATTTTTTATTTGTGAATGTTAAATTTTCAAATGGCTATTTTTAATATAATAATTTTTTTTTTTTTTTTGTTTTTTTTTTAGATTTTATTAAATGCTAAATTTTTTGTTTTTTTTCCTAGTCTAGTACTAAGTATAAACTTCCGTTTAAACGTCAGGGAAATTAGTCGTTAGGAACATCCCTAATTGGTGCATTCAACTGAGTTAGGCTATGCGACCAAAAGTGACAGACCAGTACACAGTGTATCTGGAACATCACTTAAGCACTAATATATGCCCATACCAAAAAGTACGATGTCATAAATACATAGAGATACATACAATTGCTTAAAAAATAAATGGATTATTTTATGACATTGCGTTATTTGTTTGTAGTGGCGTATTGGCTTGTTTCCACTGCAGATGCATGTGAATACAATAAATGCAGGGTCCTTCCATCTATTGATCTGAATACTGACACAAGAGATTTAAATTTGCAAACTGCTGTTGTTCCCGACTTAATATAAATATCATTGGTTTAAATGAGGCAATTCCCCTTCCTTATGGTAACATTTTAATGATCTATTATAAGATATTTCATTTCTGAACTTCTGACATAAAAATCTAAACAAATTATAAGAAATCTTTAACAAATAATGGTGAAGTGGAGGTTTAGACCTTTTCTATGACATTATTGCATTATTTGTTTTCTTATACTGCCCATGGCCACGCCCCATGTGCTATTGAGGCTAAGTGCTTACTTAAGAGGACAGCAGCAGGTTTATGACTGCGTGAGATACAGACAGTGTCGGTCCGTACATATCCAGAAAAGCTTCCAATATAATGTATGGAAATGGGCAATTACACAATATTTAGCCAGCAGTTACATCATGCTAACTGTACATTCACTTTGTATTTGAGACTGCATGACTGTGTGATTAACCCTAATCCAAAAATATATTGCCATACACAAAATATACTGTACTATACATTGATACATTAGAATATACGGAGGCACATTTTATGCGAACATTTTTGCTTAATAATGCATTCTGTTTGTAAAGGCTATATTCAGATAACCTATATCCCACTGAGGCAATAATTGGTATATTTTGCCATATACAGCATGTGCATGGATTATTCAATATATGTCTGAATATAATATATCTTTCAAGTATCACTTCCCTATTTCAAATAAGTCAAGTGTTATATAATGGTATCACTAATAATATGTGTAGTGAAGTTCTTAAAGTACAGAAAAGCCTTCCATGATTTAAAAAAATTACAAATCAAGGATGACGATATATTGGATCTCAGTGCATGGTAAAATATATTTTTGTTGCATAAGCATTCAATGTGAGACCATTAGATTCAGCCCTATCTTTTTTTGTTGTGTTTGTTTTTCTGTCAGTCAATCACAACCGAGAGGTGCTACGCCTATTTGTAAGAAGGTGCAAACAGTAGCTGTTTTTGAAATTGAAACAATTTGTACATCCGTTTTTGTTTCATCAGCATAGTTTCCAAAGCGCCAATATTCTTGGCTCTTTGAGACCTGCGGTAATCATTGCAGCTGTTTGTGACAGGGATGGGTTATATATGCAAACAGCCACCTGAAGTAGGAGATCAGGCTCTGATGGTAATGCTTGGATTACACAAATAAATGCATAAAGTATATTATTGGGGATATTATACCAAGTCAAAAGTACACAAAAATTATCAAATGAGGTGGGAAAGCATCAAACTGTTTTATTCCAAGCCTAACCTCTGCTCCACAACTTTGGGGGTTAAAATGATAAGCTATTTTGTTCTGACAGTGATATTTATCAACATTAAAATATAAAGGCCGGATTCAGAGACGGCCAACTTAACAACTTAAGTCATGCGCTTAAGTGCCTCTCCTGCGCGGTTTTAACGCGAGCTGACATACGCCGTATTCTAACTTGTGTTGCGTAGGTGCTTATCTTAAAATGTGGGTGGTACAGGGCATGATATTCTAATTACCTGTTTCTTGTACCTGCCCCCCGGTTTGCCAGGTATCTACTGAAAAAATGTTTGTGGGGTTATGCGTTTTCAACGTGTCAGTGACAGTGCCTTTAATACCAGCCTTTGCCTTTTGAAAAATCCTGCCTTTGCGCATCGTAGTTGCTCTTGCGTGGCGGGGTATAGGCATGCAGTGAACGTATTAATACATCGCATTGATAAAATGATCATAGCTTCTACTGATGACTGGGATATACCCATCACACAATAAAAAAAAATTATCGCTGGACAGTGGTTGCATGCAATATTATTAGATAAACAAATAAATCGTTGTGTTAACTGAAAGAAAAGTAACGATTTACCTAATAAAGTCATGTAGCCTACGGTGGTTGAACACAATAGCCTATATGCAATGTCTTCAACTTAATAATTTTGGAGAAGCTGTGCTGACACAAATCGTCTCTGTCAAAGCGAATATGATACAGAAAATGTCTATCAATTAATTCATCTAATATTTGTCTGGTATGATATACCTGACGGGCAATCATAGCCTACTTTTAAATATTTTTATTAAATTTTTTAAAGATTTTTCCCTTTTCTCCCAATTTGGTAGCCAATTGGACCCTATGCAATTAAATTCCCCCCATGTAGCAACCACTAGAGAATCCCAGATACAACCCCTTTGTCCGGTAGCAGGAAAGAGGGTGCCACGTCCTCTTCAGGGCGCAACTCCTCGAGCTCCTAAACGTGATTCCAGCTCGCCCAGAGCTGTCTTATGTGCGACGATTCTCTATGAGTCCCTCCTCCCACCCCGGGAGCAGCCGCCAATTGCCGCTCCCTCAAGGCACCGGCCATACTTGGATCTGGTTGGACCGGGGATTAAACCCCTGAAAATATAACCAAAACATCTCAGTTCTTTGCACTTCTTACACTTTCTGCATTCTTTTTGGTTGTTCTTTGTGATCCCAGATTTATGAATTGGAAATTAGGCCTACAACTTGATTAGGAAAAAGCAAAATTTTGCTGTGGTACCTAGATCAAAAACTTGATACCACGGAAAATTGCTGATAACCAAAAATTTCCATAAGATGAAATATAAACTCAACGCATCTTTTCAAAAATATTTAGTAACAAAATATCTGACACCCAAAATCAGAAATAAAGTTACTCAAGATGTAAGCACTTTGTGAACAATAGCACTGCACTTATTAAACTATCAAAATACCTTAAAGATAGACCATGAGATTATGACAAAGAAGCAAAACGAGTGATTGACAACACAAGAGATTGTTAAAAACTAAGAATCTGCACTGACAGGAAACCCTGCCGTAAACACAGCAGGTTACATTTTGCAAAAGATTTGCTTTGCGTGCAGCACCTTTCTTATGTTCAATGGTGTGCTCATTGGGTCTCATTTATGAAGCGTTCCTAAATATATGCTGTGGCACCCGGCGGGGACAGAACCACGGAGAGGTGATAGAGGGAAGGTATGTACGGCTGATGTGGAAAGACGGCATGCCCATATTAGGAGTTCCGGGGAAGTCAGCGCCGCAACAAGGAAATATGCGGCACCTGGAAAAGACGCCGGGCCAGTCAGCTGTGGCGAATCACCGGGCTAATCGGTGCCCTAGAAAAGGGAATGACAAACAACAGGAAAACGGAGTAGCATATGCGAAACCAAGGTGGAGTAGAGAGAGAGGATTGTATTGTTGGAGAGAGAAAGTAAAGTGCCGTGTTTGATTTGTGTTTGTCAGGAGAAGTCTGCTGTGTGCCCGATCCCTGGACCGAATGAGAACCCGCCCCGTTACCGACCACCGCCTGTCTGACAACCCTGCTCCTGCATTAGCCCTGGACCGTACGAGAACCCGTCTATGCGTACAGACCCCTGCAATCGTACACCGACTATTCTCCCGGATTACGGACTGGCTGACGTTTCCCTGCAATTCGACTTCTCGTTTCCCCAAAACAGCAATAAAGCATCAAGTTAAATTGAATTGTCGCGGTGTGGACATTGGAGTTATTGTTTTCAGTTGCGTGACAACTCCAACCACCTCGGAGTTTGCCACAACGCGTACATGTATGTACGAAACAAGTTGGTACAAAAAATTTACGCCGGATTCACCAAACCGTGTAGTAAAGGCAGATGTTTTCGTATTCACGTACGAAGCATGTCCATGTTATTTTGTGATCAGAATAAATCCACGCCCATGAATTGCCTTAATATGGAGGCTGTCACTTCCATTTAAAAGACCATCAAAATGGCCCAGATAAAGGAAAGAAAAAAATTATTCAGACACTGAAATCAAAGTATTATTAGCAGATGTTCAATCAAGGGAAAAAAAAGTTTTATATTGTCAGTACCGGTGTCATGAACTGGGAAAGTAAAGGCCTAGCAGGAGATAACATGTACCATCAATGCAGGATCATCCCTCACATGAACTGTTAAAGTAGTAAAATAACATTTAAAAATGCATTGACATTAAACTGGAGGCGAAGAAACGCATAGCTGTGCAACTACATCTGCATCGGAAGAGCGAGCGCATTGCTTTATCGTAGCATGGAAATAAATTAAACGTGATTCATTTTGTAATTTTGTTGGGGTTCTGTGCATGTGAGTTGTGATTTGAAATCTGGTAATCACATGGGCTACCTTATTTTAGAATCTCTCTGGCGTGTTCTAATTGCGGTCACATTGATGCGTGTATCCCACTGAGAAAAAGCCAGAATCGAGCTTAGGTTTTACCGGGATATAGCCTCATTAGCCTGGCTACATTCTAACTGGTTTAAAAAACTTTCACTTTTAAATCAAGTTTATCTGGTTTTTCACCTGAACGCTAGACGGTGTTTCACCAACTTTTCAACAAAAACGTTCACGGGGGTGTGCAGTCTATGGCACTGATAACATTGGACAGTTTGGCAATTTCATAAAAACCCCGCTTTACCTCCATCTGGCTTTGCATCTTGTAAGGTAACTGGATGTACGTAGGCTAATAAACGCTCCCAGTAGCCTACAATTTTTTTTTAATTGCAAAAAAATCGAATTAAACAGCTTCATAGCCTATAATTTATTAAAAGGCGTAATATAAAGTGTTTGCTTTTTACAATCATAATTTATTATGTTTGTGATGTGTATTTCAAAGGCTACATTTAGTCTTGTGAATTTAACAGAAAATAAAGAAAATTCAGATTATCACTCAGAAGCTACATTTGTAATGGGTTTATTGATGATTCGGAGATTCAAACGCAAAGGTGGGGAGATCAGAACAAGTGAGCTCACAACCGTGAGGACAAATAATTAGGGGGAGAAAAATAATAAAAGAAGAAAGAAAAGACAGGAAACTAATTCCTTAAGGCTAACAGCCAAAACCAAAATCAAACCACTAAAACGGGCTAACTACTAAAACTAGTAGAATACCAACTAAATCTCCCGAGCTCACGTAATGAGCTAAAAACGGGAAACTTAGTACAACAAAAGAACACTCTTGGCTGCCGTAGCTCAAAGCCGGTAGAGTGAAAAAACCAAAACGAAAGTACAAAGAAAAACCGTCTCCGAGAGAACAGCAAAGTACAAAAGAAATTAGCACCAAACGCTACCAGGCAGAAAACAATCCTATACCCGATTAAGTAGCTCTAGCAAGTCCCCCCTGAACATAAACAGAGTTTAATATCAGGAGGTGACCAGTTCCTGGCTATACCTGGCTTGAAAGCAATGTCGTGAGACAATCAAGCACCGGAGAAGCGGAAGTGAGAAACTTAAATAACCCGAACGTAGAATCCCAGGTGAAAACAATAACGAGACTGGCAAACCACGAAACGGAACGTGGAAAAAATCTGATTGATTAACAATCATAAAGGCAGGACGAGAGCCGCAAACAAACAGCCACGACCCACTATAACATTTAGTGGCATTCTGAATTTACAAATGCGGTACACGTGGTCCCGAGCATGTGCAAAATGTGTTAGTACGCGTGAACCAATCTCGAAAACGTTGATGAATGCCAAAATACAGCCAAATTTGCTAATACAAATGATTTATGTACAAATTACCGTTGGGTTTAATTAATTCAGTCATACATTATTATAACTGCAAATTGAGTAAATTAAATTATAGCTTCCTAGCTACAGTACCTACCGGTATTTCAAAATAGAAATGCTTTCTAGCACTACAGAAAAAAAACCATAGACTGTAATTACTATAAAAACTATTGGAGAAGTTACATCTGGAAGAAATAATAATAATAAAAAGATAATACAAAAGTAAAGACATGTATTTATTATTTATTGAAATGTATACATTTATTAATTTGTTATTGCAAAAATATACAGTAAACATTACATTCAATTAATGTATTAACTGTGGTTTTTACAATAAAAGATGAATTCATATATTGTTAATTAAAAATGTATTTTACAATAAAACCAAGTTCAAATTTACTTCCAGGATGTTTCAGTTTTTTTTATATTGACCCCAATATTTGACAATGACCTCTTAGAAAATATTAGGGGCCAATTTTCCCTAAATGAATCCTGGACTAATCACAAGAAGCCCAGTAAAGCAGGGTCACTACAAAATCTTTGTTTCATTTGCATGTATGATGTCATATCCAAAGCCAGGGTTTACATTGAATTACACTTCATGAATCTATCTGCTATTATCACGCCTGTCATGATTTGAAGTCCCTGATGAGATCTGGGCTGCGTTTCCCAATAACGATCAATCTTAAGTGTGATTTCTACGAGCAATTCTACGAAGGCTCTTTACATTACATTACATTTACAATTGCATTGCATCTTTAATTTGTAACACACGTTTCCCAAAACAGTTCTTAAAGCGTGAACGCGCAGTCACCTCTTAAGAGCTATTTAACCAAAGGTGTAAAATCTGGGTTCAGAAAGTAATTCCTCCCCAGTATTTAGTTCCAATCACCTCGATTTGCTAATTTTCACAATTCTTCAGATCAAATAATCAAATAAAGTAGGCCTATGTGATTTATGGGCTTCTAACCGTCTACGACTGGTCGGGAGTAATCGTTAATCTATGAGCGTCTCTAAGAGCATCGTAAGTTAAGATGCCTTTGGGAAACGCACCCTAAGTTCAAGTTACTTACGGCTGGACCGAGTGGCCGCAAAGTGAACCGCATGAGGGAGGAATAATTGGAACGTAAGTAGGTACAATGACCATTAAATTGGTAGAAAATTTAAAAAGTATTTAAAATGTTGACCTATCTGCTGTCATAGCAGTTTTGATAGCATGCCTAAGTGATATAAAAGTATGTTGTCATACGCTGTTACAATAGTTTATGACACTGTTATGACAAGAGCCCTGTCATGTCAGCGGTCATAATGATTTGGCCTGAACTAGAACTTTTGGTTCAATCTGGTGAATGACAAAGACTGGCATGACAATTGTTATAACAGTTGGGCCTCAATTAGCACAGTTAGCTAAATTTGGCAAGCAGCATAAACAGTCATGCCAATGTATGTCATAACATGTTATGGCTCCTACAGCTTCATGGATCATGACACAGTTTGTCATAAACTGTCAAGACTTTTTATGTATAGTTTATGATAGTGCTTATCCTTATGCTTATGACAGTGTCATGAATTCCCTGTCATGACGGCTGTCATAACACTTTAGCTTCAGAAAGCACAGGTAGCTAAATTTGGCAAGTGACATAAACTGTCAGGTCAACATGTGACATAACAGCTCTCATAACGTTTACCGACAAAAGTGATGACAGTGTTATGTCATTTGAAATGAACTGACATCAGCTGTTATGTCATGTTATGACAGCTGCAATGTCATGTGTATGACAGTGTTGTGTCAGCCCTATGTTGCAGGGTTCAAGTAAAGTGTTACCACAAACGTTTAAGAATTTTTTGCAAGCGGGCACTATAACAATTTTGCCAGGTTTGCCTTTATCATTGGCTTTGTCGGTAAAGTACTGCCTTATATCACTTTGAGCACCCTGCTTTTAAACAAGTTGGGGACGGTCAGTGTGATCCATTGCTGCCATTATCTCTAGCTAACCTCTCTTCCTCCATAAGAATACAGAGCTACACAACCAGCTTTCTCTCACTCACAGTTCCACACACAGACATACACACTCACAGGCCACTAGGCACACCCACTACAAGGTATGGTATTTATTTTCCAATGGATGGCAATGATTTTGCTAAAATAGAAGGAAATGTCAGATGTGTTTTCATAAAGTGTAAAATTTAGCTAAATGCTGATACTGTTTTAAAATTGTGATACGTTTTCAGTACTGGTATACCGCGCAACGGCAACGCTATTAAGGAACAACTTTTATTAGAAATTTATATATTTTACATGAGAGGTCAGTGCTAAAATAACTTACATTCACATTAATGCGAGAAACAAGTCTGAGTTCAAGTATGCAGGTGTGTATTGAACCGAGCATTTTTTTTTGCTGATATTTTACTTGAACCCTTCCCTGCATTTTAAAAATCAAATGTCACACCACCACATTGTCTCATGGTGTTTATGGGTACATGCTGGATGCAGCCAGCAATGTCCTTGCATGTAAAGTGATTGTCTAAATTCCAGATGCATCCAAATTCAACTGAACATTCCCTCTGCACCTGGAACATGGCCAGCACCAGACATTTAGTGTTGACATGACTTTGCTGCCCATATGCTATCATACACTTGGTGGTGTTCATTAAACTTTCATATTCCTTACGTAGATGCTGAATAATTCAGACATTGAGGATTCATTCAAAACAGGCCGAAAGTCCCTGGCTGACACGGCCAGAGAAATCAGATTTTAACGCTTCCATTAAAAAACTGTAACCCCTAGCACTGCCCGTGTTGCAAAACCATGCTCCCGTATCCAGGGTCTAGTTAAAATGCCTTCTTCATATCTGAATGTGCCTTCCGGATCAAAAGGACTAATGGCCAAACCCCAATTGAAAAGACTCGCATAAAGGCCCTCTTTGTGAAACTTTTTAATGAAAGCAGGGCAACCAGAGTATTACAAACAAGCAAAAGAACCCCACACTGCAAGGCATAAATTAACCCCTTGAGTTCGGAGGCTGGGCATTGTAAAATGCACATTTCACGGTATGCTGTTCTGGTGAAAAATTTTAATCACACTGAACTAAAGCTGCCAATTCCCAACAAAGCACATAAATAAAAGAAAATCCTTTTTTATTACTCCTGCCTTTTAGAATGCAGCAGCAATACTGCCATAATAGACAGTAATTTGATATAAACACTGTGTTCTCGAGCTGTAAAGAACTGTTCATTCATTTGAATGCACAAATTAAAAATGCATTCATTATTATAAACTCACATTTATTTATTATGAATGCTTTGATTTCATCCAAGTCTAATATAGTAGTTTTTTTTAAACATGGCTGTACCATTACCAAATATAACCATGACATATCACTCAGACATTTTAATGTCAATTATAATGCACTGAATGGCTCAGTCACTAATAGTTACATACTGCCTGTATAGATACAATCTGGGCATTTCCTATTTCCTGGGCAATTATCCAATTGTCTCCTCTGTGATTGACAGAGTGTAACGAGCCAGCATGTTGGATCATTTCAAACATAAATAATGATATATCAGAACCGCTCAAGCCTTCTGTCATAACTGGTCATTTACAGGGTTTTTCCTGCATTGACATGTCTTAGGCGGGCCGTCTAAGTGTTTTTTTCAAGCCACCTAGGAGATATTGTGCAATAAAAACAATTATTAATGGTCCGTGCATTTACTTCCCTGGAGTCCTGACACTTGAAAAATCTGCTTTATAACATTAACGTCCCAGCTTATTGGTTAACCCTTTCGTGCAGCCCCCTAGTGGCCATGACGCCAGCACCATGAGATGGCTCAACTCAGACATTCATTGCTCCTGCAACCAAACTATGAGTGGAAAAAACAAACTCCATGTTCTAGCTTTATTAGTTCACGATTTGTGACAACTCTGCCAAATACGGAGTTTAAGTGTCACTATCGTCACGTAGCAAGTCAATTTAACAAGCAACCCCCCACCCAGTCTCACCTGCAACTATACCTACTCCTGCATGACACAGTGGACCATAGCATCTGTGAGTTCATGAAAATATTTTTTCACCAACAAAAATAAATATTCAGTCACAGCAAC
The DNA here is from genome assembly GCA_022702515.1 of Ilyophis sp. 1 JC-2022. NCBI lineage: Eukaryota > Metazoa > Chordata > Actinopteri > Anguilliformes > Synaphobranchidae > Ilyophis > Ilyophis sp. 1 JC-2022. Next base: position 59,767,481 of record CM040401.1, on the reverse strand, counting down.
AAGAGAAACCAAACAATAGCCTCAGCGTGTTATTTTCACATTTTGAGTGCATTGAATATACTGTAGTGTAAGTGTTCATAGGTGGCTCCTGAGACTTTTGACATTTATTGAGGATGTTAAATGTTTGGTGCCGCTTGCCATAATCGAACAGTTTTGTATTATGGTGTAAATAAAATAAAATAAATGTGTTTTTCTCCTTTCACTTTAAACGTACACTTCTCTGTTGGAAAATGCAGTGTGTTAATCTCAGAATTCACCATTCACATTAATGAGAGACATATTTGTTTGCTTCCAGGCTGTTCCTATAATAATTGCTATATCAAATTAGCTCCTTCTTCCCAAACTATTAACCCATCCAATAAAAAACTCAAAACCACAATCAATCAAAACCACAACTCAGTACGTTCTATGCGCTCCATGGAAAACCACAGATGACACAATTAACAGTAATTCTAATCGGTATCCTTATCCCGGAAAAAAATAAAATAAATAAAATAATTTCTTTTAGGTTAGAAAAAAAAAAAAACTTCCACTTCCACTGTATTTGAGCTTCTGTTAACTTTGTTTCAGTAATATGTAAAGTAATTCAGAATCTTGGAAAACAAACTCCCAAGAGTTACCTTACAGAAGATACAAGGATTATGTCTGTATTCAAAGGGGTATTTAATTTTTGGGCTTGTGTTAAAAAAAAGGTGGTGCTAGAGAAGGGGTGTATTTATTCAAAGTAGATTCAGAAACTATAGGTGATGCTTTAGAGTTATGCAAGTCTTCTATCAACACATAACACAATTTGAATGATGAAGGCAATATGCTGAAATGATTTAATCTTTTACCCTCCTCTTAAAAAAATGTTCCTGAATGCAGTTGCTGAATTCCTTAGATCTACACTCTGTGTTTTCAACTCAAAGAAATAAAAGTCCAAACTATTTGTTTTGAATATGTTAAAAAGCATGTGCAAGTAGCTCTGGATAAGAGTCAGCTAAAGATTGGTGTTATTTTGGTCTTGAAATGTTTCTTACATGCGAGATGTGCAATTCAGTAAATAATTCAGTATATAATAGGGGTGTAAAGAGTCAACGGTTAAGAACTGATGCACGGATCGAAGTGTCTAAGTTCCTAAGATGCGGTTGCATCGACTGGTCCAAATTAAGAGGGAAACTAGTTAAAAATTGATATGTCCGTCAAAAACTGGTACATCTGTTAAAAAAACATGAGCCCCTTATTTCTTTAGTGTGGCACTGGTGTGGCACTGTCAAAGTCATTGTGTTATTCTTCAGTGTAAAAAAAGTGTTTATAATGAAAAAAACTATAACTATAGTCTTTCAATTCTTGCTTTTAGAATTTTTCCCCATTCTTCCAGGCAGATCACCTCTAGCTCAGATATATTCTTTGGCCTGCACAACATGTTTGAGATCTCTCCACAGATTTTCAATAATATTAAAGTCTGGAGACTGTGGTGGCCATTCCAAAACCTTCATTCGTTTTTCCCCGTACTTCACGGTTGATTTCGAGGTATGCTTTGGATCATTGTCTTGCTGGAACATCCAACCTCTCTTCAACTTCAAACATTAGGCTCTAGAATTTCTTGATATTTTGTAGAATCCATTCTTCCTTCCACCAACACAATATTTCCTGTGCCCCCAGCTGCCACACAACCCCAAAGCATAATGGATCCACCTCCATGCTTAACAGTTGGCAAGGTGCTCTTCTCTACAAATGCTTCATCCTTTTTTCTCCAAACATACCTTCTTTAGTTGTGGCCAAAAAGTCCAATTTTGGCTTTGTCACTCCAAAGCACATTGTTCCAAAATGCTCAAGATTATCTTTTGCATTGTTCAGATGCTTTAAGGCTTCTTTCTGGCAACTCTGCCATGTAGGTCTTTGTTGTTTTGGCTACAGTGTAAGCCAGGGTCAGAACTTTAAACCTGATCCTGGCCACGACAGGCAGCCAGTGGAGTGACCTCAGCAGGGGGGTGATGTGGGAGAACTTCAGGAGGTTGAACACAAGCCAAGCAGCTGCATTCTGGACCAGTTGTAAGACCAGTTCTTCTGAGCATTTCTCACCAGGTCTCAGGCCATTCTATCTGAAATTGTTATTGGTCTTCCAGATCTTGCCTTGACTTCAACTGTTCCATTTATATACAATTTTCTGATAACGTGTGTGACAGTGTAAATAGGTAGTTTGAAACGTTGAGTGTTTTTTTTTTAGCCTTCTCCTTGTTGATGGACATGAACTATCTTGATTCTGACATCCTTGGACAACGGTTTAGAGAAACCCATAGTTGGTAACAGACAGAAAAGCCACCACAGTCGGATTCTTTAGAAGGCATGGAGTTACTTCAGAATAAATAGTTCAGCCCTGGAATTATATTCACCTGACCCATTGAAGCCCTAACAAGTAAATCACCTGGGCCTGGGCCTTAGTAATCATATTTTTTTAAAGTAACAACGAATAATCCAAAAGGGTTCCCAAACATTTGCGCAGGGCCTTTTTCCTTTTTTATTATTTTGAAACTGTAAAAAATTGCTTTAAAATTTGAAGAAATGTGTCAAATCCCTCAGATTTGTTCAGGTTCCAAAGAAGCCTAAATTAATATGCACAGTGCAAATTTATCACTATTGTTATGTGTGAAAGCACTCTTTAAACAGGTATTCCTGGCCCAAGCGAGGGTCGTTTTAGTAATAGCTTTTAATCACACTCGATGATGTGTGATGGTCATCCCTGACCAAGAGGGTTGAGACCCTTTTAACTTTCCTGCTGTTTCACTGTTCTGCCTCCTGGCCCCAGCACTGCATAGGGAAAATTATTTTTATGAACACTGAATAATTTCATTGCTGATGGCACAAATGCTGATATTTCTCTGCAATGATATCTTTCCGAGTCTGTGTGTTCCTGCCAGTACCCAGCTTGTCCTTAGGGAATAAATCTGGCCGGTTCTCTAGACTGTCTGAAGCCAAACATTAAAATGGAATTATGACCTGAATTAGGAGAAGCAGCCATTCACTTGTTTTTAACCACACCCACTCCTACTCCACCTCTCCAAAATGCAGAAGCAGACCAAAAACTAAAACAGTCAGGACCCACTTCAACATCATTAGCAGCCTGAAATGCACTCCTGTAATAACGATGCACAGCACGCATGTTTTCTCCTACAATACTACATCTCTTACTGTATGCCAAATGTAGCCATCATTAACAAGCCTATGGAAGCATCCAATCACTGCATACGGCATCACTGCAACTGAAAGACACTGACAATTCATCCAAAATGAAACAAAAAAGCTACAGTACGGCCAGACAAGACAGCAGCTTTTAAAATTCTAGTCGGGGACCAAAAGTCAGAGTACACTTTGAAGTCCTGGTTGTTTTCATTATTTATGAAGGAATAATGAAGGAATAATGAAGGAATAATTAAGGAATAATGAAGGAATAATGCAATTTTGACAGTCCAATTACACTTCTGATTCAAGAATACATTATTGAAAAAAGCAGTTACACACCAAAATTTGAACACATTTCTGAAACGTTTGTATGAATTGGGAAGCTATGTGAATATCTGGTTCGTCCAACAAGGTAAGCATTTCTCTATTTGTTGTCACACCCCTTATTTTATGCAAATATTAACAAATGTATGTTCCTAAAACTCAATATGAAAATATGTGGGCCATTAATCTGCCATTTGGTAATATTGCTACTGCTAGTGCTCTTACATTATAAATACCTACACTATTTTCTGAATTATGTTATTTAAAAATAACAAATAACGTATTCTTAAATAAGAAGTATAAACAAAGTCCTCAGACTTTTGGTCCCCATTGTGTGTAGGTGTGTGTGTGTGTGTGTGTGTGTATGTATGTATGTATGTATGTATGTATGTATGTATGTATGTATGTATGTATGTACAAACGTTAGCGCCCGGAGATTTCTAAATGTCATTGGAATTTTGACTGGAACCGGGTTCTACGGTCATATGCAACAAAAATATATCTTTTTGACCACAAACAACAGTGGTGGATATATGTTGTGGGGCTGCTTTACTTCCAAAGGCCCTCTGAACCCTGTTAGGACGCATGAAAATTTCAGATAGCGAAAATGTTAGGCTAATAAAGTAATTAATTCCAGAAATTAGCACGAAAACCAGAAACAGATACAGCCCTCGTTGCCCATCTCTGTTATAGGAGAAGACTCAGTGCTGTTACCGTGACAGAGGGAGGGTATAAAAGGTATGAAATGGAGGGGTGGCAATAATTCTTAAACATCTTTTACAGAATAAAAATTATTTAATCTTACGTAATCTTTTTTCTCTGAGCAATGGAACAAAAATAAATCTCTCTCTCTCTCTCTCGTAGAAGTCAGCAAAGCACTCACAGCCACTAAAAGCAACAAAAAAATGCATTAGCATGTGGTTTAAATGTTCCTCTCTGCAACACTTCCCTCTGGGCTCCTGTTAATATAGAACTTAATCACGAGCTCCAGCCGTGCACTGGACATTTAATACTCCCTCTATAATCCAGGCACACAGGAAATTCACTTGTATTATTTTTCTCAGTCTTATAAGCTTCAGTAATAATAGTCTCTTATTCCATGCCCCATATTTAACAGCCAATCATAATCACATTGCCACTTTCCTCCTCTACACACTATAACTAAAATGATTACTTGGAAAACTTTTTGTAACACTTATTCACAGTCTTGATAAACCAGGTCATGACTTGCCACTCATCCTCCATTATGTGTTTCCTTCATCTTAAATGTCATTGTATTTGAAATGTCATACAGAAGCCTCTTTTCTTTTTCCAAAAATATGTTTTCCTCAGGAAAGAGCTAGGACTATGAACAGTAGCTTTGGGGAGGTGCAAAAAAACACAATTTTCTTATAATAGTTTTTCTATGCAATTACATATGTAACCTACCCTCTTTTCTTCTTGGAGCCATTTTTTTGGCTGTGTAACCTACAAACTGCATTTACAGCCATTACTATGACCCTATACATTATTCATTAGGCTACTGCTTAAGAATATTTAGTACAGAAGTGCATTGACCCCACTGAAACAATAAAAATTTACATTGGTATAATGTGATCATCGTTAATACAAGATAAAGAAATGACCATGCTATTACATTTTTTTAAATCATGTTAAAATGTGATACCTTTTCCATATACATGATAACGTGATAATCAGTATGTTCATACAAGATAATTAAATGATTATTAGACTGCTTGTGGAATCTGTAGTTTGGTTTGTCTCTTGTAAATCAGTATTAATTGTCTTTGTGTCACCATAAAAGATAAATTAGTATGACAGTAAGCTTCAGAAAGTAGTAATAATTCCCTAGTGCCGACCAGTCGGGTAAGTTCAAAGTGTCGGCTCAAACTCCTGTCAAGAAAGGGGGCGAGGCATAGAGAGAATGCAGTTTAAGAAGATGCATAGATGGGAGCAGATGGCCTTACAGTTGTTCTTCGTTCTTGAATTGAAAATACATAAAGCACATGCTTTTTAATAGGTAACATTTTGTAAAAAGAAAACTGAAACAATGGTATAAATGTTTTTTTTATTTTTTAAACCCATCACGGTGACAGAAATTTAACCGCAGATTTCCATAACCGTCGATATACGGCCATACAGTTATACAGACATACAGGCAAGAGGCAGTTCCTGCAGGCCTGGAGTGAAATATACACACTGGGTGAAGTGCATCATCGCTTTACATTATGAGGCTTGACATGAAGACACAAAGTGGCTCTCTCAAATGCACTAAAAGCATTCTGCTTGTAACATCATCCAAAACCCCAACAACCCACACACGTGCCCAAACATGCAAACATGCATGTGCACCCATAAACAAATGCACGTACAACCACCAAACACACACACACACACACACACACAGTGCGTAAGTGGTGTGATGTTGACTTTAACGTCTCACAGAAGTGTTACAAACATGGTACAACATTGGATGTAATTATCAACTATATGTACCAAAAAAAGTGACGTCTACTTCCACAGTTATTCTCATTACCCCGAACATCATGTCCCCGGGGGTGGAAAAGGCCCCTCTGGCATGAACTGCGTTCAGTGTGTACTTACGGGCATTTGTGTTTAACGTGCACTTACGCCTGTGAGTTATAAATCACCAGAGCCTTAGCATTCTGTTTCCCGTGTGAGATTACCGCCCTGATGGAGACGAGTCCCCCGGGGGCGGGAAGAACCATGCGTGTGAAATTGTGGGCGCCTCTTTGTTAGTCTGATGGCACGATTACATGAGATGGCTGTCAGAGGTTGTGCGCCTAAAGTGTAACGTTCACTCGCAGTAAGGACATTACTTCTGTGTCATTCGGCTTTGTGGGGGGTTTGTCATCTTCATCCTGGCAGTGGAGCAAGACTCTTAGAAAGGTTTTATTATTATTTATTTTTGTATTATACATTTTATTTGCAACCTTAAATTGAAGACGAGGCCTACAAAAAAACTGTGCTTTTCCACTGCTAAATCCGCAGTAAGTTTCCATGGCAGCTAAAAGACAGCAGTTTAAAACGTTCATGCTAGAATTTATTTATGTATTAATTTATTTATTTATTTTTGTATACATAAAGCATGTGTTTTATGTACAGTGCCCTCTACTATTATTGGCACCCCTGGTAAAGATGAGTAAAATGGGTTATACAAAATTCTGTTTAGTGAATTAGTTTAATCTCACACTGAAGAAATTAGAAAAATCCAACCTTTAATTGAAGTAAATTCATTATGAGAAAAAAAAAATCCCTCAAGAAATAATAATTTTTAACAAAACCAAGTGTGTCACAATTATTGGCACCCCTGCATTTATATATAGAATAAAGTAATCATTTTTTATATTTGGTCGCATAACCTTTGCCCTTTGCATGCCATGACTTCCTGATGTCTGTGACTATTGATATTTAATTTTCTGGTACTCTTACAAGCGATACTATAACGTCTCTGCATTTGAATGGATCTCTGTGGGAATTGGGGATGGGACTGGATTTAGCTGTAAATTACACTGGAACAGTATGGAATACATGGTTGGTAAAATGGCTGTAAGTCATCAAGGGTCTGAGGCATCAGACAAGTCTCAAACCATCACTCTGCTGCCAGATATGCAGTAGATATGGATGGATCACTTTAAGGGTTGTTTCTCCTGACAAAGTTTCCTATTGAAGTCTATGGAAAAATGAGTCGGGAGAAGAAATTCATGTAAAAAACTCAATAACTAAAATGTTGATTTTATTAAAATTGGTAAAAGTGGGCTGAGTGGGTTTTGGAAAAAACCCTCTTTAATTGCCGCACTTTTGCAAAAGAGGCAGTAACTGCCCCTTCTGAATAGATACATTGAATAGTTACATAAACCTGTAGGAGATAAAATGATTAGTGATAGAATAAATCCTGATGAAAGAGAACAATTCTAAGATATAAAGGTCATAATTTAATTATAAATGTATGTATTCCTATACAGAAAGAGTATCACCTAAGCATGATACAATTGCAGAGTTTTGTCAGGCTTTTAATAGGTAAAAGCAGCTCATTTAAAATGTACTCAGAATAAATGTTGCTGAGTTACTTACATGGCAAATTTGAATGTTGTTATACAGTGTTTTAGTCCCACCCATTAGCCACAGTAACACAGCAAAAGTGAAAATCCAGAATATTCATCTCATAATGTGTGAGACGACCTATTCCATTAAAGAGGATTGACACCATAAATACAGTTACTGAATTTTACTAATCTTTCCACTGTTGGACGTTTAAAAAAAAAAAGAAAATCATATTTCTCTCATTTTAATATCCACAGTTCTATTCTCCCCCTGCCACCAAGTAAGTTCATCTTCGTACACATCCACTAATGACATCATCTAACAGAACAGGCCCCGGTGCACTACTGACAGCCTCCATCCCATTTTCTTCTATATCAAAAGAGCTCGACTCAAATAATTCAGAAGGCCAGCCAGCGCAGAAAAGTAATGCACTCCCTTCCAAACCCAAGCCCATTCCATGTCCCACACAGGCCAGCTTTAATTAATATTTCAAACCTTCTCTTTCTGCATGGACTATTGCTGATACTGGCCTTGAATACAAAGCCGGATGACATAAAAACTCTTCCTTTGCTAGACTCCAATTTACAAGCTATACTTTACCATTATTCAGGTGCCTGGCCCAGACTGGAGAAAGAGAGATAAGAACAGGGGTAAAGATATACAGGGACCGTTCCATCTTCAAACATGAACCAAGCAATGTCAAATTCAGGGGTAGTTTTGTTCATTTCCAGTCTGATATGCTGGCTTGGAATAGCACACCAAGCCATCCGACAGCAATCAGAATTTTATCTTGGCATTCAGGCAAGTCTTTTGTTCATAGCCAATATGTCTTGGCCAGTTGTTAAAACAGTTTAAAGTGTCTGCTGTAGACAAAAATATGGTGTGCACTCCAAGGATGACCAATGGTCCTTTAGATGGTTTTTTACTGGTTTTAGCCACACAAGGACCAGTGGCAGTAGTGGGAGTAACCTGGCAGGCTTCAAGACAATTAGACACAAGCGCCTCTGTTCTCAGGCAAATGAGAAGATTCTGAACAAAGCCCTCCGAGGCGTTACGCCTGAAGTGTTGAGTGGAGCATTAAAAGTAAAAAATAACTAAATAAATTTAGCTTTACAAAGCTGCACAGAAACAGCAGGAAAATACAAACGAAACTCCGTGGTCACAGGGGGTTTTATAAAAACACACCTGCAAATACAAACGATGACCATAACTGAGTGTGTGTGTGCACAAAAGATTAAGTTGAGAGGGGTGTAGACACCTGAAAGATTATCGGCATCCAACTATATGTTGAAGCACATGGGATTCCCAAGCGATTCTGGTATGTTAGTTTCTAGTGGTCTTGACCCTTCTACCCTGGATTCTACTCCTACTTTATAAAACACCTCAGAGTAGAAGTGCTGATCGAGGATCAGTTTGTCCTTGTAGCTCATAATGGATAAGGTTAATCAGCAGTCCTACTCTAAATCTTCTGTGGTTTTGGGCCTTGATCTAGAAGTAGTTTTTCCTTTGGGATCAGTGTAGAAAAGGTTAGGACAAGGATAGAGAAAACCTGACCCTACATCTGCACTTTGGCTCTGACATGCTTGCTCTATGAATACAGACCCGGGTATATTCTTTCCAAATTTGACTTTGAACTACTTTTTTGCTCAACGGTATGGCACTTTATATGTAATTTCTAGTGTTATTCACAAAATGCAGCATTCTTCAGCAATGTCTGAAGTTGATAGTCTTTTTAAATAGTTTTTATTCAAGCTTTACTGATTTCATTTATTTATTTATTTAGAGCTGTATTTTATTAAGAGTTTATAATGAGTTTACATCAATACTTAAAAATAAAACCAATATGTTACTGTGAAGACTTTTTTATTATTATTTATAGAAAAATTTACATAATGTACCACACCCAACTCTGTCTTATATTTCACATTCATCTCATGATAAATCCTGACCCCACCGAAGGAATTAACTATGTGGATGTGTATGGATCATTGCTCTAGAACTTTCTCTGGTCTGTAAAACATTCCAGGGGAACCGGTCCAAAAGGAAGTGCGGGGGGGGCCATTCTTGTTTTATCGGTCCGTGTGTTACAGCCAACAGCTGACGGTCAGTCAAGAGCTTTCATTGCACACAAAGGCCCCTCAGTTGTTCTCTTCCCTTGGCCACAATGTCTAAATGAGTTTAAAAAAACTCTTTTGTGCCCCTTAACCCTTTAGAACCCAGTAGAATTCTAGAATACTTCTGCAGAACCCCAGTCATTTTCAAAATAAATTTTACCAATATTTTTACTAAAATAAAAAGAACTCAAGAACAAAGCCAACTATATTAGTACCTTCAGCAATGGCCTGACTTTGTCCAGGGTATTTGACACATTTTGTGTGGTTGGGTCACTGCAATGAAAGCATTGGCAAATGTTCTGGAACCTGTTACGAGGCATCGTGTTGACTACATATGGGACACGGAGGGCAGGGTCTGAGCTCCATAAACCTCTCAGGGATGGGAGCCGGTGAATTCCCATACGGATATTGATCCCCACAAAGGCTTCCATTTCTGTCACTGTTACATCAAACCAGGATGAGGCAGGCTGCATCATGGCGGCATACAGGTTTCGCACAAGGTCTGCAAAAAAAGCGAGGCTCATGCCAGTGACATGAGTGAGTGGACCTACTTGCATGGTCAAGCTATGTATGACTGGCCGTCTAACATTGGTTCTCCATGAAAATGGTGGCTCTGTGACTCTCTTATGCCCTCATACCACATCACTCCTTTTGATCACTCCTTTTGCCTCTCTCCCTCCTCTGTCCTCTTCGCTCACTTCTATTCCTCCTCTCTCCTCTTTGTCCTCCTCTAGCCCTCCACGCCCCACCCCTCTCCCTCCTCTGTCCTCTTATGTGAGGTCTCCACTACTCACTCTCTATCTGCCTCTTCGCCTGGGTTCTGCACAGATACTGCAGAAGCCTCACTCTCTCCCTCACTATCAAGACGGTAGAATACATCGAAGTCTGAACCTGACCCTGAGGAACGTTAAGTTACTTACAATGCAAACAGTAATGTTATACTTTGCATGCGATTCCTCTGCAGTGTCACTGAATTCTAAATCAGAACCGCAGCATAACATCACAGCTTCTTCTAAGGTCTTCTTTTGCTGCGCTGCCATTACTGATAAAACTGACAGCCTAATATCTCTGCAAATCAAATGGTCACGTGTTGTTCCCCCCAGCTACTTGTTGCACGGACTGTAATGTTTACGTGGACACACGTATTTATATGAGAGAAGTCGCAGAGCCGTTTTGATTAGCTGGTGCTGTAGCCACCTGTGGCCATTATGGGATTCTGAAAGGCAGCCGTTCATAGCCGCTATGGGTTCTAGAGGGTTAAAGCAACCAGCTGACAGTCTACTTTAAAGCATACTAGCCCAAACATGCCTTAAATACCAAAGAGTGGTATTTTAAAGCTAGAATACCACTCTTGCCATTCCAAATGATCAAGTTAAGGGTTGTTGGGTGACTTATCCTGTTATTTTCTCATTTAATTGCAAACATAGGAGCTTGTTTTTTTTTAATGCTTGAATACTAGGCTAGCCTAACATTTGCAGATTGCACATTAGGGTTATTTGTTTACCATCCAATTATTGAATGTTATTCAATATTTCACACCGTTAAGTGTTGATGAACTTCTGAACTAAATTATTATTTTTTGCACTGTGTAACCGTTTTGCGTGTTTCCAAGTTTAACCCATCCCAACCAGGCATACAGCCAAACCATGACTATGTCTTTTTCATTGGCAGTTTTTTTCTTCAAGTCAATACATACAGATTATCAAAGCTGTCTCCATGGCAACATGTTCCAATGTGTTTAGATGACAAGTAGGCTACATACACTGTAAGCATTAAAGTGTCCTTCTAAACACTCATTGTAGAGAATTCAATTTTGGGCAAGTTCCTTTTGTTATCACATTGCAACCTTTGTGTTGCAGAATAACACCCATAGCTAGTATGATGTTTCACATACAGTGGTAGTTATTTTACATTAAATCAGGTGAAAATGGTATGCAGTTGTAATAGACTAAATCTAAGACTAATCCAACAATCTAGCCCAGAGGTTCCCAACCTTTTACAACTCGCGGCCCACACGACCAACCACAAAAGCTTCCGCGGCCCGCCTGCAGTACCCCAGCTTTTTACAAATGCAATTACACATGAAATAATCGACACTGAAAATCACAAAACGTTGTAAAACATAGCTAGATAAAACTAGATCCCAGAGCCATAATCTACAATGACATAAAAAGCTTGTTCGGAATAAAAAAGAAAGTCACGTTCACTGCTGTATTTCCTTCGTTTTGCTTTATGCCTTTTTTCAGTGTGAGACACTGGAGCTGTTTCCTAATTGGTAGATGGACCAGCCTCTGAATCTTTCCCTCAGAGAGACCCTGTTTGTAACCACTTATCCATGATAAATTCCTTTGAATAAATTCAAAAAGAGAAATGTTTTAGCACTGATGGTTTAGCTTGCACACAGCTAAAATCGTGGTCACATCGATCAAACAATTCTCCAGCCGTTGTAGAGAAGTTCTCCCTAAATCTGATGTCTCAATCATGGGGAAGACTGCTGACTTGACAGATGTCCAGAAGACAGTCATTGACACCCTCCACAAGGAGGGTAAGCCACAAAAGGTCATTGCTAAAGAAGCTGGTTGTTCACAGAGTGCTGTATCCAAGCATATTCATAGAAAGTTGAGTGGAAGGAAAAAGTGTGGTAGGAAAAGGTGCACAAGCAACAGGGATAACCGCAGCCTTGAGAGGATTGTCAAGCAAAATCCATTCAAGAATTTGGGGGAGCTTCACAAGGGGTGGACTGAGGCTGGAGTCAGTGCATCAAGAGCCACCACGCATAGACGAATCCAGGACATGGGCTACAAATGTCGCATTCCTCGTGTCAAGCCACTCCTGAACCAGAGACAACGTCAGAAGCGTCTTACCTGGGCTAAGGAGAAAAAGAACTGGACTGTTGCTCAGTGGTCCAAAGTCCTCTTTTCAGATGAAAGTAAATTTTGCATTTCATTTGAAATCAAGGACCCAGAGTCTGGAGGAAGAGTGGAGAGGCACAGAATCTACGTTGCTTGAAGTCCAGTGTGAAGTTTCCACAGTCAGTGATGATTTGGGGTGCTATGTTATCTGCTGGTGTTGGTCCACTGTGTTTTCTGAAGTCCACAGTCAACGCAGCCATCTACCAGGAAATTTTAGAGCACTTCATGCTTCCTTCTGCTGACAAGCTTTATGGAGATGCTGATTTCATTTTCCAGCAGGACTTGGCACCTGCCCACATTGCCAAAAGTACCAAAAGCTGGTTCAATGACCATGGTATTACTGTGCTTGATTGGCCAGCAAACTCGCCTGACCTAAACCCCATAGAGAATCTATGGGATATTGTCAAGAGGAAGATGAGACACCAGACCCAACAATGCAGACGACCTGAAGGCCGCTATCAAAGCAACCTTACACCTCCATTACACCTCAGCAGTGCCACAGGCTGATCGCTTCCATGCCACGCCGCATTGATGCAGTAATTCATGCAAAAGGAGCCCCAACCAAGTATTGAGTGCATAGAAATTAACATACTTTTCAGAAGGCTGACATTTGTTTTAAATATCCTTTTTTATTGATCTTATGTAATATTCTAATTTTCTGAGACACTGAATTTGGGTTTTCATTAGCTGTAAGCCATAATCATCAAAATTACAAGAAATAAAGGCCTGAAATATTTCACTCTATGTGTAATGAATCTATATAATATATGAGTTTCACTTTCTGACATGAGTGACGAAAAATATTTAACTTTTTCACGATATTCTAATTTTTTTAGCTGCACCTGTATGTTACAGCATAGTATTATATTTTGAACTGAAAACTATTTGATAAAGGTATAATATAAAATATAATATAAAAATTTTTATATAACAGCTTCGCTGTAAAAGCGGACGGGGAGTTGAGTTAGACAGCTAACTTTTTACCGTAATTACTCAAATGCCCTTTCAACATCGAGGGATCAGGGAGCCAGCCAGTCAGTTTCCCACATTCACACGTTTAGACCCGCATGCACTGTGTCCAGGAAAAATGTGCATACTCCAGCTTTAGGTTTAAAACTGGCTTCCAGAAAGTTTTTAATATTTAATAAAGCATGCAAATAGCATTTTCAGTTTGTTGTTTGCATTCAATTACATTTTCAAGGAGGAATGTGGTGAAGGGCTCTATTAGTGTATAATAATAATATAAATAATAGTAATAATAATAATAAAAATAATAGCAGTAGTATTAAGTGGTCTGTGGAATTCTATGCTATATTTTTCTCTGAGTCAGAGAAAAATATTTATAAGCGAGTTAAGCCTGATGTACAGAAATGTACAAAAGTACTACATGGTTGACTTGGTTTAGGATTTGTTTGAAAGTGATTCACGAATGCTCTTTGTATGAATAGATTTTTGGGTGGTATTCATTTTATAGGAGGTGCAATCTATGTAGCATCTTAAATCACCCGCATGATCAGAGATGTTGAGCTCCGCTGTCATGGCGTGGTCACGATATGCATCGCCAACAAAAAAATTATTTGGTAGACTTTTGACAGTTCCCTGTTCCTCCTCTTTACGATCAATCAAAAACTGACACACTGCAGCTTCGACAAAACACAATGCTTGAGGGTAGCACATCTGTTTCTGACTTTACTTACTTTATTGCTGCTGCTAAACGGCAGCTAGAGGAGGTCAGAAATGGGACACACTGGATTTCTTAATAAGTAAGATTGAATAGATGGTAAAATTCAACACAATAATTTGTTCCAATACAGTTTGCTATCAGACCTGGGTCCATATTTGCTAATTTTTTACTTTTGGAAATCCTGCCGATTGCAATTGAGATTTTTAAAATTAATTACATTAACCAAATGTACACAAAATGAAATTAACTGTTTCTTTTACATTTCTCAAGTAATCTGCAGGAATTTTACTGGTGTTTAAAAGATTAGAATATCTAAAAATGTACTGATCCAATCTGTCTGCTATAATAAAAAATTATTTAACTCTTTCTTGCTTTTAATACACTGCAACTGTAACCTCAGATGTTTTTTTAATTTTTTAAATCATCCTCAACTATTAAGGGGTTACTTATAATGCCTATTCCATGAATCAAAACTCTGGTTTTCTAATGTGATATTACCATTAAGCTGTATAAAAAGTAAACATAATTACAGTTCTTTTTGCTTGTGATTTCCTAAAAAGATCGGAAGAACTTATGTAGAAATACCAGTTTCTGAAAGAAAATGTGTCATCACAAATATCAAGAAAAGATGAGTGACTGAGTGCAAGCAGAAACAATTAAGTGACATTTATTAAACAGCAAAGTACCAAAAATCTTTGCAAGTATTCTAAAGATGTGCAAATCCATTACCTGTCAAATTAGGCCTGCACTTTGCTAGAGGGTGAACTGTCTGTCACTCAGTTTCAGTCCCTGAAAGAAAAAGACTGGTGCTGGTTAATTGGTGCCTCATCTACATAATTTAAGGGTAAAATCCCCAATTTGATTGTGTAATCTTAATCAGGGCAAATCATTTCTGATAAAGATACTACTGACCTGTACCCTCTATGGCCAGAGTGCTGCTCATTGAAATTCTCTACACTCCATTTGTCAAATATTGTCATCATAAAGTGAGGAGACAACTCATAATTATTAAATATTACCTTCAGTTCAATACCTTTAATTCTGCATTAACGGATGAAATGGATGTTGCTGATAACATTTTAAAGGCACATTAAAAACCAATGAGCTAAAATAGGCACCTACAGTTCGGGATGCTGGGGTAATATCAGGGTTGCCTCGGTATCGGCTTGTAATAGTTTAAAACATGCTCATCAGTATCGGCTGGCAAGCTGTATCGGTATCGGCAAGGTTATTGCCGATTTTGACAGGCTGATATAATGACGCAACAATGACGTACCAAAGAGGCAACATTTGATATGCTGCTGATGCTGTAAATTAAGTGAAAATGTCACGCTCAAGAAGTAGCCTAATTATAGAAATCTGAACCTATTTTTAATGCATCATTTTCACCAGCCAAACTCGCAGATATAAAGACATATAGCAGATATATATCACAGATATATAGCTCCCTACTTTCATGCTCCTGCTTACTAATAAGCAACTTGAAATATTTTGTTAAAAAAAGTAAAATGTGTTATTGTGCTCATCTACTTCCTCAATGAATGTGGAAACTATGTTGCAGTTTGCATTTGTTCCATTTATAAAATTTTATAAAATGTTGATACTGTTCTTAATCAAATTTTTTTGCCAAAGGGGAGTTTTTGTAATGGTCAGTGGAACTTCTGACATATGCCTCGCTCTTAGAATGGCTTGCTTACCTTATAAAACTTAATTATCTGCTCAGATTAAATTCCCTTGTCCCTGTGACGTGATGTATACACACAATTTGATGAGGTAGAATTTCACCTTATTTAAATTTTTGCTCTGGGTGAATGGGGCCTTGGGAGCCAGTGATCTTGCAGGGTAAAATGACAAAATAGGGAAGCTAGCTGGCTGATAATTAATACAGTTATCCAGCTATATGATCTACAAAGAACAAAATCCATGACTTGGAGCTCATATGGCACTCACAGATACCTTGTGACTAGCTAGCTATCTTTGTAGAGAGCAGCATCAAGGCAGAACATGTAGCTCGCTAACGGAATCAGTCAATGCAAGTACTAACAGCATTTGAGCAAGAGCTATTTGTCAAAGCCTGTGTGACTGAAATGTTTTTCACATTTCCCATCCTCACTAATATATGTATATTTCTTGTAACTTATGGACTTTTTGGGCACCGGACCAAGCTTTGGGACTGTAGAAGCATTTATATTGATAGTATGACTGAATTTACCAGCTCTTGTCACCACACTAATGCAAATACTTCCCCGCACAAACAGAGCTATAGTTGCAAAGCAACATCCATGCTTAACCAATTGCTGGTTATTGTTGAAGGAAGAACATAGCATGTCTGCACTCAAGCATAGGAAAAGCATATTTAACAAACAAAAAGGCATGCCGACACAGAAGACAGCCATTACATTACTATTTAATGTAATGTCTTTAATATTATTATACCAAAAGAAAAAGAATGGGACAATGTCAGTGGACTGGTGCAGAATGAGGGAGGGGAAGGGCGTTGTCTTGGGTGAATCACGTTTCAGTGAGGGCAACAAACTGAAAGAAGACAGAGAGGCACAGGGCCAGAAGGAGTCTTGTGAACAGCAAACTAGTTGACTGAAGGAGGAGCAGACTGGAAAAGGAAGCACAATGTAAGAAATGCTGTAAGCATCACAGAGCCCTACAACAGCCTCGTAGTACTCCCTTGACGGACTCTCACAGATAAAATCCCATATCTTAGTCTGAGTCTTTCATATAATCGAGGCTGCTGCGAGGGTGGCCTCTGCAGCGCTGCTACATGCTTAAATACTTTTAATTACTAAATAATTAATGCCAGGATAGGCTGCCTCAGCTGAAACACACATAGTCAATTAGCAATTGAATACACAGAGTCCACTCACTAATCGCTCCATAAAAACAACCCAAACAAGCGCTTACATTTTTTTTATTAAATACTGCTCAAATACTGTTTCAGACAACACAAAGGTTAGTTTTATCAATTTATTTATTCTTTGCTTATTTCTTTTAAGGTAAAACAATAAAAATGTCAAAATCAGCCAGGTCACCAGGCAGGCCTTTGTCAGGCAGACCTTTGTCAAGTCCTGCTGCGTGCCATCATGCACGTGCAATTAGCACACAGCTGTGATTTTTACATCCCAACCCTCAAACACATACACAAAGTTCACATGAAGTAAAGCAAGAGAAGCATTTTTCCCATGTTTACTGACACATGTCCACTCGTTCATCTCTACATTTATGACTGGGCTATTTTAGAAACTCTGAAAAGCACCAGACATTACAAACACTTAAAAAAGAGCATGAAATAAGCAGCCCCTAAGGATTTATATTTTTTTTATTAAATGCTCCAAGCACCAATGAATAAACGTAGAAATTGTCTTCTACAGAATGCTGACAGGCATAGGAGCTGTAATGTTAGTATAATAATACATTAGAATAGCTACTCTAATCAATGCTGAAGCACTTGCCTGCTGCCCAGACTGACTCAAATATGTACTTGGAAAATGGAAATTTTAGTGTCCCTTTTGAATTGGAGAATGCACTTGGGTGCAAAACAAAAGCCTATGGTAGTATAGTATTTCACTACACACAACCGTAACTATAGATCTGTGAAGCATGTGGCCACAGAAATGATTTATAATAGTTAATGTATTGTAATGTTATGTAATGTCATGCTCTACCAGTTGCAGATCACCTGAGCAGTGCGACCAGTAATAGTCTGCAGCCTGAAAGAACACACATGCTGACAGATGCAACTAAAAGCATCGCGCCGTGATACAAACATTTCTCTCATCAACCTACTTTCCCATTATAAATTAAAACCTGTTCATAAAACGATAGGTACAAATACATCCATTAACATGACAAAACATTGACAGTTTCTCTCATCAAGGTCTTTTACAAAAATTAAAACCTGTTAATCATTCAAGAGGTACACATACTTGTCATTACAAATGGTATTTTGCTACTTGCTCACGAGTGTTATGGGAGATTAGGGCTGCCCCCAAATAGTCAACTAAACCATTAGTCGGTCAAAAGAACTTTAAAATTTGAATTAGTCGAATTCTTGCAGTGTGAATGTTATGTTCTGAGTCTGAGTTCTGTCTGATTGTATTTTTATTTTCATTATTATTACTTTTATTTCATCTGTTCATTCCCCCCTGTTCGCGGATTGTCCGAGTCGCATTCCTGCGTTTGTTTACCCTGTCTCGCGTATGCACTGTTTGGGTGACTTCGGGATTTTCCGAGGGTTCACGCTGTATTTCCGAAGTTTCGTTTTCTGTTTACTTCCTGCTTTACGTTTCCCATGTCTATATTGTTGATACTACTAACTCGTGCTAACGATCACACGGGTGTTTATTAGTTAGATGCACATTACTAAAACCATTAACTTAAATGTTTACGAACATACTAATTGTCTGTATTTAGTTAGAACTAACAATTAACAAGTTTCCTCGCTGTATCTTTTCTATCTGCGATACCTGCCGTGCCTTCCCGTTGTTGACCTCTGCCTGTTTTTTTACTGTCCTTTGGATTTAGATTTTGTACCTTTGTCTAGACATTAAACTTCAGTTTTCTGCACTCCTGCCGCCTTCTGGGTCCCTATCTCCCACCGGCCATAACAGTGAAAAAATTCAAGAGGGGAATTATTCCTTTCGGACGTGTGCCTTGTAACGATCAATTGGTGTCTATTAATTAAGGAATAGTTCAGTTGTATAGAATGCCTGAGAGAAAATCAAAAGTATGCTACTATGCGAGCATTTCGAACGTCTAAAGGATGACCCCAAAAAAGTTAAATGTAAACTTTGCAAGCAACAATTCGTCTATCATTCAGCTCACTTCTCCAGAGCAACGTCAACAAACTCGTGTTCCTCGTGCATAATATGAGAAAACTGCGATCGGAGGAAAAACAGCAGTGAGTAGGCCTAATGTGATGAGGTTTGCTGGTCACAAGTAGGCTAAAACACACTTTTACGTTGCTAATATAGATTATAATTAATCTTGCGTTTGGCCTGATGTTGTTCATATTTCTCTTTTAAGTGTTTGTTTGCTGTGTTTTTCATTTATTCGTTTGTTTATATAACTTATAGCCCATTTAAAAAATAAAAAGCATTTTAAAAATAAAATAAAATATATATATTTTTTCATCTAGTTTTGATAACCGTGAAGTTGTTAAATTAGCTACATTGTTCGTGCTCTTTCGCATCACCGGACAAAGGCTGCTTTTTTATTTAGTTACTCACTATTTTTAAGTTGTGTGTTTTCATAAAAAGTTGAAATAAAAATAACAATGTTAAATGTCTCATCGCTTGTTGATCCGACACATTCATTTACCGCTTTGTCGATGCCGTTAATGGCCAAAAGCAAACCGATGTCGTTAATAGGCAGCGCAGGCCAGCAAATTTGCAACCTGTGCTTTTAGTTATAGGCTAGCCTAATTGATATTTTAAATGCTCATAATGGCGGTTTTGTATTTCTCTGTAATATAGTAAACTTCCTATAGATCAGATGGAAGTCAAACCATGTTCTGATGGTCAAAAATACACATTAAAATAATTTAATTAATATAATAAATTTAGTCAACGGTTAATCGACTATGGGCTTGAACTGACGACTACAGGTCGACTAAGCAAATCTTTAGTCGGGGGCAGTCCTATACGGGAGATGTAATAGACACTTCCCCAAACCAGCTGAGGAGCTATCATGATATCATTCAGTTGAAAGTGCTGTGTTTCTATAGTAATTTTTTGTAAAAAAATATATAATAAAACTTTTTTTTTTAATAGCAATACAAAATTGTATGAGTTGCGTTTTCACTACAACATATTACATTAGCTCTCCATAATCCTGAGAAAACGGCCAATAGTAGGCCTCATGAACAATAATCATAATTTACAAGCATCCAAGCAATTGGGTTTGCACTGGGAATTGTGTACATGATGTGCATCAGTTACATACAGAACTTGAGTTTACTCACGCTGCTAAAATAACATCTACAAGTATTTTTGTTGCTTTATTTTAACCTTTTCTTCTCAAACAAAAATTGTAATGATTATAATCATTTTCATATTTTATCTGTTAGATTGTCCAAAGAAAATGACGTAAACAATAAATCATTTTGTTTTCATTTCAAAAGTCTATTTCTTCTCACTGCTGACTTAAAAGGATGCCAACCAGGCAGGTGTGCGGAAGAATCCAATCACAGATAGTGACAGGAAGAAGGGGAAACAGGCTCAACAGCATGGCAGATCTCTATAATCTTACAAAGGTCTTAAAATTGGGTCAATAAAGATCCATTGATCGGCCCAGGTCTCATTTTCCAACAGTCATTATGGCTATGCGGAAGGCAGTCAAACTGCAATTAGAAGCTTCACCCAACCCTTCTCCATTTGTTGAATGGCTTGCTTGCTGGTCTTAATGATGCGTCTATTTCTGACTACGCAATGGGTTTTATACAAGGGGACAGCAGCATTGTTCCACCACTGCTTTTGCTTTAATTAGTGCAGAGCGATATATCCAAATTTTTACATATTTTCAACTTTATATATTTTCATAGTTGATTGAGGTTTCATTGAATGTTTTATTGTGCATTTAGATTTTGTTGTTTGACATTTTGCACCTGACAAAAATACTAAAACACATTACCTGTAGTCGCACTCCAACTCCCAGCTACCACTGTGAAAACAACGAGTGTGTACTACAAGCTGATGTCACACCCTTCCAGCCATCAGACACACAATCACCAGTAGCAGTCCATTAGCAATATAGGCAATTGCCTAGGGCGGCAACTTGCTAAGGGTGGCACAGCATTTTTGTATGCATCTTAAAATTGCATCATTTCTGGATTTTAAGTGCGTTTCCCTTAATATTTGTGCTTTCACTTTCGAAGCGTGATCGTCCTTGGGGTGTACTACGAAGTGAGATTATGGGATTATCAAACTAATTTAAGATTTAACCCTGGGTTTTCTGTATAATTTAGCATAAATTATTTTTATGGAGCAGTAGGACATAACTTTTTTTATTATTTCCCTTTTTTTCAAAGTCGTATCGAAATGGAAATGTGATATTCGCTCAAAACTCACTTCAATTCCTAAAATGCTCTCCTATTCAACAGAATGTCCAAGATACAGCATGTGGAAGGTCAACATGAAAACTGCAAGTTTGACCGCATTCAAGTATGGATGAATCATGCAAGACAATCTTTTTCTGCAACCAATACCAATGTGTTTACTTAAAAATTATTTTCATATTCACTGAGCATGAAATAAACTTCACGAGGTCCAGATTCCATGATTCTTAAGGAAGCAGCATTAAATGAGGCCAATAATAACAATAATACAACAAGCTAATTTCCTGCCTATTAGTACAAATGAGGTCACTTTCCTCCCACACTCCCCAAGTGAGGAGTGGCAGGGTGTGTCTTTAATAACCACAGACGGCTTGCCTTATTCTCCTGTGAAAGGCTGCAGTGCTGTACTGTGTCGACAAACATCAAGGACGGCGTCTCAGAGTAGGAGTGCTGATCTAGGATTAGGTTTCGGCTAAACCTATGCTAACCTTATCCGTTACAAGCTATAAAGCAAAACTAATCTCAGATCAGCACACCTACTCTTAGATGCTTTGTTGTAAACATGGGCCTAGGGTACCTGAGGTCTGTCACGACGATCAAGTCATCCGTCCCCTCCTATTCCTGCAGAGATTATACATGAAGCTGGGTATATGTGGCTGCTGACAAGCAGGCAGGTTTCCCGTTTAACCCGCGCCGAGAGACAGAAAGGTTCCCTGTTTAACCCTCACCTAGTTTCTTTCAGCTATCAACAAACAAGAGGACGACAAACAAACTCCTCAACAGCCCGGCCACTTGATCCCCACAAGTAAGAAACTAAAAGGAAACAGAACATGGGTCGGACAAATTCCACTGAACCTGCTTTACGCATCTTACAGCACTTGTTGACCACTGCCCCGTAGCCCGAGAGTGCTTAATTCACAAAATACCCTGTCACCATCCCCCAAATCACCTCTACTCCCACCCAGACAAAACAGTTATCAGGTGAGTTATGGGATACTTTTCTAAATTAAACTGCAGCAAATGCTTAGTAATAATACAAAATATAAAGGTTGAGATTTCTGGACGATGTTTCAGAGCAATTCCCAACCATTAAATGACTAGGGTTAATGGTGCCAGAAGGCTGCCGTATCAATCTGTGTTCTCACTTTCCAGGGCCCAGCTGAGGAACGAGAGCACAGGAGAATGTGAGGAAGACATTTTTAATTTTTCTTTAACATTTTCCCATTAATAAAATTAATATCTATGTTCTAAAAAGGAACAATTTTCACAAATACAAAAAGTATTAACAAAAACTAAGAATAACATTCTAAAAATGACATTTAAAGAAAGTGAGTTAGGCTAAACCACACACTTTGTTGGTTGTCTTCATGATACCAACTAAAATCGATATTGCGTTTCAAAATGATCTCAAACCGTAAAAATTTTACAAAGAGAAGTTATGTACTTAAATGAATTTAAAAGGGATGTCATGTGATACAGTCCATTGGGCAGCTGACTCTGAACCCATAAATCCCCCCATGCAGTGCAATTCCCACCTCTATCTGTGACCATCTGTTTTCCCTGTTTGAATAAAGTCGAATAAAGTGTGAACTGACAACAAAACTGTAATGTAATTCTATTGTATCACGTCATTTAGAAAAACAATGTTTGTGTAATTTCTGTCTCTGTTATTTGAGACAAACACCTCACCATGTGTTGTTTAAGCAAAACAATTGCTTTGAATATGCTTTGCATCACAGCTGGGCTTCATTTTTGCAATGGTAATCTGCCAAATCCCCCACAGTAATTCAGGCCTCAAGACAAACACAGACGTCCAGTGACATGTTGATCAAACAGTTGTGGCATAAAGCAGCAAAAATCTCTCACAGGTGCAATTCCTGATTGTCAATATGACCATGGCTCATACAAAAAGCCTGCATGACAGATCAGTTTGCCATAGGCCAACTGTAGTTTTCAGTGATAGAAGGTGTCCTTTGATAAGGAGTGAGAGACAAGCTGCAGTGATAAAATATGGGTGTGTTTTCTTTGGATTATCTGAAACCAGCACTTGATTCTCTGCACACATGCAATAAACAGAGGAGTAAAAATAAAGTTGTTCTATTCTATTCCATTCCATTCTATAACCAGAGCGAAGCATACGCCTGAAATTGGTTTCTTACAAACTCCTGCAAGCAAGCACTTATTTGTCTGTAGTTAAAAAAAATAAGACTTAAATATCAAAAAACAAGTTCTTGTTCAAGAGTTCATATCCTAAAATCAGTTTAAAGTAAAAAATGAGCCGTAAAGAGATAGTTCACTTTCTAGAGATTTTTTATAGTATTGAAATTTTAATGTATTTTTTTCAATATAGTTTTTGGATGCGATAAAGGATATTTTGGATACAGGAGTTTCTGACAATTTGCTGGGCTTACGATGGCTGGTATAGAGGCATCGACACCATCGGTTTGTGGTTTATAACAAGAAAATACACTTAAAGTAACTTCAAAATACCTTGTATAGCAACATTAGTTTTACAGAGGCTACACATATGAGCATTTTTTTAATTTTTTTAATTTAAATACATTTTTTAAAATAATTGCCTAATATACTATACAGTTAAATGCTAAAATTCTGACAGTGACACACTTTTTGTTATTTTGGCCCTGTAATCCTGGGGGGACTATGTATTAAAAAGCCTGTAATTCATATACTGATCACCCAATATGTACATACCCTCAAATTAGAGCTGACAGTCTGCAATTGAAGGTCATATTGTTTTATTTCAATGCGTTGGAATACAGAGCCCAAACAACAAAAATTGTGTCACTGTCCCAATACATCTGTATGTCTCTGTACGTATAACCTGTGGAATCATAACACTGCTGTAAAAGCTGGCTTTCAGTTTCTCGAAGTGTACTTTCTTCTTTTAGACTACAACCCCAATGCTGTAACAATCCACAATCTAACTGCAACAATCCAAGTTTAAATAATCTGCATATTCATGTTGAAAAATACTCCATGATTTATAATAAACAATATTGAATCCTGAGTTGACGTAACCTAAACGAATCCATTCTTCTGTGCGTGGCCAAGCAGCCAATCATAGTGACATTACTGCGAAACAAAACACTAATATCATAGACTACTTTTGTAGAGTTTGTTACTAACCGAAAAAAATCCACAAACTTGATCATTTCTGAAGACGGGTCACAAAATGGTGCGCTTACACAAACAAATTTTCAATTGATTTTTAAATGATAGTAAATTAGTTTTCAAAAAATGACAGTAGCATTTAATATTTTCAGGCAGGGCGCAAACTGCAACTGACCTAGACTAACATTAGCAAGCTGACCATAATCGAATGGTTTGACTTTGAGCATTCGATTACAGAAGCAATGTTAACTGTCATTTTCTGGGCTAGTGCGTTAGCTGTTGTTAGCCATGGCTTCTTAGCATTAAAGAAAGTGCGAATACGGGTTTTTAAATCTGTTTGACATGCAGTAGCTAAGCCACACCTCAGCTTTTTGGAATTTCAAAAATTTCAATGTTTTTAATATATTACTAGATTTTGTCATAGGTGGAAGGCTTCTGTTTTGAGCCCGAATACACGGCTGGATCCGGAGCTGAAACTCTGTTTTCCCTGTCCCCCAACCCGGGACTGCTTCGGTATGAAACTGCGCCCGGTAGCACTCATTGCAGCAAACATTTCCATTTCAGTTGGCATTGCGGTAGGTACCGCAAGTAGGCTAAACCACTCATTTACCCAGGTTAAAGGTTAAAGGTCAACAATAGAAAACCGGGAGGAGAAATGAGTACGTGTTGCAGACTTCTGGCTAGGCTAGCTAATATGTTTTCACAATACCAAAAGAAGATAAATTAAGGGTTGTGTTTTCCTAAATTAATGGCTGTATTTCCCCCATCTTTCTGGAGTCTCCAGCTAATGGTGGTGGCATTTTTTCAGTAGAACTGTAACGTTAGTGGCTAACTTGCCACTGCAGGACTAGTAGTAAAATGCCCAGCCCCTGCGCTTTGGTTGTATTCAATGGGAGTGGCAACCTGTAACTGCCGTTGTCTGACACCACCAATAAACTAAGTTGTAGTTCACAGTAAAGCAGGTGCCTGGTACATGGCATGCACAGCATTGGGGCTATATCTATGCTCTGACTACAGGGAGAGAGTTGGCTGAGAGCTCATTTTAATCAGGAGGAGAGCTACTTTTCTACAAATCAAACATAATTTTTCGGTGGAATTCCCCTTTAATCACTTAATTTTTACTGTTTTATTCCTTTTTTCCACCAGTATTTTTCTATCTTTGGGGAGTCACAGAATTAATAAAATATCAAATTACTTAACAATAAATAAAACTAAGCCTTAGTGAGAGATAGAGTGTGTGCGTGCTTTTGTGTGTGTGTGTGTGTGTGTGTGTGTGTGTGTGTGTGACATTATAAATCACCTGGCTGACTTTTTTCATCAGACTATCTTGTGTTCTAGCTGTTCTTGGTGCTCCTCATTCCCAAGAAAAGTGTCATCCTAGACAGGTCCATATCAATAGAAACCAAACAGCCTTAGGCCACTCCTTAATCACCTCCACACAAAAAAAGAAATAGAAAAAAGAAATAAACTTTCAATGGCCTGGACTCATTCCTTGGCACTGGGTGCAAGCCTCATCTGGATGTTAACCCCTCTTGGTTTTCAGCAGGGCTTATGGGTCTTCACTATACCCAATGGGGAGCACTCATAAGCTTTGCCATACACAAAGACCCTAAGCATGGCACTCTGTGTAAAAGGGCTCAAAAGATAGTGACGTAGCGCATTTGATTTAGATCCCACCAGAAAGGAACAGATTTCCATGATCTTTCAAGGCTCCCTTTGAGACAGCCCAGGTTTAACTATGTTCCCCATCATGATGACTGAACACCTGCCACTTTCTTTCACATGTTTTTATTGCAGATCTCCAGAGTTACACTGATGGGCTCCAACTACAATGTTTTGCTATTTCTGCTGGAACATAAGTTGAATCTGTAAAATAACTGTTGAATTACAAATGTACAGAAATATGAACTGCATGGTTTCAAGTATCTTCCATATCTTCCACAATACACTAATATAATAGTTTAAAATAGCCTATTAGACACATCAATAGGCTAGCGTACTCTAACACAAATATGCGCGACTTAACATTGAAAATGTACGCCATGACAAACAGAATTATCTACACATGTGTGTGTAAGAGTGTGAAATCACACGCAATGCACTTATATTTACTTTTTTTAAACACTGGTCCTGTAGTCTAGTATTAACAAATTACTAGTATATTTACAAGTTAACACTAAAGTTCTGATCGGCCTATGTTAAAATCAAATTTCCCTTCGATAGGCTAAAGCAATATTGACTCCACATTGTTCGCGTGAATTAGCCGATTTTAAGCAAACTAATAACGGCACTCTTACTAATGCAAATTAATATGAAATAATCCTTAAAAGAGGATTTGTCTGTTTTCGTTTACGAGGACAGGATCTAGGACTGTTTCAACAATACTATTTATAAAAAATTGCATTATTCTTAGTTTTAATTAGTTATAGTCTATCAACGTGTAGGCCTATACAACTGCATCATCTGAAGAATATGACAGCACATTTTGTAGCCTATGTGACATTGTCGATAACCTATGATCTAAGAGAAAACAAGCTAAAAACATGCATTGAAGTGCTAATAGAAGCTCCTATAGTTATTTTCTACACTGATCGGTTTCCTACACTTGCCCTATTTCTGCATCACGGCTAGCAAATAAAATACGTTCGCTCCAAATTCCTATAACATTATGCCCAATTTCAAAGATTATATTAAGCTACTAAAATATTTGCTTATACAATCTATAGCCTACACTCTTGATTGGGAAATATGCAATCTTGATTGGAAAAATTATCAACTAGCCTACGTGCTAGTCCTATTCGGCAATAGATTTTTTTAAGATGAAAGAAAAAATCGTGTCAAAGATGCTGCATGTCACGTCGTGCCAATGTCGTGATTTATTTTGATAGACTGTTACCTATCATTTTGAACCCACTCTTCAATTAATAGGGCAGCCTATTCTCACAACAATCAATGGCAAATAAGTTCGATGTGAGGGTAGGCTGCATACAGTATGTGTCCTATATTATAACCTTACAGAATATATTCTATATTAGGCTATAGCCTAAACCAGTTACAAAACAGACGACAACATTACAAATCTCATTGGACACTCGATTGAATAAACGTATCAAGCCAATCAATTTCAAAGGCTTCAAACAGCACACACAATTAATAGCTACCGATAAATGAGATAGACCCACCTAGCTATAAACTTCTATCGAACCTAGCGTAACAACGTCTAGCCAAGGCTACTACAGCCGCCTACCTTTCAGCATGGTGTAGGCTATACGCTAGGTTATTACGCGTCATTTTTATTCATTTTTACCTTAAACTCAGCTACTACCGATCGAAGATATGCACAGATGCGAGGATGCCTAACGTTAGCTACAGTAAATTAAATGCGATTGTTTTACTGCAAGATCCTTGCGTGCAGCCGTTTGGTAGCATAATGCACTTTTATGATTGAAACACACGCTTACCATTCTGGAGACACATCCAACGTCTGACCTGGTCGTTCTGTAGTTAGTCGCCGAAATACAACGAAAGACAGTCGCAATTTCGTGTTCAGTTATAGTTGTTGTAGTAGTAGCAGTAGTATTTTCTAGTCGATTCGGTGCAGCGCGGTTAAGAGACAGGGTTTCTTGTCGTTGCTTGTTGAAAAAAGAAACATGCAAGGATGCAGTAGGCTACCAATATTGACAAGGAATTTTGCAACAACAAAAAAATAATATAACGTTAGGTAGACTAAAAACACCCTACGTCCAGTGCTATCAGAATATGATAGGGGTACACAGAATAGCAGTTTTGAGTGTGGAATCCAAAAGCTCAAATCCGTAGCAGCCACACAACCCGTAACTATAAGGGCTGACTCCAAGAAGGCAATGAGCCAGCCGAGTGCCGAGGATTGACAAACTACAAACAAGCATCCAGGGCTGGCTTGTACCAAGTAACACGGGGGTGTCACTGGACCTCCTGCGGGTACCGAACCTCGAAATGATAGCCTACTTTCGTCAGAAACCTAGAGGTGTAGACCTCGTTCACGGGAGATTGTAAATAGGATTGTGCGCATATTTATTGTAGGCTACGTATTGGCTAGGCTATTGGTGAAAGCATATTGGCGTAGCCTACTGAACTAGTAATAACATTTTTAAAGGAATTATATCCTATTACGAAATAACTGTATGAAGTCCCTTTCGGTAGGATATTTGTTTTGTGTCATTCCATGTTATAGGCTACTTTATAAGCAACGCACATTCCAGGATAGACATTTGAACATGTTCTATAGGAATCCTCTACAAACAGTACACTATGTAATAGTATGGCTGTCTCTTCTTTGTAATTATTTAGGCTACACATGGAATTCTCAGTTTTAATTTTAAAATTTTAAAAGTTAGGCCTACTGCACTAATAACATGTATGTGCACGTAGCAGTATCGGGTTGATGTCAAAACATGATTCTTTACTGCTGCTATAGTTTAGGCTACATTTTTCAACGTTACTTACATATGGCACCTGTTTCTCTGCACATTTTAACTTAATTAAGTTCAAATGTGTAGGACATGTGCCTCATGTAGGGCGTGGCTTAATGGGTAGCATGGCAGATTGTTTAAAAACAACCTGGTCGGCTCCAATTATGTCCTGTCAATCAAATGACTTTTGTTTACTTGTAATCCAAGATTTGCTTTTCATTTGCCAGTCAGAAATGCACTTTTAGTTGGAGGAACGCACTTTATTTTCCATATTTCAGGAATACACTTTCCATTGGAGGAATGCATTTTAAATTGGATGAATGTGAATAAATATAATAAAAAGAAATGTTTTTAACTTTGTTGCATTACTTTAAAGTTGTGAAAGTAAAATTGTGTTTTTTAGAATGGCAAGACTAAACAGTTGAACAGTTCTTATCGAAGCAGAACTACCAAACAAGCGGTTTCGGTCGCGACATTGGCTGATGGTCTTCTAAATCAGTGGCTCCCAAACTCATTCCTGTGGGACCCTTGGCCCCTGTGTATGCTGATTTTTGCTTCAACCACAATTGCCCAACCAGAATTTTAACAAGCTGTTGATGATAAGGGAAACACTGCTGTCAAAAAGGGCTGGGTTTCTGAGAGCCTTCGTAGTATAAGTAGTCCTTAGGTCCTTTTATAAATCTGCTGTTCTATCTCTATTACAACTACAAAGTGCTTAATTTTAGGAATATCATTTGCTCACACAAAGAAGATTGAATGGCAAATATTATTGTTATTGTCTTGCTGTCATGCAAGAGTTGCAATTAGAGGAATGGAATATCTTTGACTACGAAGTCTCTGGGAAACCCAGGTCAGAACGTTTTCAAAATTGTTGTTGGATGAATTAAGCTAATGAAAATATTAGGTAACGATTTACATAAACGGCATCTTCATAAAGCATTCATTATGCATTCATAAGCATTACATTACAATTACATAGAGAATTATGAATGCTTTATAATGTTTTACTTATCATCTCATGGGATAGATCTGACCTGAGGTTCAGAGATCTAGAAATACTGCACACATAAAGCATTCATAACGCTCTATGTAATTGTAATGTAATGCTTGTGCAATGCTCATTAATGTATAATGAATGCTTTAGGAAGATGCAGTTAATGTAAATCGTTACCAAATATTATGTAATGAGCTCAGAAGCATTTTCGAATATGGTACAAATGGATACC
The DNA here is from genome assembly GCA_022702515.1 of Ilyophis sp. 1 JC-2022. NCBI lineage: Eukaryota > Metazoa > Chordata > Actinopteri > Anguilliformes > Synaphobranchidae > Ilyophis > Ilyophis sp. 1 JC-2022. The sequence goes on along the minus strand of CM040401.1, from coordinate 59,737,345 downwards.
AACGTTTTTGGCTACTAAAGCAGCACAATTTACTTATTTTCTAATAGGGTAGCCAGGATCGATAGATATGACAATACATTTGCACTATAGCACTGTTTTTAAAGGGAAAGAAATGGGGCGATCTGATTACAATAATGAAGGCAAACCCCCACCACACCACAGTTAATTTATTGTTCTCAAACCTGAATCTTTTCTAACTACGTTGAAGTTACGCTAAGGCCCGGAGTCACAAAATAACATGAGTTGGACATGCCATATTTGCGACTCGATTGTGAAAATAGAGAACTGGGTAGGTAATTATAATGTATAATATTTACTAACTGGCTTGTCTTGTAACAACTTTGCGACACCAAACCTTATACAGTTTGCGGATTACTGTGGCTGGTGTTGTAGGTTCAGCACCTCTAGGAACTTTGGAACAATTTCCATTGAAAGAAATTTACTGGTTGTATCATTGTGTGTGTGTATATGTGTGTGTTGTATTAAATAAAAATTATAAAAAGTGCAATGTTTTTTTCAAAGTAAACATAGGTTTCATAGTCAAATTTACAATAATTTGTGGGTCTCATGTCATTGTAAAAAAAAATAGTGTTAGCAAACTTATTTCACTCTCTCCTATGTGTTTATATATAGATTCTGGAAAAGCTGTCAACAATGAAGGTGAAGTTGAGCAAACATCAAAGTACAGTGTGAACGGGTAAGGGCAGTAATGAGAACAGACACATGCAGCTGACACCACAGTGACCTTTTTCACACACTCTACTTAAATGTGCGAGAATGCTGCATCTGTCATCTCTCATAAAGTCTAAGTGATGCCTCCAAGCATTCCCTTCTAAACAAGGAAGCCAGCAAGTATGTATACAGACAGACATTATCTGAGGTCAGCCATAATATTATACTCGATGACTGACAACAGATATATTATCATAATAGTAACATAATAAATGTATTAACAAAATATCAATAGTAGGGCCTGTCATATAAAAGTAGGATAGTCCATTAAACATGGCTAAGGGTTTTCTTATCAAAATCAGGAAATAAATTATTAAAAGTTAGCTAAAATCTCAGAACGAACTTCTGACACAGTAGTTTTGTATATTAACAGAGGTGAGGACCCTGTCCTTGTCCCACCCTGACTCTACTTTTGTTCTTCTGTTTAAGTGAGTCCTCTTACAAAGTCCGGGCCACATCCACTAACTTCCCCAGAAGGTTATAAGCTATGGTCAAAAGTTCCTATCCTCTGAGGTATGTTTGGTTGCCCCAGAGAACAAGAGAACGGGGCCATGATAGGGGCCTGTGTGCAATTCAACTTGGCGTATTATCCCCCAAAGCTAATCTTGGCCATGCTTTAGAGTCTTACCCGCTCAAACTCCGTGAATAGATGAGTGCAAAGTTAAATATTCTTTCAGATGTAAATTGAAATGTAATTGTGGGAGAGAATCAGAGAGGGAGTTTGCCTTAATGTGGGATTTGGATAGGAACCCCCTGACGTCAACCACGGGGAGGAGGCTAGCCTCATTGTATGGCAGGTTTTTGTGAGTGTGTGCAGATGTATTTAGTATTTAAAGGAATATTTCAACCCAAAAATCTAAATTAAATGATTTTCAACTTACATTGAGTATTATTGATCCATCCAGGTATTTTTTTCAAATATGTCCTCAAGTGAGGTTTCAACATGAGCTGTGAGATCAGTCCAATTAAATACAATGGAATGGGGGGGGGGGGGGGGATTGCAGTGCAAAACTATACATTTAAATAACCCTGCGTTAAAGTTAATTAATCTGGTTTGGCTATGTAATTATTTTGTAAGTTTTACTTATTTGAATCCATTGCTAATTTTAGCTTATTTTGGAAATTTTTGAAATCTTTCGATTTTACCACTGAAAAATATCACTCCACACACATAATTATTTTTTTAGCTTTACAGTCTTTGACTATAGATTATCTATGTAATAATCTATTTTGAAGTCACTGCATAGTTCTTTCTCAGATAATCTATCAGCCTATTTATGTCATAGCTCATGGTCACAAGCCACAATTTTAACAGGAAAACTGTGAAATCTTATATTTAAACTTCAACCTTTCATTTTTTGAAAGTCAGATACGAACATATAAACAAAATGGTGTTTTTCTCCTGATACTAATTAGGTAACACTCAGCAACTGATAGACACATGCTGGTTTGGTGTGATTGTTCTCTCTTATAAACAAGCCTTTCCCAAAGCTTTGGTTCCTCGCCAGTGCCACTGAGAAGGTGTGGGAATCACAATAAAATTGTATGTAACAGCTGTCAAAAATAGTGTTTATCTGGAAAATATTTTTAATATTACAAACCCCAATTTCCAAAAAGTTGGGACAGTATGTAAAATGCTAATAAAAGCAGAGATTTGTAAATTAAATTTTAGAAGTGATAGTAATAGTACATTTCTCTTGAAATTACTTGAAAATGATGCAAACGTGAGTTTTATGAGCCAAAACTGTTGATTTGTAGTTAAATATATCATTATCTTTTTTATTTAGAGCAGTGCACAATTTAGCCATTTGGATAGATTTGGAGACACTAATGGACAACAGGGTACACTGCCTATATTTGCATCGTAGATCTTTAGTAGTTTTGCATATCATCCTCAAATTTGCCACTGCCATATGATTATGCTAATGATTTAGGTTTGATGTCTCCATCCGATGATGACTTATTGAGGGGATGTGGTAACAATTTTGGGGAGCTGTCACTCCAAATGACTGACAAACACACATGGTATGCCCTCTTCTTCAACCCTACCTGCACTCCAAAAGTGTTCGGACATTTACAGCTTAATCTAGTCCCACCCCCGCAATTCCCATAGAGATCCATTCAAATGCAGAGAGGTGAAGTATCGCTTGTAAGAGTACCTGAAATTAAGATATAAAGAGTATTTTGATGTTGTTGGTTCTCAAACATCAGGAAGTCATGGCAGGCAAAGGATATCCAACCAAACATTAAACATGATGACTTTATTTAAGTTTATGTAAATTTGTCCAATTACTTTTGATGCCCTAAAATGGGGGCACTATGTGTAAAAATGGCAACAATTGTGATTAAATGATCAAAGGTGATTACTGTAATTCTACAGCAGCATACAGCTACATCACAGTAATTTCATGGGCAAATTAACTGTGAAATCACAGTATACAATTGTTATTTTATTGTAATTTACTGTAAAAAATGTACAGTAAATTACTGTGAAAGTAATGCAACTAGTAACCTATAATTTACTGTGAATTTACAGTCAGATTTTTTAGTGTTCACCTGATAAGGATGTAAAAACCCTCAAATTAAAGCTGAAAGTCTGCACTTTAACCTCATAGTCACTGTTCCATTTCAAATCCAATGTGCTGGAGTACAGAGCCAAAACAACAACAAAAATATGTCACTGTCCTAACACTTTTGGAGTGCACTGTACTGTATATGAGAATTGTCTCAAAACTTTAAAACCGAAAAAGAAGAAACAAAAGTGAAGTCATGGGAATAGTAGCCAAAGGCAAAACAGGAAATGTTTGATCGCAATATGAAGTTAAACATTTTTTGTTTCATATATTTTTTCAGTTTAGCAAAAAATATTTGCTTGACATTTTGGTTGAACTAACATTGTTTTGCAATGCTAATGATTTAGGTTATGATCGTGGCCTGGGGGAGGGATTATCCTACCTGTGCACGGTGAATTTTGAGTGTGCCGTTTTCTAAGCGCTCACTGGAGTGTAAAACCAGAGTGTTTTGGTTTACAATAAACCATCTGAATGGATTTCTTTGTTGACGCATTCGTTTCTGAGCAGAGATTAGTGTGACATCAGAAAGAACACAACTTTTAACAATTAAAAATGTGTTTTGGCAACACAAAGTGTTGTATTTTCTAATGTAATATATGCTAGACAGAACATACCTCATATAATGAATTCATACAATAATAATTTATTGTTGAACTAAATGTATTTTCATATTCTGATCAGTGGTAATATTTCATAACATCTATGACATTTGTCTCACTTTTTATGAGGGCATTATTTGGAAATTGATTATATGTGCAGGGTCCCTTTAAGAGAGGTCCTGTCTGCGTGCTGATGTCCCCCCTACCCTGAATATGAAAAAAGGCTGGTTAGATTGAATTGCATATGCCCTTAAACTGGTTAAGTGTGTTTGATTGAATTTTGGTGAAAATATTTTACCAGCCTAACTTGGAATTTGCTTACTGATGGGTGTATGGCATTTGCTTCTTCAAAGCTAATTTAGAAAATGTACAAGTATCCTTTTTATTATATGGGAAATTAAACATTGACACTGCATAATTGGTTTTTTAATGCCACCATTACTACGAGGAGTTGTTCTTCTGGAGTAAAAAAAACGTCTAATTTCTGAAAGACTGGATTATTTTATGAAAAACATTTAATTTCAGGCTTCCCTGGGAAAGATCAAAGGCAATCTCTCTAGCTTATGCTTTAGAAATTTAGATGCAATTTCTGCTGCCTTAAAAAGAGCACTGATAGCAGCTTTGAGGGGGAAGTGAAGCTGAAAAGCGACGTGTCAGTCTTTCTGATGGCATGCATCGCTCAGAACACAATTTAGATTGTTTTCCATGTTGGCCGCCTGCAGCTTCGCTCGATTCCAATTGCAATTTTTGAGCAGATGATATCGTTTTTAAGTGTTGGTGACATGCAGGCATTTTGTTTTCTCCGGAAGCTTATAATCAATGTAGCTAGCTTGTCCATAGCAATGTGTCATCCAATTTTGTACGTGGCATGTTGCATAGAATTTTAGCATGGTGCCAAAGGCACAAACTTTATTTGCTATTATTATTATCCGTTTCTGCAGGTAGATACTAAAATACCTTGTTCATGGATACAAAAATAATGCATTCTAGGAATTGAAACTGACAGCACAGTTCCTCAACAGCTGTAACACTGCTACCGTGCATTGGGTATAGTATTATTAACAGTAGCTCACCTTTGTTCTGTGCTTGGTTTGTTACAGTGTCTGTCTTTCTGGTTCTCCTCGGTTTCACAAAACATGGAGCGTATAGATGATGACATAAAATATAATGAAATAGAAAATGGTGATATTTCAAGAAGCAGTTTTGATATTTTCCAAACCCATTCTTGTTTTTTTTTACTGCACTTTATCACCAATTAATAGATTTGTTGAATGATACACTTAATTTATTGAATAATAGAACTTAATCAGGACACACAGATTTTGACTCGTTGTCAATGCTCAACTTGAACCCTTTGGCATCTGTGTCACCAAAGTCAAGCTTGCTTTTGACTTTGAATTTGCATTTGACTTTGAGGTCTTGCACTGCTTTTCTTGCATACACATCACACCTCCATGTCCAATCAAATCCTGGATGATGAATCACACAGGGCACAAGTGGCCAAATAAACAGTGTCACAGAGTGAAGCTCTATGCCCCTGTTTAATTACATGTGTCAGGTGAAACAGTATAGCCTTTGCTTTTATACCTAAATATATTTTACTCTACTCTCTTGCATTACTTGAATGTGTTAAGCTATCACTTAAGCATGGTCTTTCGAATTTTATGAAACCCTGGAAAAAGCTGTATTTCAAATGGAATTTTGTTTTAACAATAAAATATCAATATCAACAACTCCCACGTGTATTATTTATCTTCCATTGCTGCTGCTGCCTTTATCATATACCTTGGTGGTTTAGTATAGTGATACCAGAGGTTTTTTCTTTAAGCATTAAATGTTTTAGTCAAACATTTTGGAGTTTTTAACCATATATTTTAGCAATGTAATTTTTCAAACACGTTCACAAATGACATAGTTAAAGACAAAATGATGACTGCTGTAAAGAACATTGAAATCTATTTATTTATGTAATAGGAGTTGGAATTTGTGGATATTTAATATTGCTCATGCAACCTTCGCTAAAGTAGAAATAGATGAAATAGAAATAGTAGTTCATAACACTGTATTTTATGATCAATTTAATGCTAACTTGGTGACTAAAAGTATGACATTTTTTTCGAAAACATAAAAATGTCTCTAAATCTGTAAATCTGCTTGCTGAATGAGTGGCTCACACTTGGCACAAGATTGCGTTCGTGTGGGATTCTCTCCCATGAGTGTGTGCATGTTCACTGGTCTCTGAACCCTCAATACCACATCACCCTCATCCCACACATATTGGACAGGGCTCCTGTCTGGTGCGTGGGCAGTCTGAGTGTAACTGTCACATTCTTTCTGCACAATAAAGCCATTGTTACCATAGCAGCGGAAGGATGTACATGGTGCAGGTGGGACGCCGCCACGTCAGGTGAACCTCTCTCCCTCTCTCATCTGACTGGTTTCAACTAGTTTTAAAGGGTAACAAAGCACTAAAACCACTTATTTCAGATGATAACTGATACATTTGTTTTTTTCTAAGTGTTACTGATGGCTTCTGGTACAAATCTTGACATTTTACTGAGTCAGCGTAAAACAGAATAAACCCAAAGTATCTGGCTCAAAAGTGTCTCTAAAACATGAGGAATTGCACGTCCAGTCTGTCATTGGCCAGAAACTTCATCAAGCAGACATATTCCTCCCGGTGATGAAATTGAAACCTATACAGATACGCCCTGAAGTTTTAGATCGAGGACCGGCTACGACCCTGCTATAAAAGCGAATCTCAGTAGTTGATCTCACCATTTTCTATATAGTTAGTGGTTGAGACGAGATAGGTGAGAGAGAGAGAGAGAGAGAGAGAGAGAGAGAAAGAGAGAGAGAGAGAGAGAAAGAGAGAGAGAGAGAGAGAGAAAGAGAGAGAGAGAGAAAGAGAGAGCAAAATTTTGCTTTAAATATTTGCTTTATTTATATATATACATTTCAAATATTGAACTTTTTCACGATATTCAAATGCACCTGTATATACGCCGTTAAAATAACATGTAAACAACTCCGACATGACTTTAGACCAGGTTTGTGGTGGTTTTAGCACAAGCGATTTCTGCTGTCTCAAGATAGCAATACGCCAAACATTATCCTGGCCACTCCATTCCTCATCTTAAGAGTAACCCGCCCAGTTCACATGCAATGGGCGCAAGATAACTTGGTATTTAAACAACGTGAGCGCTAGGTGCTATAATGACCCCTGCGCCGGGTGTAAGATAGCAAAGACACTTGCGTTTGGGTTAGCGCCGCTTAGCGCCGGGTGTAAGATAGGGCCCGATAATAGTGTTACTATTTTTTCAGTGCACATTCACCTTTTTCATTAATCCTGGTGATTATTGATCTTGTCAAACTGGTTAAGTAAAGAACTTAACCCTAAAGACCTTGATTAAATCCAGGTATCTGGCTTTGCGAATGCATTACTTGTGAATGTACATGAGATGTTGAAGATAAAGTCCTCTTCTGCTGCTCTGATACACATTTTGTGAGAGCCAGGGCCCTGTATGTCCATCTGGCAGACGAGCGATGACGCTTCTCAAGCTGCGGGTGCGTGGGTGGTTTGCGACCTGGGGTTTCTGTCATAGTGGAGCCAGCATGTGTGAAAACCATCAGAAAGACGGAGCATGTGGGTGGCTCATTCGGTTAAGGCACCACATGAGCCCCAAGGTCTCGGATCAAATCCAGCCCATGACAGTGCTGACTGTGGCCAGTAGCTCCATAGGGCAATGCGCAATTGTCAATTGTGTTTCCCAGGGTATGGGAGGTATGGGTTCAGTTGGTTAGGGGTTCCACTAGATCCCTGCTGATCGATCGGGTGCCCGTGGACTACATGTAAAAGTCGAATATGACAGGTCTTCCTCCAACTTCATTCTATGCAAGCTTGACTGTAGTCTGCGATATGAAAAGAAGCAGCTGGTTACACCAACGCTTCCGAATCGGCAGTGGGGCTTGCACACGCTTGCACACGCGGCTGCAGTTGAAGATAATTGGACATTCCAAATTAGGGTGGGGATTGGACATTTTCAGCCCCACGTTTGGTGCCACATTTCTTTAAAAAAAACAAACAAAAAAAAAAAACACAATGTATAGGCCCATTTAATAAACTGTGTTTGGCTGCGTTTCCATGTTGGGCAAGACATTTCAGGCTTTGAACAACCTGAAGGAATGGCCACAGTCCAAGAAATGACAGGCTTGACATTCCATTGGTAAAACAACCTTGTCATCTGTGCCAAATCACTGTTCCATCTAATGAGGCCATGCAAGGCTCCAACAACAACTAAAGTCACTGAACTCTCACGTTATTAATGATGAATTTATCAAACTGATGCCAAAACATTTCATTAGGAAGCCTCATAAGTGTCACCATTTTTTTTCAAAAATATTTACATGCATAATAAAGCTAAATAGAGTGGAAAAAAGTATTATGTCTCAATTTGATTAGTGCAATGTAAGAAATATCTTCCTAGGTAAAACATTCTAATATGAGAAAAACATTAAACACAAAAAACAAGTAAAAAAAAATGTTTTTGTTGTATTATCACCTCTTCAACTCCTGTGGTTTGCCATGGGTTTATCATACAATTATATGTTGAATAATAGATGCTGAATAAGATATGACAAAGTGAGTTTGTATTTGAATATAACATTAAAAAAAATTACTGCATATAGTACATTTGCTTGCAGGATTATAAGACTTAAATCAACCATCACTGTTCCACATTCAGACAAATATCAACATTTATTTTATTTGTTAGTTTTTAGTGTTTCATAGACTTTCATTCAGTTGAATCTATTTGTCTCTTTATTCGCTCCAGCTGAACCCATAACAATTTGGCTGTGATTTTTTGATGATTAATTGCATAAAGACACACTAATCATGGGTTTGGCACAGTCAAACAAATGTAATATTATTTGCAAATTATGGAAATTGTGAAAAGAACAACCTAAAATAGTTAACTTGAGATAATATATGGCCTGTTAAAGTAATTTGTAGTTATATCATGGATTTTATTCAATTTTCATAAAATTTGTGTTATTACCATCATTTAGTTTATTTTATTGCCTGTGTTAACTGCTTTTTTATTTCTTATGGTATTCTTCATCATTTTTATTTATTTATACAAATTGGGCTACAATTATTTGTATAAACTACTATAAAGTTAAAATAACAGAAATGTCCAGTGTTTTACTGCAAGCTTTGCAATGTTAGAAATAATAAACCTTCTGCTTTTGACCAAACTTTTATCATTCATATATATATAAATATTTATCTTTACTTTCTGTCTCACACAATATAAATAGTTAAATTGTATTGTGTTTCATAGGCAAAAATAGTTTGTCCATAAAAAATAGGATAACATAATATGAAAATTAAAAGCAGGAATACAGAGTAAAATATCATGAGTTGGCAATATATAATTGTTTACTGGTGAATATCAATGTGTTTTTACTGACACATTATATCAGCTGGAAAAAAAGACATTTAGGCATTTAGCAGGCACTCTTACTGTTATGTTCTGAGTCTGTCTGTGTTGTATTTTCATTTAGTTAATTGTTTCTGATTATTTGTGGTTTCGTGTACATACATTTTTCCATGTTTTCCGCAGCCTTGCGTTCTGTTCTGTGCTGTCTCTCTCGCTTCCTCTCACGGAGTTTTACTTTCGTTTCTGTACGCTTCCTTCGTATTACCCTGCACTACTAATTATTATATAGGACTTACAGGATTACTAACTGGCTAAACACGGGTGTGGTTAACTAATCTACTAACGTCAGGGTTTAATAGAATTATTACTAACACAATCTAACAATCTAGTTCTCATCACGTTTCCACAGCTGTTTAATGTTTCCTTACGTATCCAGTCATTGTCTTGTTAACTAATCTACTGACGTCAGGTCTAGGATAGGATAACTACTAACGATTTACTAATTGCCTTGTTACGTGTCTCATTTATCTCAAGCTGTTTTCCATTTCCTGCTATTCTCAAGCTATTGTCTGCACCTGTCTACACACGCATTTATACCTGTAGTCTTAGTCCCTCGTGGCGAGTTCGTCAAACTAAATTGTCAAGCGTAGTATGTTGCCTGTTTTCTCCCGAGTAAGTTTGCTTCAGTGTTTTTTCCCGAGTCAGTGTTTTCGTGTTGTTGTAGGTTTTTGTTTCTGTTTGTTTATCAGTTTCGAGTTTTGATTTCCTGGTTATTGACCTCAGTCCGTGTTCTCGCGACCCTGTCCTTGGATTCTGTTTTGTACCTCTGCTGAGCCTTCCCGTTACCGACCCCTGCCCGTTTTGACTTCCCTTTTGGATCTTGTTTTTGTACCGTGCCTTGGACAATAAACTTCGGTTTTTTTGGGTTCCTGTCCACGGATCATAACACTTACACAGATAAAATATTTACACACAATCAACATATACAGCCGTTTATTTTTACTGAAACAGTTCAGGTTAAGTACCTTGCACAATTGCAACAACCCTCAACCTTTGAGTTACAAACTCATAACAATCACACAGCACTGCATCATCAGTTGTGTGAACCAATATCAGTTCTGTTGCTTCATCATTTGGTGTGCAGTTTAATTATTAATCGAGAGGATTCAGGTGTTGGTATGGGATGACAGTGATTGCTCAAAAGGCAGATTCATTAAGACACTGTATTGCCATCATGCCACGGGGGGAGTATATTAAACACAAAAATAGTTGTTGAAAACATATAACCAGTTATATTGTGTTTTTTTTTTTTTACAGATACACAATTGCAGTATCTTCAAAGCATTGGCCCCAGAGTATGTTTTTCTCTAAAGGAAATGGAGCCAGAAACCCTGATTGATAAGCACCAGAAAGGACAACAAATGGCAAAAAAAAAATGTATGTCATCAACATTTTTCACCAATATAGACTGCCTGGCAAAAAAGTCGCACACTCTAATATTTTGTAGGATTGCCTTTAGCTTTGATTATGGTGCGCATTCGTTGTGGCATTGTTTCGACAACCCTATGCAACACAGCATTTATTTCCGTCCAGAGTTGCATTAATATTTGGCCGAGATCTTGTATTGACGACGGGAGAGTCGAACCACTCCGCAAAGTCTTCTCCAGCACAATCCAAAGACTTTCAATGGGGTTAAGGTCAGGACTTTGGTGGCCAATTCATGTGTGAAAATGATTCCTCATGCTCCCTGAACCACTCTTTCACAATTTGAGCCCGATGAATCTTGCATTATCTTCCTGGAATATGCCCATTGATTAGATAACCTGGTCATTCAGTACATTCAGGTACTCAGTTGACTTAATTTTATTGCTGCATAACGTTGCTGAGCCTAGACCTGACCAATTGTAGCAACCCCAGATCATAACACCACCTGCAGAGGCTTGTACAGTGGGCACTATGCATGACGGGTGCAACGGCGACTTTTTTTGGCCAGGCAGTGTAGTATGAAAAAATAAACAATTAATCATTGAATTTCAATTTCATGGCGGCACGGTTGTGCAGTGATTAGCACTGTTGCCTCACAGCAAGAAGGTACCGAGTTTGACTTTGTGTGAGTGAACGTGTGTGTGCCCTGTGGTGGATTGGCAACCTGTCCAGAGTGTATTTCTGCCTCTCGCACAATGCATGCTGGGATAGGCTCCAGCCCCACCATGACCCTGACCCAGAAATAAGCGGGTTAAATAATGGATGGATGGATTGATTTCAATTTCATTAAATTATGGCACATTTAAGTTTATCACAAGAAGCTTTTTTAACTGAACAAATTTAGCAGCGGACATTTACACAGCCCAGTTTTTTAGCTCCTCCACCTATCTTAGAAACGTGCTCCCTCCTCAGTTAACCACCAGCTAATTAAATACAATGAAAAACCACTATACTTCCTTTTGGAATTTCTATGGTATTAGATAAACTGAATTTTTAAGAAACATAAACAAAACAAAGCATCATGCAGCATGACATGTTCATTAGGCAAGGGTTTGCTGAAACATACAATGATATGAAATTCTCAGAAATTGTTGTTTTTGTATCTTCACTTTGTTGTCTTCTCTTTGTAATATCCTTAGAATAGGAAGCCATTTTTCCAACAGCCCTGGAAATGTTGAGATGCAGATGAACTAATTGTCATTGATTATCATTGGTTAGTCTTCCTCCCGAGAGAAGTTTAGAGTGTGAACTTCCAATTCGTTCACAAAATGAATGGAATTGATTGTCATCCTGCTACAACTGCATAATATAAGCAATGCTTTAAAGGACACACACACACACACACACACACATGCACAAAGGCAAGCCATTAGAAAAAAATAGTTATGTGAGGGTGGAGAAGGGCGGAAGACCAGACGCGACAGAAAGGGGATCAGCACGTTATCCAAAGCCCGCAGAAAATGAACTGGGCTGCCAAAAACCATGACAAGTTAAAAATGGATTACACAATCATCATTAAAAAAAATGCTGAAAAGAATGTATGAAATGTCAGTAACCTTGACATCAGAACTCATCAGAATACAAATGCCATCTGAGAACACAGGTCATTTTAAGAACTATTCAGACAAACATCCAAGGATGATTCATAATTACCACAGAGCACATTCACATAAATTGGTCTAGATCATTATAATGGCTCTACTCATCACTGTAATCTAGCCAATAATACTTAAAAACAAGAAGAAAAACAGCATATATGCTAAAACAGTGTATGCTAAAAATTGGACAAACTACAAATGAAAAGCGAGAGCAACCCTTATCCTGCAAAGTTGAACATCTCGTAAGTAGCTTTCATGTACAAATACAGATATACAGTCAAGCCGGAAAGTCTGAATACCCCTTTCACCTTTTATTACATTACAGACATATTCTACAATAGATTGAGTTCATTTTTTGTCTCTAAATTCTACATAAAATAGCCCTTAATGACAACATGTTAAGTGAAAACATGTTTTTAGAAATTTTTGCAAATGTATTAAAAATCGAAAACTGAAATCTCTCATTTACATAAGTATTCATACCCTTTGCTTTAACATATTTTTAAAGTATCATATTTTATATTTGATCGCATAGCCTTTGCATGCTGTTACTTCCTGAAGTCTGTGACCAATCAACATCAAAAGACTCTCGATATCTTATTTTCAGGTACTGTTACAAGCGATAGTATAACCTCTGCATTTTAACTGATCTCTATGGGAATTGTGGGGTGAGACTAGATTCAGCTGTAAATTACACTGGTACAGTATGGAACACATGACTGGAGAAATGGCTGTACGTCATCAAGGGTCTAAGGTATCGAACGAGCCCCAAACCATCACTCTGCGGCCAGATATGGAGTAGATGTGGATGGATCCCTTTAAGGGTTGTTTCTCCTGACTTTTTCCCCCATAGAGTTATATAGGAATCTAGTCATAACTAGATATTCATTTTGAATTATGATTGGTTAAGAAGTAATAATTGTTTTAGAGAAAAGGTTGTGAGCTGAAAGAATAAAATTTGTTTAACCTTTTTTAAAGCATGTAGAATGCATGCTGAAAAAATACAACAAATAGTCATGAAATAATAAAAGAAGACCAGAAAATAAATAAAAAATATTATAGTTCATTTATACAAGATTTCAACCTTACTTTGTTCATCTATCCTTGGCAATCTGTACCCAACATACATTTTCTTTTAAACCAACAAAAAAATAAAAAAATCCTCTAAGATGTGGCCTTGATGGAAGAGTCTGTTGAGAGTCAGTTCAGTAAGAGTAAATTAATTTTTATAAGAACCATAGCCTTTAAATCACCAGCGAACAGTAAGAGCTTTCCCTATTTCATATGTCGACAGGAGTTGTGGCAATATTATCACTTAGTACAAATCTGGTGCTGGGGGAAGTATTAATTTGTCAGAGAGAATATGAAAAAATGACTCATCAAATCAGATTCATTGTTGCTCTTTAACATCCCCCCCCAGACCACCACCTTTTCACTTTCAAGGGGAGCAGACAGGTAATACTTTTTGAAAGCTGGTAATGCTGTCATGTTTTATGTTTGAGGCACTGATTTGCAGTGACGCTAGAACATTTGCCAGCATTTTCATCGCTGCTTGTTCATTTATGTGTATGCTTATCCTTCTTTCTACCAGTGTGGTGATTTTGTTCCTAAATTATACAATCAAAATGATGGTTTTACTTCCAGCTCAGCCAGCTTTACAACAGACGGGCATCGATTTGCAGATACAGGAGCTCCACTATCAATGTGAAAAGATCATTGGCCAGGTGGTATTTGAATGTGACTGGTTAAAAATCAAAAGGACTGTACAAATTGAAAAGATCCTTTTAGCACTACTGAGGTTAACTTTCCAGTCCTATGGTTGATATCATGGCCAGTACTATGCAGATGAGATTAGAGACACAAAAGGAACGTACTTTGTGTGCCAGAGAGAGATAGAAAGGGAAAAAAATGGGAGGGAGAGAGAAGGAAGCATGTGTGTGTGTGTGTGTGTGTGTGTGTGTGTGTGTGTGTGTGTGTGTGTGTGTGTGTGTGTGTAAGAAAAATAGAGAAAAAGAAAGATACAGAGAAAGCCAGCAAAAAAGAAAGAGAGATATAGAGAGAACATCCAATTACCAGGACAGAAGGGGGGAAGCAATCATTTCAAGTTCTGGCGCAAGCTTTCCTCAGGAGAACTAATCGCAGGTCCAGGAGGACAAAGGTTATGAAAAAAATAAACTGACTTTGAAAAGCGGGGCCCTTTCCCCAATAAGGCAGAGATAAAAGCCATGGAGGTCTCAGCAGCGGCGCACTGAAACCCAGCGTTGATTGCTAATTTTGGTGATGCTATACCCAGGTAACACCACTGGGAGTGGTTTCCATGTGTCCTTGGCAGAGAGAAGAGAGTACGGCTCAGTCAGGCACGCGGCCCGCTGGCATTCATGCCAGAGAGAGGAGAGTACGGCTCAGTCAGGCACGCGTCCCGCTGGCATTCATGCCAGAGAGAGGAGAGTACGGCTCAGTCAGGCACGCGTCCTGCTGGCATTCATGCCAGAGAGAGGAGAGTACGGCTCAGTCAGGCCAGAGAGAGGAGAGTACGGCTCAGTCAGGCACACGTCCCGCTGGCATTCATGCCAGAGAGAGGAGAGTACGGCTCAGTCAGGCACGCGTCCTGCTGGCATTCATGCCAGAGAGAGGAGAGTACGGCTCAGTCAGGCACACGTCCCGCTGGTATTCATGCCAGAGAGAGGAGAGTATGGCTCAGTCAGGCACGCGTCCTGCTGGCATTCATGCCAGAGAGAGGAGAGTACGGCTCAGTCAGGCACACGTCCCGCTGGCATTCATGCCAGAGAGAGGAGAGTATGGCTCAGTCAGGCACGCGTCCTGCTGGCATTCATGCCAGAGAGAGGAGAGTACGGCTCAGTCAGGCACGCGTCCTGCTGGCATTCATGCCAGAGAGAGGAGAGTACGGCTCAGTCAGGCACGCGTCCCACTGACATTCATGCCAGAGAGAGGAGAGTACGGCTCAGTCAGGCACGCGTCCCACTGACATTCATGCCAGAGAGAGGAGAGTACGGCTCAGTCAGGCACACGGCCCGCTGGCATTCATGCCAGAGAGAGGAGAGTACGGCTCAGTCAGGCACGCGTCCCACTGACATTCATGCCAGAGAGAGGAGAGTACGGCTCAGTCAGGCACACGTCCCGCTGGCATTCATGCCAGAGAGAGGAGAGTACAGCTCAGTCAGGCACACGGCCCGCTGGCATTCATGCCAGAGAGAGGAGAGTACGGCTCAGTCAGGCACACGTCCCGCTGGCATTCATGCCAGAGAGAGGAGAGTACGACTCAGTCAGGCACACGTCCCGCTGGCATTCATGCCAGAGAGAGGAGAGTACGGCTCAGTCAGGCACACGTCCCGCTGGCATTCATGCCAGAGAGAGGAGAGTACGGCTCAGTCAGGCACTTCCCCACTGGGGAAGCAGAGCCAGGGGAAACACATATCAATGACACCTGTCAGCACCAATGACAGAAAATAAAACTTCACCATAGAATGAAAAATTTTTGTTTTCTGCAGCCGATACGACACCCAGAGCAGGATATGTGTAACGTCCTGCTTTAGAAGATGACACTCAGTGCATGAATTGGACTGGAGCTGTCCTGGCATTTTTCAGTAAGTTCCATTGCTTTTATTTTTTTTAGCAATCAGTCATAATAAGGTTGGAATATCCCTAATTGAAGACTGGTTGCCACACATTATGATTCCCAGGTGACACAATGAATGGTCACTATGTTACATACAGTATGTAGTTGCAAGCTACTGATTGGTTTCTAATGCATATTTGAGACTGTTTTATTCAGTGAACCAGTCGTTTATTTATTGAGCTATGAATCCAGTCTTAAAAGGAAAGGAGAAAGCTGACCAAAGATAGAATTCTGGGCCGGGGAGGACTATTATCCTACCCCCCCATCCAGATTGTCTCACAGAAGCAATAGGCTATCGTAAATGTATCCATACATGCAGTTACGTACCTCAAGGCTAGTCCGACATGCCAATGAATAGCCTAGCCTACATTTGAGTCCCCATCACACATCTCAGCTAAGAATGATTAAAACAGACGTTCA
This sequence comes from Ilyophis sp. 1 JC-2022, assembly GCA_022702515.1. Lineage (NCBI taxonomy): Eukaryota > Metazoa > Chordata > Actinopteri > Anguilliformes > Synaphobranchidae > Ilyophis > Ilyophis sp. 1 JC-2022. The sequence continues at coordinate 59,720,857 of CM040401.1, read as the reverse complement.
CGACAAACTTTGGATTTCCTGGAGTTCTGCCCCGGCAGAGAATGCTATTATATGTCAAACGTAAGGGAGCCACTACATCGACATCCAGGTGATTTGCGATGCTACATGTAAATTTACACTTGTATTCACAAATTATCCTGGATCAAACTATGACTCTATATTGACCAATAGTTTTTAAAATTACAGTCACGCGCAAATGGGACTCGCTTCCGAAATTCCGCGTAACTTAAGCTATTTGTGATTCAGACATTTGACTTATCCGCTGTTTTAAGCATTTCTCGAGTACACGGCATTACGTGTGGGGTGGAGATTTTATGAAAAGGAAGCGTGTCTGCAAGATACACTTTCAAAGTTTAAACTTAAATTATTTTTTCCCACGCAACTTTGTTAGAAAAAAAGGTACTTTATGTCTAGTGCCGCCAATAGATGATTATGAAAAATACAGCATCTTTTGCAAAAATGGATATTAGAATGAGTGCATGTTCTTTGAAAATAATATTGGTCTTATTTTCCTTTGCCTAGCCTACTTACAATTATCAAAAAGCTGTCATAAAAAAAATATGTAAAAGTAGGCTAAGTTTGACCGTCTGGTATATCAAACCAGACCAATATTAGATGGATTAATTGATAGACAGTGTCTGGATATTCGCTTTGACAGAGAGGGGATTTGTTTCAGCACAGCTTCTCCAAATGATTAAGTTGAAGACGTCGCATTAGGCTATTGTGTTCAACCACCGTAGGCTACATGACTTTATTAGGTAAATCGTTAAAAAAGGATTTGATTTTTAAGTCTTTTTTTCCCCCCAGTAAATCCAACAATTTATTTGTTTACTTAATAATCAAATCAAATCAAATCAATATTATAAATAAATATTGATTTGATTTGATTTAATAATATTGCGTGCAACCACTGTCCAGCATTTATTTTTTTGATTATGTGATGGGTATATCCAAGTCAATAGGAGCTGATGATAATTTTATCAATGTGACGGATTAATATGTTCACTGCCTTCCCCATCACGCAAGAGCAACAATGATGTAGGTTATTAAAGGCAATGTCACTGACACGTTGAAAATGTATACCTCCACACATACATTTTTTTAGTAGAAAGCTGGCAACCCAGGGGGCAGGTACAAGAAACAGGTCATTAGAATATTATGCCCTGTGCCACCCACGTTTTGATATACTCTTAGTGCAGGTTACTCTTTGAAGTTCTGGCCACCAATCCCTCACCAATTTTCCAAAATAGACATTGTGGCAATTCCTGACAACCCGTTGTTACCTGTGCTTTTTTCCAAAATAATTTTCTATAGCTAAGCAGAAGCAACACTTAACCCTTTTACACCTAAGCCTCAAACAGGCCGCCTGGATTTATTTTGTTGTTTTGGCTGTAAAAGTGTCAGAAAATGTCCTGTGAGTAAGTGCTTTTGTCCCTTTTTCCAGGATTACTTCAGCTTTCAATATCTGGCAGTTATTTAACATTACTATATGTTTTGAGTGTGTAATAACAGTTTAAAGGGAAGAAAAATACAAAAACGGAATTGTATTTTACAGGTTTTTAGTAAAGTAGAAACTGTGATTGCACATAGACAAAATGTTGAGCATGTTCAATTTGAAATTTTAACTATAATACATCAGTTCCTTTTTTCACATTATAGTCCACAAACCAAACTTGCACAAAGGGTTGGAGGAAGACACTTCACTTGCAGCTTTAGCAAGCAGACTGTGGGCGCCACTTTGATTAGTGAGGGTCTCGAGAGAGGGATGAGAGTCTCGAGACCAGGATGAATGATCTCTCCCTATTTTTTGGGGATACTACCACCAAGTATGCATAGCCCTATGGGGCTACTGGCCACAGTTGACACTGGCCAGCTGTATCCAATTCCCATCCCAATCTGGATTGTCCAACTATCTGAAACCACAGCCGTGTTCCATCCATGAACCACCCTGCTAATTAGGGAGCAAAGACTTCCTTGGTCCTCCTCAAAAACATGTGGTGTCAAAAGCAAAAAAATAAATCTGCACCACAGACTGCAGCTAAGCTTGAACAGAGCGGCATCGGAGGAGGGACCTTTCATGTGCGACTTTGATGTGCTGTGTTACGAGTACCCATTCACAGCCAGCAGTGGACGCCCAAGAGCGATGAAATGCAGAACCCTGTCTGAGGGCACACCATAGAATTATAGCAATGAACCATTTCCTTTAATATTGTAATTTCCTTATAATGTAATGTAAATGTGCAGACACAGCAGAAAAACTCACAAAGTCTCTCTCTCTATGTTGCTAGCTAGCTAGATTTTAATTATAGAAGATTTTAAAGGACTGATAGGAGTAGAAGAAAATCCCATTTAAATATGTTTGACTTTAATACTTTCTGAAGGCACTGTGTGTGTGTGTATTCAAAAAATACATACGCCGGTTTTAGTTGTGTAAAAGGTAAAAACTACAGCTTCCAAGCTTTCTAGTGGTATTAATAGTATTAATTTAGTCCTGAATATAATGTTGTCATTTTGTCATCACACATTTTCCTTCTATTGGCTAGTTCCTAGTAATGAAACCTTTTAAAATAAACCCACCATTCTTTGTTTTCCACGACTTTAAATAATTTCCCCCTACTTATTAGGCCTAGGTAAAGGGCCACTTTGTGTAGCAGCCCAGTGAACAGGGAATGCATAACTTGACCTGACAGTAGCGAGGCTAGATTCGCGTTGTTATGCATTGACTGGTTAGGCTGCCAAGCATTGACTGCGTGTGCTCCCTGCGAGTGGCACCCGAACGCAGCGGAGATTTTTAATTTTCATTCCGTAAGCAGACTAAATAAAACCATTACGATGCAAATGCATATCATTTTATTAACACAAACAAATACAATTGCACACATTTTATTTGTTTTTATTTGTTGGGAATTGATCGTGATTTGTAGATCAGTTTTGAGGTCTAGGCTACCCCTTCGTCCATGCTCTCGTGCCTTGCTGAATACATTTGAACTTTAGAGCCCTGCATTTTTAAAAAAAAATGTGTTTAGCTCTTTATACACTTCCCTCTTCTTCTGACAGATGGGCTCGTTAAACGTGAGAGTGAGTGAGTGACTGAAAGTACAGGCTGCTTCGCATCTAAAAAATATTTCCCCTATAAATATTCTGATTTACACTTTGGGCAATCAATATAATGTTCCTTTGCCAAAACACATTGCATGGTCTCGATCTTGAATTGTACGGACGTTATGGTGGTCTCAGTCTCACCCCATTGCAGCCTTTTGTATGGAATCGCACTCAGTTTACCAGTGACTACAGCCCTGGTCAATAGTTTTCCCTTTCAGGCAAATTTCAGGCAAACTGTGTTCAGAACAGCTCTAAATGAAAAGAAAGCGTTTAATTTAGCTGTGGACTGTAAATGGCATCTCAGATAATGATTCAAAGAGAGTAGGTGTGGTTGAAGTAGACATATCGATATTTGATTTAACAAACGCTCTATTTGCAGTGATAACTCGATATCTTTCTTTCCCAGGAGCTGGCCTGTGAATTTCATACATTAGGGAAATCTTTTGACAAAGAGGAAAAAATTTAGGCCTATGAGTGAAGCTGAAATTACACCAAAACTAATTTGAAAATATGGAATGGAGGTGTGAATAATGTGCTCACATAATGTGGATGTTGATATGATGGTAAAGTTTGTAGAATTTCAACATATTAATAAAATCAATATGTAAAAAACCTTGGAAAAGCAGACAGAAACAAAAGAGCCAAACATAACAGATAATTGAATAGAATAACTTTTTTTCCGTTAGGGAACGTCAGTTTCCAGAAGTCAAAAAGACAGATAGTGGGGCAGACCCACAAACACAAACAAACATGTGAAAATAAAGACATTCAGTTGAATCAGATGTTTCACATTATAGTGAAGGTATGTGTGATTATGATTAAATAATAAGCAAGGGTGCTTGGTATATTTATAGTGTATTTTTACACAGATGTATGTAATTTGTCTCATTTATTTATCACTGGTTATCTTTACCTCTCCCAATTTTCCTCAGAGTTGGCAGAGCCAAAGTGTTTTGGCAGTAGTCCAAGTGTGATTTCAAGCCGAGCCATTCCTCTGGCCAGCAGCACCACAGTACATAAATCAGTAGAGTTCTTCATGGATCAGGGGAACACCTTGTTTGCAGATTCTCCAGACATCTTCTACTGCAGATCCACCAACAGACAGACCGAAGCGACTCTGGTTAGATGTGGGGCGACAAGTCCATCCAGAGACCTTTTTGTTGATGAGTCTCGAAGAGACTCTCTTCATTACTTCATTAACCACAAATACCCTTCATGTTTTTTTAAACTGTATTTTCTTAAAGGTGCACTAGGACTTTTTACATTTAAAACATAAAATAAACATGCTCAGTCATATCTATGATGCAATACAATCTCTGTGGAAAACATTGCCAAAGCCTTGCTCGTCTGCCTGTGTTTATGATTTTAAGATGTGTGCTAGGATTTTCTTTTCCGGTAAGTCTTCCTTTTTTAGTTCTCCTTTCCCCCATTTGTGCTTTTTCACGTTTCTGGAGAACTTTAGGAATCCCCTGTCAGTCGCGTGTGGTCCTCCGCACCCCTGCCCTTACACAAGCACAAGATAATTCAGATACAACTTCACACATCCACACAATAAAGCTTGACACTTGTACAATTCTTCTCCTTCTTTTTCCTGCCGATTTCGTCATCACAAATGTTCCATGCCCATAAAGAATAACAACATTTGATAACAACATCTGATCAAAATAGTCTGTACAAATAGCCAATTGCAGGACACACAAGGCACACTGTGATTAGTGAGTTTACCTGTCCTGCATTTTCGCTCACTATTTATACCCCGTGTTCTCCTTTTCTCGTCACTTCCTTGTTATTTTCCGGTAACATTCTAGCCGGTAAAAGTATAGAAAGTTGTGCTGCTATCGACCGCTTTGCTTCTCAACACGAGACTTGTTAGCAGTTACAATTCAGTAAAGTGCGCTTTTCTTTTCTCTTTTTATTCAGAGCAGAGGTTTATGGGTTTTGTTTCTCACTCAGACCTACGAGTGCTCTCGTAGTTTAGTTTTTTATTTATTTTTCTCCTTCCTTTCTTTTGTACACTCCACAACCGGAGTTTTATAAGTTTTTGCACTTATTTCTTTTGTTTGCTCGGATATAAGCTCCTCGCTTAGTTGTATCGCAAGGTTTTTTCAGTTCTCCTTATTTTTCCCGTCCACTACAGATTATTGTCTATCTCAGAGGTGTTCGTCGAGAACACTTTTAGATTTCTTGTCTGTCGCACCTGGACCTCCAATATTTCCTCTGTGTGTCTGGGCATAGAGATCCCCAACAATAACACAGTTGGGAAGTGATATATTAATGTTGTGTCGCTCACCTCCTTGAACGTTAGTTCACCATTTTTACGATCAGCTACTAATTTAGGGCAAAATCTGATTTTTAAGCTCACATAACCTACATTTTCCAAAGAGCACCTTTTTGTTTTTCTACCTATTGACTCCACAGTGCTCCCAACAAAAGCCCTTTACCTATGCTGTTCTAGCTATGTCTCCATAGATTTATTCTGCCTGGGTTTTTTCTTATTGCACACAGCTACCTCTATCTGTGCTGCTTGGTTCACCAACATATTGAAGCTGCCTACTGAGTATTTATTTTTTGCCTACTGAGTATTTATTTTTTCCCTGCTTCGGGCAACTTTCCGGAACAGTAGCCGCAAGACCGACTGAGCACCCTCCTCCAGACGTTCCAGGCCTGTCCCCTGCCTGGCAGTACCACCCATTGGCCTTCAAACTCATGTTTCATCATCGTTGCTCGGCTTCAATAACATATTGTCAGTGACATTTGTATGTGCAGTCTTTTTGGGTTATAATCCATGTATTTTAAAATCAGCCTATTTCCAATTAACCGCTCCCAAGTCCCCCCTCTGATTCAGGTTCTGTTCAAGGTTTTATCCTATTACCAATTTTTCTTCCGAATCTTGACCTAGGCCTGCTCTTAGGGGTTCAGGCCTGGATATCTGTCGCAGGTTTGTGGCAAATTCTGGCAATGGCGCTTGTAAAAAGCAATATAGAAATTGAATTGAATTAAAGTTATTATTTTGATTGTACACTGAGCTTAAGCATAGTGTACTTAAAACCTAATTAGTGATTAAAGATGTAATATTAAATCTAATCTATTGGACTAGTACCCCCCCCCCCCCCATCATCCCCCCATCATCCCCCATCAATTGCACCCAGCTGGGCAATTTCCCCAAAATACATTTTGGGAAACACTGAGCAGTCATGTTCCTCTCCACATCTGAGCGCTCCATTCTCAAAACATAAATGTGTCATCTCAAGCACTGCTCCACTCTATCTACTAGCAAAGCAATAATGTGAATCTAGGATTCAATTAAGAGCGCTGTGGTTTGAAGTGTGTATAATATTTTTCCCTTTTAATTGAATTCAGTTCGGAATAATCAGAAGATGCTCAGTTTCATGAGATGTTTTTTTTTTTGGCCCCTCGCTTAAAAATTAAAACCGAACCAGGATTTGTATCTCAATACCAAAAAGTATACAAGTATACAGACTTTTATACAGCCATCCAGCAAAATAAAAAGGAAGATACAGGAATTCAGCCATAGGATGTGACGTTATTCAAAGTCAACCCACACGTTATTCCAATACGTTATTAATTTTATTGTTACTTTTATTTTTCTAATGTGTCACTAACAACTAACTTAACTAATGTTTTAGCTCCTTGGAAGTCCTTGGTTCAGATCATTGGATTATTGATAGAAAATAAGAACACATTACCTATGTCTTGTAAGGTTAAAAAAACAAGCACTGAATGTTTAACTGAAAGTTTAATATCTCAATTGTTTTCAAATGATGACGTGTTGTTTGCCATAGGGTTTGTCGTAGGGAAACGTATGTTTACGAGATATGTACTGTATATTTGTACTTCAAATTTATATGGACTTGCTGTGGTTACATTAAGATGTGTAACAGCCTGCTGAGATTGTGCAAAGCAGTTCAGCAAAGTGGCCATTATGGGTTCTAGATTAAAGCTCATGTTACAATAATTTGGAGCCTATTTCATCCATTTGTGCATTTAAAATGCAAAGTGGAGGGAGATAAACACATTTTTTGATGTGGCTTGCAGCTTCACTATTCAATCAATTCCACCCTTGTTTCAACACACGAGCCTTCCGTAGAAAGAGAGAGGAGAATGCACTCTCATTACGTTGGTCAAATAGAAACAAAACGGGCTGTACACGTGAACTGAGTATTTCTAACACAGTAAGCTTATTATGAGTATATTAGAAGTAAGGAAAAAGGCAGACTAATAAACCACAATTACAAGTTGAATCTGTTGATAAACCTGTTTAGATTATTTCTTTGTATCATGACAGGTATAGTTGCAATTCACAAATTAATATTTGTCATAAACATCATGACCTTTAAAAAAAATAAAAAAATGAAAATTAAATTAAAAGTCCTCATTTAGTAAATACATATTCCTTTATTTTTATATCATTATAATCTAAAAATATAAATACTACTGCCGTAATAATCTACAGTAATTGTCATTTAAAAATACAAAATTGTGTGATCAAAGTAATTATGGCATTTGAGCAGACATTGTGCATTGTGCAATTTTCTTGCTCCACCAAATACAGTCTGCAGCACTGGGCACGTGGCAACAAGGCAAATACAGTCTGCAGCACTGGGCTTGTACACGTGGCAACAAGGCAAATACAGTCTGCAGCACTGGGCTTGTACACGTGGCAACAAGGCAAATTATCCTTCTGCTCAGTTTATGACACAGCCATATCCCGGTCAGGAGGCAGTTGCTGTGTGCACAGATTTTAATGGACCCGACTTTTACGCCAAGTGGGCAGAGAGCACAGCCATTGTTCCACATGCAGAGACAGCTGCACAGACATATAATATATATATATTTTAAATTTTAATTAATTTTTAAATCGGTTAAACTGGGGTACTGTATTTTTTCCCCAGGCAACTTATTCTAAAAATAACTATAGTATAGTTGTAATAAGTATACGTGACAGCTGATTGGACACGCTACACGCTAATGCAGTTAGTAGCTCTGTCACCGGTAGTTCCGCTACTCCCCAAACTCTATATTATACACCTTTCAACATTAACAGCCTTGTTTAATCGTAAAAATGTAGGACATGAAATGGGGAAACAAGTAGTCACAAAAGAAAGTTGGTCAAATGCAGACATAAATCTAGGTCTCCTTATATGTGCTTTTAGTTGTGGGTTTTGGCTCCCTCTAGTAGCAGGTTTAATCAAAACAAGAAGTAGCTTGCTTGCTTCTGTGACATCTGAACTGTAGAATAAGGTAAATGCATTGAGAAGTCAAATCTCATCAGTAGTAGACTCTGTGTATCGTCTGCTTTCCTGCTTTTTATATTTGTGAAAGCAGACTGTTGGTGTTTTATATCTGTTTTATATCATAGATCTGTTTGTTTTATCACCGTATCTTACATACTGTATATCAAGAGATTTTTGCAAACCTCTTGAAAGCCACCCTACAAGCCTCCTTTGAACTGATATGTCTTGATCCTGAGTTTGATCCTCCACCATGTCCCAACAGTACTGCCACAAGTAAAATGGGTAGGGGCAGAGGTGGAAAGTCCTGGGGTCAGAAAGTAAAGCGTTTCTTCAACCCATGAACTCCAGCTGATTCCACTAATTAGTTCTACCTCCTGTGGCAATTAGTAAATCCAGGTGATTGGAACAAAATAAAGACTTTTACTTTCCGAAACCTGGATTTTACACCTCTGGGTAGGGGTTAGGCTAAACTGAATGTCCACGTTGTTGTTTCAGGCCTTTAATATATGCAACCATTAATCCATAACCCAACAATTTTTTGGACTTTCCTGACATTTGCACAGAAAATTTGTTACAGAGCGATTCAATGCAGTGCATGTATAGATAAAAATTTTCAAGAAGCTGTGGAATGCTTTAGAAAATGCTTTAGAAAGAAGCCTTTGGATCATTCAACAAATCCCAAAGTGGCTGCAGCTAAACTTTAGCTCTTGACCGTTTTTTGGGTAAACATTTTCTTCGATTTTCTACTCACCCTTATTGTCAAGTTACAGTGCTTACAGTGCTTCCTCAGCGTGGTCTGGGGAATCCAAATTGACAGCGTTTCTCAAACATGTGCGTGGCTGTAGCTGGATTGCTTCTCAACATTTCACACTTTGTGGACTAATGTAATGCGGGAAAGTTTACTGTTTCACCTTGTTGGACTTTAATCGCTCGTATAACTTCAGGCCATCACATTTCTGATGCACCAAATGTTCAGAGAAAAGTAGGTGTTCCTTATTATCTAAGCACAGCAAAGAGATGTAGTGTTTTCTCCCAGTATGCTAGCATATCTTTCAGAGACTGCATGAACCTCGCCCCTTCATCAGTTCACACCATCTACCTCATGATTATCTTGTTGCAAATTAGTATTATTATGAATCTACCCTTTGTTTTTGTTTGTTTTTTTCTGTTACTGTAGCTGTAATAACTTGCCTGTAGAGGCTAAATTCATTTCATGTATTAAATTCATGTAGCTTGTATTACCGGCCTTTCACTGAATAACCTTGCATTTAAATACCTACTTGGTGACAGCGTTGTTTGTCTATGTTGCTCATGAAATGTACTTATATCATCAGTATAATTGCAGTGGGAATGGCATGGTCTCGATTTATTTATTTATTTTAAAAGCCAAAAGGTTTATTTCTTTCTGCAGGAGCAATGCAAAAAAACACATTGCCAAAAAACAACATTTCCTGACCAAATGTCTTCAGGCTGCAAACATATAATTAGGGAAATACTTCACGACAGTCCTACTCTATATCAAGCTGTGGTGGATTTACAATATTAAAATGTTGAATTTCTTTCCCATCTTCAGAATTTTCTTCTGCTACAGCTCTCTGGTATTATTGCAGTTGTCAATGTCAATTTTCCCCATGAGTAAACTCTTGTCAGTGATAAAACATGATAAATCATTCATGGATATGTTATTAGCAGAGATATCATTGCTCGCAGTTATGCTTTTATACTTGGAATGAGTCTCTTTCAGTTTAATCCAAGCTGGAAACTCTTGGCACATGTTTAGGGTCTGACACTGTTAATGACCAATGTAACTAATTTGTCTTTTTAATTTCACTTTTAGCAGCTGTGCTTCACGTGTGGATCTTGGCCATGCATTTAATATTGATTCAGCTTAAGAGGGTATGCACACTCCTGCTCGGTGGATTGCTCTGTACTGTCCTTTTCAAAGTGTTAAAATCTTAATAAATTGAGTATATGTTGTGATGATGCCTCAAGTACATTTAGCACACACAGCTCAGAGGAATAGGAGATTAGGACTGCAATGGCTGGCCTGGCATCTTTCCTTTCATCAGGTTTTTAATGACAAGTATGGCATAACCATTCTATTTTTCCCCAATGAGGAACTGCATGGTGCAAGACTCAAATATTCCACTTGGCATCTGAGAACTCTTTACTTGATAAGCAAACTGAGGTGACTTTGCCTCTATTGGTTGAAAGCAAAACGTTCACTGTATTAATTTGCTTTTCATTTGAATTGTCTGTCATTTTTGTGACAATACTGGTTATGTTCCACAGCGGTTTGATTCTTAACTGCATGTAGTTTCTGTACCAGCTGGTTATTAAGTTTTTTTTGTTTGATCTGTATTGCGTAAAACTTGCATGTCTTTACCAGTGATACTTTGTTTAAATCCCTTGTGTCATATTGGGAAGAAATGTAAAGCTTTTTCTATTCTCTCATGGTGTAGTCTTCAGAATAGTTCTCTCCTTGCTTCTTTTTCTCAGACTCATATTGTGACGACCAGGCACAGATGTGGAACCCAAAAAGGCGGACTCGAAGACCAGGCACAGATGTGGAACCCAGAAAGGCGGACTCGAAGCCAGACGTAAAACAGGACTCCAGAAGGTGTTATGTTCTGAGTTCTGTCTGTTTTATATTTTTATTTTCATTATTATTCTTTATTCACCATTGCATTCCCCTCTGTTCGTGGGTTGTCCGAGTCATCCGTCTGGCTTTGTTTCGTGTTCCCCCGAGATTCCACTCCCTGTCTTTGTCGTTGCACTATTCGGGTGATTTTGTTACATTCGGGTTTCCTCTGTATTTCGTATCTTGTGTTCTCCCTTCCAATTTAATGAATACTATATATATATATATATATATATAACTAACATATTAATCGTACTAACTGTTAGATTAGAATTAATACTAGCATGTACATAATATTAAACCACTAACTTACTTACATTAAGGATTTAGAATTTTCTACTAACATTACAAATTACTAATTTATTTTGAGCTTCTACCTGCAGCTGTCATTCTCCCTCGTTATCCTATCCCTGTATCTATCTGTGATTTTGCATTCTCTGCACATGTGTCCACTTCCGCGTTCCTCCCTTTCGAGCTGTCGTAAACAAACAAGGTGAAAACATGGAATCAGAAACAGTAAACTGAGGCAACAATTTCACAGTGAACACAAGCCAAGACAGGGTTTAAATACACTCACAGACAGGCGCAACAATTAAAGAGAGCAGAAAGCAGAAACGAGAATCAGCGGAAGTGAGTAAAAGAGTTAACGAGGAAATCAGGAAAGAGACTAGTGATAGCAAAGGCGGAAAGGAGAGACAGCTTTAGTGAATAGAGAAGATGACATTAGATAGTAGATAAGTAGAAACCTTAATTTCTATGAGGTTAGTAGATTAGTATTTCAAAACATTACAAGAAAGTTGGTCATTAGTAGATTAGTAAACTTTAATTCTATGAAGTTACTAAATTAGTAATCATTACTACTGAAAGAAGGAAATAGCAGGAAAATACAGAGAACACCGAAATTAACGAAAACACAGGGAAACAGGGAGTGGGAACACAAACGTCACATATATATTTCTCTAAGATATGCTGATGTTTTTTTTGTTTCCTTTTCTCAGTTGCTCAATGTTTTTTTTGGATGGTGAACTTGTTCATTAATATTTGAGACCATTTGTATTGCCTGTGAAATATTGGCGGTACCATCATTGTTTAAAACAGATTCCATGCAAGGTACATTTACATGTCAGAATATGTTTGCTTTTTTAAGTGATATGGGCAAACATTCATACTGGTGTTTGTCAGTCAGATCATGGGATGCTTAATATAACACAACTCGTCTCTCAATCAAATCTCTCAAATGTGTGAAAGTCAGCATTACCACAGTGTCTAGACTGTTGCTTGTAATCCATCCGGAGTTCTAGGGTGAGAATCAAAGAAGCCATATCTTCCCACTCTGTCTTTGAACACAGCAATGCTGCTATCACCAGACATCAGCATTGCTTGGTTTACACCAGATGACAAGCAGTGAAGTGCAGCTTTAAGGTGTACATACTCCTGCATTCCAGGGGTGCAGTTCCTTTAAAAACACCTGTGGTGATTTCAACATAGTGCATCTATCCACGTCTGTCTCAATACTTTGGCAGGTCATCAAATGTCAAAAGGTTATGTACAAACTTTAGACAATTAATTTCTTCTTCTAGAATCACCCCTATCATGTATGTCATCAAGGCCGGCTGTATGCAGACGACTTTTCATTCTGAAAGGCAAGAAAACTATGCATTACAGGTACACTGCCAACTTCTTGAGAAACCTGGTATCTGTCTGTTATCGCCTTGATTATAGGATGTAATAAGTAGCGTCTTGTATATGTTAATTGTTGGGAAGACCCTTGCCACTTCGCTGTTGTTTGTGGCCATTTCAGTCTAATCATCAGTGAGTATGTGCAATTCACTAATCATTGTATTCATAGGTGAGTCAGTATTTTTATTCACCACTGCTACTGATATCGCTAACCTCTGAGGGAAGCACTTAAGCAGGACTAAAAAATAAATCACATGGAACACACGTTTACCCTGATGGCTAGCACAAGACGGTAATGGTTTAAGCATCTATTGAGACAGTCTGGTGCATTTTGTAAACTCACTTGAGTTTGGAAAAATGTGTTACAGCTGGTAGAGTGCTTCCTCCAGGTCAGCTGGACTAGCTAACATCACGGGGGAATTAGACGTAATTAAGGGGTCCGCCTAGGCGAGAGCAGTACCTGTTAGGAGAGAGAGCACGAACGCAACCTGAGCCTCCTTGGTGGAGAAGCGGGCTGCGCTTTAAAAAAATATCAGATTTTTTTCACGTTCCGGTCCGGGGTTTTGTTTTCTTGTGCTCGTTATTTAGTTCACCTGTGCTTCTACCGGCGGGGTATTTAAGTTCCTCACTTCCACTTCCCGGGTGCTTCTTTGTAATTCATTTGTACATTGAACCAGGTACTATTTTCCTGGGTATATTTCATTTAGCTGTTTAGCTGTCAGAAATTAGTTCCTGTTCATATTTCCCTCTTATTGGTCCTCACTTGTGCAGGTGACTTGTCTGAACCCCTCCTACCTATGCGTGTGATTCACCGCTAATCACAAATATGGCAGGGTTGTTTCTCTTGACTTATTTTTCCATAGAGTTCAATAGGAAAATGAGTTAGGAGAAACAACCATTAAAGTGGCCCATCCATATCTACTGCATATCTGGCAGCAGAGTTATGGTTTGAGGCCCTTGATAACTTACAGCCATATAGCCAACCATGGATTCCATACTATTCCTGTGTAATTTGCAGCTTAATCTAGTCCCACCCCCAAATTCCCCAGAGGCAAGACAAGGCCGAGTTCTAGGCAACAAAGACATGACAAACGTAGCAACAAGGCATAATGAACTGGCGACCAGACAACAAACAAAGAGGGAATATATAGTGAAGTTAATGAGTCAATGAGTGAGTGCAGCATGAGAATGTATGCAAGAGTGATTGAACGGTAATTGGAGCATGTGGAATGCAAGCGGGGAAGGTAGGTAATTGGCTGAGGAGAATGAGAAGGGAAATGAGGAAACAAAAAGGAGAACCACGCCCAGCCTGCACAACACGGAAGACAAACAGGGAAATGTAAAAACATGACGTGAGACGGAAGGGAAGGCGAAAACACAGAAAACAATAGGAAAGTGGACTGGGGAGGGCGTAATACTTTGTACTGTTTTCAATTAAATATATGTAAAGAATTATTTACAAATCACTGCTTTCTGCTTTTATGTGCATTTCACATACTGTCCCAACTTTTTTGGAATTGGGGTTTGTATATATAAGCTTTAAACGCCCCTTTTGATATGTTCCTTACCAAATAAAAATTTGCCATATACCCAAGTCAGGATGCAAGATAATTTGCAATTACATTACAGAACAGATCACCTGTTTTCTTCTGCAGGTGGTGACTGTTTACAAATTAGATGGGAAATTAGGTAAATTAATTACATTACATCTGTCCTACTACTGCTACTGAAAGAAAGGTCAATCAGTGGCCTATAATACCTGTTGCCAAGGTTTACTTAAAACCGAGGACAACAAAGAGAGAGTGAGAATGCTTTGAAATTTATTTTTCTATGGTACCATTCAGTCTACAAAGATTTAAAGCCAAAGTCAGCTGGTATGCAAAGCAGTATGCCCAGAAGCCAAAGCCAGACAATTAATTACAATTATTTTATTACATTTAATTTTCCCCAGTCTGGTTACCTACAGACTCATGATCATCTGTGACCCCAGAGCCCTATTTGTGGACAGGTGACCACAGTACGGTTTTTGATGTATGTCCGTAAGTTATGAATGCCTCTTACAACTGAAGAACTGAAATTAATGAAGAGTTTAAGTAACAGCCTAAGTAGCCTGGGAAACTGTATGTAAGAAATAGTGAAGATTAAAATAAATAACTTTCCACATGCAGTGTAAACAAATGTTGAACTGAAGAAAAAAAAAAACTGATGCAGCGGTTCCAATAATGGATAAATAACATATAAAGAGGTGGAAAAAGAATTTACATAGTACTGTTCGGCATCCCACTCTCTGAGTAGTCGACATAAACATAATGTTATCAAATGCTTTTCAGGTAGTGTAATTGGAATGCTGTCCAATGTTGCACAATGCTCATTGATGCCATGCAAATTTAATTATATACCTTTTAGTGCAGAATACTATCCTATGTGATTAATTTCCAATACATAGCAATAAGAACAAATTAAGACTGAAAATTGGCTTAGCTTCAGTTAACTCCAGCAGGGTAGCCACTGCTGCTCCATGTCAGGGGCTTATAAATTGCTCTCAGCCAATCTAAATGCAAAACATCCTAAAGCAATGATTTAATTACAATATATAATCCAAATCACGTCCATTACACAACACATGGTGAGCTGTACGTGCAGATAGGAGTGTGTAATTCCCAGGAACAATTAAAATCCTGCATGGTGACTGACAGTGTTGCCTTAGTGTACCCCCTATTTCCATCCACATTAGGCCTACATATCTGTACAAATGGAGGATTAATACCCAATTTTCCATTATGATAGAGAGACCTTTTTTATTAATACCGTATCATACCCAATTTGCCATTATGATATATAGAACCGCTTTATTGGGTAATCTGTAAAGGAATGATTCCAAAAACAACCCTCCCAGGTGGCTTTACAGAAGGAATGACCCAGGTGCCAATATGGTGTTTTTAGCAGCTCACACCACACAAGTATGTGAATGATGTGCTCATCACAGGAAAGGCTTACCAGGAAACATTGTTTGGGCCGTCGTTAAGCATCCATTCTCATGTGTACCTGCTGGGAAGATGCAGTGATGCACAGGGGCATTAACTTTCACACAATGTAGAGCGAAAAGGCAAGCAACGGCTCATTAGGAATCAGAGTCCCTCCTATGCCGATTTTCCGGTGTACTAATAGCTTCACTGTGTGAAACTCACTTTGAGGGGAAATTTCCCCCCTTAGATTTAGGAGCTATGCTGGAGTGCTTGTGTCATTAAGTAAACGATGTCTGCAAAGAGCCAAGGAAACTATTTAATAATTTCCTGTCGCAATCTCTCATGTTCAGAATCAGTAGTACTTACAACAATACCCTCATTAGAGTTTCCAGCTAAAGATCAATGGAGAATTTATGGCAGAGAGGGACTGACATGGCATTTGTGTTGTACCTAGCAAATGTACCTCCCTATCTTCCACTAATAATTTATCTTTAATCAGGTCCTCTCCAGATATTTATGAATAAGGCAGATAGTAATAATAATTAAACTATTATTATTATTATTATTATTATTATTATAATAATAATCCCTGATAAAGCTTGTAATTGGTCCAAAACTTTTGATTTTATTTAGGCCTATTAATGCATTGCCATTAATTAACCTCTTTAGATTTTTTTGCTGTTAATTTGAAATGTGCTGTGAAGATATTGATGAAGAAAAATGCTCAGCTGAATTCCCATAGCAACCAGCCTCTAGCTACAATTAATTTTTAGACTTAAGTATTTTTATCCCTTTAAAGGTCGAGTAATCTCCCCTGAAATGAGTAATACCATGTGTACTTCTGAGACAAAAAACATTGTGGAAAAAGCCACCTTTTCATTCCGTCTATGGATACAATACAAAGGACTACTAACCCATTTATCATTAAATAATTGCATGAAATATAATCCTATTGTACAGGGATTGTTATCTGTCACACTTTATGCAATATCCTATATACAGTGATATGAAAGAGAAAGTAAACCCTCTTTCAGTTATGTGGTTTTACATAGTAAGACATAACTTGGCCTCATCTAGTTCTCCCCAAAAAGTACAAACAGTATATAAATCAACCTCAAATGACTAATAACACAAATTTATTTATTTATTTAGTCAGCCAAAAATAAGCTAAGATGCAGCAGCCTTCTGTGAAAAGATAAATGCATCCCAGCATTCAGTTGCTTGTGGAACCCCCTTATAATTCCTAATTCCTAACCTGAAGGAATTATTCCGTGTATCTTACATCGCATTGGAGAAATTCTGGTTAAGTCACTTAACTAGTTGCCCAGTGCCGTGCATCGACCAACCACAACCGCAGTGAAGATTTCAGGTAGTGACCACGGTTGTAGAATGCGGTTGTCACTCTTTTATAACTGAACTGTGTGTGAATTTAACAGGATTAAGTCATCCAAAGAGAACCCTTTTCTTCTCCACTCCCAGATCACACAAACACCAGGACAGAATGTAGGTAAGTTTATTTTTAGAAATAAAAAAATAAATAAAAAAAGAAGAAGGTAGGCCTACTACCAAAAAATAAATTAAGACAATACAATCCAATAAATAAGCAATGGCTAAAAGTTTCAAAAACCCTGTCCAAACCAAATATATTTATGTGTCTGTCCCTCTTACAGGAAAACAGGCAGCCTAGAAGATAAACGGCTATGTTATTGTTAGTGAGAGTCTGCTTGAACATTCTGATCTTATGGCAAGAAGTTATCTGGAGACTCAATACTATTAAACTTTGGTTGTCAGTTAAATGTCTTTCTCTGTACTGTGATATTATACATAGAGTCCGCCCCTTGTGTCAAATCAGAAGAAAAAGTTATAAATGTCTTCTGTGCTTCCTGTTCGATAGAGAGATCTGGTAAGAATCAGAATCAGAATCAGAATCAGAATCCCTTTATTCGCCAAGTATTTACATACAAGGAATTTACTGTGGTTTATTGGTGCGTACATAAACCAACATAAAACATAAAATAAAATAATATAATATAAAACATAAAACATAAAACAAAACACAAAAACAAGTTGTGCAAGTAGTAGTGCAGTGCAAGTAGTAGTGCAAAGATAAATATAAGTGAGTAATATAAGTAAAATTAAAAATATAATGAACAAAAAGTACAGTGGGAGGTAGGTAAGTGTAAAGTGTCTATGAGGCGGGATAGAGTCTGTGTCTGTGTTGGAGGGGGTCCCGGGCCTTGTTGATAAGGCTAACTGCAGAAGGAAAGAAACTGTTTTTATGGCGAGAGGTTTTGGTCCTGATGGACCGCAGCCTCCTGCCAGAGGGAAGTGTTTCAAACAGACTGTGACCGGGGTGAGAGGGGTCGGCCACAATCTTGCCTGCACGCCTCCGGGTCCTGGAGGCATACAGGTCCTGGAGAGATGGCAGGTTGCAGCCAATCACCCTCTCCGCAGAGCGGATGATACGCTGCAGTCTGCCCTTGTCCTTGGCAGTGGCAGCAGCGTACCAAATGGTGATGGAGAAGGTGAGGATGGTCTCGATGATGGCAGAGTAGAAGTGGACCATCATCGTCTTTGGCAGGTTGAACTTCTTCAGCTGCCGCAGGAAGAACAACCTCTGCTGGGCTTTTCCAGTGATGGAGCTGATGTTCAGCTCCCACTTGAGGTCCTGGGAGATGAAGGTTCCCAGGAAGCGGCAGGACTCCACAATGTCAACTGTGGAGTCTCTCAGGGAGATGGGGATGAGTGGGGCTGGGTTATTCCTGAAGTCCACCACTATCTCCACTGTCTTTGCAGCATTTAGCTCCAGGTTGTTCTGACTGCACCAGTCCGCCAGATGGTCGATCTCCCTCCTGTAGGCGGACTCATCCCCACCAGAGATGAGTCCGATGAGGGTGGTGTCGTCCGCGAACTTCAGGAGCTTGACAGACTGGTGACTGGAGGTGCAGTTGTTGGTGTACAGGGAGTATAGCGCAGGGGAAATAACGCAGCCTTGGGGGGAACCGGTGCTGATGGTCCGGGGGTCAGACATGTGTTTCCCCAGCCTCACGCGCTGCCTCCTGTCAGACAGGAAGTCTGTGATCCACCTGCAGGTGGAGTCAGGCACGCCCATCTGGAAGAGCTTGTCCTGTAGCAGAGATGGGATAATTGTATTGAAGGCAGAGCTGAAGTCCACAAACAGGATCCTGGCATAGGTTCCTGCAGAGTCCAGGTGCTGGAGGATGAAGTGGAGGGCTAAGTTTACTGCATCGTCTACAGATCTGTTGGCTCTGTAGGCGAACTGCAGGGGGTCCAGGAGAGGGCCTGTGATGGATTTGAGGTGGGACAGCACAAGGCGCTCAAAGGACTTCATCACCACAGAGGTCAGGGCAACGGGTCTGTAGTCATTAAGTCCTGTGATCTTTGGCTTTTTAGGGACAGGGATGATAGTGGAGGACTTGAAGCAGTCAGGAACATGGCAAGTCTCCAGAGAGGTGTTAAAAATGTCTGTGAACACCGGAGCCAGCTGATCAGCACAGTGCTTCAGGGTGGATGGGGAGACAGAGTCCGGCCCTGCTGCTTTGCGGGGGTTAATTTTCTTGAACACCCTGTTCACATCTCTCTCCAGTAAGGACAGAGGTGTCGCTGAGGTGGGGGTGGTGGGCTGAAGCTGGTGGATAGTGTCACGGGGGATGGTGTCACGGGGGATGGTGTCAGGACTGTCCCATTGTCTTTCAAAGCGAACTCTCTCATTCTGGTTTATCTGCAAATAAACAAAGTCTTATTATACGGTTTTGTTGTGGTTCTGTTGGATCACAATTGCTCACTGTGTGTAAAAGGGAAAATTTTCACGACACTTTTCCACTCAGGTCGGGGTGGATGCCACGTTCGGTCGAGGTGCCTCGTACACGATGACGTCACCAGGGGTTATTTTTACTCCTTGCATCTTTTCCTCACTCCTTAGCCCCGCGCAATGGAGGACGCGAAGAAAGTATGCAAGGCTAAGATACAACGAAACAAGGCAACATTCATTATGCAAATAGAACGTCCTTGCTCAATCAAGCAACAGTGTCATATTATGCACACGTGCTTAACTATCATGCTTTTTAGCTTATTTTTTTATGAATAAACTGTGCTTTTGTTAGTTATAAAGGATGAGTGTCATTATGGATTAGTGCTTTATAATAAATGCAAGGAACGGTAAAATTGCATTTGTTGTGTACCTGCAACATGGCAGATGTGGAGAGTGGTGGATAATTTATACACGTCACACGTTCCGAGAAAAGGCTTCTGGAAAGGCTACACTTGTGTTTCCTCACTGAAGCACCCTCCGGGAATCTCCTCGCTCCTCCATCACTCTGCTGCGAGATATGCAGTACATATGGATGCTTACTTCAATGGTTTCTTCTCCACTTATTTTTCCATAGAGTTCAATAGGAAAATGAGTGAGGAAAAACAACTCTTAAAGTGATCCATCCAAATTTACTGCATATCTGGCAGCTGAGTGATGATTTGAGGCTTGTTTGAGCCTTGAAGACTTACAGCCATTTAGACAACCATGTGTTCCATACTGTTTCAGTGTAATGACAGCTTAATCTAGCGCCCCCCCCCCCCCCCGGTACTTTCTAGTAAGTAGAAAGTACCGATTTTTTATTTAAAATGTAATAGGTAAAAATGAAAAGTCCCAGATAAAATAAATATTCAAGTAAAGTACAGATACGTGAAAAACGTACTTAAGTACAATAACAGAGTATATGTACTTTGTTATGTTCCACCTCTGGACCCTTCCAATAAGCCTACACACATGTTGGTAGCTACAACCAGTCACTCAATCACACCCAATTTCACTTCCCTTTTGCTGGGGCAATGCAAGCCCGCAGATCGTCCAGCAGGGGACCGTCCCGGAGACAGCTTTATCCCGGAAGGTGGAAAGATGAATCTCGCATAGTCCAGAGGCACCATGTAGATTGAACCAGCACGGGGAGAAGGGCAACCAGGAATCAGAGCGAAGGGCCCGGTAAGTCTTTCAGTTCTCTTTTTATAGTTGAGGGGGTAGACAACTAGCAAATCGTTTTTGCTAGGCAATCAGGATAGGGGCAGTCTCAGTGTTTGTCACTGTGGGTAAAGTTAGTGGATTCAAAACAACGTTAAAACGTGGCACTACAGCACCGCAAGTAATTTAACAAAAACCATCAGTGAACACTTGATATCATTTCTTTGCACTTGTCTGAGTGCAATCATTATAGATAATGCGTGAATCATTTAAAAAGCACACACTCTGACAGGACCGTTACAGGCGCAAGAACGAAACAAGGCACTTAATAAGCGAAGGACCGGATCTTCTTCCAAACCTGTTTGGAAAAGGTGTAAAATATCATGAATGGTGCTTTTAATTTTTTCAAACGTTCGGTTCCGGATGTCGTGATTTTGTATATCGGCATATTCCGCGTTGTTTGCATTCATTTATGTGCTAAAAGTGTGCTTTTGAGACCTGTTTCACCATGCAATGGGAGTGAATGAAGAGAGAAAAGATTTTCTTCTTTGTTGGCCAGTTAGTGACCACTGGAGCAAGTCATGAAGGTAAGCTTGAATATTATGATGGCCAGGTACCTATACAACATTATGTTCTAACAAAGTTCAGTATGCCTTTAAGAATTAGATTGAAAATAAATGAATCAACATCGATTATAAATGACAGGCCACACAATGTTCATTTTGGAAAAATAGGCCAATAAACATTGTGCTCTGTTTTACATCAAAAAGGACTTCATTAAAAAATCATATGTGTATGAAACAATATGATGTTTCTTTTTTGCATTGTGAATTCCATCATTGATCCTGCCTTAAAAAAACATGGCAATGTGGCCAAGCAAAATGGCTAAGGGACTGCCTGTGCTGCCAGCCCAAACGATGGCATTCTCTGTCCAGCAGTCCAGCTCTGTCTCATCTGCTCGTCTCCAGCATTCCTGCCCAGCGCAGCACCTGAGCCTTCTGGGAAATGGCCAGCTGAACTAATCCCCTGGTCATTAGTGGCCTGTAAAGGGCATGTTTGATCAAAACATGGCCGGCTGCAGCAGACTCATCTGAGTAATGACCATGGCCGTCACATTCATTGGTCTCCCACACAAAGCCAAACTCTGACTTTAAAAGGGAAGGTTTTTCTTTCTCTGTTCATTTTCTGTGTCTCAATTTTTTCTCTCTAATAAATTTTAAAACAAAAGGGAAAAATGAGTGGTTGCCTCTCTCTCTTTCTCTCTCTCTATGTTATGTATCCAGAGGTCATACACGTGACCAGAGCAAATTTTCTAGAATGTATTCACATATATACTGTATAAAAACTCAGTTCTCAGTCAGCACAAGTTCCTCAAGGACCCCATGTAGCAATTTTCATATACAGTACATGGTATATAATATACACTTTTCTTGAGTGCCGCAGTCTCAGCTTGCAAGCACCATGGGAAGTAGTTTTATTGGCATTGGCATTAATCAATCATTGTTGCCAAAGCAGTACAGTATACAATGCATATTTATAGAAAATAATAATAATTGTATATAATAATAATAATAAATTAATTCATATATACATATGGTACAGTAAGTGATGATATGTGGTTCTTATATTAATCACTTATTATATACGTGAATAAAGTTAATAAAAGAATAAAAAACTTTCTTTAAAAAAATATATAAAATAAATAAATAAATAATAATAAATAATTAAAAGAAGTACAGTGAAAATACAATATTTTCCCACCCTTTGATAAAATCAACTCCTTGGCTTTGAAAAAAGGCGTCTCCATTCCAAAGGATGTGCGGATAGGGAGGAAGTCTCTTCGCAGGGCGAGATTATTGAGTTCTGCAAAAACTTTTTGAGTTCCTGAAAATGGTTTAGAGACCGACAAAATCCGTTGTCTTTCCCCTGAGTTTATGAATAAACTTTGGTGTGATTGCTTCAGCAAGATTTTAAACGGATTTTTACATCCGTCGTTTCCCTCCAGTCCATCTTCCTATCATTCTCCCTGTTTCCCCATTCCTTTTGTTTCATGTCATGTTTTTCTTTTTATCTTGTCTGTCCTGTGTTGTGCAGACTGGGCGTGGTTTCCCCGCTTGCATTCCGGACTCACATTCCTTACCTCATTCACATTCCTCACGCCCGGTTTTATTACTGATCTCCCATTCACCTGTTTCTCCCCTTATTTATTTTGCGCTCTTTGTTTGTTTTGTGCCAGTTCGTTTTGTCTCTTTGAGTGTTTGACGTGTTACTTGGCTTCTGTTTGTTTGTGCTAACTTGCCAGTCTATTTCCAGTTCGTCCATCCAGCCTGCTTCCCGTATCTGTACTCCTGTGTTCGCCAGCCCATCACCTCACCCATCTCTCTGCCCTGTTCCTGCTTGTTCTTGCCCTGTTCCTGCCCAGCTCTTGGTCCCGCATCCTGACCCTCACCTAGCGCCCCTGTTCACTGTTTCGCTTGCTTCTAATAAATTAGTTTGCTATTGAGTCTGCCTCTGGGTCTTGCTTTTGGGTCCAGTCAGTCTGAGGATCATACCAGTATGAAGTTTAAAGTTTAGGAGCTCTAGAATGTAATACAGTCACATTAGAAATAAACTATATGACGTTACGAGTCGAAATAAGTTAACTGTTAACTAACTCATTTAACATACAAGAGCTTTTGCTTTTTTCTGCAAAAGCTCCTCCCTGGCTTTGTTGGAGACAACTGTGTTGTTTTTTGCTCTTATGACTGTTATGTTTTCGTAAAGAGAAAATGACAATGCTTGAGTACCGCCCATGCTGTAGCTACTGCTATAGGCTTGTTGTTGCAGACACCGCCCCCTTTATGGGAATGGGCACAGAGCTTGATTAACAAAGCCTGTGTTCACTTGACAAGTTGATAACCATTTGAAAGCTTCAGCCTTGACAGAAATACAATTGTTCAGCCATTCTGATACAAAATAAGAAAAATAAGACTTTTACATATATAGCAAAATAAAACTTTTACATAGCAAGTTGACTCAACTTTTTCTTATTCTCGTATTTTGTTCTGGAATGTTCCACTGTGTCACATCTCGTGCCTCCGCGTCTTAGTCTAAATCTGGTTTTTCCGTTTATATGTATTTTCTATCTGGTAGTCCGTTCTGTGTTTTCCTTCTCTCCCTCCATTTTGCGTCTCCACTTCCCCGCACCTTTCTCATTCGTTTCGTCTGTTTTTCGTTGTTTTTTTTCTTAGTTTAGTATTTAGACTCTTCTGTTTTTGTGTTCTCTGCCAGATCATCTTGTGCCCTGCCTTATGCTTGTGTCTCATTACTTTCCAGTGATATATACCTGCCTTCTCCTCATTCCTGTGTCCAGTCCTGTGTACCCGTCCAGTTCCTGTTCTCTAGTGATGGTGAAATTAGGCTTCCTGAAGCACTGAGGCTTTGCAGCCAATTGTGTCGCAAATAGATTCATTACTCGAAGCCTCATTCAACACAGTGTACACTAGTGACACCTGCTGGTAAAAGTAATTTAGAGCAACCAAATCATTACAAATTCCACCCCAGTTTCAAAATAACGAAGTTGCCACTTAGGCCAAACTTATTGGGAGGTATCAGGTCAAAGTATTTCCAAGCAGGAGAAGATTTTCGCTTCTGTGCCGATTCCATTAGGCTATTTTTGTAAACAAAATAAAAAATTACCAAAAACTCCTCTAAAACTCAAAATAATCTTCTAAAATAGCAATAATAGCATTAATAACAAACTCTCCACAACAACCAACCAACGACAACAACCCTCGAAATAAAGGGAGTATCGCTCCTTTATATCTACAATTCAAAACCCCAAATTCCGCCCGAAACTCATAACAGACCGATCACATAGTTCTACAGCACCCGAGGCCTTGTTTGTCATCGATCACGTGCTTCTCTGGAAGTGATACAAGCTTCGGTGCGAGGCTTCAGTAGAAACTGCCCTACGTACTCGACACACGACTCGGAGCTTCGGTATCATCCGTAACATCACTACTGTTCTCCTGCCTGTCTCCAGCCCTTCTGCCCACCTGTCCTTTCCCGTCCTAGCCCTGCTCCTACCCCTTCACCCTCCTGATCCCCTGTTCTGACGGATTCCCCGGTTCTGACCCCTGTCTGTTCCTGGACTTCACTTTTGCTTATCCTGCATTGCCCTGTTCACTGGACATTGACCCCTGTCTGGATTTGAATACGTTTCTGCCTGCCCTCTATTGAACTGTTTGCTGGACATTGACCTGTGTTTGTCGACCACAAATACATTTCTATTACTTCTGGTGTCTGCAGTTGGTTCCGATCAGTTCTCGTAACAGCACTGCCCAAATCGGTGTCACAAGGGTAGGTTCTGGAGAGAGGTTAATACAATGTCCTGTATGATGAGGTTTTTTTATTGAATAGAATTGCAACATGCATGTGATTCTGATTCAGCCTGTCATCTTATGTCAAAGTAAAAAAACCGACTGAAACAGGATGACTGGTTGGGAGGTGCAGGGTTTTTAGATATTGGTAAAATTTGAAAATATTCCTGCACATCCCTCATAATCTTTGCTCCTCTTGGGATATTGTTGAAAACAAATGCTAATTATGGATGATGATGATTTATATAAATTTAATTATAGCTGATGTTCATACAAGCTTATACTTATGAATCAAATGAATCACATTTACCTACTCCATTGCTATCAATACAGCAAAATCTGAATTTATTGAAAGGTAGTAATTCCTGAACTTATGACCAATTACTTTATTTTCCAGTAACAGATCCTTCACAATATTTGCATCTGATGTTATTTGACCAAACTGTTACCACCAAATTTATTTAAGGAATTTGCAGTGGGTTATTGCAACTGAATAGAGCAGCATATTTACAATTTCTTAATTTCTCCTTTTAGCCTCATCTTGCCGTTTGATATTAATGAGGAATTCCATACTTGGTTGGAAGTGTGCAAACCGCGGCAACTTACAGAGAACGCCGTCTGCCGGCAGAAAATTCTCACTGGGCTCGTTTTCCCCACAAGTTGCATTTTTGCCTCATTGAATTCAGTTAAATAGGCGTTAATTGTGCCAATACACAGAAGCGTTCCTGCGTGTGCAGGGCCTCCCTCTCCTGAAGTGACCACATTGGCCACTCAGCTGTCACAGCATTCCTGGGTTTTGCCGGACTGAACAAAAGACTCCGCCGGGCTCTGCATTTGTGGGCCTGCTGTGCCTGCAGGTTGAGGCAGATGCCCTTCTGCTTTGCATGCCCCTCACCCACTCAGGCAACAGGAGATCTCACCATGCAGATACGAGAGAGGTCTGGGTCAATCCCATGCCCTTTGCTCATAGCTGTACCCCCTACAGCAGCATCACCCTGATCCAGCCTTTATTATGCATTTACTGACCTATGCTACAGTACGTCTAAGAACTACACCCTCAACTACACCCTATGTAAAGCACCATCAATCTCCCTCTTGCACCTACTACAGTGTCCCCCCTAGGTTTATTTCTGGGAGCAGCAGCTCAGAAGGTATGCGGTCTGAGAACCCTACATTTCTTAAATTAAGAATGCTCATCTGACAATTGGAAAAATAATGGTTTCAATGCCATGAAAACTCATTGACATTAAATTAATCACAAAAAACTATGTTTTAAGTGAAATGTTTGCGTTCTGCTAAAAGCCTCAAAAGGAAATGTAATTGATCAGCTCTAACACCAGCCTGCTCTCCATCAAGGTGTATCAGCACGGAGCTTTGACAAACTGCCACAGCCCTGTATATATCTACTGTACTTCAAACACTCACCAATGGGCAGATTGTTTAAGATTCAAACCTTCTCAACGCGCTCAGTGTAATTATCTGGGATGATCTGGGAACAAAAGTAGCTAGCATCCTCACGATTGACCAGGAATAACGGTTATTCCATGCTAGCAAATTCTTTTTTATTAATTGCAGGCAATATCAAATCAGAAATTAATATTTAACAAGATAATATAACTTGCTAGATAGCAAATGTTATTTCATTAAGTTAGTTAGCTGGCTCACATTACCTTGCTAGCCACCTACATACATCCAAGTTGGAAAATGCTCGGTGATAATAAAAACACAGTGGAAAAAATATGGAAACACTGATGTAAAGGTATATAATAGGGTATTCAGAAAACATGCATGGCCAGTGCACATAGGTATGTGCCACTGCATACAATCTACCAGCAACTGGGATTCGGTTGGAGGAATTCCAACCTTCCAGGCGAAAGGCAATCAACACCGAGCTACAGGTTGTGAGCATTGAGAGAAAACATCAATGTAAAATCACAAAAAATGAAAAAAACCTATATGGAAAAAAAAAGAAAGGATAACTGCGTTATCATATACCGTAACTGGATACTGTTTTGGATGCCAGTGGTCTAGTCAGCTAAAGATGCAAGCTGAGCGGTTGGCATCATTATCTATAAGGTTCACAAAAAGCTGATCAAAACACTGCTCAGTACTGCAAGCAAACTTTCAACAGAGCTCTGAATTTTTTTTATTCCACATCCGTAGCCACAAGTCATGAGAAAACCTGGCATGAGACTGGCTGTCCTAAATGAACTGGGTATGATTGTTCAGCTCTTAATTAATGCATGGGAATTCTTTTGAGGAACCCTGTAAATACTAGGGGGGGACCTGACTGCTCCTTCCTAATGGCCAAGCAGTCCACTCAGTTCATCAGAGGACTTACAGCTGCTTGACTGTGGCAAGAGGACTGTGAGGACGAATCCTTCTCTTCTGTGGCTTTAGAGTGTCAGAATTACATCGCCATAGGGACAGGGCTATGTTAATAAAACATCAAGGATGAGTTATTCTGTTTGCCCAGCCCAGCCAGGCCAAAAATAAATAAATACAAGTAAAAGTGGTACATTACATTACAAGGATTTAGCAGGTTCTCTAATGCAGAACAACATGCAGAGTTTACATACACTCCATTTGTACAGCGGAATACTGTAATTCAGGTTAAGCACGCTGAAGGGTACAACTGCTGCACCTCACCATGGAATTGAACATGTAGCCTTCGTGTTACAAGCTCAGTTCACAATACTTATACAAAGCCATTTATGAGCAGAAGTGTTGTATGCCCTACCATGCTACACAGACTGAATTTCTCCAATTAGACTTCTATAAGCTCGAAGAGGCCACAATTTCATGAGCTGTCCAATGGCCATCAGACACAGCGTAAGAACCATTCAATCAAATGGCAGCCCAAGACTACTACAGTACACATTTCTTGAATTTGCAACTTGACTCTCTCCAGAGCCCAGGTCTGACAGTTGGGTGACAGCAGGATAAGGTCACCAGCATGAAGAAGGCATTTGACTCCATTGTCATTTAAAGTGTTGCTCTTTCTCTTTTGCTATATCTCCTCCTCCCCCCCCCCCTCTTTCTCCCCCTCTCATACTCCCACCCTGACTTCAAGTTATGGAATTTAATTTGGAGTGCCATGCACTGTATTAGTCTACCAAACCCTTTAATTTGAACCTCTCTTGTGCAGTACTCTTATGTCATTTCTTGTGTATTGGACACTCTCGATTTTTTGGCTCTAATGATTATTGTAGTATAGCCATAAAATTACGGGATACAATATTATGCATGTTGAAATTGTATTAAAGCATATGAGCTAATGCATTTCTAAAGGTTGATTATCAATGTTTTACTGAAAATGTATGCTGGACTTATGCTGCATTTTGATGTGCATTGTTAACATTATAAATAATGTGTGAAATTATGCTACATGCTACAGCCAGGCAATAGTCAAGCAGTACACTCCAGCTCAGCCACCCCATTCAGCAAATAGAGTATATCTCATTTTAAAAAAGAAGCTATTTTGTGATGCAATCACCTTTTTTTGCTCTGTTGTCTGAGCTCATGCTTAAATTCACTCCTATCCAATTTAGGAATGTACAGCACAGTAACAGAATCAAACTTTCTCGCTCTCTCTTTCTCATACTGTATCAATAATTACAATATCAGTAGGAATTACTATTTGACAGAAACATCTTAAAGTATCTGTAAATCAAAATCTGTACATTTTGATTTACAAATTTTGGTAGATAGTTTTGATACAGCTTGCATAAGTGAAAAGTTTTCATCTCAGTGAGTTGAAACAGATATTTTACCATTTTACCTTGTTTCATTTGGAAGTGCCCTTGCTGCATGTACAGAAATTAAAAAAAGATGAATCTGCAGCATGGGTCAAAAGATTACAGAGGTTTTGACTTCATAACAGCAATCCCTCCACACGGCATGACATCAGAAACTAGTAAATACATTTCTCTGCTCTCAGGAGCCATCAGACATCTACACCTGTCCATCTACACCTGCTACTTTCCTGAGCTGACAAACATGCCACTTAGCGCATAACTACACCATGTGCACAGCGTGGGGATATGTCAAGAGATGCATTAATGAGGTTGTCATGGTGACCAATGGGTTCACACAGTAATGATCTCAGGGGTGTGAAATCCATCCCCTCCATGAGAACAACTCCTTGCCTGATTGTGCCAGCGACGACTTGTCCTATATGGTGGAGAGGGAGGACTCCTCTCGTGTCAGCTGTGGATGGCCTGAGGTCAATGTAGCAGGTCTGATGACAGGGAGGACCAGCCATGCAAGGGAGGGCTTGGCCTTCAGCTAAGAAGACAGAGGCAAGATTTGAGGGAGCTCATATTACAACAAATGTTAAACATCGCTACCACATTTGTTTTGTGACTAACATCTGTGCAATGATCATGTGTAACTACTTTTGTTTAATTAGGTCATTGGGTTTCCGAAATATTATATATATATTTTAATTGTAGCATGCCCTATTGGTAAATTTTGAAATCCTTTTATTTTTAGTGTGGGGAGTCAACCCTTAACATGTACATCAGGTTTCATGGTGATAGCACAAACTGTTACAGACTTATGACCAATATTTTTGTCAAGTTTATTTGTCAATTGGTGAAGAAGCCTACAACGATGTTGGTCATCCGATTGGGTCAGTTTATATATCCTATGTGTACCTTGGTCCACTAAATCTATGCAGAAAATTTGGTGCAGATTGGCTAACAAACGCACGAGCCGTAGGGCTAATTTAAAAAAAAATTGCCATCTCCAATCCCAACCGAATATATATACATATACATATACGCCCCCTGCTGCCAGCTCGGGAGAGTGAAGAAAACCTGTGGTTCTACTCTGAAACACGTGGTGCCACCCAGCTGTTGCTTATCACACCGCAGCCACAAGCCATGCAAGCACATACAGACGTGCTCAAATGTGTTGGTACCCCTGGTAAAGATGAGTAAAAAGGGTTGTATAAAATTCACTGTTTGGTGAATTCGCTTAATCTCACACTGAAAAAATGAGAGAAATCCAACCTTTACTTGACATTAATTTATTATGAAAAAAAAAATCCCTCATCAAGAAATAATTATTTTTAACAAAACCATGTTGGCATATATTTATATATAGAATAAAGTATTATTTTTTTATATTTGGTCGCATATCCTTTGCATGCCATGACTTCCTGATGTCTTTGACCCAACAACATCAAAAGACTCTTGATATCTTATTTTCAGGTACTCTTACAAGCTATACTAAATGTCTCTGCATTTGAATGGATCTCTATGGGAATTGGGGGGTGGGACTAGATTTAGCTGTAAATTACACTGGAACAGTATGGAACACATGGTTGGCTAAATGGCTCTAAGTCATCAAGGTCTGATGTATCAAACAAGCCTCAAACTATCATTCTGCTGCCAGATATGCAATAGATATGGATGGACCAGGGGTACCAACAAATTTGAGCACGTCTGTAGGTGCACTGCCAGATGGTGGGTATCCTGCACCATCGGACAACTTTAAGAAGTGTGACATGTTTAGTAAACCCAAAAAGAAAAGCAGTGCACAAAAAAATAAGGGAAAACAAGAAAAGCAAAGCTGCCAAAATTACATCAGATTAAATTTTAACAATTAATCATTTTTATTCGTTATTGTTCTGAAGTGTGGTGAGGGATTGTCTGTGCTGAAAGTTATGGTTATGATGAGTGTCTGCTCCAAATTGTGTCTTTTCAGCATGTAACTAAAAAAACTGGCTGCCGTTCCAGTTATTACAAATGGTGAATGTTAAGTGCTTGTGACTTTAGAATTATAAAAAAAATTCCTCCCCGTTATTTCGGTTAATTATGTATTGTATTATTATTATTTTATTAATATTTTTTGGGTATATTATTTTAGCCTGATTGTAAGCCTTTACATTCAGGGTACACAACATGACAAACACATGCATTCGGGATAAACAAAAAACCAAAAAAAATGTCCCGTGCGGCCCAAAAAAATGTGCCAAAATGGTATTTGTTCTTTGTCTGTTGCTGGAAAGTGTTTGAGCTAGTGGCCATGTGCCAGTGGGAGGGATAGGCCAGTGGGATGACATCCCTGTGTCCACAGCATGGCAGAGGACCACCAAGCTGAGGAGCTGTTGTGGGAGTGTGCCACGCTGTGGATGGCTGTCTGCACTCTTCCACACGCTTCTGAGGTCCCTAAAAAAGTAAAATGAATAAAAGTGTTGTTTATTTGTTTTTTGTTTTTATTTTGTTGCATGAATCCAGTCTCACAAGCCCCCCTCAGCAAGAGCAAAACGAACCAGAGAGAGAGAGAAGAATTGCAGGGATGGGGATTTTTTTTTTTTTTTTTTTTTGCTACCCACACGGTTAGCTGTGTTGTTGCTCCACGACATGCACGATCCTCACACAAGTTGTCGTTGTAAAGGTGTATAGGTCAGGGCTTTCCAACGATATAAAATACAATACAAACAATTGGGTATTTAGGGGGGGGAATAATACGACGAAAAAATAACGTTTCCGAACTTTTTTTGAGGAGTTTAGTTTAATTTAAGTGAGTTGTCTGCATACACTTAGCTGTTGGTTGTTTATCTGGGATTATGCAGGGTAATTATCCCTGAATTATCCTGAATGGAGATTCAGCCAATTCTATGGTACCATTTATAGCTGTTTACAGCACATTAGAAGGCCTACTGTGGTTATGGTCATGCTGTTGAGTCAACTTGCATTGTACATTTTTATTTTTTCTCTGGTGTCTTGGTTTGATTGTTTGACATATCTGGCTGTGATGGTCTAAGAAGACATTATGTTATTTTGTTATTTATTATTATTATTACAGCAGTAAAATTGGTCTACTGTGCTGTCCATGGTGCTGAACACTGTGGGATTAGAGGTGGCAGCAGTAGTCACCTCTGCCTTCTGGTGGAATAATCGGCCTGTGTGATGGAGGGGAGTGTGTGTCCAGGGGTGATGGGGTGGGGCTCCAGCCAGAGTTTTGCACCAGGGCCTACAGTAAATGTGTCAAGCCACTGTGTCCCGCAGCTAATTTGAAACAGGTTGTGTTCCTGTCTGTACAAGAGGACAATCCATTGTGTGATTACCTCTAGTGGGGGAGCGCTTCCGTTGTATCAACTGTGATTCTCCTCTGTTGCACTTGTTTTTGTATTTGAATCAAGTCTGAACTTGCAGCACGTTTCATTTTTATATTTGCTTTAGGCATGTTTTTCTGCATCATTTCTTGATTTGGAATGCCTTTCCTTTATGTTTGTGCTTTGATGGAGATTAAATTCTATGAGAATGGGTACAAAATCAAAGGCTTGTGTTCAAGCAACTGCATTGGCTGAGGTCAATGGGATAGCCTCTGTCACAGCAGGGCATTTTACACCTGAAGGAACGTAAGCACTTCAGAACTGCATTTTAAAAGCACACTGCCTTCTCACACTAAACTAAGCGCAATGTCCCCAGTAATTCCTCCACGATGTACATTTAAACTACATATATTTGTGTGCTGTGTTACCAATGTGTTGTAAGTGTATATGTGAATAAATTCTATAAAATGTCCTCAGTAATTCCTGTAAGTATCAAAAATATCCTCCATTGCACATAAGAACTGTACAGGCCAATCAAACTATTTCCATACTGAAATAATATCAAGATCTCCCCCCAAAAAAACCATCCCTTTAATACAACGGATGACATTATCACAGAAACACACCCTGATCACGTATTTGCACGAACTGTTCATCCCAATCACCCTGGCATTGTCCACATTATTTCCAAGCAGTTACTCCACTTTAACTGTAACTCTTGTCCAAAAAGAGTTACCAGTAAATTCAGGAATTACCAGAAAGTTCACGCAGCAGAGTGCTGAAACAGCTCAACAGTTTTCTGGCTGGTTGAATTAAAAACCTGTGAGACTTAAAATCAGACACAGCGAGCCAAACCTGCCAGTGCAAAATGCAACTAGGGCCCTAAAATTCAGAGAAAGCAGAGAAAATGCTATACTCCTTTCAAAATTAAAGTGAATACCACTTAAAGGGAATGTTTCATCCCAGACTCAAATAAAAAATTTTTTTTCTAAATGAGACATACCACCTTTCAAAATTCATGGATTTGGAGTATACAGTTAAATAAGATGGAAAAGGTCAGTGCTGGTGAAATGAGATCTGCACTTATGGTGCTGAATAGCCAATCAAATTTGAGTGACTGATTATTTATACTGTAAATTAAGCAATCAATAGATGGATTGTAGAATCTCCACCCATGGCATTGGGAAATAAGAAAGGCAAAAGAGCAGATAAATAATTAAAATTATGATTGACTTTATAAGAAACTACTTCTAATAGAATGTGGTGTAAAAAGGAAAAAAAATGGTGGATACTTTCAGGCTATACCTCTATAGTATACCGGGCTCTTGTGGGTATACTGCCAAATATTGGAAAATATATGATAATATATTCAATACATTAGATAGGGAATCCCAAATATATTTCCAAAACATGCTTTTCCAAAACATATTGTCATTTCTGCTTAGTGATACATCCTGTTGGTTATATTCAGACATATACACCAAGACCAAAGTTGCAGTTTCTTATTTCACAAAGAGGTCAATGTTTTGATGTACTGTATATGTATAATTAAATGCTGACAATATTAGCAACCACCATGAGAAAACAAGTTTATCATAGTTAACAATTTTTTTTTAAATGCTATTTTTATTTGGGAGAAAACAGTAAATACAGCAGTAAAATTAATGAAGGAAAAGATTGTGCTAATTGAATTTCAGCACCCAACAACTCAAAGCACAGACCGCAGCTAATGCTTAAATAAAAGAGGAAAACACAGCCAAAAGCAGGAATCTTTGCCATTTAGAGTAAGATTATACAAATGGATATTTGCAAAGGGCCACAGGGACAGTGCCTGTTATTGCCAATGCATGTCCTATATTTATCTGGATGCATGCACTTTTCTGTTATTCTTAGATAAGACATTAGATCATGCTTCAACAATAAAACACCCAAAATAAAAATCAATTGCCAACTTCTTCAGTCGTAGTGACTATATGTATACTGTATATATATATATATATATATATATATATACAGTGAGCACCATAATTCATTGAACAGTGACATATTTCTTATTATGGTTCTGTACTCTAGCACTTTGAGTTTGAAAGGATACAATGACAATGAGGTTGAAGTGCACACTGTCAGTTTTAATTTGATGGTATTTTCATCCATATCAGATGAACTGTTATAGAAACTATAGAAATTATAGAACCTTTTGCACATAGTCCCCCCCATTTTCAGGCATCAAAAAAAATATTGGACAGTTTAACATAATGTAGAATAAAGTAATAATTTTTTATATATGGTCACATATCCTTCACTGTAATAAATCTTGCATCCTCACGTAGTGTTAAAATATTTAGTAGATGTATTTAATATTTATTATTTTCATCGTAAACAGCATAACATTACTTTGGGTTTACTCAAAAAATGTCAGTATACATACAATTTATTTTAAATAAAATCTAAACATTTGATTTGATTAAATGTGTTAATGAAACATAATGAAAGTGAGTTAACATTATCATTTGTCTATCATGCGAGTCTTCGCGCCGAGACTGCAGAAAAACATGACCAAACGCATGCGCCATGCACTGAAAAAAGGCAGTCTGGGAAATGGTGTTTTCAATTTACAAAGGTGCAGTTAATTTATTCTACATAATCAATTTGCGTTTCTTCTCAGAACTCCCAATTTTCCAATTTTCATTAACATCAGAGAGTAGAAGCCATTCTTTTTACTAGGCTAATTTTGCTTCAGTAGTACATCAGTAAATTTGTAAAGACAGGTGGGAAAGAGGGACCCAGTAGCAGGCAGGGAGTACCAAAAATCAAAGAGTGGTCAAAAAAACAGGCAGAGGTCGGAACCGGGAAGGCACAGCAGAGGTACAAAAACAAAGTCCAAACTCAGGGTCGCAAGAACACAGGCAAAAGTCAAAACCAGGAAATCAAGAAAACAGAAAAATAAACCACAAAGAACAGTCAAGGAAAACAAACACAAAAACTAACAGAAACTTGGAACAGAAGACTCAGGAAAAAACAGATACTCAGAAAACGACTCGGAGACACAGAGGCATAAAAAACAATGTGGCTATCAAAAGTGAGGAACTCACAAAGAATGACTTGGATAACTGGGTTAAACACACAGAGGGAGATAGACATAATGGGAATAAGGTGTGCAGAGGCGGGGAGGGGAGATAGCTCACACCTGAGGGTAACAAGGACCAATAAAACACTAACGAGGGTAGATCACGGATTGGATTGGATCTCACATAAACACAATTATAACAACAGACCCGGAGTTAACAGGTAACAAGTGCACAGCTCAAAGGAGAGGAACGTGGAAGTGGACACATGTGCAGAGAATGCAAAATCACAGATAGATACAGGGATAGGATAACAAGGGAGAATGACAGCTGCAGGTAGAAACTCAAGATGAATTAGTAATTAGTAATGTTAGTAGAAAATTCGAAATCCCTAATGTTAGTAAGTTAATTGTTTAGTATTATGTACATGTTAGTTTGTTAGTAGGTTAGTACTAAGTCTAATCTAACAGTTAGTACAATTAATATGTTAGTATAATATATAAATATTAATTAAGTCGGAAGGAAGAAAACGAGATACGAAATACAGAGGAAACCCAAATGTAACAAAATCACCCGAATAGTGCAATGACAAAGACGGAGTGGAATCTCGGGGAACACGAAACAAAGATAGACAGATGAGACTCGTATTTCACAGACCATAACCTCTTTGTTCAGATGGTTTCTCCGGCGGGACTTTTTTGCTCAACTGAGACATTCGTTGCTCCTGCAGCCAAACTATTAGTGGAAAACACAAACTTTGTGTTTTAACTTTATTGGTAGACGATTCGCCACGATTTCTGGCCAATGCGTAGTTTCTAAGTGTCACTATTTTTCCGTAGCAAGTTCATTTAACAAGCACCCCCCCACCCAGTCTATACCTACCCATGCATGACATAGTGGACAATAGCGTCTATGTTTTAGTTTATAAATATATTTATTCATCAAATAAAATTAGAATTCTGTCATAGCAACAAGATAAACCCCAAAATCGCCTGATCGTATGCCAGAAAAGCCGTGAAAAGCCCTGCTCACTCAAATGCAAAATAAACATGTGAAAGTATTCTCTCATTCTACCATGTATTCTACTACCAATATATCGTCACCTTCTTAAAATAATCGCCTAAGTCATTACCTCTGGTAAAGTTGCCTAGATCCTTAATTGAAAGGATCATGCTGTTTTACCCCGGTAATGTAATCGCCTAAGTCAAGAGTGCTCTTAGGCTGTTTGTATGTTTGCCTAAGTCACAATAAATTTTGACTTAGGCATTTTTACAAGTTATTAATATGGCGGCTGCTTCAAGATGCACAAAGAAAATCAACATAAATTAAGTCATTTCCATGATTCTGGACTCGTCCCCGAATGGTAAGTGATAATGTTTACTACAATATTTGGCTAGACTATAAATGTTGTGTAGTTATTTAGTCTTTAATCCTCTTATGTTACATAATTGACAGACAGCGTTATTTGTAAGTCAATAGTCATCTATTGATATACCCTTTTTGTGTGAAATGATTAACAAATATCATATATTCTGTATTTGGTTCAGTTTATTCTGTTTTCTGAAAAACTTGAAAATATGACTTAGGCGATTATTTTAAGAAGGTGACGATATGCTACTAAATATGAAATTAATATACAATCCTACCATTGGTTTTACACATCGAGATGTTCCTTTCAAAATTCAGTGGTCATTTATTGTCTGGTACAATCGGTTTGAGAAATATACAACAGTTTATACCGCTATTACACTAAAACATCGACTTGTAATACCACTCATGCCCCGCAAGCCTGTCTCATTCATTACAGTTCATTCTGGTTTAATTGTCGGCTTTTTTATCCAATAGTATATTTATGCAATGGTATATCCCATGTCTTCTGGGGTGCTTTGAACTATTTTCTACAGCCCTGCGTAACAGTAGTTTTAGTTTTCACGGTCTCATATTACACAAGCTCTATAAACAAACGCACTGGGAAGGGGAATTCCCCCAAACCAATATGTAAACAATTTTGCGTGTAAAATCCAGTTGGTCTCTCTGGCTAAATATGTACGTTTGTTTCTCCATTCGAGCACTGTCTTTCCAATATGATTGATAGGCCTATTGTTATTTTTGCATGTTGAGTGCATTTCACATACTGTAGTGCAATGGTTAATTTTATTTTTTATGTAGGCTACCGATTCTCATTGAAGATAGAACATTTGGCAGCATTTTGCAGATAGTGGAATACTATTTTATTTTTATGTTATCATACATAATAAAGGCTATAGCGTATATACTTGTCAATTATGGAATGGCAAGTGTTCATTCCAATTCTCTGTGCGCTGATATGTGGTAGATTAAGGTAAATATTTTTCTTGGAATCAAAATGTCTTGGAATATAAAAAAAACTACAGAAAAATGCTATCCCGGGGCAAAAGTATACATACTGTAGAGTACAGGGAAAAGTGATGTTTCATTGAGGTACAAGAGTGAATGATTAGGCTACATATGTAGGTGTATGTAACACTGTGATATCAATATTTTTATCTTAATCCATCAGAAGAAGCAAATGTATATTCTTTATAATGAACAAAACAAGTTTTATTCATTTTATGACATGTTTTGCATAGGGGTTTTGGACCCATAGATATCTACCCCCCTATACTGAAGAACATATAGTCATTCCCACTTGACAATTGAGTTTTATGAGCCAAAACTGTTGATTTGTAGTTAAATATATCTCTCTTTTTTTAATTTAGAGCAGTACACAATTTAGCCATTTGGATAGATTTGGAGACACTAATGGACAACTGCCTATATTTTGCATCATTATGTGCAAACACTAAATTTGTATGATTTATTAATTTTGATCTGAATGTGTCTTCTACAGGCCGTGGACCAAGCCCTCATCCAGCCAGCCACGAAGGAGACAATGGAAACAATGTCAGTGACTAACTGGAAGACATCAGGATTGTCTTGATGGGCCTGACAGTACAACTGGACCTGGACAGTGTGGCTGCCATGTTATTTGGATTAATGTACACTTTGAACTTGATCTACCCTACCAGAATGAATTTCACCCTTGAGGTACATAAGAAGGTTTTCATCAAAATTTTCTAAGAAGCCGTTAGCAATTTTAATGGTTCATTCAGCTGACTTCCTGTTTCACTCATTGTTAACTAAGCGAAATAAATGAAAACATGTTGACGGTGAGACCATGTTGCACAGTCCATAGGGCAGCAAACTCACCTCCCATATAAAAGACGCCCTGGGGATTTGATTCTGTACTGTAATCTCATGTCTAGCTGTAACCTTCTCCCCCTGTCTGAATGAAGTGGAAAAAATACATATAGAGGATGCCCTCCTTCAAAAAATAACACTGACAGCAATTATTGAGGAACATTTGGTAAGATTTCAGCCTCAATTCATTTTATATTTGATGTTGCCAGTGGTTTCTATAATCTGTCATAATCCCTTGGTTTTTTATGAGGGGAAAACAGGCTACGTTCTCTTATTTTGGATATGAATATACTTCAGTGACCGTTCAAACAGTGTATTTGTGACTTGAAACAGACTGATCTTCCTTGTAACAGAAATAGTAAACCAACAGCAAAACATAAATAAAATTGAAATGAAATTATTCAAATTCCTAAATTGTTAAATTTGAAACCATCATGGATTTCTGCATATGGGTGATGTTTTGTTGTTTGTACTGTACAGCTGTTCAAGGTATTTCACTCTTGTCATATTAACAAATATCACCCTTACCCATTGCAGTCTAGGAGTATAATGCTGATGTTGCATTTCTTTTTTATTGGTCACCAGTTACAATGGCAGCTACAACAGTCATAAACCATCTCATAAAACATCAAATATTGACAAATAAACCTTTTTTTCCACTTGTGGCACACATTAAATATTTTTAAACCTCACAGCACTATTTTCTAGACCCCAAAAATAAAAATAAAATTATTTAGTTGAGTTTGGTAGAAACAGGATAACAGAATTTCACTGCTGTTATTAGTGATTACATGCTTGCATGCTTGCATGCTTCTCAACTGGCAGCCAAAAAGTATTCAAATACATGTCACCAGAGTGTGGGCTTGCTTTAGATTTGTGAGGTGCCCTTGCGTCTGCAGTGCAGTTGCAGACTTGCCATCTGGAGCACCGGGAGTTTCCCCGATGGGCCGCTTAACAATTGGGCCGATGTATTCCCCTCCCCTCCACAGAAAAAGGGAAAAACGGCTAAAAACACAAGTGCTCTGTGTAGCACTGCCTGGCCAAGGTCAGTGGGCTTCTGGCCCAATGTGGGTTGGAGGAGAGGTTACATTTTTCAGATCTGTCAGTCTCCCTCCCCAGCTCACTTTGGTCCACTTCACCCTGCTGACTGAAGTGCTTAATGACCAATCAAGGATAACTCTTCTTCCTACTGAGCAGTATCTGGCTCCAACATGGTGGTAGCACAAAAACTGCATTTCTGCAGCTTCAAAACGCTTTTCACAAGCCCTTGGAAAGTCAATGTGCAATCAGTCACTTTGTTCGTATTTCTAGGGACTCCGGCTAAAAGCAGCGTTAGGCCGGCCTACATGCAGGCCGGTCTCCACCTTCTCTGAGCGACCATCTGTTTCATCTTCTATTTCATCATCAGGCCCATGACAAAGGTCTGGCTTCCATAAGGCCACGTGAGCTAAGGCCGGGCTATATTTGGATATTTTGTCCTGAAATTTAAAAGTTTATATTACCAGATCTAAACAGAATTCAGAAGTGGGTGGAAACCTGGCAAAAACAAGCTAAATGTGAAGTTCTACATGTTCCTCCAATCAAGACAGTAATACTTGATGGGAGGAACAAAATAGAAAATGTGCTCAATTTAAAAGACTGGAAGTTAACTAAAACAAATTCTGCATGCTGAAAGGCTCATGAGCTGTCATGCATCGGAAAGCATGCTGCTAATAAATGCCACATCGCTGCTTCATATTGCATATCTAGTAGACTGCTGAATATTGCACATATGGTGGATCGCCGGCTTAATTATATGCCAAAGCTGATGTTGTTTCTTAGTCGGTGCATATCTGGTGAAATGGTTTGAGTTATAGTCACTTTACTCTAATGGCAGAACATTTCTAATGGCAAATAATTAAAATGGCTAAGCATCCTAATGGCAATCAAATCCTAGCGGCAAAGTCAACACCAAAAGCTTGCATATGAAAGTGAAGCCATACGATAAGCCATACACAGCAAAGCCTGGCTTCACATAGCAAGGCTGTATAGTGGGGGCTCCACTATTCTCATCAAGTAGCCAGGTCAGGCTCTGCTGTCTCAAGCGGTTTTGGTGTGGTCA
The DNA here is from genome assembly GCA_022702515.1 of Ilyophis sp. 1 JC-2022. Classification (NCBI taxonomy): domain Eukaryota; kingdom Metazoa; phylum Chordata; class Actinopteri; order Anguilliformes; family Synaphobranchidae; genus Ilyophis; species Ilyophis sp. 1 JC-2022. The sequence goes on along the minus strand of CM040401.1, from coordinate 59,680,429 downwards.
ATGTTTACTCCCTGTTATCATCTTGGCTGACTTATACTAAAAAATGTTATGCAAGCAGGGAGCGATAAGAGGCAGAGCCTTGATGCCAAAGTTGCATTCACATTAAATAAAATATAAATCGTGCGTCTGACTGAAATGATGTGAAGCTTGTGGCGCTAGTTCGGACAGAATCTCCAGCAGCTCCAAATCACGTCAGCTCACATGATGCTTACTTCTTAAATGGGAGGGCTATTCATAAACCTTACCTGTTCATGCATTGCTCATTCTGCTGTGTTGCTGCTGCCGTGTTATCCCTGTTGCTTTCGCGACCCATGCTTGGCTTGCCCCGCTCTGCTTACTCCTGCATGTATGTCTTTCAATGTTTTGTGCTCCCACCACGACCCCAGCATCCACCTGTGGGCTCTGCTTCTCATATGATCCCCATTGGGGGAGTTAGTGGTTACTCCCTGTTATCATCTTGGCTGGCTTATACAACAAAAAAACGCTATGATATAATACAATGTTAATATTAGATAATTTTAGCAAGGACCATAGCTTATTAATCGAGTTTATAAAACCAGCATATTACCAGTTTAAAAAAAAAATTATTAATGTTTTGTTTCAGTGGAATAATGACTTGTCTTACTTGGGAGGGCTGTTAGCTCACAAGCTAGTTAGCAGCATCACTGTTGCACGCCATACAGGAAGGATTCTATTCAGCAAGCTCAAAATGAAGCGTGCAAACAAGAGAAGCTTGTTCTTACAAGCTAGCTAGTAAGAATACACCGCAAATAAGAATAAAATTAATATCATCTTTATAATCACTTTGTTGTTGAGCATTAACAACACAAATCAAATCAAACCAAAACAAATCAAACTTGATCATTGATCATTTCTATATATTCACTTCTATAATTTGTGAAATTAGGGGATCCATTGAAAAGCAAAGGAGTGCTGGTTAACCCCTTTTCTAGCACCACTTTTTTTAGCCAGAAGCCATACAATAAAATTGAACTAACCCTCGGGAGTTTGTTTTCCAAGAGTCAGAATTATAGTAAGTTTTACTGAAACAGAGTAACAGAAGCAGAGTGTAAGTGTAGCTATGGGGGTGACATGTGAACATTTCGGGAGGTTGAACACAAGCCGGGCAGCTGCGTTCTGGATCAGTTGAAGAGGCAGAATGGCGCAGGCTGGTAGGCTTGCAAGCAGGGAGTTGAATAGTCCAGGCTTGAGGTGACCATGGTCTGGACAAGAAGCTGGGTGGAGTAGGTGGTCAGGTATGCTCAAATCTTCCTGATGTTGTACAGTAGGAACCTGCCGTCGCCCTGATGTGGTCTTTGAAGTCCAGCTGGTCATCCAGGACCACCCCCAGATTCTTTGCAGAGCGGGAGGCAGCCATCATGGTCCCGTCAATGGTGATGGAGAGGTCATGCAGTGGGGAGGTCTTGTATGGCATGAAGAGGAGCTCTGTCTTGTCAAGGTTGAGCTTCAGGTGATGGGTAGCCATCCACTCAGAGATGTCAGCCAGACAAGCAGATATCCTCTCCTTAACATGTGTGGTGGAGGGAGAAAAAGAGAGGAAGAGTGGAGTATCATCAGCATAACTATGGTATGAGAAGCCATGTGAATTAATTACTGAACCAAGAGACTTAGTATAAATGGAGAACAGCAGAGGACCCAGTACAGATCCCTGCAGGACTCCTGTAGACAGGGGATGGGGTACAGAGGCAGAACCCTTCCAAGAAACTTGGTAGGATCTATCAGTGAGATACGATAGATCCGTGGAAAACATTACGTACGGAGTCATCGTTTTGATTGAGCCTGTTTTGTGTCATGCTACAAAATAAGGAACCGTTTTCCTTATAACATTGGGATCATAAAATTGTTTATAGAGATAGAATTATGAGTTAAAACTTTCAAATGGTTTATTGTGTGCACAGATTATTGAAAATATTTACCGTAACAATTTTAATATAAAACGTTTACAGGTAGAAATTGAATAGCCAATTTTAAAAGTTTGACAAAAATTGTATAACAATCCTAATCAATGCAAATTATTTAAACTGTTGCATTTTCATGGCACCTTTAGTGTTCCATTCATATAGTGTATTTCAGTCATTCCCAGTGTATGTTGAGCACAGGAGGTTCTACTTTTAACTTCTGCAACAAATCTCACTTTCAATCAAAATAAAGTGGCTGTTCTGACCATAAGCCATTATTAATGAAATGTTGAGTTTTAATTATTTTTTAGTTACAACTGAGAAAACTCATTTCACTTTGTTCCTGTGTGCCCGGATGTTCACAATCTCGAACCTAGCTTTTGGAGATCTGAATTTGAAATACTGAATCATTCAGTTTTAAAACCTTACAAACCTTACATACAAATTCTAATTATGAAATACAAATTCAGTGCAATCAAATTAAATTTCAAAGCTTTATATACAAATTCTAATTATGAAATACAAATTCAGATTTACTAAATTCAAATTAGAATCAGAGAGTCACTGATCATATATAGTTGCCCCATCCACTGTTTTCACAATCCCTCATTCTCCAATCCTTAGCCTAACATGCAAAATCTTTGCCTTCTGAAAATATTGGACTTTGAATATGAGCCTCATTGATTTGAATCTTTATTTTGACACTATACCTCAGTTGCAATATAATGCTCCTAAAATACATGGAGGAATACAGTGTGGGGTGGCAGTGTAGTATGATGGTTAAGGAACTGGCCTTGTAACTGAAAGGTTGCAGGTTCGATTCCCAGGTAGGACACTGCCGTTGTACCCTTGAGCAAGGTGCTTAACCTGAATTGCATCAGTATATATCCAGCTGTATAAATGGATAATATATGTAAAAGAAATGCTAAAAAGTTGTGTAAGTCGCTCTGGATAAGAGCGTCTGCTAAATGCCTGTAATGTAATGTAATGTAATACTATCAATCAATTAATGTCAACCAGGATTAATAAAATAGGGAATAAACAGCGGTGACATCACCTTAATTACAGAAAATGGAGACGAGCTCAATCCAATCATGGAGTACACTGGTAGGAACTCATATACCAAGGATAACAGTGATTGGTGTGTACTTCATTGCTATACCTCTGGGATCCCTGTGGGATGTTTTCTATGAGTAAGGACACCTCACAAATGTCTTATCCCCATTTTATTATCTCTGGAGACAAACTTGTCAATTTAGTGCTGGTGTGGAAAGGGGTCAGCTTTTTTTGAAAGATTATTATTTATTGTCTGCTCATTTATATCTGTTTACAGAAATACTGTAATATTTCAGCCTTAATGGCTAAGACTGGTATTTTTAGACTTGAAGTTGGACTGACTTCATATGAAACCTTTTTTGACCAGACAGCTCTCTCATACTTGTCAGCAAGACTATTCAAGTCATGAATACCATGACCTCCTCTGTTCCTAGAATCATCACACCATCACTGATTATAATAACAGTCATTAATATTCTCACACTCTACTGTTATTCCTTAGTAAGTGCAAATGTGAATCTGAGAAAAGTATATAATTTGAAATGACAGTACAGTACTGAGGAGCAAAATATATATTTGGGTGTCTATATGCATTAAGATTGTAAGAATATTTATGACAAAAAACCGATGTTTTAAGTGAGATGTTTGTTTTTGTTAGAAGCCGCAAAAGGAAATTCAAATGAGCACCACCAAAACAAACATGTCTCTAGGCTCTTTGAGAGGTGTGAAGCAATTTGTGCCCAGTGATGAGTAGGCCTACATGTTGTTTGGAGTACAGTAGACCAACATAGCTACAGAACTGTATAGCAGTCAGATATTTTTTTTTAAAACTGAGTAGGCTACTGGAAATACCTGATTGTACTGAGAGACATGTTTGTTTTGGTGGTGCTCATTTGAATTTCCTGACCTTTGCGGCTTTTAACCAAAACAAACATCTCACTTTAAACATAGTATTAAAACCAAGGGGTCTAGCTGGTGCGTATAATTTTTTTGAGGTTGAGGGGACCCGCGGGCCTACATGCCCAATGCAGACCTCTATGTCCAGTTCCCACCCTAATTTGGAATATCCAATTGACTGATTTGTAGCCGTGTTCATGTGTGATCTCCACTGCTGATTGGAGAGAGTGAAAGCATCCATGGTTCTTCTCTGAAACACATGGTGTCACCAGTCTGCTTCTTTTTACACTGCAGCCCACAGTCGGAGGAAGACATTGCCTTGGCATGCAGACCCGTGACCGACTGAACCCTCCCTTGCCCTGGGCGACGCAAACGGCAATTATATGTTAACCGGTGTGGTGCAGACTTGATCCGAGACAATGGGGCTCATCCATGCACTTCAGTGTGGTGCCTTAACCGGTTGAGCCATCCAGCAGCTTATGTTTTTTTAGGACTTTGTTGTGCACTGCAGACACATGACACATGCATTGTCTTTTGATTACCACCCATTGTATGAGCTAAGTCTGCCCAGGTCAGACCTGCCTTACTTTCAGGTCAAGCTGTCACCTGTTCCTCTGCCTTCTCAACTCCCTGCAGAACACCACATTGTAACCAACACACTCCCCAAAGATCATTCAAATGTGATCCACCATATTTCAGACCTGGGTCAAATACCTATTGGAAATGATTATACATTTTTAATACTGTTATAAAATATAAAATACTGTCGTAAAATATGTTACAAAAGAAAACTGTACAATCATATGAAGCAAGAATGTTGAAAACATATGTTTCTGTTTAAAAATCAGTCATTTGTACAGATTTTACTGTCTAAAGGGTTAAAATACTTCAAATGTTTATTTTCCCAGGTTAGCTTCATTTACACACTACTGTTTTTGTTAACTTTGCACTTTGTTAGAGTCAAACAAAAAAGAATACACAAACAAATAAAGTACAAAAATGTAACAGCAAAGTGCTGAACACAAACATGGTATTCATATTAGTGATGCTGAAAATGAGTCTGGAGGCTCAATTAAAAATGCTGACTGATGTTTCTGGGAAGTCGTCCCCTGAGATATGGAGCAGAACTGGTAAAAGCTCTTTCCCCTAACCTTGTTGTAGGAGGGACCAGATGGCCACAAACAAAACTGCATGGGTTGCAAATTGGTGCATGGTCTTACAGTATATTTATTATTTAAGCATAATTATTCTGTCTCAGAGGTGAGCTAAAAGATTGTTCAATCCAGTTGTATATCTGATTTTATATGCTGTACTGTAAAAGTAGAGATTATGTGTCCAGGTGATGGAGAGTTGTTTTAAACTCATTTTTTATTGCTTTAGGAGTTATAGTAGTCTCCTTGAAGTGTCTGCATCAGGAAATTATGGGGAAAATAAAAAAAGGCCCATCCTATTCTGTCATGTCATTCATCCAGCTGACCATGGATATCACTCAGCTCTTCTGGGTGTGAAATGGGCCTTTAAACATAAAATTAATTTCAAGTTTCTGTAGAGTATACAGAATGTTGCTTGATAATGTTATTTTAAAAGGTTTTTCCATAACCAAATTTAAGACTAATTTCAGTCCTTGAGTAGTTTTTTGACACTGAGCAGAGAAAAAAGGCCTATCCCCTTTCCACAATATACAGACACTGGGGTTGGAAATAGAGTTCAGCCATTTCAAAGGAGCAAGCTGCTACCCAGGATGAAGCGCACATTAAATTGACAATAAAATGTCCTACTGCTTTTCTAGAGGTCTCCCACAGGTTCAGCAATTTTGTTGCTACTGAGTAAAGGTCTATCAAGTTCCGTCGATGGCAAAGGACTCTCCTCACTGAAGAATGGTCATGCCGACAAACAGAGCCATTGTCCGGACTGAGGAATAAGCGCAGATATTTGTTCCCAGTTCAGCTAATCAAAACCTTGCCAGAACTCAGAGCTGGCGCCCTGCTTGTGCTAGCAGGAGGATTACTCATGAAAAGAAGACCTCAGCCACCATCCATCTACCCACTCTGTGTGGGCGTTCCAGTTGGGTGGAAGGAGGATAATCAACGTGCAGATAAATTCCTTCAGGTCGCCCGGGACAAACATGAATAAAATAGTTCAGCAAGATAGGGGTGGAAGTTAAAAGCTTTGGGGTCAGCAATCTGTTTAATTGTATACTTGAGGGATGCTCCTACACCAATCTGTGTCATTAAATTCAGGTTAATCTTCAAAACTTAATTTTATTATGGTTGGCAGGTAAGAGTCAGACTTTCTTTCTTAATCCTCCGATTATGTTTGGGATCAATTTGACCCCATTCCGTGTTTGGCATCTCTTAAAAATAAGTTATCCTTCTTTTTTCATCTTGTACCTTTCTTAATTTGGTGGACTTTTAAATAGTCAACATGCAATAAAAACAATGGTGTTTTCAAAAGTGTTGTACGAACTTTGCATACAAAGGTGTTGTGTAAGCACTATAGCTGTATAAAACAAAGAAAATATGCACTTTTTTATTTTTTTGTGGGTGATTCTGGGTACTTTCCCAATACAGGCTTTAAATGTCACAAACTTTCATGAACGGCTCTCCGTTTTCAATGTTTTTTGTATGTTGAAAATGTTTTTTGTGGATATATATATTTATTTTTATAGCTGCTGTATATGTATAATTTAAAAAAAAAGTTTATTATGTTTAATATGGCACAAACAATACATTTTACGGCACAAATCAGCTCAAACATGGCACAAACGAATGACAATATTTTTATTTCATTTATTTTCATATGGGGTGTCACATCAGCTAATTTTGGCTGTGACAGGTCATTTTCTCATCTGCTTAGTGAGACTAAGTATGGAGCTTCAACTGAATAACAGCTAGCACAAGCTATGAACAGATTAAAAAATTAAATCACTTTGACTTGTTTTTCACTCAGAAGAGCCGAGGCTGGTGCTGATCTAAAACGTTGTGTTGACACGGCTAGCCAGCTAGTTCACTAGTCTCGTGTTAACGTTACTTGTTCAAGTTTTGAAGCGAATAGAACCAACATTTTTAGCGGCATAATGGCATAACTAACCTAGGATTTATATTAAGGATTTATATTATTAAACCTATTATTATTTATATTATTAAATCCTATTAAACTAGGATTTATATTAAGAAACAATAATTTATTTTTAGCAATAAGGATTTTGTTTTAGAAATTAAGATTTATATTTAGAAACAGATTTATTTTTAGAAACTAGGATTTATATTAAGAAACAAGGTTTTTCTTTTAGCAACAAAAATTTTGTTTTAGAAACGAAGATTTACATTTAGAAACAAGGATTTATATTTAGAAATAAGGATTTTGTTTTAGAAATAAGGATTCTTTTTTAGAAACAAGGATTTAATTTAGAAATGAGGATTTCTATTTAGAATTATGGATTTCATTTTGGAAACTAGGATTTATATTCAAATAAGATTAAGATTATATTTTTAGAAATGTAGATTGCACCTCCGTAATATGGCGTTGTGGATGTCACAGCTACTATCAATAGACTTCTGTGGATTATTAACAATGAACTTCTGGGGTATGCAGGAGATATGGTACTTAGACAAATGACAAATAGATAATTTTAACTGTTTTATCATTGTCTTTTTCCCAACATATAAACAAAACATTTTTAAAAGCTTGGATTTTTTTTCCATGTTGACAAGCTGTTTTTGTTTTTCACTTTTTTGACACAACACAAAACACAAAAAAAATGAATTAATGATATAAACACAGGCCGTGTGGAAATCTATTGATTACAACATTCTGGCAACCTAAGACTTATCTACACATTTCCAAGATTCTGAAGCAGGTCATGCAATTATAATACAACTAACCAAATCCTGAAATTAATTTCCAAACTTCCTTTGAATAAAGAAGATATGCTTGTGGACAAGACACATTCAGTAAGAATTATGATTTGTGTCCAAATGTGAAATTGACCTTACTCTTGTATGCATGTGCTGACAGTAAATTTGCACATATAAAGAAAATTACCCTAATTATATTCCATAATTATGGTTCCTATGTATTCATCTAACAGTGAACAGAAAATGTACTGAGATGTAATGCTGAAAAGTAACACATTGGATGATTTGATGCACCAGTGCCTTGTTGTTTGTATCTTTTCCTGTTGTATGCAATTTAAAGTCACACAGTTTTGTGAAACAAGAATAGCCTTCTGTAATGAGCATTTTCATCTAAGAACAGGGAGGTTGCTATCGTCCATCTAGACAAGTAAAAATATAGTAATTGGCTCTTGCGCCACAGGCAAAACTATATAGGCTATGCCAGAGGTAAGCAAGCCTGGTCTCAGACAATAACAGATGTCCCCTGGATTTCTGATCCAACCAAACTCTTATCCAAACTTAAATGCATAACTGACTCAATCATTAGGCTGTATTATTGAGGGTAGTCATGCACGGAACAGACTTTGAGTTTTACTGTTTAAAGAGGCCTAGCAAATCTGCAGGATAGAAGCATTTCTGTAGCAGTGCTGCCTACCCCTGTGCTAAGCTTTTTGTCCTGATAGAATGCCCACGCAGGGGTGCGGCTATAGTCACAGAAAAGAGAGTCCAGTTGGTCACAATGGGCCTTGGAGAAAGAACTTTTATCATTCATTTTTCTCCATTGTGGGAAGGTTCAGCATGACTACTAAGATTAGCGCACTAAACCTTTCTCTATACACACCAAAGGCAGCCCTGAGCTTTTGTGCTTTGTTTTATTTGCTTATTTACTCCTGTAGTTTTCTGAACCAAATACCAGCTGAATTTTTAGAACATACATGGGGGGAGTCATGATTTCTACATTTATTGTGATAATGAGGCTAAGATCTCTCTCATGAGGAGAGGAAGGAGGCAAAGGTTCATGTGAAGTGTCATGTCTCACACTGCATTGATGAATCACAGATTCAGAAGCCAGGCTGGAGGGTAATTAGTTGGCTTACTGAAAGGGGAGCAAACTACTATTCTCTCCGATATTTGTTTTTTCCACATCAGATTTTGGGGACCTAGTTTTTTAAAACTAGACATGTTACATTTCACTATCATAAACTTCCATACAGAAGGCAATTCTTCCTTGTGCTTTGTTAAGCTATACAATTTACACTTTTAAGACTTTTAAAGCTTTAGAAAAAGTCTCCATTGACTTAGCATTTGATGATAATTAATTGGGCCTCTTTCTAAACTGGCAGTTAACTTAACTGGCAACATTTACTATGTTTTTTTGTTGTTGTTGTTGTTGTAAAAATTAAATTCATTTAAAAAAAATTAAATAAGTCATTGCATTATAGATGAGCCAAACTTTGAGCCAATGAACATAACATTTTGTGAACATTTTCACGAATGAAAAACAGCTCCACTGATGAATCCAGGCCCAGTTTCTGAAAGAGGGTAAAGGCATCTAGGACATCTTGCCCAGGTACACTATCCTGTTGACTGACTTCTTGTGTGTGCCACTGATGCCATCTGGGGCCCCCTTACCATGGCTGGTCTCAGAAAAGTTCAAAGAGAACCGTATTTGAAAGGCTCTGTCAACAGAAGATTAAAATTTCCCTTGTTTGCATTGTGTAGCAGGCCCAACTCTGAGGAAATGATGCATATCAAAATTTGGCAACCTGGTCTTGACCATCTTAAGATGAACACCAATAACTGCACTGAGTAAAACTTGGAACCATCCCAAATCTAGAACACGGACTGAAGTAAAAAGAGCTGATTCCGGTTTTACTCAGTCCAGCTATCTAGCTAACTCCATAATCCTGCTTCGTAGTATACCCCCCAGTACCAGGGTTGAAAACCCTGATATAAGCCTCTGGGTGCTGAATCAGATCTGGAGTCATTGTAATTGTGACACATATCAGTGAAGGCCACATTGTGAGCTCGGCCAATGTTTTTCTTCTGAAACACCATTGTAAAACTGGAGAAAAAAATACCTCATTGTAGAAGTTAACTGTCCTGTATATCTGTGTAAAAAAAAAACAGTCTGTCCAAATCACAGGAGTGTATTTATAGTTACTGGTGTGCAATAATAATCATTAAACATTGTTCTGGCATAAAAAGGCACATGTTATTGTAATCAACTGCATACTGCTTATTTTAATTTAGTGACACAGTCACCATGGAGTAATGTCATAAGATATAAGATAATGCTTCATAATTCTCTCGTAATTGCAAAGAGTGTTTCAATTTCAATTATATCACGTGGGACCTTACAGCACTGCACTAATGTGCATTATTTTATTGCACTGAGCACAGAGACATCTTTTATATGAGATCTCAAGCCACACATCCAGTTAACATGTAACCTGGCCACTCAACGGAGACCGCACTCCTCTCCGTCAGCGAGATGCTTCATGCAGCTCGTGTAGCCTCCCTCTCCTCTGTGCTAATACTTCTAGACCTCTCTGCCGCCTTCGACACCGTAGATCACTCCATCCTCCTGTCGTCCCTGTCTGCAGCGGGGATCGGTGGCTCGGCCCTGGCCTGGATTAAGTCCTACCTCTCCGAACGCTCCTCCCAGGTTGCCTGGGCTGGTAAAGTATCGGCACCCCGTCCCCTTATCACAGGAGTCCCCCAGGGCTCAGTCCTTGGGACCCTCCTCTTCTCCACCTACACCAAATCCCTTGGCCCTGTTATCACTGCTCATGGTCTTTCTTACCACTGCTATGCTGACGATACTCAACTCTTTCTCTCCTTCTCACCCTCTGACACTCAGGTGTCAGCCCGCATCTCCGCTTGCCTGAGAGACATCCAGAGCTGGATGGACAACCACCATCTCAAGCTCAATCCAGGCAAGACTGAGCTCATCTACATTCCTGCTCTAACCTCTCCCCCTCTCAATCTTTCTATTTCCCTAGGAGACACTCCACTGACCCCAATGCCCTGTGCCAGGAACCTTGGAGTCGTGATGGACAACAGGCTGTCCCTCTCCGAGAACATCGCAGTGGTAACCCGGGCATGCAGGTTCTTCCTGTACAACATCAGGAGAATCCGCCCCTTCCTCACCACCCACTCAACCCAGCTCCTGGTCCAAGCGATGGTGCTGTCCCGCCTGGACTATTGCAACTCTCTCCTGGCTGGCTTGCCAGCATCGGCCATTAGACCCCTTCAGCTTATCCAGAACGCAGCAGCGCGCCTGGTCTTCAACCTCCCCCGACACTCCCGTGTCACCCCCCTGCTCATTGACCTCCACTGGCTACCGGTGATGGCTCGCATCAAATTCAAAACATTGGTGCTCGCCTTCCAGGCAGTCCGAGGATCTGCCCCCCCATACCTCCAAAAGCTCATCAGACCCTACACACCTGCCAGATCTCTGCGTTCCGCCTCCTCAGGACGACTGGTACCCCCCCCTCTTCATACTAGCACCCGGTCTCGACGTCTGTCTGTCCTGGCCCCACGGTGGTGGAATGAGCTCCCCGTGGAGGTCAGAACAGCAGAAAGTCTGACCGCCTTCAAGCGCAGATTGAAGACTCACCTCTTCAAGCTGCACCTCTCTCCACCCCTCCCTACCTCCTTGTGACTTTGTGTAGTTTCCCCCCCCCAAAAAAAAATAAAAATAAATAAAATAAAATAAAATAAAATCCCCAATCATACTGACTGCGCCTAGTGCTTAGATTCGTGTTTGCCTTTTCAGGATTGTTTTAACGCACTTGTTACTAGTTCGGAAATGCACTATGTACGTCGCTCTGGATAAGAGCGTCTGCTAAATGTCTATAATGTAATGTAATGTAATGTATTACACTGGAATGTGTCCAATGGCTCCCATCAAATCAAGACAAAGCAAATGAAAGCTATAGGTGGCACTTTTGCGTCATGGAAATGGAATATAAGTGCAGTATTTGTTTTGAAAAGTATAATGACAAATATATATCCAAACAATATATTTTAAAATATCTTATTACGAGTCTTGAGTATGTTTTTTGTTTCAATATATTATACCATTTCTGTAAGAGCTTCAGGACAATGGTTTACAAACTGTGGGTAAGACCCACTGAATGGTTGATTATGGTTGTGGGATGGGTTGGGATGTGTCTCAAAATTCATGTGGAAAAATAATAAATATTTCACTGTATATATTCCTTCACTGTACAATTTCCAAAGGCAGTCATGCTAAAAGGCTGTGACTGTCGTCCTTGGTGCTTATGGATCAACTGTCCCCACAGTGTGGCAATGTGTCAGAGAAGCAACTGACTAACATGCTCATTTAGCATAAATCAAAACATATTTAGGCAGGAGTTTTATGAAATTAAATTCTGAGTTTGAAGCAGAGGTGGGGGAGACTGAGGATTTGCTGTGGTTGAGACTGATGAGGAACTTGTATACATTGTCAGTCTTACCCACGTATAGGTTTTACTTGGGCGGGCCTCCCAGGTATTTGGAGAGACTCAGACTATCTTTAGATTATCTTTATTTACACAGCAGATACGAGTCCTGAAGAATATTTCAAGAAAAAGCGGTACAAGCATGAAGCGAGACAAACACACTTAGCACTACAGGTAGCTAGGTTAGCATTTGGCAGGGCAATTAGTCTACTGTATGTGGGGCACCAGAGTTGCGAAATGAAGAATAACTGAATAAATGCCTTGATAAATAAATAAAATGCTGTTTGTCTTCTCTTCGGGCAGTCACAGTTAGAAAGACAGACCAACTTTAGCCAAGGTTAGACTGCTAATGTTTTATGCATTTGCTCAGCAGATATGAGTTAGCAAATGGCAAGGCAAATCACAATTTTGTGTGGAGCACCAAAGTTGCCAAGTAAACAATAATTGAATAAATGCTTTGATGAATAAATAAAATACATAAATAGAGGCCTCGATAATTACATGGGTTAGTTAAACCTTTATGTGTGGAATTTGTAGAGATGTTGCTTCCCATGTCTATTTCTATTTAGAAACAAAGATTGGTTTTTAGAAATGTGGATTGCACCTCTGGGCCACCGTAGATAAATCCTTACTGCGAACAGTTTGACCTTTGTAGAGACCATGTTCCTTACTCTCACTATGTACCTGCTTGCTGCTGCACCCATATTTTTATTGTTTTATCTCCTTCTCCCGCTTTTATCATTCTATGTTTTATGTATTTCCCTGTTGTAAAGCACTTTGAGCTGCATTCATTGTATGAAAGGTGCTATATAAATAAAATACTTACTTACTTACTTACTTCTTGCTTTAATTAAGATTATTTTATCCTTGAACAGAAAAATGCATAATCGGTCATTTCAGATACTCTGACCTTACATCTGCAGCCTAGAGAGCAATCTTGAGTGTACAAATCTTGAGAGGTACAAAATACATACTTGTAACACCAAAACACAATTGATAACTGTAAACTGAAGCACCGATTGGCACAAAGTTCTAAACTGCCTGTCCTAGCCAGTGGTTTATTCTGGTAGTTTACCAGGCAGCAGGCCACAGTGAAGAGCTAGTTGATAATTCCAGCCAGGGGAGAAGGAAATTACTTTGTCAAAGAGTTTATGTTCTATCACTCTGTGGATGCATCTCTGGCATATCATCAATAAAGAATCCTTTACCCACCATAATGGCCATTTCTGGATCAGGTCATTGAGAATGCCTGACTGCTTGAAAACCTCCTTGTCGCAGGTGGTAGGTTAGCCTAGAATACTGCTGGCGGTAACAACAGCCATACTGACCCCAGCAGAGTATAAAAGACGTGTGTCCACATGTGAATAATCCTGCTGACTGTGGAGCCATGAACACCAAAACAGTGGACGAGGTCCCAAGTCGGTTAACACACAGTGAGGTACATGACGAACAAAAATAGATGATCGATGGGTCTAGTATCCTATGCACAGCTATAGCATATTAAAGGTAATGGCAACATACAGGAAGAATAGCAAAGAATTACCTGGTATAAAAAACTATGTTTTTCGCCAGATTCAGTAGAATCTCTATTTTTTTCTGTCGCTCATTGCTGGTTTTCTTCAGCAACTCAGCCACCACCTCCTCCAACATTATGGAGACTTAATGTGGTTACAGAGTGTTTAAAACAGAAAGCAGACACGTACACAGTGAAGGAAGAACAGACTTTTACCTTTCATAGTCAAGTGCACCAACCCCCTTTTGTGGACTACATTTCCCATCGTTTTTGCATGGAAACTGCAATCAACAATGTTGTCCTTCATGGAAGAAGATTACGGTACGTAGAAGGTACGCTTGGTGAAACAGGTCTGTGCGGACAGGTATGCGCGGACACATAGGTCCGTTTTGGGTCTGCTATGATGTCATTAAGGTCGTGCAGACCCTGCGGACGTCCGTACACATACTTTTTTTTTGGTGACTACGAATCGGCCTTTACACTTAGGCTGGGGGTTACACTGTAGTCCTGTTCTTGTATGCTCATGCACACATCAGCCTCAAAATCAGAATCCATAAAGAAATCCTCGAGAGACGCCTTTCGAGAGAACGCTTCTCGATGCGTTTCCAAACAAGTGGTCTGGGTGCTGGTTTGGTGTATTAATTTCGTACAAAAAATGTAGGCAGAGCTCCGTTTTTAAGTCTTCCTATTTATACCTTGAAGAAGTTGAAGAAGGTTTTGTGCAATGTCGAATTCAGCAGTGCCTCTTCGATATGTCCAACATCTGATATATGAAGCCTTCTTTTTGTTTTTATTCATTGTTGCTTAACATTCTTTCTTCTTTTACTCAAGCTAACTACCAACACAGTTCAACTTCCGCTTTCCCACCTGAAATAAAAATTCCACTACTCATAATTATGCTAGAATATGAACAGCGCCATCTTCTGCAACTAGCCAATTACTGCTGCCTGGATTTCACATTGCCTGACTGCATTGTGTGCTGTGATCATATCTACAATGGCAGCCTCCTGGTCAATATTGAATATTTTTCTTCTGCCACCAGTGTGTGGTAGTCTGGGTTCTGTACAGTAAATACAACAACCATGTGTAAAGTGATCTTTTGACAGTCACATAAATGCCATTGAGTAAACAACTGTATTACTGCAGGTACAAAGTTTATTGTTGTGCAAGAAGTGCCAACACTGTGACTATTCTCATTCCAAGACATTTGGACAATAGATGCCACAGTGTCCAGACTCTCTTATGGACAGGCTATGATTGTTGACCGAATTGCATTTGAAACTAGAGCTCTATATTCTAAACGAGAAATCCCCTCTTCCTGCATCTCCTCCACAAAGCATGCAAAACTCCTCTTGCTTGGGCCCCTCTGTCTCTCTCTCTGTCACAACCTCAGCCTCAGCCTCAGCGACAGCCTCTCTCTCTCCCTCCAAATACGTACCTTTGGCCTCTTTGATCCATGCTTGCAAATAACAACTGAGAGGTGACGTCTCTTATAGATGAATGAGAACTGATTGTTGATTGAACAATTGTGCAAGGTTCACACTGGTCCAGAAGAGATTGATACTTATAAGAGTCATTTTTATCAGCTGTCACTAAATGTTTTAATTTCTCTGAAATCTGTGCTGGTTTTGAAAAAGTGTGTAAAAAATGTTTGATCTCAACACCACACTAAATAATGTAAGAGGGCTTTTGTTTATAGTGCACCTTTAATTTGATATTTTTGGTAAACTTAGAACGATAGAGTAGTAGAAGGGTTAAGAATAGATCATCAGGAAACCACCATTCCTCAGCCGAAATAAGTGTAAAAGGGTAGGTATGCTATGGGTTTTGAACTGTGGTCCCTTCAAAACAAAAGATATGATTAACCAAGGTCCCAAGCCAAGGATACAAATTATTGTCTTGTTTCTTAAATTAAACTTTCTGTCATGGTTCGTCTTCGCCGCCAGAGGGCGGCAAAGGACTGATTTTCTGTGTCTTCCAATTATTGTATCCACCAGTTTTTTTGTTTATGCGTATTTAACCTTCCTACTGTTTTCGAATTTGGCACACAGCTAAGCCGGTCAAATTTGACCGAGCAGGTGCTTTACAAAGCACTCATAAAACAATGATTATCATCCAATATATAGTTCCACCTCACAAATAACTATTCATTCAAAAACATAACATCTACACTTACTTTTGTACTTTGTGGTCCCAAGACCATATTTACTTTACAATATACCACTCGTTTTCAGTAGAAAATAGTAAAAATTAATCTATTATATTTAGTATGATGAACACAAGAGATATGTTATCAGACAATAACAGACTAGACAAACTTTTCTAGAATAAAATTATTGGGATGGTTTATAACTTTATATTAAATTATTACATTTATATGACAGTTGTGGTTTTATAGGTTAAAATTGAATATAAAATTATTGGGATGGTTTATAACTTTATATTCAATTATTACATTTATATGACAGTTGTGGTTTTATAGGTTAAAATTGACCTAGATGCATGTCGAAAAGGAAAGAAAAAAACCAGTTGCTTTTTAGTTTCTAACAAATTTCAAATTTATATTGAACATTCAATCATATTTCTAACCAGACAATACCAGAAAAAGGATTATCTCTTCAAAAAATATCTCTATCATTGAATAGTAAATGTTTTCTTTATGTGTGTGCATTTTTCTGTTTCTACATGTGTACACAAATGCATATATTTCCTGAAGGGACAATAGCCTCTGAAATGGACCAGTTGTTCACCTACAGCAGGGGTAGGGAACCCTGGTCCTGGAGTGCTGGTGGCATTTGGGTTTTTGTTCCGTCTGAGCTTGATCACAAGAGTTTGATGAATAATTTAAAGTCTGAGCCTAAATATTATCAATGGTGAAATGCCAAATGCCTCCAGAACAGGCTTATCTGCTTGTCAGCTCATAATGCGTATGTCTTAAATGGCAGGGGCATTTAAAGCACCAACCATACCTGTTCATGCATTGCTCAATCTACCATGCATGCTACCATTCTTACCGCACTTACTCCTGAATGTAGGCCTTTCAGAAAAGTTTATGTCTGGCTGCTCATTGCCTGTGCTTCTCTTTGCATGCTCTGCTTTTGCTGCTCTAAGACTGTGGTCCTTGAATTTTATCAAAAGCCGAATCTCGTAATTATTGTGTAAAGCTAAGTGACGGCAACTCCCTGTGTTGTTCAGCTATTGTAGCCGGAATTCGGCTTAAAGCACTGAATTTTAAACGAATGCAGTCTCCCCGCAACAAGTAATATAGTCAGCCAAACAATAGGCTCGCTTACGATATCATAGATCTGCAAAAAACCTCCAGAATTGTCAATAACATCTCACACTGCCCCCACTATTTACTGCCTAAGAACAGCTACTAGAAATTACTATTATGTTCAAAAAATATGCACTCATTCCAATATCCATTTATGGGAATGATGCTGTATTTTTCATAATCGTCTATTGGCAGTGCTAGACATGAAAATTGAACGGTAAATCGAGAGCTTCGCTTTCTTTTTTTAAACAAATCTTTAACATGCCTCGTTTTCATCAAATCTCTCCGCGCACGTATATACTGGAGAGATGCTTAAAACAGCAGATAAGTCAAATGTCTCAATCACAAAAAGCTTAAGCTCCACAGAATTTTGGGAGTAAGTCCCAATTGCGTGTGATTAACATTAACTCTGAATCTGGCTCCAAGTGTGGTCTGACAAAGGTATTGTGCAACTTCCTTGGACTTATGCTCATTATTTTTGGCTATGTATCCCAGCATCCTCTTAGCCTTTTTATTTTACTGCCATAGCACAATGCTTAAAACCTGAGCAACTATTACTCCTAAGTTTTTTTTAGCACATTCCAATTTTGTTTCTCCCATAAAGTATTCCTGCTTTATTACAATCAAAACACTTGGAGGGTCGATTTACTAAAGGTTTGCGTGTACAAAAACACATGTAAAACTATTCCCACCCCCAAAAAATCGTCTGAGGTGATCAGGCACAAGGATGTTAGAGGGGCATGGGCCCAAACTCATAAAAGGGCACACCGGCAATTTTTGCAAATAATTAAATAAATATATGCCTGGAATTAAGGGATATTAATTGTATATGTATTCAAACACGTACCTTTTCACCGTCATGTTCTCTTTTATCAATGTATTATCTTCCGTAATTAGTGTGTGCTTTAAAATGATTAGTTTTGGTGAGGTCCCGGAAATGAATGGGAATGAATGGGGAGCCTGACAACCGGGACTACGGGGGATGCCGTTAACGGTGAGCAGGGACAGCTGACGTTGCTAGTATTCACGCTATGAAAATATAATGGGGTAGGCTCCACAAAATTACTTCAGTCACACGAAGGTGAAATATCCCTTTAAGGTGTGTCATGAGTATCAAATATCTGAAAGCTGCTTTAAGGGACAGTCTTACACTTCAGAACAGTAATGATTTCTGAAGACATATGAGGTTCCCCAGGGTTGTAGTCAGTTTTGTGACTTTTCTATTCAGGGGAGTAAAAAAGAAGAACAAATTACATACATATGGCTACATATTGATTATGCCATTTTAAGCAGGCTACTTTACAAAATTGAATAAAGACATGACTCATAAACCAATATTAATGTTATTAAGACTTGTAGACCGCTATAATGGCAACCATCTCATTGGAATGCTGTTATGACAAGTAAATGTACATCTGGAAAAACTTTTTTTTTAAATGACTTCATATTTATACTTAGGTGCATTTGAAGGTAAAACAGAAGCAATTATACAAAATATCATAGTACACACAATAAGCTACAACAAAAGTCTTAAATTGTGATTTTACAATAACCTCATGTCTATTTTAGGCTATATTGTCATCTGATAAAAAAAAAACGTCTTCAATGTAAAAAAGCCAAGTTACTCATGCATAGCCTACACAGCACTGTCTATAAGTCTTTAATTCCAACTTGCAAAAACTAGGCCTGCCTTTACATTATACATTATAGGCATTTAGCAGACGCTCTTATCCAGAGCGACTTACACAGCATTTTTGCATTTATACATTGTATCCATTTACAGCTGGATATATACTGAAGCAATTCAGGTGAAGTACCTTGCTCAGGGGTACAACGGCAGTGTCCTACGTGGGACTCGAACCTGCGACCTTTCGGTTACAAACCCAGTTCCTTAACCACTGTACTACACTGCCGCCCTTTAAAAGTATTGATATGAAAATGTGGCCAAGTTACAACTAACAATATTGCCTATCGTAGCTCACACTAAATAAACTAGCTCTATTCCAAAGCAATGCTATCCACACTTTCCTAAATTATTTAATGCAACTTGGCCCTGAGATTGAAATTTATTTTACAAGGGGGACTTGACATAAAACAAAGTTAGACAACAAGACAGTTGACAATACAATTATAAGCATCAAACAGGGATTTCAGCCTCTTTTTTCCAATTTCTCTTGCAGAAACTGTTGTTAAGCGCCACAGGTACTTAGTCATACACTTTTGTGGCATTTGTTTTTCAGATTTCGTCAGAGGGCTTTATCCCATTGTGAAATACTACACCTAGCTACACAGTGCAAGCCTTCCAGTGTATGGGTTTCCTTTGTCAATTTTTTTTTTACAGTCGTCTACCATAAAACTATTTCAGTTCTTACATAATATAGTTGCTTTGGAACCTGGCAGAGGATGTACGTTTGTATTATAAAACACATATACACAAACACACACACATATATATATATATACATCCAGAACGCAGCTGCCCAGCTTGTGTTCAACCTCCCGAAATATTCACATGTCACCCCCCTGTTGAGGTTACTCAAAGTTCTGACCCTGGCCTACACTGCAGCCAATAGGACAGGCCCCGTCGACCTGCAGGACTTGATCAAAAACTATATTCCTGCTTGACCACTTCACTCATCTACAGCAGGGCGACTCGCATTTCCCCATTCCTCTTGTTCCGTGTCATGTGTTTCCATTTACCTTGTCTGTCTTTTCTTATTCTGCAGGCTGGGCGTGGCTTCCCCAATTTGTTCTTCATTATCACTCGACCTATCACTCGCCCCCTCTGCTCACATTCAACACTCACCTCGTTACATCATTTACTCCCGGATACATTCCTCACACACTTTAATTATCCTTATGCTTCACACCTGTTTTCCCTTTATTTAAGTTCCACCTTTTGTTTGTCTCGTTGCCAGTTTGTTCTGTCTGTCGTGTTTGGCCTCTGTTTATTCTTGGTGTTGTTAACCTGTTCGTTTGTCCTTTTCCAGTTCGCTCGTCCAGCCTGCTTCCCTGTACCCACTCGCTCCTGCCCTGTTTCCAGTCCTGCCCTCTTGTATTCGGCAGCCCTGTATCCAGTCCCTCACCCACTCACCTGCCTGTCTTAGTTCGCCAACCCCGCTTCCCTGTCTGTCTGTCTGCTTGCCTGATCTAATAAATTCACTCCTGTCTGAGTTTTGCCCGAGTCTGTCTCCAAGTCCTGCATTTGGGTCCATTCCAGAGTCTGTACCATAACAGAACGAACTGGCCAGACATAGACCCAGCAGACTCAGAACAACTCCATCACGCCCTCACCTGCCAGGGGGCCACCATCAGCCAGCCAGGAGACCCTGAACATCTTCTCAGATGGGGTTCCTGATGTCCCAGCTCACCACCCACTTACCGCTCCCAAGGCTCCCTCCCGGTCAACCAGTCCAGGATCCAGAGGTGCAACCTGCAGCCAGGGCTCCTCCACACAGCTTCTCCGTTCGCTCCCGGATTTGCCGCCTCCACCCTCCGGTCCTTCTGCTCGCTTGGCTCCTGACCAAAAAGAAGAACCTATGCAGTTGGGTAGTACTCTGGTCTGCTTTGAAGAGCGGCGACAAAGATTCCGCACTGGATCCTGCCTGTACTGTGGCAATCCGGGCCACCGGTTAGCTGCCTGTCCCATTTTCCAAAAAGTGGCGGCTCGTCAGTAGGACTGGGCGTACTGGCGAGCCCAATCTCCACACTGTTTTAGCCCAGTCCCTGCTTAAAACTACTGTCTGTCCTGTCAGTCTCCCTGTCCGCCCTCGTCGACTCTAGAGCCAACTCAAACTTCTTGGATGCATCTCCCGTTCCGGCGTTCCCACAAAACCACTCTCCAACCGACTTAATGCCTACTCCCTCGACGGCAAACTAATTGCCTGGGTCATCCACTCCACTGTTCCGCTCCAGCTCATCTTGT
Source organism: Ilyophis sp. 1 JC-2022 (assembly GCA_022702515.1). NCBI lineage: Eukaryota > Metazoa > Chordata > Actinopteri > Anguilliformes > Synaphobranchidae > Ilyophis > Ilyophis sp. 1 JC-2022. The sequence continues at coordinate 59,659,480 of CM040401.1, read as the reverse complement.
GATTTTTGGTCGGCCAGCCGTGGTTGAAGCTCCACAACCCACAATTGTCCCCGTTCCGCTCTGCCCCCTTCTGGAGGCGCGAAGCCGGTCCCAAGCGCTTTACCTCCTGACCTCTTTTTTGTTCCCGACCAGTATCATGACCTCGCTAGATGAAGGTGTTTCTGAGGTTCATCTGAGATGTTTAATAAATCACTCGCTCTGTCCTTACCTCCCCACAAATGTACGACTGCGGAATTGATCTATTCCCAGGGGCCACACTGTGCCATCCAGCCGCCTCTAAAGCCTGTTCCTTCCTGAGAGGGCTTCCATGGAGACGTACATCCATGACATGTTGGCTGCAGGTATCATTCACCCTTCCTCTTCACCGGTAGGGGCAGGGTTCTTCTTTGTATCCAAGAAAGACAGTACCCTTCACCCCGGTATTGACTACTGTGGGCTCAACTTTATCACTGTTCACAATAAGTACCCCTTATCACTAATCAACTCTGCCTTTGAGCCCCTCCATCGTGCCACAGTCTTTTTCAAGCTGGATCTCAGGAACTCCTACCACCTGGTCTGGATCCGGGAGGGGGATGAGTGGAAGACGGCGTTCAACACGCCCCTGGTCCCATTCGGGCTTACTAACGCCCCGGCTGTGTTCCAGGCCCTCATCAATGACATCCTCCGTGATCTCCTGAATCGGTCAGTGTATGTGGTTTTTGACCTATGGACCGTTTTATTATTATGCATTTTTTGGTGCTATAATGAACCCTGCGCCGGGTGTAAGACAGCAAAGACCCTTGCGTTTGGGTTAGTGCCACCTCGCGCTGGGTGTAAAATAGGGCCCATTGAGAGGAATGTAGCCCAGTCAGTGAGAGAGAGGTCATAAACTTAATAATCTGGGAATCATTGATATGTATATGGTCCTCTCTGTGCATGTCTTGATAGTTATATACAAGCAAACTGACACTGTTAAATTTATTGTTGGGCGGGTGCACTGTAGAACAATCGAAAAATGTCTTTATTGCATTTCTAAACTGCATGACAAACCTACAGCTTGATAACGGCCCCAGGGTATAGTTTATCAGCTTATCAGATTCTGCCATGATAGTGCTGCATGAGTCATGGGTGTCTGGGTTGCAGGGCCCACCTTCATGGTGAAAAGTGCATTCACTCCTGTGCTACTGAAGATCTTTTTTTAATGGACAAAATAAATTCTTCAAAACAATAGATAACAAGCCAAAAATGTACATTGAATAGTCACAATGTGACACTATCCCCATCTCTCACTCACAAACCCACAGTGCATAAATTAGGCCATAGCTGTCCAGAAAGCTATCCTGGTTTTCTGACAAATTGACCTAACCGCTCAGGATGACAGGTGCTCAAACATTCAGACTAGTCTGATAAACAGACCCTCAGCTTGTGCTACCTTGGTTCAATTGTACAAGGTAGGATATTGTGACACATCATATTGACATTCTTATCTAAAAGCAAATGTTGGAAACGTCTGCTCCCTCAGGGTTACATCCTGGAGATATGTAAATTTTCAGTTCCTCTGTCTCCTCTCACGCATGGGGGATCCTTCTAAACACTGTACAGCTTTGATAGCCTCCTGTCAATTTAGGATCACTGCTCCAGGTATGTGCATTGAGCCTGAGCATTTCCCTTGAAAATCTGTCAGTGCAAGCTGATACAAATTTCAAAAGGTTTTAACTTATCATAAGAGTCAACATGCCAAATAAAACGATGTCTCTTTTTGATAAATAGTTGCATCTATGGAAATTCCTCAGTTCAACGCTTTCAAAATCAAATGGATATCTATACCCATAAAACTTTCAGGAAAGACTGCAGCTGATCACTGATGAAAATGATGACCTCCTCTAAGTTTGAGTACTGATTTTAGAAAGGGGTAACACTTTACAATAAGGGAACACAACTCATGCCTTAACTAATGCATGACTCATCATGATTTCATCATGATTTAATGCATGACATAATGCATGATCAATCATGAACTCCGTGTGGCTCAATATTAATAATTGATCAAGGCATTATTCGTTCATGTGATTACTTTACACTTAATGTGTCATCAATTAATGAACATTAACTCACAGTTAAGTCATACATTAACTAACATGTCATGAAAGTAGCTGCAAACCAGTTAGGTAGACAAAAGCTTCTCAGACTATCAGTGGTGGATTCATCAATTTTGGGGCCCTGTGATAGCCATTTTCTTATTCACAATGTGTGTGTTAATTTAGGGATGTATGTTAATTAAGAGACAAACACATTATTAACATTTAACACTTATTTAGTCTAACAGTAATGCCGTGGTAAGGGAACAGATAGTTTTCAGTCAGCACATGAGCTGGATCAAACCGGTTCTCTCTGTGTCTGTCCCTCTTAGAGGAAAACAGGCAGCCTATGTTATTGTTAGTGAAAGCCTGCTAGAACATTCTGATATGATGGCAAGGTCAGAAGTTATCTGGAGACTCAATACTATTAAACTTAGGTTGTCAGCTAAATGTCTTTCTCTGTAACTGTGATATTATACATGGAGTCCGCCCTCTATGACATGGCCTGAGAAAAGTTATAAATGTCTTGTGTACTTCCTGATCATTAGAGAGCTGAGAAAGGACTCTCTCATTGGTTTACTGCAATAAACTGATGAATATTTTAGAGCGAGTTTGTTGTGGTTTCTGTTGGATACAGATTTCGCTTCACTGTTGGTTGAGAGGTGAAATTTCCACCACAGCCCCCAAACCTCCTCCTGACAGTGTGCCGACAAAGCTGTTCGCTTTTAAAACTACTGATAAGTGAAATTCAGATTTTTATAAATCACCCATTTTTATAACAACCCCTCACCCCTTGCTTGTGCATATAAGGAGACAGGATCTGTGTGATTTTAATAAAATTTATCTTAGGAAATGTATAATTTGTCATTATTTTTAAATATTAGCCCATTTTCAATATTCAATAATTCAGACTAATAAGCTGTTGGGTGAACCCTACACCTACTTCTAATGTTTCTACTAAAACTATGGTGCTTTAGTCATATTTTCAACCCAGTTATACCATAATACAGAATAAGAATCAATCCGTGATTTTACTTGACACAATAACAAATATATAGTATTGATGTTTTACTTATCGTACAGCCAACAAAAGACTTTGGTTGGTCAACATATGACTCACTCAACATATGACTCTGATTAGGGAATGGGTACTGATGGGTAATAGGTAATGATGAATTGCCTACAATTACACACCTGCTAGAACCGTGAAAGTAGGAAGTAAATGATGAATGGAATACTGAACTCATAGTTAAATGCTTGCCTCCTATCAATGTACATTAAGTAATCATTTAGAAATTAGTATCATGCCATGACTTTACTTAGAGGGACACAAGTCAGCCAAGTACTTAGGAAGTAATGGTGATCGCTTGTGTGAAATAATGATGAAATGTAATGATAAATGGTGACCTCCTTCCAATTTACACTTAGTACTGTATTAGGAATACCTACCTAGTATTATCTAATTTTCTGTTGCTGCAGCCCATCCCTTTCAGGGTTCAACATGTGAATTCAGTGATTCTCACCACTGTTGTTAAATAAAAAATTTTTGGCCTTTCTGTTAGCTTGAATCTGTCAGGCCATTCTCCTCTGACCTCTCTCATTAACAAGGTTGTTTCTGCTCTCAGAAATGGCAATTACTGGATATTTTTTGGGGATCGCACTCAACCCGACCCAATCTTTCCAACAAATAGTGTATATATTAACCTTGAGTATTGGTAACTATATCATTGAAAAATAAGTAAAGTACTCCTTCTCTAAAACAGATGAATGGCTGTCCTAATCCACACACATTGAGTCCATATTATTTACAAAGATCACCATCAAATCTATTTAGCGTGATTTTATTATGACACATTAGAGATAGGCCTACTGTCGGGTTTGCCCAGAAGCATAGTCTGAATGACTGAATATTGGCAAATATAGGCTATCATTGAAAATAACTACTAATTATGCACTTTAAGATAAATTTAAATAAAACATTTGATATTACTGTCACCATTTGCACAAGGGAAGGAGCCTTTCCACAGGTAAATGATAGGGGGGCTTAGAAGCCACACTAGCAGAATTTTCCTTTAAGCGAACAGCTTTGTCAGCACGCTGTCAGGAGGAGTTTTGGCGGCCCCAAAATGGATAAATCCACCACTGATGGTCTGAGAAGCTTTTGTCTACCTAACTGGTTTGCAGCTACTTTGATGGCATGATACTTAATGTATAACTTAACTATGAGTTAATGTTAATTCATTGATGATACACTGCTCAAAGAAATTGAGGGAACACTTAATCAACACAGTATAACAACAAGTCAATTCAACTTCTGGGATATCAATCTGTCCAGTTAGGAAGCGTAAACGATTGTGAATCAATTTCACCTGCTTTGGTGCAAATAAAAGTGACAACAGATGGACAGGAGAGGCAACAGCAAGACAACCCCCAAAAAGTAAATGGTTTTGCAGGTGGTGGCCACAGACCATTTCTCTCTCCTTATCCTTCCTGACTGATTTTTTTCTAGTTTTGCATTTTGCTAGTGCCTTTGTCACTACTGGTAGCATGAGGCGGTACCTGCAGCCCATTCAGGTTGCACAGGTAGTCCAGCTCCTCCAGGATGGCACATCCATAGGTGCTGTCGCAAGATGGTTTGCTGTGTCTCCCAGCACAGTCTCAAGAGCGTGGAGGAGATACTGGGAGATGGGCCATTACACAAAGAGAGCTGGACAGGGCCGTAGAAGGGCAACAACCGATTGGCATTTGCCAGAGAACACCAGAATTGGCAGGTTTGCCATTGGCGCCCCGTTCTCTTCACAGATGAGAGCAGGTTCACACTGAGCACATGTGACATACGTGAAAGAGTCTGGAGACGCCGTGGCGAATGTTATGCTGCCTGCAACATCATCCAGCATGACCGGTTTGGTTTAATTGACTTGGTGTTATACTGTGATGATTAAGTGTTCCCTTAATTTTTTTGAGCAGTGTATATTAAGTGTACAATAATAACATTAATTAATAATTACTTGATCGTTTATTAATATTGAGACGCACAGAGTTCATGATACATCATGCATTAAATCATGATGAGTAATGCATTAGTTAAGGCATGAGGTGTGTTCCCTTATTGTAAAGTGTTACCTGGAAGGGTCCTCTCAAATGTAGCATTAGTTATAATTATTTCACTAATGACATAGTCATAGAAATTTTCAAAGGACTGACATAGTGACTCTGTATGTAAGGTCAAGCTCAAAATAAAATTAAAAAAATTGTTCCATTACTCAACATTCAAAATTGACTTCACCTATCATCCACCAGCAGCAAGTAGTTAAGTTCTTTGGAGTGATCATGTCAGGGTGTGTCAGGTTCGGAGGACCAGATGCGACAGAGAGAGAATCTACAAGTGCTCACAGTAGTGACAGCACAACAAAAGCAGAAGAATCCATACAAGGAGAGGGACAAAATAAATAAAGAGAAAAAACTCCCAGCGAAGCCAAAAGAAAACAACCCACAAACAAACTCGAGACTCGAGCAGAGCAAGAAAGAAGAAAAAAAACCTCTCGCTCTCAATATAAGAGAGCAAACTAAACAGAGGTATAAATCAACCAGAGAGAAAATGACAGCGACCCAAGCAAATGGGCAAAGAAATACCAAACAAAAACAAGATAGAGAACAAAACAGAGAGGTGAGCAAAAAAGGTAAAGGAAATCTGTCTCAGAGAGAACAGACCAGGAAAACCAAACAGAGAAACTAAAAGTACAAACGAGAAAACAAATCCAATTTCTAAAGCACTAATAAGCAAGTCCCGCGTAACCTTTAAGCAAGCTTAAAAGTGAAGTGGTCGCTTAAATCCTGTACCTTACCAACTTTGAGGTATAGTGGCAAACAATACTGAAGCGGTGGAATACGGAAGCACGGAGCTTAAATAGCTGGCAGGAAACCCAGAACAGGTGCAGGTGCTGAGTGCTGAACCAAAGAAAAAACCCGGAACGGACGAAGGAAAAACAAGGCAAGAATGCCCTAGTGCCGCTCAGAGGGAGTACGACCGCAGAAATAAAAGGAGGCTGCCAAAAACCAGGACAGATCAGGACCTGACCCGGAAATACTTTTGAAGAAGCAGAAGGAAATGCAGAACTCCTTTTGACAATTGTGGAATTACACTACCTACAGAAATATGCAGTTCAATTTCAACTGGGGTATACAGTAAAAACAATTACAATATTGTAATTACATTAAAGTTAAAGCTTACTAAAATCATAAGTAAATGCGGAACTAATGGTAGATGATCATTGTCAGAACCCAGTGTTCTTTCATTGCTTTTTAATAATAAGTAATACATTATAAACAAATACATTAGCCAGCAGAAATTGAGTAGAAACCAGACTTGGGTTAAGTACACATTCTAAATATTTAAATGTTTAGATGTCGGTAAAGTTGGAAGTTCTGAATATCTCTAATCATCAACTAAAAATATCATGTGATTTATGTTCTGAATTTTGTTTAAAACGTATGTTATGTAATTTACAGAAAATGTACTGGCGTCTAAAGCTTTAATGTATTTTAAATAACATATTTGATCCAGGTCTGACAATGATTGTAGTCTGACAATGATTGGAATCTCCGGCAGCTTCTGAAGTAATTACCTCACACGAATGGAACCTTACCTGTGAGGAATACACAATGACATTAGTGGTTGCATATTGATCTTCTTATGACAATAAAGTACACAGTATTCTCCATTCAATCAAGAATTGACAAACTCTGAGGTTTGTAATCTATAAACATTTCAGTTTTTCTTCTGATGCACACACTTGGAAACATCATCAGTGTTGTATCCTGAAGTCACTGGATGTTTCGGGTCTTGCAACAAACACCCTCGTCCAGGCAACCTGACCGAGGTTGATCAGACCTTAACCTGTGTCCAAGTGACTTTCTACTGACCCCGCTGGTCACCCATTTTCAGCCAGAACCATCTAGACGCTCTCTCTGCCGCCTCCATGTTGTTGTTGATGGCTCTTCTCCTGCTTGATCCCGCAATGCCCAGGGTTCCGTAGGCCTTGCTGAAGGAATGACTTGCAAACCCCCTACTGCCCACCTCCACTGGCATGCACCTGGTTCTCCATCCATTCCTGCGGCAGTCTCCACCAACTCCTGGTACTTCCTCTCTTGCGCCTCCTCCATCCTCTCCTCCCAAGGCACATTCAGCTCCAGTAAGATGACCTGTCTTGTAGTTTCAGAGACTAAAATGATGTCTGGTCTCAACGAGGACTGGATGATATGTGATGGAATTTTCAGCGGCCTCTCCAGGTTGACTGTCATCACCCAGTCTCGTGCCATGGAAAGCAAACCAACAGAGCAGTTCTTGCGTCTTCTCTTTGGCTGCTCTCTCTTCTTGACAAACACGATCGTCTTGGCTGAAACAATGGACGTATCTGCTGTCACTGATTGCCACAGCAATGGACTTGAGGTCCTGATCGTGTCTCCAGTGATAGCGCCCCTCGCCCAGTGCCTTAGAGCAGCTGCTCAAGATGTTTGCCCCATGTGAACAGGTTGGATGGGCTGGAGAGGACATTGTAGACCCCCTGAATCAAGGGCTGTGTCCGAATTCACTCACTATTTACTATTTTGGCCGTCAGCCATCTTGGTCTAGTGTCTGAATTCTCAAATAAAATTTCGCGTACATTTTAGTACACTAGAATTATCCCACAATGCACCGTAACATCTAGTAAGCAACTCTGGTCACTAGAAAGGTGGATATGAACCATAATGCTTTGCAAACTGTTTGCGAAACCTTTTAAAAAAAAACTTTATTTAAACCCTGCACCAGTTTATGAATACAGTCATCTTTTCTCTATAAATTAACTGACCCCTTTAATCTAATCTAGATTTGGTATAAAGGTAATTTCCCAGGCAGATTGCGAGACTGCTTCAACAAGGAAGGCTAATAAATTAAGCAGCTCTTCTGCATAACAGAGATATCAATGCCTGACTATACCCTGGAAGCGAGTGCATTCATTTTCAGTTGTCAATACATTCAGATTGCAGGAAATGGGACCTCTGTCCACCATTATTAGAGCGGAAAAGAAAAGGTGTATTTCTCTTGGAATTCAAATGTGTGTAATTTTGTTTGGTTACAGTCATCTTTCTTGTTTAGATCTTTCCTCTTCAGATAAAGAAATCTGACCATTTGAAAAACAACATAATGTTTAACCTTTTAAAACCGGAGCGCCTGGAGTTTGCTATGGTCAGATGAAACGAAAATTGAGCATTTTGGCAACCAACACTCAAGATGGGTTTGGCGTAAAAAAAAGGATTGCTATGCTGAAAATAAGATGTTGTGGGGCTGTTTTTCCTCCAAAGGCCCTGGGAACCTTTTTAGAGTACATGGCATCATGAACTCCATAAAATACGGGCATGCAAATGATATGCGACCAAATATTAAATATGATACTTTAAAAATATGTTAAAGCAAAGGGTATGAATACTTATGTAAATGAAAGATTTCAGTTTTCGATTCTTAAAACATTTGCAAAAATTTCTAAAACCATGTTTTCACTGTCATTATGGGCTATTTTGTGTAGAATTCTGAGACAAAAAATGAACTCAATCTATTGTAGAATATGTCTGTAATGTAATAAAACATGGAGAAGGTGAAAGGGGTATTCAGACTTTCCAGCTTGACTGTAAGTAATTTTGTGGAGCCTACCCCATTATATTTGCATAGTGTGAATACTAATACTACGAAGTTGTTCGGTAATATCACAAAAATGACAACTATGTGGACGAACAAAGTACTACCCAGCAGCACATCACCTTATATCTTAGACAATCTGGTTTTAACAAGAATCTTCTAGAAAATAAATGGTTTACTGAGCAAGCGAGAGCTACTGGCTAGTTGGCTACCGTTGACTGAGGAGTCGCCGGTAATGAATATTCATGAACCGGCAAACTCATCAACATTGCGTTGATATGCTAGTGGAAATGTTTTGAAAGTGAGATCATAACACAACTATCGATTCCATGTCAGCTTATAATTATGTATTAATTATAAGCATTAGGCCGTATAACATTGGCAGTAATAATGCAGTCCCGCAACAATATTTGAAATCGACTGTGATGATAATTTTATTGCATTTACCTCCATTCATCTACATTGCAGTCATTGGAGTTGGCAAGGCTTTCTTTCTCTATGGGCTTTGATATAACACATGAGATGGTCATTTTATCCTTTAGACTGGTAAATACACAACTTCTCTTTGTTCACGTCCTGAGTAAGGTGTTCTGGGACAGGATTGCACAAAGTGGACTTTTACTAAAGGGGTTAATTTATTGTAAACTTTCACTGAAGAGGTTATAATATTGTGAACTCCATGGTTAAAACCACTGTAATTGCTTATAATGTATATATAACAACATTATTATATATTTTCTTTAGTTTCTGTAAAGCGATGTATGTTATTTGGTGTGTAATTAATTCTTAAGCATAATGGTGCGCTCCAGAACAGGGTCAAATATAATTTGCCCGCCATTTTACATTCTTTCTGAGGGGTGATTGATGAGAGCGAAGGTAACGCAGTTTTGAGCTGGATCCTGGATCCTGGATCCTGGATCCTGGATCCCTTTGCATCTGGATCCTGGACTTCCCGACGCGCAGCTCCAACGCCATCCTTAAGTTTGCAGACGACACCACCATCCTGGGTCCAACAACGATGAGACCGCCTACAGAGAAGAGGTCAGCATCTTAGCAACATGGTGCCAGGACAACAACCTCTCTCTCAACGTCTGCAAGACTAAGGAGATGATCGTGGACTTCAGGAAGTGACAGGGGGGGGGGGGGGGGGGTCACGCCCCCATTCACATCGATGAGGCTGAAGTGGAGAGAGTCTCCTGCTTCAAGTTCCTCTGTGTGTTCATCAGTGATGACCTCTCCTGGTCCAGGCAATCGGTCGCGGCAGTAAAAACTGCCCAAAAGCGCCTATACTTCCTCAGGAGACTCAATAAGTTTGGCATGTCTTCCAAAACTCTCACTAACTTCTACAGGTGCACCATTGAGAGCATTCTCACTGGCTGCATTACTACCTGGTACGGCAGCTGCTCCGCTGCTGATCGCAAGGCCCTTCAGAGGGTGGTGAAGACGGCGGAGCGCATCATTGGCTGCCACCTCCCCTCTGTGCAAGGCATCTACCACGCACGATGCCTTAAGAAAGCACGGAAAATCATAAAAGACTACAGCCACCCAGGCTATGGACTGTTCTCGCTGCTGCCGTCTGGTAGACGTTACCGGAGCATACGGGCACGGACTACCAGACTCACAAACAGTTTTTTCCCCCAGGCCATCAGGCTTCTCAACCAGCAACATTAATCTCATTAATTTCACCTCATTGTATGCTCTAGGCCAGGGGTAGGCAACCCTGGTCCTGGAGAGCCGCAGGGTCTGCTGGTTTTTGTTGTTACTCGCCACTTAATTGATCAATTAAAGCAGTTGATTACACAGTTAACTCACCTCACCTGGTTTTTTTGGTCTAAGTAGTTGCTGTATTTAAGGTGAATACAAAAACCAGCAGACCCTGCGGCTCTCCAGGACCAGGGTTGCCTACCCCTGCTCTAGGCACTTCCTATGTACATTCAATGTACATCACCATAATTTACTTGAATTTATTGTACATATCTATCGGCACCTCCAGACTTTATATTTAATACTCTTACTCCTACTGTCCATATCTGGAACTGCTGCTAGTGTTTTACTGCTATGTATATTTATGTTATTCTTGCCCTTATTTGACTCTTTTTAACAATTTTATATATATATATATATATATTTTTTTTTTTTTATGCCTACTACATAGTTGTTGCTTGCCATGTCCTAAGAATTTCATTGTTCAGAATGACCTTGTGTTATACTGTGCACTTGATAAATAAAAACACTTTGAACTTTGAGATCAGCATTATTTTCATTACAACATGCTCATAAATATGCAAATATAGTTCACCTTGCAATGATAATGTATTTAGAAAATGCATAGCCTATTCATGTATTTTCTAAGTAGAATTTTGTCATGCATTGGTTAAAAAATAATAGCTTGTTTCACTTCTTGATAAAGTGTACCGTGTGCAGCAGTCATCGTCGTGTGATCATTTTAAAATACACAATGCAGATAAAACCCGTAATACAGGCATGTTGACATTGTCACTGAATGCAGATCAACCTGTTTCAAGGAAGACTCTGTCCCTGCATGCATTCTTTTCGCCAAGCACACAAGCAGAATATACAACTCCTTGACGTCTTTTTGTAGGGTTTTCTAAAGGTTACGTGGATGTCACAGAGAATGTTCCTGGGACATTCTAGTAACGTCTCTCAGATATTCATTGCATGACGTTATATTGTAAACAGTAACACACGTTGCAGGAACGTCCCTGAATGTCCCATGAATGTTGAGCACATTGTAGGGTTGTAGTGGCGAATTCTCAGTGGTTGCACAGGAAATGTAATTATTTAGGCAGGGGTGTCAAACTCCGGCCCTGGAGGGCCGCAGTGTCTACAGGTATTTGTGGTTTCCTTTCAATCAGCACCCAGTTAAAGCATTGAGAACAAGGTGTGTCGACTTCTTAGCCAATCGGTGACTTAAATGAATCACTTGTGCTGAGACGCACCAAAAAACCAGCAGACACTGCGGCCCTTCAGGACCGGAGTTTGACACCCCTGATTTAGGGGTTCATAGGAACTGTGGAATGTAGTTTGTTCATCCTGGGCTGAAAAACCTGTTTTTAGGTGCCAGAAGTTGGTTGACTCGATGCATCGCAGACGCGCAGCAGTTATCAAAAACAATGGTTATGCAACTATTATATATATATTATTAGTTCAGTAATTTAAAGTGAAGTGAAGTTAAATCTTGAAAAATGTATTCAGTTTATACAGTAAGTGTTTGAGTTTGAAGAGAAAAATGTCGACACTTGATAAAATTGGTTAATGCTTTGATTTGGAATTGAATGTGTAATGTTTCCACTACATTTGAAATATAGAACTAAAAGTGTCACGAACCAAACACGGGCTGAACCCAAATGCACGACCAAGAGACAGGGAAACAGGAATGGGTGTTTATTAGGAGCTTTGGGGTAGTCCCAAGCTCAACACAAACTTAACACAAAGTCAAAAGTGTCCAGGAAGTAGCGAACTGCTCCAAACCGGAGCTGGGCTTGTACTGGGCCAGGAGGCCCACACTGGAACCGGATCACGGGAACGAAGGTTTGTTCCGAACCGGAACTGGACTTGAACTGGACCGGAAGATCCAACAGGAACTGGATCACGGGAATGAAGGATTGGTTCCGAACCGGAACTGGACTTGATCTGGACCGGGAGGTCCAACAGGAACTGGATCACGGGAACGAAGGTTTTGTTCCGAACCGGAACTGGACTTGATCTGGACCGGGAGGTCCAACAGGAACTGGATCACGGGAATGAAGGATTGGTTCCGAACCGGAACTGGACTTGATCTGGACCGGGAGGTCCAACAGGAACTGGATCACGGGAACGAAGGTTTTGTTCCGAACCGGAACTGGACTTGATCTGGACCGGGAGGTCCAACAGGAACTGGATCACGGGAACAAGGCTTTTGTTCCGAACCGGAACTGGACTTGATTTGGACCGGGAGGTCCAACAGGAACTGGATCACAGGAACGGACTCTGGACCGGAGGGTCCAACAGGAACTGGGCTGGAGGCAGAGAATGCAACTGCGCAGGCAACGTTGGTCTTGGCGGGGGTACCGCAACACAGACAGGGAGACTGGACTGCTACAGGCTGGATCCATGGAGAACATTGGTCTGGGAACCAAGGAGGTAGATCGGGGGGAACCCACAGCAGAGCTTTAGTGAAACAGCACCAACATACAGGAGACCATGAAACGCACGAACAACGTTAACGAACTGGTGCCGAATAGCAGCCAGCGAGAGGTATAAGTAGGGGAGTGAAATTGAAACCAATAACCAAAAGCATGAGGAATGTAACCGAGGGTGATTGACTAATTGACTGGTGCGGAATGCATGCAGGAAGGGGGAAAGGAGATAGGTTGAACCTAAAGTGAGGGAACAGAGAGAATCAGACAGAAGGGGCACGCCCAGCCTGTAGCGACAGGGAAAACACGGACACAGGGAATCCATCATGACACGGGAGGAAAGGGAAAACATGGAGAACGGACAGGAAGGGAGCGGAACGTTACAGTACCCCCCCCTCAAAGAACGCCACCTGGCGTATCCGGAGGCCTAGTTTTGTCCGGGAACTGCTTGTGGAAGTCCGAGATGAGAGAGTGGTCCAGAATGAGGCTCTTGTGGAGCCAGGACCGCTCCTCCGGGCCATAACCCTCCCAATCGACCAGGTATTGGAAGCCCCGGCCCTTGCGGCGAATGTCGAGTATCCGACTCACCGTGTAGGCCGGGGCGTGGTCGATGATCCGGGGCGGGGGTGGAGTGACCGCCGGGGCACTGAGGGGGCTGGAGGCGACAGGCTTTATCTGACTCACGTGGAACACGGGGTGGACCTTAAGGGAAACAGGAAGGGAGAGTTTAACAGAAACGGGGTTGACCAGACAAACAATGGGGAAGGGACCAATAAACCGGGGTTGAAGTTTCTTGGATGACGTGGGGAGGGGAATATTGGCTGTGGACAGCCAGACCTGCTGACCGGCCCTGTACTGCGGGGCTGCGGTCCTGTGAAGGTCCGCCAGACGCTGGGTACGGGAGTTTGAGCGAAGGAGTGCGGTGCGTGTGAGTTTCCACGTCCGCTTGCATCTCAGGAAGTGGGACTTGACGGTGGGAACTGCCACCTCGGCTTCCTGGGCCGGGAGGAGGGGAGGTTGGTACCCCAATGAGCACTCGAAGGGCGACATCCCCGTGGATGCGCATTTCAGGGAGTTATGCGCATACTCCACCCAAGGGAGGAAACGGCTCCAGGAAGCGGGGTTGCGAGCAGTAATGCACCGCAGGGCGGCCCCCAGGTCCTGGTTCGCCCTCTCCGCCTGGCCGTTGGTCTGGGGATGGAACCCCGATGACAGACTAGCCGACGCACCCAGGGCCACACAGAACGCCTTCCACACCTGGGAGGAGAATTGGGGCCCACGGTCCGATACGATGTCGGATGGGATCCCGTGCAGCCTGACCACGTGCAGCACCAGGAGCTCCGCTGTTTCGAGGGCGGAAGGGAGTTTGGGAAGAGGGATAAAGTGAACCGCCTTGGAGAACCGGTCCACAATAGTCAGGATGGTGGTGTTGCCCTCTGATAATGGTAGCCCGGTGACGAAGTCTACCCCAATGTGACTCCAAGGACGGCCCGGGACCGGGAGGGGGTGGAGAAGCCCGGAGGGAGGCTGGTGGGATGCCTTGCTCCTGGCGCAAACGGGGCAGGCTAGGACAAACGCACGGGTATCCCCCTTGAGGGTGGGCCACCAAAAGCTCCTCCTGGCCAGGGCGATGGTTCTGGCAACCCCTGGGTGACAAGCCAGACGGGAGGCGTGAACCCATTCCAGAACCTGGGGACGGACAGAGTCGGGCACAAACAGAGAGGGGTTAGGGTTATTGCGGGGATCCGGTTGGGAGGCCTGGGCGGCCTTCACGACTTCTTCGATCTCCCAGGACACCGCAGCCACAATACAGGAAGTGGGTATAATGGGCTCCGGGTCAGCAGGACTGGAGGGGGGGGAAAAAATACGGGACAGGGCATCAGCCTTGGTGTTACGAGAGCCAGGGCGGTAGGTGACTGAAAAATTAAAACGGGCAAAAAACAGCGACCACCTAGCCTGACGGGCGTTAAGCCTCTTGGCGGACCTTATATAGATTAAATTGTGGTGGTCCGTGAGGACAATAAAAGGGTTACCTGCCCCCTCCAGCCAATGACGCCATTCCTCCAGTGCCAGCTTTATTGCTAGAAGTTCCCGGTCCCCGACATCATAATTGCGCTCGGCGGAGGACAGTCTCCGGGAGAAGAAGGCACAGGGATGGAGCTTGCTGTCCAAGGCGGCACGCTGAGACAGAATGGCCCCCACCCCGGTGTCGGAGGCATCAACCTCCACAGTAAACTGACGGGTGGTGTCGGGGTGACAGAGAATGGGGGCAGTGGAAAATCGAGCCTTGAGTTGTTCAAAGGCCCGTTGAGCCTCGGGATTCCAGCAGTAGGGAATGGACGTGGAGGTGAGTTTGGTAAGTGGGGCAGCAATGACACTGTAATTGCGGATGAACCGACGATAAAAATTGGCGAACCCGAGGAACTGTTGGAGGTGCTTACGTGAGGATGGTTGGGGCCATTCTGTCACCGCCTTGACTTTGGTAGGGTCCGCCCGGATACTGCCCTTCTCAATGACGAAGGCGATCTTGCATGGGTCGGAGGCGAAGGAAGTGGGCTGCATGCGAAAGACGATGTCGCACTTCATTAAAAATTCGCGGCACCTCCCCAGCCCCCCGCGGTATAATTCGGGGTGTTGAACTCTGGGCTCCCGGCCAGGAGAGGGGACCGGAACCTTGGGAGACAGTTCGGGTGTTGGGCCCACAGGGATCCGAGGAAGAGGCAGGTGAAGCGCTAGTTGAGCAACCTGCTCCGTAAGCCTCCCCAGCACTTCCAACACGTCGTCCATCCGGTGGCCCTGTTGGTCGCTGACCGCGGATTGGGTGTGGAAGGCGTGGCGGATCTGCTCGAGGTCGGCTGGGTCCATGTTTCCAGACCAGTTCGTTCTGTCACGAACCAAACATGGGCTGAACCCAAATGCACGACCAAGAGACAGGGAAACAGGAATGGGTGTTTATTAGGAGCTTTTGGGTAGTCCCAAGCTCAACACAAACTTAACACAAAGTCAAAAGTGTCCAGGAAGTAGCGAACTGCTCCAAACCGGAGCTGGGCTTGTACTGGGCCAGGAGGCCCACACTGGAACCGGATCACGGGAACGAAGGTTTGTTCCGAACCGGAACTGGACTTGAACTGGACCGGAAGATCCAACAGGAACTGGATCACGGGAATGAAGGATTGGTTCCGAACCGGAACTGGACTTGATCTGGACCGGGAGGTCCAACAGGAACTGGATCACGGGAACGAAGGTTTTGTTCCGAACCGGAACTGGACTTGATCTGGACCGGGAGGTCCAACAGGAACTGGATCACGGGAATGAAGGATTGGTTCCGAACCGGAACTGGACTTGATCTGGACCGGGAGGTCCAACAGGAACTGGATCACGGGAACGAAGGTTTTGTTCCGAACCGGAACTGGACTTGATCTGGACCGGGAGGTCCAACAGGAACTGGATCACGGGAACAAGGCTTTTGTTCCGAACCGGAACTGGACTTGATTTGGACCGGGAGGTCCAACAGGAACTGGATCACAGGAACGGACTCTGGACCGGAGGGTCCAACAGGAACTGGGCTGGAGGCAGAGAATGCAACTGCGCAGGCAACGTTGGTCTTGGCGGGGGTACCGCAACACAGACAGGGAGACTGGACTGCTACAGGCTGGATCCATGGAGAACATTGGTCTGGGAACCAAGGAGGTAGATCGGGGGGAACCCACAGCAGAGCTTTAGTGAAACAGCACCAACATACAGGAGACCATGAAACGCACGAACAACGTTAACGAACTGGTGCCGAATAGCAGCCAGCGAGAGGTATAAGTAGGGGAGTGAAATTGAAACCAATAACCAAAAGCATGAGGAATGTAACCGAGGGTGATTGACTAATTGACTGGTGCGGAATGCATGCAGGAAGGGGGAAAGGAGATAGGTTGAACCTAAAGTGAGGGAACAGAGAGAATCAGACAGAAGGGGCACGCCCAGCCTGTAGCGACAGGGAAAACACGGACACAGGGAATCCATCATGACACGGGAGGAAAGGGAAAACATGGAGAACGGACAGGAAGGGAGCGGAACGTTACAAAAAGCTATCAAAAAATATTTGCACTTTATTCACTTTTTTTAACGCACTATTTATTTGAACACCACTGTAAATAGGTATGTTCCAACCAGAAATGTGTCCTTACTTTGGTTTATCCTCCCAACTTGACGCAATCGGAGTCCCAGATGCACCACTCGCCACTTTGAATTTAACATTTTACATCTTTTTCTTTGGAATTCATACTTACCAGCTAGTTTTATTAGATCCCTTATTACTCTCTATTACTATCCAGTTCATCACCTTTAGTTTAAATCAAGCCTGCCAGTGAAGGATGGACACCCCCTCTCTAGCCAGGTTCCTTCTGATATTTATTCCCCCTGGGGAGTTTTTTCTCGCCACCGTTGACAGTTTTTTTCTCTTCAACCGGAGAGTTTTTTACCTCGTTTTGCTGGTTGGGGGCTAAGGCCTGTTTGTTTTGCTCTATTTTCCTTCTGTTTTCCTTTGCAGCGTCTTTGTGACAGTTCTCTGTACAAAGCGCTATACAAATGACATTACATTACAGTCATTTAGCAGACGCTTTTATCCAAACAGTAAGTGCATACAGAAACGTCATCGAAGTAACTACAGAACGGATAAGATAAAGCACATTCTTCCCATAAAGTAGCAGCTATTCCTAGTAAGGAACATTGAATGCAGTTCACAGTAAACTGGGTAAATCAGCTCTACTACAATTCTATTCTAAATATGTAGGGGTTCTCTATGCCAGAGACACGGAGGAAATATTGGAGGTCCAGATGCGACAGATAAGGAATCTTAAAGTGTTCAACGAACACCACTAAAACGGACAATAATCCGTAGTGGAGGGAGAAAATAAGGAGAACACAAATAACCTTGCGACAAAAGGCGAAGAGCTCGATATCCGAGCAAAACAAAAAAAATAAGCAGTCACGCTTATCTAACTCCCATTTGTGGAGCGAACAAACAGAAAGAAAAGAGATACTCAAAACACCCCTAAGAATTAGGGTGAGAGCACTCGTAGGTATGAGTATAAAACAAAAAAACAAAAACCCTAAGCTCTGAGATAAGAGTGAAAAAGATCACTTTGCTTTTTATAAATTGTACTGCTAACAAGTCCCGCGTTGAGAAGCAAAGCGGTCGAGAGCAGCACAACTTCCTATACCTTCTTTACCGGCTCGAATGTTACCTGAAATAACATGGAAGCGGGGAGAAAGCGGGGTATAAGTAGTAAGCGAAAATGCAGTACAGGTGAACTCACTAATTACCGAGACGAAAGCAAAACCCAGAAAAATCCAATAGATTACCGGTAAAAGAAAAAAGGAATACAAAACGCGGAGATAAGGAAAGAAAGGCATGATCCATGACAAAATATTATAAACTTCAATACACAGTTCAACAAGGACAAGTACCATGAGGTCCTAGATAAGTATCAGTCCAGGTGGAGTCTGAAAAGGTGTGTTTTCAGGCCACGAAGGAATGCAGGCAGGGTTGGCATAGAACGTAGGGAAATGGGAACTTCGTTCCACCACTGGGGAGCTAGGGTAGAAAAGCTCAGCAGTCGGGACGAGCGAGTGCCATTGACACGAAGGGGGGGGAGTGCGAGTTGCCCTGCTGTAGATGAGCGAAGTGGTCGAGCAGGAACATAGTTTTGGATCAAGTCCTGCAGGTAGACGGGGCCTGTCCTATTGGCTGCAGTGTAGGCCAGGGTCAGAACTTTGAACCTGATCCTGGCTGCAACTGGCTGCCAGTGGAGTGACCTCAACAGGGGGGTGACGTGAAAATTTCGGGAGGTTGAACACAAGCTGGGCAGCTGCTCATTTAAGACTTTTGTTGTAGCTTATTGAGTGTGTACTATGATATTTTGTATAAATGCGTCTGTTTTACCTTCAAATGCACCTAAGTATAAATATGAAGTCATTTAAAAAAAAATTATTAGTTTTTCCAGATGTACATTTACTTGTCATAACGGCATTCCAATGAGATGGTTACCATTATAGCGGTCTACAAGTCTTAATAACATTAATATTGGTTTATGAGTCATGTCTTTATTCAATTTTGTAAAGTAACCTGCTTAAAATGGCATAATCAATATGTAGCCATATATATGTAATTTGTTCTTCTTTTTTACTCCCCTGAATAGAAAAGTCACAAAACTGACTACAACCCTGGGGAACCTCATATGTCTTCAGAAATAATTACTCTTCTGAAGAGTAAGACTGTCCCTTAAAGCAGCTTTCAGATATTTGATACTCATGACACACCTTAAAGGGATATTTCACCTTCGTGTGACAGAAGTAATTTTGTGGAGCCTACCCCATTATATTTGCATAGCGTGAATACTAGCAACGTCAGCTGTCCCTGCTCACCGTTAACAGCATCCCCCGTAGTCCCGGTTGTCAGGCTCCCCATTCACTCCCATTCATTTCCGGGACCTCACCAAAACTAATAATTTTAAAGCACACACTAACTACGGAAGATAATACATTGATAAAAGAGAACATGACGGTGAAAAGGTTCGTGAGCATTTAGCGAGCATTTAAGGCATAAACAGAAATGATAAACAGAAATAGTTTCAAAATGATAGTTTATACATGCATATCTTTAGGATAATCATACAAAATGTAATCTTTCTACACCAATCAGAATTAGACCTACAGTAACTCTGTAGTAATTTTATTATCATACTGTTTTTATGCTTTAGTCAAGAGTGGGTTAATGGAATATTGCCCCAGTAATAGTCCAGCATCTAAACTGCTACTCGTGTAAAAGTGCATGTATTTAATTATCAAAATTAAAATCTAAGAGACATGCTTTACATGTAGGCTAGGCTATAGTCTAATTCTGCAGTATCTTTGATGAAAGTAGCAATATTTAAAGCACAGTATTTCCCTTATTAACATATGAAATGATGCACTTTATTGGCTTATATGTTTCCAGTTCAAATAGATCAAGACATAGTAATATCATGTTGTGGAAAATCCTGTTATTAAAGAAGATAATTAAATGACAAACAATGACAAAATGCATAATAGAAACTTAGCAAAGCAACGTTACACAAAAATGTTAGCAAGAAAAGATTAATTACTGTCATGGTTTTTGGCAGCATTCACTGGTTTCTGTGGTTGTTTTTTCTATTATCCATTCCTGGAGTTTTGATCTCGCCCGGCATTTATCCTCGCACCTGTTTTGGGTTTCCTGTCGGCTATATATAGCTCAGGGTTTCCTCTTTCCGGTGCTTGATATTGTCTTTGCTATTTGGCATAGAAGCCGGTAAGGTATAGGAAGTTACAAAGCGACCTCTTCACTTTTAAGCTTGCTTAAGAGACATGAGGGACTTGCTTGTTAGCTTCATTAGATTTTCTGTAGTTGGATTTGTTTTTCTCTTCTGTTTTCTGTCCCTCGTTTTGGTTTGCACTTCTGTTCTCATTGAAACAGATTGCCTTTGATTACTTTCTTTGCTTGTCTCTCTTATGCGCTCCCGTATTGAGAGTGAGAGACTTATTTTCTTTTCCTGTTTTGCTTCTCGTTTGTTTTTATACCTCCGTATATATCGCTTACTCGTATTGTAAGCGAGGGGTATTTTCTTTTCTCTTGGATTTCGAGTTCGCCCTGTTTTTATTGGGTAGTTTTGATTGCCTGGAGTGTTTTTCATTCTACATTTTTGTTTGTTATTTCCCTCTCCTTTTGCAGATCTGTCTGCTTTATTGGTGTACACTTTGAGATTCTTTGGCTGTCACGTTTGGTACTCCTCACCTCACACTCCACCTTACTATTACGCTTTTAAAATCGCATTAAAAACCGAGCTGAAAGCACATGCAATGACAACAATACTAAACACGAGCGATGACACAATCCACGACTAAACCCACCTCCTGTGTAAAACAATTAGCCGGGTTAGAAAGTGATCAACAACTGATTCTAGATGCTGACTGGTCGGATTAACATTATAATGACACATAATTCCAGCCTTTGATTCGTGGGACCGGAAAATGATTAACAGTAACCCCGCCCACTCAAAATCTCTGGTCTGCAGATACACAAACTTGGTATTTTGGGGTAATTTTGACAAAAGCATTGGCAGCGAGAGGCTTGGTCCATATGTGCACTTGTTACCATAGACAATAATGCTGTTTTAGTATTGTAATCATAAAAAAACAACAATTGTATCATGCTAGAAGTGGGGGAGCAGCGCTCCCCCGCCACCAGCGCCCACTACACCGCTGTATTTTTCTTTGATGATTCAGGGTTTTCCTTTCATCTTTGGGGATATAGTGGAATTATTCTAAGAGACTTGTCAATATGACCTCCTGCGCGTCACTCACGTATAGCCATCTCCCCACACTTATTTTGCACCATTGCATACTGACATTACTGGATAATAAATTACATTAACTTTGACCTGCCATTCTTCTTTCACTCCAACCACTACACACTGATGGGTTCTGAGTTTTGTTCCATAAGAGTAATTATGCATGTGTGTGTGTTGATCAATGATTTGGTGTAGCAGGTGAGGGCTGATCTTTGGACAGGCCTCTGCCCTCCCTGACTGGACATACTGTAGGTGCCAAAAGTTATTGGGCATGACTAATGGCATGGGTTGTTGATGAACAAAAGCATGTTATTTTGGAACATTTGGGAGATATACTCTCACAGATAATGTAAACATTTGCATCAAACTCAAGGGCAAGCTTAGCTTGGCTAGATGACCAGTGCGTCGAAGGTTGCTGGACCGCAATTTGTGCTGTGTCTTGTTGATCTTCCCGCTGGCCTGTATGATTTGCAATAAACTTTTACTTTCTCTAGTAAAATGTGTGTTGTGTTGAGTGAGTTCCTGCACTGTCCTGACTTGGATTATTGAGAAAGAAGCCGGTTCCTACAAGTTTGACGATGAGGATGGGATTTGGAACTTCTGATTTGGATCAATGGCAATCAACGAGAGGGTGTGTACAACTGGATTTTCATGAAACTTACCACCCTCATTAGTTGAATATCCTTGAACAAATGTCTAGAGGTGACTCCTAAATCTGGTTTTGTACAAAAAGGAATGGTGTGGTCAGGACATGTTGTGAATGTCACGTTTGGAAAGCTAGTGTGACCCAGGAGTGTAATTTTCCGGGTGGCTGACTAGTGCATTGATGCACTTTAAGGAGCATATTGTTCTTGAGAAGGCTAATTTGAGATTGGCTAACTGACGTCGGGCATAAAGGCCATTAGTGTGATATCTGCTGAGATCTGTGTGTATGTGTGTGTGTACGTGCAGGTGTGTGTCACTGTGATTCTGAGAGCTTGAAGTCTGCAGCATTCTTCCTAGTCCTCGTGTCATAGATAAGCACGAAGCCTGAATACATTGGCAACAGCCAGTGATAACAGCAAGTTAAGAAACCACCTTTCTAAAGTAAAACACACAAAGAACCTTGTGAACAAACATAGTCATCCCCATACTTGCTGATAATAAAGGTTGTCACATAAGGAGGTGGGCAGGCAGACTTGTGTGGGAGAAAGGAAATAAATCCTAACTTTTCTGTCAGGCAGGCTGAGCCGAGTAGGCAAGGGGGGAGTGGGGAATGTTTTGCCAAGAGATGAGGGACTTAGCATTGAGAACTGTGATGCCTAGATATAGCAAAGCAGATAAGGCAAATCCCGCATTCCTACATAAGGCAAAGTATACATGACTAAGTTTTGAAATGCATGCTAAAGTGTTTGAACACCCGCGCCTGTGTTTGTGACAAGCTGTTAAATTTTAACTGAACCTACTGCTATATGTAACTGGGTTTACCTCTGTATGTGTAAAATAGGTGTGGATGGATGAGGCTAAATTGATACTTGATGTACAGTATATACAGCAGTACACCATAATGATAGTAGGCTGTGCTGTAATTAAGCAGTTTAATAATTAAGCAGCAAAATAATTGATCAAGAGACATTGTTGAAACATTATTTTAGCTAAGGAGAGGAGTTGATGAAACTTCAGTGTTCTGGTGGATACAGATAACCAGTTTTGGTTTGCTTTTACGATAGGTGAGAAGCAGTATACTTAAAGGTCCCGTATTATACTATTTTTTGTCAATTTTATATTATTCTACAAGGTCTACTAAACATGTTGATAAGGTTTTTTAAGGGAAAACGTTTTGCAATATATTTTAAAAATATATAAATCTAGTGAGTTTTTTTACTCTTGCAACTAAACAGCCCGTTTTGGGATGGGTGGTTAAGGTTTTTTCACATGCTCTGTGTTGATTGGCTAACTGACCTGGAATCAGAATCACTCTTATCTACACTACACTTTAGCACCGAAGAAACTAAAAAAAAGAGCAAACGAAGACATTAAAGAACATATTTTTTATAGGGATGGGCATTTTAAGTAATTTCCATATCCGAGTACTCGCATTAAATGATTATAGAGTACTCGAGTACTCTCAAAAAACAATCTTAACATAAGAATATGATCCGAAATGAACACCCAAGCGAAAATGCGGGTAGTTTTTTTTAAACCGATATTCATTGCGTCGCGTCAGCTCTGATTTGATGTCTGCACAGGCTAGCCTAGGCTACGCGCCACCCGCCTTTCTGCCGCTAGCCTAGGCTACGCGCCACCCACCTTTCTCAAATCTGCTCCCGCTAGCCTCGGCTACGCGCCACCCACCTTTCTGCTCCTGATATCCTAGGCTACGCGCCACCCGCCTTTCTCAAATCTGCTCCCGCTAAAGGCTTAAACTTTTGGCTCATGTTGTCAGCTGACAATATATGTTCAGTGTAAGTCAGCTTACAGCTTAATAAACTGTGAACGATGTATTGAGAATCTGCGTGTGAATTTTACCAGTGTAAATTATATCGCTGTCAATGCTCATATTGCCTGCCATGCTATCACCAAAACATCAGGTTTCATGTTCACTTAAAGTATTTGTTTTGGTGTAGCCTACTTTATTTCAAAAACCAACTTTTTGATATGGTCGAATCGACTCAACCTTATTGAATTCAGTTTGTGCACAAACATTAAGATGTTGCAATAATTTAAATAAGTCAATAATTTGGCTGGTAAAAAAGCTGTGGCCGGTTTACTTTTTCATCTGCAGCCACCTTGGCCCGTATAGTTAAACAATTAATTTCGTAGGCTATAGACATACCCTGAGAATATCTATTACTATCTAATGCTTTCACATTTATGTAAATTGGCGAACAACGGAAAACAAGTGCAATTTGAAATTATTTTATTTAATACCAGTCTTCAATTAGCCTATTAAACCATAAATTCAAAGTTAACATAAATTTAAAAAATCTGTTAAAAAGTTAACAATATTTGATTTTAATTTTGCGCAACACCACAATAAACTCTAGACACTGCTATCGGGAAGCGTGAGCCGTGAATACATGTTCAACAATATTAGTAATAATAAAATAATAATAGCCTACTAGCAACATCAACAACAACAATTTACATAAACGTACCATAACCTTGTTTAGACTATATAGGCCTAATTTAGATATGAATTTATTAATCTTATTTAAGCATTTCCACATGCTCGAGATAGGCATGAGAACTCGAGTAGGATGTCAGTATTTGTTCAACGTATAGAGTAGCCTACTCACTTTTTTTTTTTTTTTTTTTTTTTTTGCTTTGTAAAAAACAACAACATATATATACTATTACAAAGGCAAATACATGTAACATATATACAATATAGCGATTACCTCTTAACTGTTTAAATACTTAGCCTGAAGGCTAATGTTACTTTTCAAGCAGACGAAGATGCATCCCAGCATGCTTTCAAATGTATCCTATTGGTCAACAAATGTGAAAGTATTGACATGTTGCCCCCTCTGCAAGCTATTGTTTTTAAGCATTCGTCTGAATAATTTTGGATAAAATACAGCCACACTTTAAACAGTTTCGCTTTTAGAAAATTGACCGAGTTTAACGTTAGCTAGCTTGCTAACAGTAGGCTACCTGCGGTCACTGACTGAGCCGTCGTTAAATAATGTTAGCAATCGGAAGCTCGTGCATTGTATTTTACAGTGGCACCGAAATCTGCGTTAGATTCTGATCGGTAGGTAATGAATGGTATCGGTCGTATGGGTTAATGTTACAGGACTCCATACGCAACCAGGCAGCTTGGCTAGAGAGCTGTAAACGTCGAAGCGCTTACTATTGTAGCTGGAAATATTAAAAGTGCCCTGACACAGCACATTTAACATGGCCAGTTTTGCTAGTCATGAACTCTCCACTTGCTCATAATTATACAATGTGGTGATAGAGTCTAAGTAAAGAATGGAAAGACTGGCGTTACCACATAACTGTATACCTACCCTGGTCTCTAGAGGCTGAAGGAGGGCGCACTACAGGTAAACCGTTCTCAAACCTTGGGTGGAGATTTCTACTCAGATGGGGGGCGGTATTATTCGAATTACCCGGTTTATGACGCATTCGTCCGCGCAAAATTTGAACTGCTTGTAGAATCACATGTTTACACAAATAGGCAGCCCACAAAAACTGACTGGGTTGTTTTAGTTCATAGTTTGTGTGTTTATAAGCATACCAGAAATCTAAATGTATGCGCACAAGCACTGGAAAAGTGAATTTTGCATAATTGGTCCTCTTTAATATTCCTAAACTAAGTCAGAGATTCCACAACTTGCCTACATTGTTTCAGAGCATTAGCCAATGTATTGGCTCAATGCCCAGGACTAGAATCAGAAGTGATTCAGTATGTTGATGATTTGCTTATCTCATCCACAAGTGGGCACAAATCGGAAGTTCCATACTTGGGATATTGGGATGGCAGGTATGCCATCCGCCAAGTTACGCCTTGGCGGGGCATGCCCCATACCTATACAGCACTGAGAGTTTGGCACTTTTCAGGGTTTCCTACAGAAGTAACCACAATAACCACAGACTCTCAGCCCTTAAAAACATTAACTTCTGTATGTGCTGACCTCATGTAACCACAAAGCATTCAGATACAACTTCACACATCCACACAATAAAGTCCCAAACTTGGGTTATTTCGCGGTTTTTCTCCTTCCTCTTCTGCTTCTTCTTCTTCCCATTTTTACTGCCTACCCAGAGACCCTCACTACCTGCCTGCCTCCGTACCCTCAAAGAATCATTCTCCCCATTGGATAACAACATTGCATACCTGCTCTCCCAAGCTTATCGCCAAATAAAAACGCTTCAAACTATTGTGGACACATCAGTTTTCCGTGAAGCTGCTGTAGTCAACTGGTTGGAGTTGCTTCTTCTTACACAAAGCATTGGGGGTTTGAGCCCAACAGGGCACATGTTGCAACTGTTAAATACTTCTAATTTATTACACTGTTATTTTCACATGAACAAACGTATTTTAATTGCAAAGGCAAAAGACGTTTCCAATATTAACTCTTCAATGTTTCACTTGTATTTCACTTGTACGACAGCGAAATGGTAAAAGTCAGACAACACCACTTCAAGTAACGTTACGCAGTATGGAAACAAATCTTTGCTGTTGATGCAGACAAATCGCCTATAGCCTATATCATGTGCCTGTACTTCTTTGGTCTTGTGGTTAGTGTCAAGCCTTAATATTCAAGAGAGCTGGGTTCGATCCCTGCCTAATACTAAAGTGTAATTTAATTTTGGATTAAAACAGTGTGCACATTTTCTCATACAAGAATGTCTTCATTCATTTCTTCACTTCAGCTCTGTTCAGTTTATTCTTTTCACACATAACACAATGTCACCATAAAATTAACTACAAGGAAAATTAATAATTTACAATAATACATTAAGTATTGATGATAGCCTACTATAAACTGCAATCTCTTAAGAGATCAATTTTATAAACCACCAATTCCCCAAACATATCTGTTTCATGGTTGGTCACTTTAAAAAATTACAATAGGCTCGAACAGTACTCTTTGCAGTTATAATATTTTTTAGTACAGAAAAACTAAACTTACAAAGTGAATCAACATGCCTTATACATCAATTGCACTACAGAAAACTAAACTAAACCTAGCTACATGGTCCGGTACCAAAATATTTCCTGCAGGTAACGTTAGGCTACACTACCGGAAAAAAAAAACTGTGATGGAATTCTGCTCGGCAGCTCGTAGCCCCCACATGGAAGCTTGGACTTACGAATCCGACAAGCCAGTGCTCAATAGCCTAACGTTAAATGTATTTCTATAGAATACGAATAGGCCTATTTTAAAACTGTATTTCCATATTTTACTTACGCAAACTATTTCGGCTGTACTAACTATTTAGGCTGTATGTGTAGGGGTTCTCTATGCCAGAGACACGGAGGAAATATTGGAGGTCCAGGTGCGACAAATAAGGACTCTTAAAGTGTTCAACGACGGACAATAATTCGTAGTGGATGGGGAAAATAAGGAGAACACAAATAACCTTGCGACAAAAATCGAGGAGCTCGATATCCGAGCAAAACAAAAGAAATAAGCAGTCAGGCTTATCTAACTCCCGTAGTAGAGTGAACAAAAAGAAAGGAAGAAGAGAAATAAAAATAACCCTAAACCTTAGGGTGAGAACACTCTCGTAGGTTTGAGAGGAAATCAAAGAAACCAAAACCTCTGCTCTGAAATAAAAGAGCGCACTTTACATATTCTAAATTGTACTGTTAACAAGAACCGCGTAGAGAAGCAAAGTGGTCGATAGCACACACAACTCCTATACCTTTACCCGCTAGAAAGTAACACTTATCTAACTCCCGTATTGGAGTGAACAAAAGGAGAAAAACAAAAAAACACTTGTAGGTTTGAGTGGAAAACAAAGAAACCAAAACCTCTGCT
Organism: Ilyophis sp. 1 JC-2022; assembly: GCA_022702515.1. Classification (NCBI taxonomy): domain Eukaryota; kingdom Metazoa; phylum Chordata; class Actinopteri; order Anguilliformes; family Synaphobranchidae; genus Ilyophis; species Ilyophis sp. 1 JC-2022. The sequence continues at coordinate 59,631,778 of CM040401.1, read as the reverse complement.
CTGAAATAAGAGCGAAAGAGCACACTAAACTTTTTCGAAATTGTACTGCTAAAAAGTCCTGCGTTGAGAAGCAAAGCGGTCGATAGCAGCACAACTTCCTATACCTTTAACGGCTAGAATGTTACGTGAAATAACATGGAAACGACGAGAAAAGGAGGAAGCGGGGTATAAATAGTGAGCGGAAATGCAGGACAGGAGAACTCACTAATCACCGAGGCGAAAGCAAAACCCGTAGCGGAACACTGGAAAAATACTGTGTTCTAAGCGTGGAGATAAGGGAAGGAAGGCGCGATCTATGACAGTATGTCTTTTTTTCAGCTAGAATGTGTTTGCGTCTAGCCTATTGTGCATGCATGTCTCTATATAGATATGGCAAGGTCGAGTGCCACCGCTCGTGAAAGGACTGAAAGACACTCTGAGTTCGTTTTAACAACCCGCTGGGTTCTTTTATTATTATTATTCTTTTTACGTTTTTACTTTGTCGGCTCTGGCTTCCCCGGAGCTTTTCCTTCTCCGTCCACAGCCAGCCCCGTTTGTTCGCCCGTCTCTCCCTTTTCAAGCCCCGGCTCACTGTCATAGCAATCAGAAACAATTAAACCATTAATCAATTACGTTTCCCCGTGATGCTGATTAACTTATGATAGCTGTGGCTCAGGGTCCGAGAACCGCTCCGCTCACTCTCTCTCTGCACGCAGAGGCTAACCACGCCCACCCTGCCACATACCCCCACCGTCCGACTTAGGCCGGGGAGCCATCCAGCCGATGACCAACTCCCCCCCCTCCTCACCGAGAGAGGAAGTCCGCCACCACCATCTGCGGCCCCGGCCTATGGATCACCTTAAAATTAAACGGTTGTAATGCCAGATACCAACGGGTGATGGCATCTTTCATGCGGTGGAGCCACTGGAGGGGGGCGTGGTCCGACCAGAGGGTGAATGAGCGGCCCAACAGGTAATACCGGAGGGATCCGACCGCCCACCGGATGGCGAGGCATTCTTTTTCAATGGTGCTGTACTTCACCTCCCGCTGTGCCAGTTTGCGGCTTATGTACAGCACCGGGCGATCGACTCCCTCCACCTGCTGGGTCAACACGGCCCCCAGCCCTCTGTCCAACGCGTCTGTCTGCAGGGTGAACGGGAGAGAAAAGTTAGGTGTGAACAACAGCGGCTCCCCACAGAGTGCTTCTTTTACTCGCTCAAACGCCCTCCGGCACGGCTCCGTCCACTGGACCGGCTCTGATGCACCTTTTCGAGTTAAATCAGTCAAGGGGCTGGTCAGCTCAGAAAACGCCGGAATAAACCTCCTATAGTAACCGGCCAGCCCCAAGAACCTCCTCACCTCTTTTTTTGTCTTGGGCCGGGGACAGGTCGCAATTGCTGCGGTTTTGTCCACTAGAGGCCGCACCTGTCCACTTCCCAAGTGGTACCCCAAATACCGTACCTCCGCTCGGCCAATTGCACACTTCCTCGCGTTAGCCGTGAGCCCGCCCGCCTCAAGGACTCGAGCACCGCCCCCACATGCCGCACATGCTGCGCCCAGTCCTTACTGTGGATGATAACATCATCAATATAGGCTGCAGCATATGCAGCATGCGGACGCAGCACCCGATCCATAAGGCGCTGGAACGTGGCTGGAGCCCCGAATAGCCCGAATGGAAGTGTCCTAAATTGGTACAAACCGTCCGGAGCAGAGAAAGCCGATTTTTTCTTAGACTCTGGCGACAAGGGAATCTGCCAGTAGCCCTTGGTCAAATCCAGTGTCGAGAAAAAACGAGCCGTGCCCAGCCGATCCAAGAGTTCATCGACCCTAGGCATAGGATAGGCATCAAAACGTGAGACCTCATTCACCTTTCTGTAATCCACACAGTGCCTGGAGTAGCCCCATTGTCCTAGTAGGTAAACCAGATGGGTCTATCCGGTTCTGTGTGGATTACAGAAAGGTGAATGAGGTCTCACGTTTTGATGCCTATCCTATGCCTAGAGCCGATCCAAGAGTTCATCGACCCTAGGCATAGGATAGGCATCAAAACGTGAGACCTCATTCACCTTTCTGTAATCCACACAGAACCGGATAGACCCATCTGGTTTACCTACTCGGACAATGGGGCTACTCCAGGCACTGTGTGATTCCTCTATTACACCCAACTCTAGCATGGCCTTTATTTCTGCCTGCACCAATTTTGTTTTGTGTTCCGGCAGCCGATAAGGACGGGAACGTACCGTCACTCCCGGGGGGGTTTCTATATGGTGGTGTATGAGATTCGTGCGTCCGGGTAGGGGAGAAAACACATCTGCAAACTGCTTTTGCAATAGAGCAAGGTCTGTCTGCTGGCTCGGCGAGAGATGGCTATCAGAAAGGGGCGGGGTCTGATTGTGTGAATTTGGTACCTCCGGCCCCAGCTCATCTTTCTCCTTATCTACCGTCACCAGCGAGACAGCCACCACCTCCTTCCAAGCTTTTAATAGATTTAGGTGGTAGATTTGTTTAGCTCCTTCTCTATCCGACCACACCACCTCGTAGTCTACCTCCCCTATTCGCCGTGTGACCACAAAGGGCCCTTGCCACTTTGCGAGCAATTTTGTGCTGGAGGTTGGAAGTAATACGAGTACTTTATCTCCCGGTGAGAATTGTCTGAGTTTTGTCCCTTTATTATCGTGCGTTTGCTGCCGTTCCTGGGCCTTGAGCAAATTCTCTTCCGTGATACCTTACCCAGTGTATGGAGTTTTGCTCGCAGGTCCATTACGTACTGTATCTCATTTTTACTGGGGCTTGGACCGTCCTCCCAGTTTTCTTTAACTAGGTCCAAAACTCCCCTGGGTTTTCTACCGAATATTAACTCAAAGGGAGAAAATCCCATGGAGGCCTGGGGAACCTCCCGCACTGCAAATAATAAAGGGACTAACCATTTATCCAAATTTCGACTATCTTCGTGAACGAACTTCCGAATCATTGACTTCAAAGTCCTATTAAACCGCTCAACGAGCCCATCCGTTTGGGGGTGGTACACACTGGTTTTAATCGACTGAATGCCCAATAACGCGTATAGTTCGTTTAGTGTCCGTGACATAAATGATGTGCCCTGGTCCGTCAGAATCTCTTTCGGGATTCCGACGCGGGAGATGATTTGAAACAGTGCCTGCGCAACACTCTTAGCGGAGATATTGCGCAGTGGAACTGCTTCGGGATACCGGGTCGCATAATCCACTAGAACTAGTACGAATCGGTATCCCTGCGTGCTCCGTTCAAATGGCCCGATGAGGTCCATAGCCACTCTATCAAATGGGACCTCTATTAATGGAAGTGGCTGCAACGGCGCTTTTGGGGTGGCCGGGGAATTCACTAATTGACAGTCCGGGCAAGCCGCACACCACCGACGTACGTCGGCCCAGATGCCCGGCCAATAAAAGCGGGCCATTATACGGTTTAGTGTTTTATCATACCCCAAGTGCCCCGCCATGGGGTTATAATGAGCCGCTTGGAAAACCATTTCCAGGCGGCTTTTAGGTACCAACAACTGGGTATTTTCTACGGGTGAGAGAGAGCTGTCTCCGGACGCACTTGCTGACTATCAATGCGCATTACTTGTTCGTAAGCAAAGCGTAAGGTGTCATCCCGAGACTGTTCGAGTGGGAAATCCTCCGTGGGGTGAAAAACCGGAACCAGGGGAGTCTCCCCTCGAGGCTCCCCCGGCTCCGCCCCCCCCTCGACCGCGTCGGCCGACCCTGCGTCATCGCCGTTAACAGCACACACCTCCCCGGGCCCTACCGGTCGGGATCGCACCTCCCACAGCTTCCCTGACACTTTACGAAACCCCGCCCAATCAATGCCCAAAATCAGGGGGTGCGAAAGCCGGGAGCTAACCGCAGCTTTGACAATATAAATTTTTCGTTGACAATAAATTTTTACAGGCACTACCGGATATTTGTGCACGTCACCATGCACGCACTTAATCGATACCCAGGGTACCTCTACCAATGCCTCTGGCCGAACCAGGCTTTGCCGAATCATGGACTGCATCGCCCCCAAATCCAACAACGCCCGGTGTTCACTCCCTTGCACCCTTACCGGGATGCAGTACGCTCCCTCTGGATCGTGAGCAGGAGTGGGCGGACCGACAACCCGGACCACCTGCCCTACCTCCATAAGTGGACAGTCGCGGCGCAGGTGGCCGAGCTGCCCGCACGGCCAACAACCCGGTCCGACCGTCTGAGGAGCCCTCTGTGGGTCGGCCCCTCCCGCCACTGAGCCTGGGCCTGGAGAGGGAGAGAAGACAGAGAGGGGATTAATATGAGGGATCGTTGAATTGGGGTCCCGGGAAAGGGAAGAAGGGACCGTGCGAAAGGGGAGTCTCCTCCTCGGAGCCGGTTCCGGCGTCTTTTGCGGCGGGCTGCTTGGCACCACGGCCAGATGGTCTTTGGCCAGGTTAACTGCCAGCTCCAGGTTCGTGGGTCGGTGGCAGCGCATCCAGTTGGCGGTCGCCTCGGGCAGCCCGCCCACAAATTCTTCGAGCACGACCTGCTCCACCACCCCCCCGGCGGATCGAATTTCTGGCTGCAGCCATCTTCGGGCCATGTCGGTGAGCCGCTGATCCAGACGATAGCCCAGACGATCCAGGATTGCCTTCCTGACGGTGGTGTAGTTTGCCCGGGATATGGCCGGCAGCCCATGCGCTGCCTGCTGGGCTTCCCCCGTTAACAGGGGCAGGAGGCGGACTACCCACTCCTCGTCGGGCCACTGACATGCCTCCGCGGCCACCTCGAAGCTGTCCAGGAAGGCCTGGGCATCGTCATCGGCGGTCATTTTGGGCAGCTGAATCTTCATCGGGGCTCGGCTATACGGATCCCGGGACCCTGCCCCCCCGCTGCCAGCTAGCTGCCGCAGCGTCTCCGTCTGGAGGGTGGCTTGTAGCCGCAGCGCCTCCATCTGCTCGTGCTGCACCGCCGCTTGCCTCTCCTGCATGTGGGTCATCATCTCCAGCATGCGCGCGAGCGCTACTACTGGCTGCTCCGCTTCGGTTCGTTCCGGGCTGGTCTCCATGTTTAAATATATATATTATAATATTTTTTTTGTTGTCTTGCAGTCTCTTAACTTTCCCCCCGTACGGGCCACCACTGTGGCAAGGTCGAGTGCCACCGCTCGTGAAAGGACTGAAAGACACTCTGAGTTCGTTTTAACAACCCGCTGGGTTCTTTTATTATTATTATTCTTTTTACGTTTTTACTTTGTCGGCTCTGGCTTCCCCGGAGCTTTTCCTTCTCCGTCCACAGCCAGCCCCGTTTGTTCGCCCGTCTCTCCCTTTTCAAGCCCCGGCTCACTGTCATAGCAATCAGAAACAATTAAACCATTAATCAATTACGTTTCCCCGTGATGCTGATTAACTTATGACAGCTGTGGCTCAGGGTCCGAGAACCGCTCCGCTCACTCTCTCTCTGCACGCAGAGGCTAACCACGCCCACCCTGCCACAATAGACTTAGTTAATTAATTTACATGCTTCTTCATAATCCATAGCTCAGGTGGTGCTGTTCATTGTATTTTATTAGACATTAAATACAGCTCATCGACAAACACTTTAAATGTAATTGTGGACTATCGGTAATGGGACAAATGTTCTCATTCTCATCAGTAGAGGGCGTTATGGTTACGTGAATGTCTGCATGCATTTATTATCTCTTGATGTCATTATCTTCAGGCATTATTCATCATTAGTTACCTATGTTGAACAGAGGAATTTTTCTCATTATAATGACCAAGCACGACCAGGTAGATCCATGAAGAAAAAGATTTATTTCTCTGCAGTACTTGCACACACAAGGTGGTCAAGCATGAACTGAAGAGACGGAGGCAATCTTTGCCATATATAATCAAAAAGAGAATACATAGATTATCCCACCTCTGATTGGTGTAAAGTTAATACATAGGCATAGAGTGGAATATACAAAGTCAATGATTGGTTAGATCATACATATTGGATGAGCGCACAGTGACCCCTAGCCCTTGATGTCACAGAAACAGTTTTCAATACTATTTGGTCTCCCATCGTCTTGTTTTCAGGATTCAAGATGAAGCGCCTCCTCTGGCTCGCTAGAGATAAGATGTGCCTTGCGCCTGGTTGTGGGTCAGAGGCCACAAGCCTGCAGTTTCATAGAGAAAAGATAGACAGTAGGGAGAAATAGAGAGAGACAGAAAGATGTACGCACACACCCCTTACACACACAGATGTATATTTTGTCTCTGGTTCGTTTTGGCTGACTGAGAGATAAACACAGAGACCTTCAGATAAGCAAGGCTGCAGACTGCTATTTCTCTGTCTCTGCAGACTGAACAATTTAATATAAGTTTTACAATGAATTAGAGATCTTTTCTCCATTACTGTGATTATACTAGTGTGCCGAAAATATTTGTGATATCTGAACAAAAACGTCTTTGACATAAAAAAGCTAAGTTACTCACGCATAGCCACCAGAACGCTAAGTCTTTAATTCCAACTTGCAAAAACTAGTCTTTAAAAGGTAAATAACCCCACTGTTTCGGCCCGTCTTCGCCCACGAAATTTAGAAAAATACTTTGTGGGGTAAGCGAGGGAGAGGGGTGGGGGTGGAGGAGCTGCGTCCATCGTCATTTGCATAAATGAATGTACATTGTACAATTTATTTCGTATAACGTGGATCAAACTGTCAAACTAGATGTTGCACATCAAATATGAATCAAGATTCAGCAACTGCATGGCCTATTTCTCATGAACAGGACGTAACGTTGTTCCGGTTTAAAAACGTGGAGCCGAAACGAAAGTAATGTAGACAATTATTCATATGACGTAGAGGTACCTCCAAAGAGGTACTCTGACATCACGATTGGGGCGGGGGCAGTTTGGGGAGCAGAAAGGAAATTTCAACCGTTAGGGGCAGCACAAAGATGCTTTTCTACCAGTTTCTCTTGATTTAGGCTATTATTTCATAATTGTTGAAATAACAAAATGTATGAATAAGTTTCATTATAGGGTAGGCATACAAACACATTTACAGCTAAAAAAAAGTGATCTAGGGGTTAGTTACCCTTTAAAAGTATTGATATCAAAATGTAGCCAAGTTATAACTAACAATATTGCCTATCCTAGCTCACACTAAATAAACTAACTCTATTCCAAAGCAATGCTAACCAAACTTTCCTAAATTATTTAATGCAACTAGGCCCTGTGTTTCTTCATCTTACCATCTCAAGAGAATGTGGTCAATAAAACTGTATGTGCCACATCAAACTGAAAAATGAGAATAATTTATAATGGAAATAGTTGCACTTAACATTTTAAAACCTTTCTATAGTAAACTTGCCAACAAAGTACAACCATATCCTTTCTGGAGTGTAATTATTCATCAACTGTTAAAAACATTCATTTAAATCATATGTTGTTCCATGAGGCACAATCTCTTCACATGCTAAAATGAAGAAACACAGGGCCAAGCTGCATTAAATAATTTGGAAAAGTGTGGATAGCATTGCTTTGGAACAGAGCTAGTTTATTTAGTGAGCTATAATAGGCAATATTGTTAGTTGTGACTTGGCCACATTTTTATATCAATACTTTTAAAGGAAGGCCTAGTTTTTGAAAGTTGGAATTAAAGATTTATAGACAGTGCTGTGTAGGCTATGCATGAGTAACTTTTTCTTTTTTTTTTTACATAGAAGATGTTTTTGTGCAGATGTCACTTAGTGATTCCCCATGCAGTGCTAATTATCATGTACCTAATGAATAATTACAAATTGACTTTTTATAGAAATACATGAGCACCATGTATGGCATTATCCCCTGTCTAAGCTGACATGTACAATTTGAATGAATTGTTGTAATAGTGTACTGTTTGGAGAGTGGTGGGTTACCTGCAAAAACGGGATGGGAAAAATTATTTAAATTATTTTATTTTTTTGATAAAAAATAAAAAGGATGGGATCGGGATTGTGAGTCCACTGCCTGAATTCCCCATTACACTATTAGATATTATCTACTGCATATCTGGCAGCAGAGTGATGGTTTGAGGCTTGTTTGATACATCAGACCCTTGATGACTTACAGCCATTTAGCCAACCATGGGTTCCATACTATTCCTGTGTAATTTACAGCTTAATCTAGTCCCACCCCCAAATTCCCACAGAGATTCATTCAAATGCAGAGAGGTTATAGTATCGCTTGTAAGAGAACCTGAAAATAAGTTTTTTGATATCCTTTTATACCTAGTCATGACAGCATCACCTGTTTATCTCTGGAATGTTCCAAACAGGTGTTTTTTGAACTTCCCAACTTTTTTGGAATGTGTTGCAGGCATCAAATTCAGAATTAGTGTATATTTCCAAAAATCAATCAAGTTGATAAGGTAAAACAATAAATCCTGTCTTTGTACTGTTTTCAATTAAATATATGTAAAAGAGAATTTACAAATCACTGCTTTCTGCTTTTATATGCATTTTACATACAGTCCCAACTTTTCTGGAATTGTGGTTTGTAATACATTGGAATTAGGGAACTGATAATGAAAGTTTAATTGAAATCATCATACTTATCAGTGAGCTTGTGTGTGTGTGTGTGCAAATATATAGCTAGGTTGTAATACAATTCTAAAAGGCCCATTGTAACAAAATCCCAACAGAAACTGTAATAATAACGTGGATGGATGTTCAAGCCTCTGTGCGAAGGGATTAAGTATAAACCAGTATAAACGTATTTAATTTCCTCCACATGCCTAATGATGAATGTTTCTACCCCACATCCTTAGTGACTCACATATGAAATAATTTCAATGTATGAGCAGTGACCATACACAGACTGAGAGACATAAGTGCAGGTACTCCCTCTCACAGGCCGCACACAGGCTTGCCCTCAGCCTGGGCCCCTGCTTGCAGGACACACTATCACTATATGCTTTGTCTTCCCCTGTGCCTTTGTTGGACAGTTATCTTTTTAACGTAACCTACTTTTCTGGCTGTGGCATGCACTAGTTGAACAGGTTGTGTTGTGAAAACTCTTTGCAACGTGCACTTACTCAAGCTGATCAGCAGGCCAAATACTGGCTTACTGACTTCATAATTCAAACAGTTAACAGTTAATATTGTAATGTGTTTTTTAATGTGTTTCTAAATGTGAAAACAACATTAAAAGAAGCATAGCATTTACACAATAGTTATGTCAAACATTAACTTAGCCATTTGTACAAAGCGGAGAAATGAACCACTGACCTCACACATAGAAAGCCAAGATCGTAACCAATAGGCCAAAGCCGGTTAACAGAAACATCAAGGTCAAATAAGACATTTTCCACAAATTTTGTGTTGCGGTATCAGATTTGGTTGGCTTACTGACTTCATAATTCAAACAGTTAACAGTTAATATTGTTAAATTTATTAGCCTTTGCAATAAAAATAACTTGTTTTATGTTAAAAAAAACATACTTAGCATGATGTGCACATTGTGTGCCTCAAAAAAGATGTCAGAAACATGTGGGGATCAAACCACCAATCTACTACACGATAGTCCTTAACCACAAAGCTACAGGAACGTTCAGAGTTGGTAAGGTAGGTAGACAGCCTGTTAAGCAGATAGTGTACTTGGCAGATGGCATACCTGCCATCCCAACATTTGTATTTGTATAGTGTTACCACGTGGATTGATAGAGTTACAACTGCAGGGCTTAAGTCTTGATCTAACTCTCAATGAACCCACCAAGTTTCAGAACTTTGCGTCAAACGGTTTTAGAATTACTAGCATTTTTGTTATAAGCCACACCCAATGCAAAATTCATTGGCTTCTCATTCAACCATTTTTTGAGATAGGCCTTAGAAAAGTAATGCATGTATGAAGGGATGTGGGCTGAGTACCACTAACAGGTTTTGTGCAGATTGGTCAAATCTTTTAGGAGGAGTAACATTTTAAGTGTTTTATAAAAAATGCTAATTCGTGGAAAATTGAAGAAGGCAGACTTCATGGTTTCTAAAAGCAAATTTGTTGGGCATGAGCAGTGGGACTTGTACACCAAATTTTGTGACTCTAGATAAAACGGGGTGTCGGCAGTGAGCGTGTCAATCATTTTTTGTGAATTTTTAAATATTTTTTTATATTTGGATCTCTATAGCGTCTCTATAGATCTCTATTGAAACTGCAGAAATCAAGTCCTGATGTTACTTTTAAGAGACCTACCAAGTTTCATAACTTTCTGTTAAATGGTTTTGGAATTATTAGCATTTTTGTGATAAGCTACGCCCACTGGAAATTCATTGGCTCGTCATTTGGCAATTTCTTGACAAAAAAATTAGAAAAGTAATGCCTTAAGGAAGGCCCATAAGCTGAGTGTACCCACCAAGTTTTGTGCAAATAAATACATGTATGGGTTCTTGAGGCATATTTGTTTGGGCTGAGTAGAGGGACCTGTATACCAAATTTTGTGAAACAGGGTGTCGGCAGTCGGCGTGTCAATGTAAACATTTTGTCACGTGCACTACAACAACATCAGGTGTTCTATCTGCATCATAATATAAAGGATCCAAGAGGATCAACAAGCCTGCCTAGTTTAGTGATTCTAGGCCAAACCAGCTCACGGGAATTTTAGGTGAAAGGGGAGAAGAAAAAAAAATAAAAAATCCGAACAAAAACAATAGGGTACCAGCAGCTACCCTGCTCGGTCCCCTAATTACATCAATTGCCTTGCCTAATTGTTAGTGGTGCAATAAGTAACGTAATCTGGTTTAGTCTTTTTTTAGCCAAAATGGTATTTTTCATTAAATACTTTGACTTTTTTTTTTTTCCAGGTTCCTCATAGTTTGGTGAGAGCGTGATAAAAAAATAACTCACCAAAACAGATTTTTTGAAAAATTCAGACTTTTAATTATGATGCTTTCTTTTTTTGTTTTTAATACCAATAGCCTATTCAATTTTAGTAACAGTTACAGTCAACCAATATCTCATCTGACAGTAATATTACCAGCGTTGCTTCAGACATCAAACTGAGGGCAGGTACAGTGAGATGAAAGCCAAAGATTAAGTTATGGGTTTTGGCAGCCTCTGTTTCTATGGTTCGTTCTTTCATTTTGCGACGTTGGGGCACTCGATAATTCCTCGCACCCGTTTGTGGTTTCCTGTCGGCTATATTTAGCCCAGGATTTCCGCTTTTCGATGCTTCTATATTATCTTTGCCAATTGACTTAGAAGCCGGTAAGGTAGAGATTTCTAAGCGACCTCTTCACTTTTAAGCTTGCTTAAGAATTACGAGGGACTTGCTTATTAGCTGTTTCCTTAGTTGGATTTAGTTTTTTCTTTTGTAGAACAGTCCCTCATTTTGGTTTGCATTTCTGTTCTTGTTGAGACAGATTGTCTTATTCCTCTTTGTTTATCTCTCCTGTGCCCTCCCGTATAGAGAGTGAGAGACTTTCATTTTTGCTTTTCGTTTGTTATTGATACCTCTGTGTTATTTGCTTTCTTGTATCGTAAGCGAGAGGTACTCTCGTTTCACTCGGATCTCGAGTTCACCCTGTGTGTTTTGGCTTGAGCCTGGAGTGTTTTCCATTCTTCATTTTTGTTTATATATATATACATTTTCCTCTCCTAAGTGCGGACCTGTCCGCTTTATTTGAACCATTTTTTTACAAGCAGAGAACCCTGTAACACATCCTATATTTAAGATTTTTGAAAACCCCTGGCCTTTGTTTTGGCAGGAAACTGAAAACCATAGTCAGCCACAGAATACGACCATTGAAATACAAGTAGTAATCCATAGGGACCCATGAATATCTTGTGTTCTTTGCTATAGAGATGCGTAAGGCCATCCCTCGTGCAGCTCAACAACGTGTTATTCTAGGATTTTTGTTTTCTCAGGGCCAGTAACAATGTCAAGTAAAGAAAATTATTAAAAGTTAACTCAATGTTGTTTAGTATTAACAATAATGTATGTAAATTTATCTTAAGTAATTGGAATATGTGTATCGTTTTAGGGACTGTTGATCTAAACTTTACAGAGCGTTAATTCACCAGCTGTAAGGTTCTTCGGTCATATAGAAATCCACATTGGTTGATCATGTATGTTTGTACCCATTTCAAATGTGAGCTTCATGTCAGTACCCCACAGTCTGGGCTAAACTGCAGGAGACTGGGCTAAACTTCACGTTGCATGACAAGCCGAATATAAAATTACAGAGAGATGTGAATATACAGTAACTACTGAAGGATTGTCATAGTCAAACTGCGCTTTGGCCAAGAATCTCTTTTCAACAAATAATTTAACAAAAGTATCTCTCTCTCTTCTCTCTCTCTCTCCAGGCAATGGTACAAATCCAATCCAACTTTTATTCACTTGGTAAGAACAACCTAAAGTCTCTATTTCTACTTAGATATCTCTATATCAATGTAACCCTTTTGGGCTACATCATAGGTCCTCATTGTAAACATTGGTCTGCAATCGTTCCAATTATTTTTCAGGAGTCCTTGTTAGAATTAAGAGGACTAACTGTGATTATGTCTGTACTCATTTATTTCCTTTTGATCTTCAGTCAGAAAACAGGGTTATGAGATGTGATCCATCTACTTATTGGTGTATAGGAGGAATAATCACTGTCATTTGTACGTATGTGGGCACTTTAGCACTGATACCTGTAAGAAGATACATCACTGTTTATTATTACAACCTGAACAAAGACCTGGGTGGAATTGTAATGTATATTTATAGAACACCACCTTTTTTCTCCCCCTCAAATATTGTTTTTAGGTATATTTGGGGGGGGGCGGGCGGTCATTAGACACCATACAGTCCCAACAGGACAAACTGACATATGCACAGGTGCACTGAACATAGTCACAAAATCTGCTGGAAGCCAGCTTGCTGCCCCTGTTCCCCAGAAAGAGGAATCAGTTGAGACTGGCATTGTTCCCAGGAGACCATTATCAGCAATATGAGAGGACCCATTGTTGCATTATTGTCATTGCCCTCAAGCCACGGGGATGTCAACATCGGTTTTCACTGCCAATAAGCACTTCCACATGTTCTCTAAATGCTGAGTTAAAGATATATGAATACTTTTTCAAATGAAAAAATTCAACAGGAAAATAATAATATTGCATTTTGGTGTTAAGTATGCAATTGAAACAAGAGCTGGGATATTACACAGAGCCCGTTCTGTGATATCGATTGATATGTTGTTTGATTATGATTGGCAGGCCACTGGACAGACACACTGTTGATCGTTAAACTGTAAATCCCAATATGGCTTCGGTAGCCAAAACAGTTTTTTTGTAACCAAAAATTCCTGTTGTGGACAGTATAAGACCTTCACTGCTTTCAGGATAACATATACCCATTTAAAATATCATACAGTATACTCATTTAAAATCTCAACTGAATAAAATAGGCTTAATACAATTGTATTTCTTTCCCTTGTGTTTTATTTATAATGAAACTATTAAAACGTTAGACTTTCCAATTCTGCAAATGTAGCCTGTGTGGAGAAACCGGCAGTTCATCTGTATGATATTTGGAAAGAGTAATGGGCAGCCAATGAAGAAATTACTATAAACACATTATTTTGTAACACTTTTTTTATATAACAAATTCTATTTAACAGACGATCATTGGAAAGAAAAAAAGAAATACCGATAAAATCATCTTCATCCGTAAAAGGAGCTATGAGTTCCACCTGGCGTCCTGCTACAGTCTGGGATGGGGCATTCACAACTGCGGCCACCACGAGGATGCTGGGGTCATCTGCTCAGGTAGCTGTGGTCAACCTCAAACAGATTCGAACATGTACATGCATATGCACGATTGCACGCAGACACAAACACACACACACACACACGGACACACAAGCTCACACACGCGCTTTTTAAATTTCAAATAGTTTGCTCGAATCAATCATTTTCAAAAACTTTGAATGAACTGGGCAAAATGGCAATTAGCTTCTATTCATCACCTTTACATCACAGACATTTAGCAGACACTCTTATCCAGAGCCACTTGCACAGCTTTATAATTTTTATGTAGCATTCATACAGCTAGATATCTGAACAAAAAAAGTATTTGAAGTAAAAAAAGCCAAGTTACTCATGCATAGCCTACAGAGCGCTGTCTATAAGTCTTTAATTCCAACTTGCAAAAACTAGGCCTGCCTTTAAAAGTATTGATATAAAAATGTAGCCAAGTTACAACTAACAATATTGCCTATCGTAGCTCACACTAAATAAACTAGCTCTATTCCAATGCAATGCTATCCAAACGATCCAAACGAACAAAACATAAAACGTGGCATGACTAGACTCAACACAATACGTGACATTAACAAGAAGACTAACTAAGACAAGAAAATAAAATAAAACGTGACATGACAGATTCGTGACAGCCCCAGCAACATTCAAGTCCAAGAAATTGACTTCACACCACTGTTGGAAATCGCTGACAGTAGATTGAAGCTTGTCATCAGAGTTGGATGTGTCCACAATTACTGTATCATCTGAGTACTTGATAAACGTGATCTCAGGACAGTTGCTTTAGCAGTCATCGTTGTAGAGTGTGAATAACACTGGAGAAACTACCGAGCCTTGTGGAGCCAGTAGAGATGGTCTTAGTTGTGCTGCAGTGGCCTTTATATCTAACCCACTGAGGTATGTCAGTTAAGAAGGACATTACCCAGAGGATAAGAGGAGGGTTAAGGTTCATCTTCAGCAGCTTCTTAGCCGTTAGGTGTGGTTGGGTTGTGTTGAACACACTGGAGATGTCTACAAACACCAGTCTGATGTAGGACTTTGGTGTGTCCAGATGGGATTGAACCAGGTGAAGCAGTGTCAGGAGAGCATAATCACTCTCTGAAAACACCAGCTTCTGTGGCCTTCTGCTTTTCTTAGTCAGAGAGACAGAGAATGTGTTTCTCTGCTCTTATAATATTTTACTGTGCTTAAGAATGCGTTTCTCTGCTCTTAATACATTTATACATTCTGTATATTGCTCTTAATACATTCACAGATACATATTCAAATATTATCAATACATATTGTCACAGGTGACCAATGGATTTAATGGAATTCCCAACAGAAACTCAAGAAGTGGTAATTGTTGTGTCTCATGCTGTTCTTGTCATTTTGTCAGGAAAATAAATTGTCTGTGGTCCACGTGGCTCGGTGGACCCTCTGAGAAATGTACTTGCTTATGCCATCAGTCCATCGGAACCGTGCCAGCTCTGCTACTATCCCCAGATGTGGGTGAGCCTCATCATTGCGGTATTTAAATTGAACCAGGTAACACTTCTAAGGTAATGGAAACACCAATAGCAGGGGCACTTGAGCTGTACATGGACAGATTTTGTATATATTGACAGGAAGCACCACATGGGTTGGAAGTGTGTACACAAGACGGGGCACTGGTAAGGCAGGGTCAGCTAACACAAACAGAGTATTGGTTATGGATGGCCGAGAGAGCTAACCGAACACTGAAAAACAAACAAACTAAATTGTTCTCTGCTGCAGGGAAGGATTGGGTGACCTAGCTACCAGCTGTGCTTCTCTCCATGAGAGCAAGACCGACTAACCCTAACAAAACTTTTTCTCCTAGGAGTTCTGACCCAATGTGGACTTCAAGAGATTTAGGGGGGGGGGGGGGGGTGCATGTCATGGGGGGACACTATTACTATGGCTGTAAATTCTAATAACTGGGACTGAGCTGAACTGGACTGGACTGGCAGACGGAATGGTGTCGGTGGCAAAGGGAGGGCTTCTTTCTAACCAGGCTACATGTATTCTGGCTTCTGCTGTGCATGAACGTGTCTGTTGTGTTGAGTGAGTTCCTGCATCGTCCTGACTTGGATTATTGAGAAAGAAGCCAGTTCCTAACAGTTTACCTAGTGGTTTTAAGGTCATAACACACACATACAACTAAGGGTATCTGCACTCTAAAGTCACTCGCCTATACATGCGTGCTGTCGCAAGATACACATTGTATCTTTGTAGGCTACACAAGTCAGAGGCAAGTCCGCATCAGAAGTTGGTTAACTCGATGCAACGCAGATGCGCAGCAGTCATCAAAAACAATGGTTATGCAACTAAATATTAATTCACTAATTTAAATTGAAGTTAAATCTTGAAAAATTTATTCAGTTTATAAAGTAAGTGTTTGAGTTTGAAAAGAAAAATGTCGACACTGCTATTTTTTTGAACAGATTAATATTCCTTTTCTCTGCTTCCTGTAAAAGAATAACGCAGACTTGATAAAATTTGTTAATGCTTTGATTTGGAATTGAATGTGTAATGTTTCCACTGCATTTGAAATATGGAACTAAAAGCTATTAAAAAATATTATTCCCTTTTTTTAACGCACTGCTATTTATTTGAACACCACTGTACAAGGCACCTTTTTTCACAATCTATCTCTTTGGAATCAAGTTAGAAAATCCATACATTAGAAAATAGTGGTGGAAGTTCACATGAGAGAATAAAAAGTAAGGCAGGGATGCTATTTTCTGTTGCAAATGGTGCTGTCATCCTGTCACAGCATTGTTGTGCAGTATGGAAAACACGGATTAGGTACACAGCTCAGAGTAGTTGTACTGAACAGGTCGGATATAGTGTATGTGTGGAGTCTGGCCAGGCCACTATTTATGCTTTCAGTAAGCACCCAGTGCCGTGTTGTTTTACTCCATTTTAGGTAGCTGGAAATAGTTTTTTAAGGTTGTTAACATAGAGGACAAGATACATACTAACACAACCATGAAATGTTGCAGGATCTAAAGTAAGAATTGGATATGTGGATAATTTGATATACAAATGGTTTTCAGGGTTATTTCAGGGTATGGGTTAATACACTGGGTCTGGATGTATTTCTGGGTTTCTGAACACAATGGGTTTTCAGCTCTGGTTGGACATTTATTGAAGGGTTTGTGGTGTTTTTCTGTGTAATCCATAAAGTGTATATAGGAACTGGAGTGAGTGGGAGGAGCCAGGCAGCGAAACACCTGGAAGTATGCTTGCTGAGTGCAGAAGAGCTTTCTGCCCATTTAATTCAATAGAGAAAACCAAGCTGATTTGACAACCAAAAAAAACCTAATCGGTCAATTTTTTGTATTCATAAATTTCATTATGTGTAGCAGGTTGAGAAACCAGGATGGTTTTAGTCCAGAAGTGTTTGGGAAATATTCAATAAAATAAAAATGTTCCTAAAAATGTTACATAATTTCACAATCTGCTTTTCATATGAAATATAACGATCGTGAACCGAGTTTTAAAATATCATCGGGGAAGTTCCGTTTTGCCTTCAAAGGTCTGATATTCCCCATTAATCTTAATGGGAGCTCCAATAATTTGCACTCAGTTTATGCGCAATACGGTACAGCTTTACTTCTGGGTGCTTCACAGCTTAGGTTGGCTGCACAGAACTACTCTGTGGTTGGCTGAGGGCATGCTCTCCTGTCTAGTTAAATATGCATGTCTATGGTCTAATCTCATGATTGCTCATAGTGCACTTGTTTACTGTCATTCTTTTAGGCATAAACATATCTGAATGTTATGAGTTTGTCATATCATTGTTGTACTTATATCCAGACCTACCGGCTTCTCTGTACAAGCTAAAGACACCACCTTATCCTTGGGTCAGTGTGTACTCTGGCCTAACCTTTGTGCAGAGTAAGGTAAAAATGATGGGGTCATCACTGAGCTGCACTCTCAGTCGTATAATTAAATGGCATTGGTAACTTCAGAATAGCATTTGGTGAGTTAATGTTGCTATTTTTTATTTTTTAAATGAAGAAATGATTATGTGTTATTTATATCTTAAGTTCAATTTGGATCGGTTTGCACGCAGACGCGCGCGCGCACACACACACACACACACACACACAGTGCAATCCAAAAGTATTTCGATGTGAAACATTTTTTGTTGTTTTGGCTCTGTACTCCAGCACATAGGATTTGAAATAGTGACGATGAGGTTGAAGTTCAGCTTGAGTACAAGCCAAAAGGACAATAATTATGTCATTGTCGCAATACTATACATTTCTTAAAAATAGTTGGTCAATTTGATCCTCTGTCAGTAAAAAAACTGAATTGAGTGGCAGACCGATGTCACTTGAAGAAGTTGATCATCATGCATTAGCCTAATTAGATTTTTCTTCACCCTAGAAATGGCGGGGTTATTCCCTCCGCCAAGCAACATCGGCAGAAGTCGTCCGTGCTACTGGCCAGAAATAAACTCAGCTGATCCGCTAATTTGAAAGAAGATAAATCAGAATACATTAAATTTAGGCTACAATGAGATTGAACACTGGCTGTTGTGAATTTGGAGAGAAAAATCGTTCCAAATATCATGCAGAAGCCAAACGATACTTATCCCCTTTTTCAGTTTAAAAAAAAAAAAAAACATTTCCGTAACGAACTGGGTGTGTGTATGTGAACACGCCAATGATAAATAACACAAGTTTGTATATGAAAACGACAGTGCAATGCCGCGGGACAGTTCTTGGACTCCAAATAATGCGCAGAAGGCCAAACGACCCTCGTCTGTTCCAATCAAGAAATATGCGTCTATTCCTCTGGACAAGTTCACACTTAGCACCGCCAAATAATGACTGAGGAGACTGTTAAACAACTGACCATGACCAAAGTCTTGCATTTTTACTTCATTTGAGTTAATCCGTTTTACCTTTTCGTTTTTTATAAGCCTAAACCACTGCAAACGTTTTCATTACGATTCATCTCGTTTAACAAATTTTGTGCTGGTAGGCTATGTTTGTGTACTTCCCATTGCTTAGGAACGAAAACGTTACCACTATAAAAATGTCAGCTGAATGCTGGTCTCTCTTTCCTTTTTTGGTGTGCGTCTTACAAACTGGCACTAATAGTAGTCTTTTATGAATTTATTATACTCAAATAAGTTGCCCCAGTGAATTCTACCCACTGACTCCAGTGACCGTAACTCACTGAATCTACCTGCTCTTTCACTTTTGCTAGCTTTCACACTTTATCCTAAATCCATAATTCAGTTTGGTCAGCCTTACCATATTCAGTGTTATAATCCTATTGTCCTGCCAAGTTTATCTCCCCGTTATTAAGCTCAACTTTATTTTTATATAAAACTAAAATAAAAAATAGCCTATTCCATTAGCTTGAGAGCGATGATTGGGATACCCTCAGAATATAAAATAGAATAGAATAATTTTTATTTCCATTTATACAGTGTATATAAAACATACATTTTATAAGTAGCCTATAAAAGTTATGACCACTAGCTTTTCATTTTGCATAGCCTACCCTGCAAAAAGTAGGTTACAAGCTTTACTTTGTATATTACTAACCATCTACGCTCCTACAAATGTCAATTTCTCAGGTTTCAGACAAATACAGGTTGTCGGTGGTCACTACCTACACTATTATACTGTTCATTTTAAGTCAGATTTACGCAACTGGTGTAACCGGTTGGGGCACTGAATAAATAGTTTGTATTCCATTCCATATTTTCTTATACGTATTTTCTGCGTATTGACAGCCCGCACATCAAATATACCACTCCCACTGCCTTAGAACGAGCACCAATTTAGTGAAGAGTAATACTGACTGCAGCCATTCGAATTACAAGACACAGTATTGAACACGAAGTTCTTTGAGAGAGGCAAGTAGGCTAATACTGCTATTTATTCATTAACGGATTTGCTGCCTTGTAATTTCTCTTTAATTCAACTGTTTAACTAATGTAGTTAATTATTATATTAAATTAAACAAATTATTTAGTTATAGACTAATGTATTTGCTTAGTCATTTAAAAGCATTTCAGCCCGCATTTAATTGGAGTATGACTTGCATCCATGACTGATCATGTGTGTAGCCTATAAGTTGGCTAATTATTTTTAGGGGTTTGTTTCGTATTTATTTATATTACTTATACTTCAAGGTTGACAACTGAATGGATATTGTAGAATTAAAGGGCATTTTCAATGTATCACAAAATTATGCAACAACAAATCATGGAGCGCACTTGACATGTTGCAATATTTAAAATAAAATAAAAACCTATTGCCGTAATTGACTATAGGTCTGAGAAATTATCCTTCACTAATTTACTTGTTGGGGTGGGTCATGCAAGTTGTGTTTATAATCTTACCGTTCGCGCGAATACGCTTTGGATACATTGGCAATTCACCCTACCAATGTCATAATATAATTCTATGTAATGTAGCCTATTGAATTGAGGCATTTTCCATGCGGATTGCGGAGGCATTACTTTACTCATCTGTTGGGGATTCCGCCTGTGAGTGACGGATTAACAAACCACCACCATTAGAGTCACCGTTCCTCCCGTCGGATTCGGAAAAAGGGTATCGCCAGTAGGCTCCAGATATAACTGTATACAATGAAGTGTATACACGACCAAAAACTCTACAGGCAATATACAACACAATTATATAGTTACAATTACCTAATATACACGCACGCCGACCACACACATGCACGCGCGCACACATCATTCATACAAACCGTGGGGCTACACTCGCATTCTTTTTCATCAGCACACATGCATGGCACACAGATGCAACCGATTAACAAGCAAATATGTCAATTATTATATAATTAAATCCTTAACGCGACTGCATGCTTGACATATACCATGCAGCAACACATCGCTGTTACAATCGCAGATGAAAATTATATTCTGTACAGTTTCGCTAAGGGATTTCCCTTACCTGTTTCCGTATCCAGGAATGTGGTTTTAACAGTCACGGATTCAGCTTCAAAGCACAAACGCAGCATTATTTTTAGGCTTCTATAAAGCCTATTGTTGTTGGCGGGAGGCTATTTATTTACGTCTCCGATCGTCAATAGATCAATCGTCATCAGAGTATTGACATGATTCTTTGTGAATACATGGGTCTTATTAAAATATAAGTAGGCTTCTTAGTTTACTCCGAAAGTTAATTACAAATTGACTTTATTAAAACGAATGATAGGTTACCCCTTATTTTTCACAAAATGTAGCCTCCATTTATTCTCTATGTCCATGAATTTAGACACGTAATTATAAGGATATACTTTATGCAATAAGTGTGTTTTTTTGTATTATAAAATATTATAAAAATATCTGACTAGGAAATATCTTATTTTTTGGAGTGAAAATGTTGCCTGATTAAGTTATTATTACATGTCTTATCTAATAGGGGCAACCTTCCAAAATGAGTTGTGAGTAGTTCTTGGTATGGTCTCCAAAACACAAGTGAGAGTTAATTAAATGTGGAAGGGTTTATTAAATAAAATAAAAAACAATAAGACATGGGGTGAAGTACCAGATTCAATGTTAAGCATACATCCTTTTACCCAGTTGGCTTTAAATGTGTTATTCATATCAGTAAAATCTTGTCGGTCAACTACAAGGCCAGCAGCAGTTCTTTTGCTCGATAATATAATTGTTTATCTTATGTTGATTATTTTTACAAGTAAAAGTTTAAGAAAGTTTTGTTAATATATTTGCTTGTCTGATTAATCACAAATAAAAACAAAACATGGTAAACAATATTTTAGTTAAAACCTTCCGCTTTGGACAATAAAAACCTTCCAATTATAATAGAAAGGTCACACTAGAGCCAGTTATTAAAAATAATCTTTGTCTTTTTTAGATGCAATGCAATATTTTGAATAACCTGGTCATCCCTCATCAAGAAATAATACGTTTTAACATAACTTGAAGGGTTTCTTCTCCTGACTTATTTTTCCAGAGTTCAAAAGGACATTTTTTTCAGGAAAAACAACCCTTAAAATGATCCATCCATATCTACTGCATATCTGGCAGCAGAGTGATGGTTTGAGGCTCGTTTGATACCTCAGACCCTTGATGACTTACAGCGATTTTACCAATGGCTTCCATGGATTCCATAATGTTCCAGCATACTTTACAGCTAAATCTATTCCCACCCCCCAATTCCCATAGAGATCCATTCAAATGCATAAACGTTATAGTATCACTTGTAAGAGCACCAGCAAATAAGATATCAAGAGTCTTTTTATGTTGTTGGGTCACAGACATCAGGAAGTCATGACATGCAAAAGATATGCGACCAAATATAAAAAATTATTACTTTATTCTATATATAAATGCAGGGGTGCCAATAATTGTGGCACACATGGTTTTGCTTTAAATAATTATTTCTTGATGAGGGATTTTTTTCTTCCCATAATAAATTTACTTCAATTGAAGGTTAGATTTAAAAAAAAATTTCAGTGTGAGATTATGCAACGGTAAATAAACAGGGAATTTTTCATAACAATTTTTACTCATCTTTACCAGGGGTGCCAATAATAGTGGAGGGCACTGTATGTAAGCAAAATGAATAATAGGCCTAATATCTTTATAAACCATTTGGAAAAACATAGTTTGTCCTGAAACCAAACACATTCACAGGTTGTATTAGTAATTTGTGATACTGTGTCAAATTCTTTAGAAATGAATAAGATATTGCTACAAAATCAATTGAATCACCTTAATCTTTTAAGTGTCACACTATCCTTGATAGCCATCAAGGGTCTGAGGTATCAATCGAGCCTCAAACCATCACTCTGCTGCCAGATATGCAGTAGATATGGACTGATCACTTTAAGGTGCTGCAGGCATCAAATTCGGAATTAGCGTAATTGTTAAGGTAGAACATTAAATATATTTTCTTTGTACTGTTTTCAATTAAATATATGTAAAAAAGAATTTACAAATCACTGCATTCTGCATTTATGTGCATTTTACATACTGTCCCAAGTTTTTTGGAATTGGGGTTTGTAATAAAATAAACATTATCTGTCTTAGCAATCGGTATGACCATATTTAGAAGTATATGACTAAATAATAATACTCGCAGAATGATTAGACCTACGATTATAATAAACAGAATACCTCACTTTGATTTCCAAATCTGGTGCTCGTTTCACGAAAGTTGCAGCATGCGAGCTGAGATCTGCAAGATGGGATGTTCATGTAAGCAATCATTAATCTACGGTTATAAATGTAACTGCGGTTCTATAAATCCTGGATGACCGCCAGAGGCAGTGCGTAATAATGAATATCTTCCGTCTCACGCTAGTGCAGGTCGAGAAACTGATACTAAAAAAGTCACCCGTGACCTAGGACGACGCAGTGCTTAATACCGGATGACTCAGAATCCAAACGCATTCCGCACAAAGTTGAAATAGAGGGGCTCGGAAAAAGGGCTGCAACCAGTGGATGGGAGGCGGCGAGTTTGGCATTGTAAAATCTCAGCGATCACCACAAATCCGTGACACATGATGCCAAGAGGCACTCCCCTCAAAACCACCCGTGAGATGGAGACACTCATGGTAGAGTGGCATTTTCTCACTTTCTATGCATAGAAAATCACATCCACAATCCAGTGGGACAGTACATACTGCCTTGAAAGGGCACAGCCTTTCTTTGGCCCACTGTGGCAGATAAAAAGATGGGCCGTGTCTGAATCAGCACTCTTCCGCACTGTTGAGTAGCCTTGGTGAGTAGATAGGACGAGAAAGTCGTAGAGTACGCAAAAATGTTTCAAATTGCAGTATACTTCAAACACCCGGATGACACACTTACTTCCGAGGATTCGCTGAGTACATTCGGGAGCACACTTCAAGAAGTACACAAACATTTTGGTCACATAAATATGACGTGAGCTTTGTTTTTTAAAAATGAGGCGCAGATTCGCTGATGTTTTCCTATGAATACAACAAAAACAACACATGGCATGGCAGCACAAGAGTGAGGCGCAGGGTTGCCAGATCTTGTAAGATTTTCCAGCCAAATGGCGACTCAAAACTAGCCCAAATGATTGGTTATTTTTAACCGAAACCATGATGAGGATGAGGAGCGTGGTCACACACCTAGGAGAAAGGCATTCTTACTCGACAGCTATCTATAGTCTCCCTTATGGAAAAAAAATATACTGCAGTATATTGTAAATATATCAAAATTATCGTCACAATATTTTAAAAATATATTGCATTCTGCCCCACACACCACTCTCAGAACAGCTTACATCTATTCTAATACAGGGACCGGTTACATTCAGACACCCTGGAATTCAGAATGGTAATAGTCACAGGCTTGATGCAAGCACTCGGGCCCTTCAGAGACGAGGCTCACAGCTGAAGGTGCCAGGGGGATATACTACAAAGCAGGATTACTGAGTTGGATAACTCCACTGAGCAAAACCCAGAATAGCCTTTTTTACTTCAGTCCATGTTCCAGATTTTGGAGGGTTCTGGATTTTACTCTGCAGTTATCCAGCTAACTCAGTAATCCAGCTTCGTAGTATACCCTTCTGGATGCTTTGCTTATTCCGTAACATTGTTCGACAAACCCGATAATGTTGCTGATTGGCAGAAAAGCTCAGAGCTGACAACCTTTTAAAATAAAAAAGTTTATTGTAGTATGCTTTAAATGCACCTTTTCTGAACTAAATCCCACATTCCAAAAAAAAGGGGTGCCCTGGAAAACCTTTTGGGGTTTAAAATGATTGCCACTGTGGAGGAACCTCCAAAAAGGTTCTGAATAAACCTCTAAAAAGGGCTCCATCTTGACGATCTTGAATACGCAAGAGTGCAAGTGCATTTAGGGCATGTCCAAGTCCACTTTAGTTAGTTAGACGGCCCGTTATTTGAGTGCTAAGTAAGGCGCAAGGTGCTAATGGACGGAACCTAGCCTCTTAATTAATTATAGGTGTGTCTTGGGTGTAGGATGCAATAAACCAATCAAAATGTCATATCCCATTCCTTTTAAAAGCCTGCTTTTCTACTTTGGCAGATTGCTTATATGATGGCGAAACAGACATGCTTGTGCATGTGAAGTGCGAGCAAGGACCGAATAGGCTATATAGATCAATAGTATGATCAACATTATTCGGACTAACCATTATGACACGTTTTGATATACACAGTAGCTAATAATCTTTAACATTTGGATTTAACAGCGGCACGGGTTCCCGGTAATTCCCGACAGTGCTGTTATTTAAGAAAATGTATGTGGTTAAATTTTGTTAAAAGCGCCAAAAATAATCTTAGCCTGTCATGGTTATAGCCCGAAGGAGCGTTGTTGGGTTTCCTCCAGAAACATCCTGGACCCTCAACTTATCAGGGGTTTCTGGGGTCACAGGCTTGAGGGATCGTCTGGGGCCGTCCCTCAGAGGGAGGTTCCTGTCATGGTTTCTCAGTCTGCTCTTCTCTTGTTGGCCACTTCCCTGGGGAGCTCTCTTGTAGCGTCTCTTCCTTTTGTTTTTGTTGTCCGTTTCATGTTTTGGTTTTTATTTCTGCTCAGTGTGTTCACCTGTTCGGCACTTCCTTTCATTATTTAAGCCTCACGTCGTCTTTGTTTGACGCTTCCATATCGGCATTGATTTGACAAAGAAAGCCGATAATTCACGGTATAGAACTGACAGTTTGTTACGACCGTATCACTTCAACTTTTTGTCGTGACACAGGACTTGTTTTGGGTGTCTAAGAGTTTACTAGAAACTTAGCCTAGGTTATTTTCCACCCTTTGTCCACTGCGCATGCGTGTATATGCTAGATGAATGTAAAATTTTTCTTGGAGTGAGTATGAATGTGTATATGCCTTATAATGGACAAAAAATATTCAAATTATTTTATGACAGGCTTTGGATAGGCTTTTGAACCCATATATATGTATCCCTCTATTCTGATGAAAATATAGTAATTCCCACTTGTAAATGATGGAAAGTTGAGTTTTATGAGCCAAAACAGTTAGTTGTAGTTAAATATATGATTATTTTAGGATTTACAGCTGTGCACAATTTAGCCATTTTGGATACATTTAAAAACACTTAGGGACAAAAGGGTACACTGCCTATATTTTGCATCATAGATCTTTAGGAGTTCTGCATGTCACCCTAGGATTTTGCACACTTCTGGACACGGAGTTTATCATCCATGAAATGTATACTTTTACATGTTTCTCTCATTATTTCATTGTAAACTGAAGAAATTTGTTTAGTTTTGCATTTTTTGAAAGTATTTTTGCATTTGTGGCACTTTATTTTGACCTAAATTATGAAATTAACGAAGTTTGTATTGTAAATGGTACAACTGCCTCATTTCATTTAAGCCATTTACCAAGTTTCTGTGATGCTCACACCTGGAGTTATAAAGTCTTAAATAGAACACCCCCTAAATAGGTGAGAATTGACCAAATCTGAGCGAAGGGGTTTGTGCTTTTATTTTAAAGGTCCTGCCATTTGAATGTGGGACATTTTTTCTTGATGGATGCATAGCCGTTTCTAACAATGCAGTTTAATAGGATAAGGCATCTATTCATAAATAGACAATACGTGTCTTAAGTAAGACTAATTAACAGCTTCAATGAATTAAATTTAGGTTGAAACAAAAACCAGCATATTTAGGAGTCTCCCAAGACCTACCTGTGCTAATGCAGTATTCTGTAATTTTTCAATTTAATCCCTATGCAGCTGTTCTCCCTTAACACTCACCAAATGGCTCAAATGACAAAGACGCTGCTCACTTTTGACCCCGAAGCTGTGCTCACACTGAAAGACGGAATCAACTTTAAGAAAAGTCCAGAAGATGGGAAATGTTACATCATTTACAAGGATGAACATGGTGTGAAGGCATGTAGAAACCAGTGTAAACACCAAGGAGGACTGTTCATCAAAGACATAGAGGACCTCGACGGAAAGTAAGTAACTGTACATGAGATGTGGGGAAGATTGGTGGAAACAAGAACCAATGTGTTTGTCCTTTATTAAATCCTGTACGTTTGTTATTGTGGTTCCTGTTTGTATTATGGAGCCGATCATTTAAAATTTGTATTAATGAATATATATATATATATATATATATATATATATATTATTACTATAATTATTTAATTTTTATTTTTCTCTGTCCTTTTTTCACTATTTGGTGATGGAGGTGGGGTGGACTGACAATGTATCAATTTTTTATCATAAATTGTATGAAGTGGTGTGGGGGAGGGTGGGGGTTCATCATGTGTTACTGAAAGGTGGGTGGGGTTAGGGGGAGTTGGAAGTTAGATTTCAAGGGGTCACATATGTAAACATGAGTATTAATCAAAAAAGAAGTAAAATAAAAGGAATTGCCCACCCCTGCGCTACATGATATGGTCATATGAATGCAGTGTTTATCATAAAATTTGAGAACGACTCAAGGTTCTGAAGCACATTATTTTTGTTTGTCTTCACTGAATGCCATCCACACATCAAAAGCTGAAGCATGTGCTTAAAAAAACTGCAGAGCCAGGCTCTCCAGGACCATGGTTGAAGAACTTAAACCAGACGTGAGCACCTATGGTTATGGAAAGCCATAGCATCTACTGGTTTTTGTTTTTTTATCTTAAAATCAATAAACAATTCAGACCCAAAAAAGTTGTGGTGAGTTAAATGTGTAATCAACCACCTTAATTGAGCAACAACTGTATCAACAAAAACCAGTAGAACCACCATGTGTGTACTGTCACGGCAGGTAAATTGTATGGGTCATCTTGTACTTTTTTTCCTCAGAACAGTGCGCTGTACGAAACATTACTGGAAACTGAATGTGTCAACCATGAAATACGTGAATCCACCCGACAGCTTTGAGCAGAATGAGCTTGGTAATATTTTTGTTTGTTTTGTGTGTGTTCCTTAATAAAATCATTAATACAATGAAAAATCCCTGAAATAAGTGGATTGCTTGGCTGACTGATTGATTGGTTGGTCGATTGACAGATTGATTGATCTGATGTTTCGCTAATTGTATTTATTATAAGCCTGTTACGATAATTAATCCATTGAATATGTTAATTAAATGCTCACAATAGCTTGTCACATGTGCAGGGGTTGTCTGGCATGATGGAAGTATTGATATAGTGGAGCTGAATCCTGTTGAGCCTTGGCTTGTTGATCCTAAAGTCCAAGAGGAACTTGAAGTTGGAGAAGTGACAGTGAGTCATGAATCTTTCAGCCTTATACAACAAAGATACATATGGAACATATCGAAAAAATATACTGCAATCCACCGAGTAATACATTTGAAAATATAGTGGCACACCAAATATATTTTATATATAGTACATGCCAATTTTACCTCAATAATCTGTTGATTATATTAGGTATGTGGCACTGAGACCAAAGCAGACATAATTACTCTATTTGCAATAGATTTATTTATATTACTAAAGGGATTGCCAACTCTGCTGAAAATGTGGTTTTCTTTATTTGACGTTACTCTTCGTTATTAAAATAATCATCAACCAGGATTTCAGCCATTAAGAAAAAATTAAGATTGAATAGTGTCACTTTCTGCCGACTATGCAGTTCTCAGGACTGGGTGGGCATGAAAGCGAGTTAATATCCAGGCCACGCCCCAGGGCCTCTAGGCAAGTTATGCGCAGACTCGGTTACAATTGCAAAAGTAGAAATATAATTAAATAGAAATAGTAGTTTGTAACATTATCAATGTCTTGACTGTATTTTTTTGATCAATTTAATGCTATCTTGGTGAATAAAAGTATCAATTTATTTAAAAAACAAAGACATTTCTAAGTGACCCCAAACTTTTGAACGGTAGTGTATATATATATATATATATATATATATATATACCAATAAGATCTAGGCATAACAGTGACTTATTCTTAGAAATAAGAAAATTACTGAAAATATACAATATGTTAGAGAAATGTATTTAAAGGGCTAACAACATTCCCAGATCAGTGAGTGTATAGGCAACAGCACTAAAGCATTAAATGCTGTGTTAACTATGTTAACTTTGAACTAAGATGCTATCATATATTAAATTTTGAATTGTGCTGAAATTTGGTCATTTATTTTTTCTTCCAGATTACCTATCTGACACACGCATGTATGGAACTCAAACTGGGGAATAAAGTAATGTTATTTGACCCCTGGCTAACCGGGCCCGCCTTTGCTCGGGGATGGTGGCTTCTTCATGAGCCCCCGGCTGATGCCCTGGATCGACTGTGCAACGCTGATCTGATCTACATCAGCCACATGCACTCAGATCACCTGAGGTACTCTGTGTGGGGGGTGAAGTTGAAGCATTCTGTACCTAAGACTGTGCCAGCACTGAAAACACACCTGTTAATTTAACGGTTACCCTACCCAAAACACATTTATACATGACACTGCTTAAAATTTGAAATTATAAGCTGGAGTCACATACTTGTGGGCTCAGTACTGCACACATGGTCAACAGTTGAAAGATTCTGGTCAAAAATCCATATACAGTGAGCACCATAATTAATTGGACAGTGACACATTTTTTGTTAGTTTGGTTCTGTACTCTGGCACTTGGAGTTTGAAAGGATACAATGACAATGAGATTGAAGTGCAGACTGTCAGCTTTAATTTGAGGGTATTTGTACATAGTCAATCCCACTTTCAGGCATCCAAAAATATTGGACAGTTTAACATAATGTAGAATAAAGTAATAATTTTTTTATATTTGGTCACAAAAGTATCAGAAGTTAATGTTCTTAAGGGCTGAGAGTCTCTGGTTATTGTGGAAATGTCTGTAGGAAACCCTGAAAAGTTCCACAATCTCGGTGCTGTATAGGCATGGGGCATGCCCCACCAAGCTGTAACCTGGCAGATGGCTTGGTCTGTCATCTCAATGGGGCATGCCCCTCAAAGCCATTACTTTGTGGACTGCCATCCCAGTACACAAAATGCACCACTATTGTTACATCTCAAAAAAGTTACTAAAGTCAGGAAATTACTAAAATCTCACATCTGCCAAAAACCTCCTTTCAAACAAATTTTACATCTCACAATGTTCCACTACCGCAACGGACACTACTCATGTAAAACATTGGAATGTATGAATTTTCAGATATTATGTCTTGTTCACTCACACAATCTGATGTTTGAATGTGTTTTTTATTTTCAGCTATCCTACTTTAAAAACTCTCTCAGAAAGGCGTCCCGATATGCCAATATATGTGGGAGACACGTCAAGGCCAGTATTCTGGTAAGCATTAACTGCCTTATCTCATTTCCGTGTGGTGGTTATCCATTACTCGTTACACTTTATGATGCACATTGTGCATGTCCATTTATGGCCTTTTTTAACACGCACTGAACATTTTTAATAAGTAACTCAACTGAGAAAGTTCAATTTTTTAATAAGGTATTCGAATTACATCATTGTCACCCATTCAGTTATAGTATGACACTGTGCTGTGACTAATGTTCTAACGTGACTCAAAATATTATCACTCAGAGTGAAAATATGTTTTTAATTTTCTAATGTTTGCATTTATTTTATCATTGTGGTTTATTTGGTTATTTTGTTCTCACTGCATGCAAACTACATGAAAGGTGCTGTATAAATGAAGCATATTATAATAGTTATACGTTCACATAATGAAAACACCATTGTAGGTACTTGGACAGAAGTGGGGTGAAGCTGACTAACATCAACGTGGTTAACTTCGGTGTCTGGCTAAATGTAAGTACAAAATGCCTTCAGAAAGTATTTCACCCCTAATTTAACTTTTTCATCTGGGGCTCATTTCAATAAAGATATCTGTGAGAATTTTCACTCGCAGATCACAATATCTTGTCAAAACGCATTTTACAACGACTACAGACCTCTCACACATACAATTCTTTCCTCACAAGTTTGGCGTTTCCTTTGATTGTGCAGAGACGGAGGCACGCTCCATAAAAACTTCTGTGATCGCGCCCACCCTTTATATAACTAGGGAGATAATGAGTTGCTCAAAAGATATTGCCTTTGCATCAATATTACGTATAAACTTTGTAGAGATTAAAGTGAAATAAAATAAGGTGACGTGGGTTGTGCGCATTACATTTTGTTTATAGATGTAAAATGCTTTATAACAGCAATATGGCATTTGAACACACAAACACACGCACACAACAGGCAGACGGCTGATTACCTCTTGATTCTACAGTCCATTCTACATGTTTATATCAGTGATTTTGTGGAAAAAAATTCTATTTCTGCTAAACCGAAAATACTTTGGTTGTATATGTGACCAGACCGGCTAAGGTAAAAAAATAAATAAAATAAAAATAAAAAATTAAGTAGCTCGACTACGCCACCTTGGGAGTTTCACCCAAGGAAATAATTATGAACACTTATTGCCACATACACAAGGTTAACCCCACTCAGATAAGTTTGTAAAGAAGGTAACAGAGACGTGGTTTCAAGTTCAAAACTGAATACAATTTATTGCTGTAGGGAAAGGAGAAGCTAGGAAGAGAAATGTTACGTTCAACAGGCAGGGTTTATTCTCATTCACAATTATATATTTTTATATCAAAAGGTTTAAGTTTGATTCCAAATCACAAAGGCATTTTGTAGGCCGCCTACTACTCCGAAGGGGGGCGAAAGGTATGAGGCAGCTACACAGTTGGTTTGTCAAGATTATAAGATGACAAACAACACTGGGCCTGTCTAAAACCAAAAAGAAGCCATGAAAACCAAACAAACAAACAAAACTAATGAAAACAGTAATCACCATGATGTAGATGGTGCGAAGTGAGGTGGACTAAAGCGCGAGGGTTAGTTGTGGCGAAGCAAAGCTTCTATTCCAGGTCCGCCAGTAACTTCCAGTCTTGTGCCACTCCCGGCTGACCGGCCTCTGGTTTTGAAGTACAAGCCTTCGGTTGCTTCACGCCTTCATGGACAAACTTTCTTGCAGATGCAGGATGGGATGACAGAGGAGGCAGGGCGTTAATGATTGTCAGTCTGCTCTCCAGCATAGCTGCTTGACACCTCAGTACCAGGTTGTGCCTCCAGGTGTAGCGGGCTTGTGTAAGGCTCGTCTTGCAGCCGACATGAATGTACTTCAGGTTTGCTGGAGAAGGACAGAGGAGGCACGAAGGGTCTTCGCCGTATCATTGGCGAAGATTCTTTGGAGATGGCAGAACATCGTATGTGGCTTGTATAATGAAGCTGGTTTGAAATGCTTTCATGTCCCACAATTATTTCTAAGAGAGCTTTCTCTTCTCAACTCCCTCCCAACTCATCCACTGCCTTTGCTTTGCTTGAGAAACAGCCTTTGTGCACCTCGCTGCCTGCTCTTGCCGGCGCATCAACTCAACCACGAGACTTCATCTCTGAGATGGAGTTGCCTTGTACCAGGATGGTTTGCTCTTTCCAAGGCCGAGGCCTCCTTTCTCTTGTTTCACATGGCTAACAATATCCCTGTGCTTGAGGACTGACTTTGCCTGCTGTGTAGCTGCTGACGGGGTCCACTTTCTCCCAGTTGCCAGAATGGGAGCAGTTTGAGCTACACATGGGTCATGGGATTCTGTCAGTGTCATCTCCAGCCTTACTTTGGAGCACTTGTACTCCTCTGAAAGACTGGAGACGGGAAGTTCCAGGATACCTTTTCCATAGATCCCTATGCTGCTAAGGCACCTGGGGAGACCTAGCCACTTTCTGGCAAATTAGCTGATCATCCTCTCCAGCTTGTCGACCTTTGAGATTGGGGCCTCATAGATAGTCATTGACCACATTAGCTGGGGTAGGAGACTAATTTTAAGGCACAAGAGCTTCAATTTGCCAGGAAGCAAGGTCCAGGTGAGGTCCAGGAACATGACATGGAGATCTCTTCCATCCCTTTTACCAGCTTGGATTTGATGCCATATCATGCTTGTGTGCTCCACACACTCAGAAAAGCCTGGAATCCCTGCTTTCTGCACCGATGTGTCAATATAGTCATTCCTTTCTAGGTAGACAAACAGCCTGTGAGCCACTACGCTGAATTTTTTTTTGCTTTCAACGTTCAGGAGGCTGATTTGGAGAAACTGGCTGATGTCAGCAGCATCTTTTTTTTTGGGATTAGGATGCCTACTGCCCTCCGCCAGGCTGTTGGTATTGCTTGTTTCTGCCACACCACCTTCATCAGTCTCCACCGAAAATGTAAAACATTTGGTGCGTCCTTGTAGAGCCCCCGTTGGGCCAAGAGGAAGATGAGGCTCTTGCCTGATGTACAGTACTTTCCACTTCACTCTACTTAAGAGGGCTGATGTCCAGCTGGTGTACTGGGGGATGTATTGGTGGCATGTCAGGTGGAAGGGTGATTTGTTCGCGCCGCCGGCTGTCAGTTTTTTTTCAGGTGGGCTTCGAGTTCTTTCTTCGATGTTACGAGTTTGCCATTTTTCTCATTTATGAATATACCCTTCACAAACTTGAGAAGCTTGACCTTGACTGTAGCAGGTCTATTCCCTCCTTCTCCTTCTGTGAGGCTTTACTCCACTGCTTCTTCAGCTGCCTTCTCTCCTTGACCAGTCGCTCTATTTCTTGCTGCCTCCTGGACTTAGTTGGGATGGATGATGTATTCTTATTCTTCTCCGTGACTCCAAAGCATTCAGCTCCGTAGCTGTAGATCAGTTCTCCCAGCCTCTCCAGTTTCTTCACTACAGTTCCCGCCAGTTGCTCCAAGATTTTACTGAGGTCTGTGTTGACAATTTCCCACTCCTTTTTCTCACATGATTTTGGCCACTTGATCAGCAGCTTTTGCCCCTGGATCTTAGACTTAGTTGCAAGCTGTGGTAGGCTAAGCTTGTGGTGCTCTGCTGTGCTTGATTCCTCCTCCTCCTCCTCTGGGACAGGGGGATTGATGTCCTGCGGACTTTGGTTTTCGTCCTGCAGCTGAACTTTACTTGAATGACTCGACTTGATTCTTAGAAAGTAGTAGTCAATGCAAGGTCCCTGTTCCACCACCTTCAAGCACTATATAAAAATATACTTTGGACCGGGGTAGGGTTTACCTCTGCCAATCTGAGTTCCGGGAACAGCAACACCGAAATTAACAGAGGGTTTTTTGGAAACTATAGATAAAACAAACTTCCAGAATTGTTCAACCAGTAACCTACCTCAACAGCGAAACACAGGGCAAAACTGGACTGGCGCATGGATGGGAACTAAAACAAAAACTGGTGTAACCTACAACCATATATATATATATATATATATATATATATATATATATATATATATATATAAAGAGTAGGTAATTGACGGACCCACCCCATGCTCATTGAACAGGGCGGTGGATGGAAATCCGAAACCAAGACTCTACGTATGAAGTGATGGTATGTCTACCAGCCAGAGCGTAGTGATGACTTGGTTACACATAGTAAAGAGAGTAAGGAGAAAAAAACAATGCTTATGTATACAACTTTTGAATAATATATTATTCCTCCAATATTGGAAGATGTTTTTTAGCATAGAAAGAGTGCATTTTACGGTCTGTGACTATGGCAACATGAAGATATTAGCACCCTGTTGTTTTATTGACCTGCGGTGCAACTCAGTACAACTTTTTGCAAGCGCTGACACTTAACAATTCTGCATATGAATTTTGGGAAAATAGGAAAAAAACTTTTTTATATAAAGAAAATCTTGTTTTTATTTATAATTTCAGAAAAATATGAATAGGTATACGATAATGGGATGTCGATGACCCACCACCAGAGTGCAGCCGTAGATAGAGTTAAGGGGCCCCGCTTATAATGGGGGTGGGAACTACTTCTAAATTTTGTATCATAAAGTGGTATGCTCTAAGTATTTTAAAACCATGTTAACTTCTAGAAAGTAAATTAAAAGTGCACTTTAAATACACTACCTGAGATTTAGGCAGGAAAATGTATGAAGAAAACACTTTAATAACCTTACTTTTTGTATGGGTAAGACAACTCTGCGCTCCCTGGCAACAGGCACCGTTCTCTGGGTCGTTTGACAATGGCATGACAAGTATAAATATACAGTCAAGCTGGAAGGTCTGAACACCCCTTTCACCTTCTCCACGTTTTATTACATTACAGACATATTCTACAATAGATTGAGTTCATTTTTTCTCTCAAAATTCTACACAAAATAGCCCATAATGACAAAGTGAAAACATGTTTTCAGAAAATTTTGCAAATGTATTAAAAATCGAAAAATTGAAATCTTTAATTTACATAAGTATTCATACCCTTTGCTTTAACATATTTTTTGCTTTATCATATTTAATATTTGGTCACATATCATATGCATGCTGTTACTTCCTGAAGTCTGTGACCCATCAACATCAAAAGACACTCGATATCTTATTTTCAGGTACTGTTACAAGCGATACTATAAGCTCTCTGCATTTGAATGGATCTCTATGGGAATTGGGGGGTGAGACTAGATTCAGCTGTAAATTACACTGGTACAGTATGGAAGACATGGCTGGCTAAATGGCTATAAGTCATCAAGGGTCTGAGCTATCGAACGAGCCCCAAACCATCACTCTGTTGCCAGATATGGAGTAGATGTGGATGGATCACTGCAAGGGTTATTTCTCCTGACTCATTTTCCTATAGAACTCTATGGGGAAAAAAGTCAGGAGAAACAACCCTAAAATCCATCCACATCTACTCCATATCTGGCCACAGAGGGATGGTTTGGGGCTCGTTTGATACCTTAGACCAGGGTGTCAAACTCCGGTCCTGGAGGGCCGCAGTGTCTGCTGGTTTTTGGTGTGTTTCAGCACAAGTGATTAATTTAAGTCACTGATTGGCTAAGAAGTCCAAACACCTTGTTCTCAAAGCTTTAACTGGGTGCTAATTAAAAGGAAACCACAAATACCTGTAGACACTGCGGCCCTCCAGGACTGGAGTTTGACACCCCTGCCTTAGACCTTTGATGATGTACAGCCATTTCGCCAGTCTTGTGTTCCATACTGTACCAGCGTAATTTACAGCTGAATCTAGTCTCACCCCCCAATTCTCATAATTAATGGGGGGTTAAAGCTTCCTAAGACACAGTAAATTCAAATAAGTCACTGAAATTATTGGAATAAAAAAAACAACATTTGGTATTTGCTTATAAATGACTTATTTTTCTTTGTTATGCATGGTTGTATTCACATTAAAGACATGCTTTTTTCAAGCAAATCAGTGTCCCATGACAATGTAAATCACTGGTTATGAACCTGCCTACTGTCACCCTATGTGTCATTCCAATGCACTTTTGTTTTAGTGCTGGTTATAATGGGGTTTGCCATATTGTGAGTTCTTATCTTTCTGGATAAGAACATCAGTGGGCATGTGCCAGTAGTGCAATAATGTAACGTAATAAATGCCTCACTATTTCTTTGTTAGGTCAATGAGCACTTGCGGTTTATGATTCTGATGGATGGAGTACACCCTGAAATGGACACCTGCATAATTGTGGAATATAAAGGTACCAACTTAATTTGATCTGAATTGCAGCGTAGTGTAATGTAATTCATCGCGAGCTGGGATAAAAATTAAAGAAAAAAAGAATGCAGCTTCTAAAACATTTTACAACATATGGCATATTTAACTACAAATCAACAGTTTTTGCTCATAAAACTTACTTTTGCATGATTTTCAAGTGGGAATTACTATACTTTCATCAGTATAGGGGGGTACATATCTATGGGTCCAAAACCCCTATGCAAAACATGTCATAAAATAAAAAAATTAGTTTTGTCCATTATAAAGCATATACATTTGCTCCTTCTGGTGGCTTAAGATAAAAACATTGATATCACAGTGTTACATACATCTAAATATGTAGCCTAATCATTCATTCTTGTACCTCAATAAAACATCACTTTTCCCTGTACTCTACAGTATGTATACTTTTGCCCCGGGATTGCATTTTTCTGTAGTTTTGAATTTTTTTTAATGTTACAATTCATAATGACTCCAATAATTTTTTTTTACATTAATCTACCACATATGAGCGCACAGTAAATTTGATTTAGCATTTGCCATGCCCTAAGTGACAAGTATATACACCATAGCCTATATTATGTACGCTAACATGAAAATAAAATAGTATTACACTATCTGCAAAATGCTGCCAAATGTTCTATCTTGAATAAAAATGGGTAGCCTACTTCAAAAATAAATTTTACGATTACTCAAAATGCAAAAATAACAATATCAATCATATTGGAAAGACAGTGCTCGAGTGGAAAAACGAACATACATATGTAGCCAGCGAGACCAATCGCATTTTAGACACAAAAAAATACTTGCATATCGGGAAAGGGAATACTCCTATCACTAATGCGTTTTCTATAGAGCTTGCGTAATACCAGACCGTTAAAACGGAAACTGCCTTTACGCTGGCCTGCAATACATTTTTCAAAGCACAAAATATGATGTAGCTTATACCGCTGCTAAGGTTAAAATGTACTCTATTGGATAAAAATGTACTCTATTGGGACAGGTGGCTGAAGTACTGTTCCAGTGCAAATGGCATGGATGTGCTTTTAATTCAGGTTGCCTGAAAACTGTGGAGTGGCTGGCTCCTGACTTGCAGGGAATGGAGCCATCTGTAAGGAACATAGTGTCATTCCAACACCACTCCTCTGGACGTTTTATTTAAAATATAATCTTATTTAATTTATGATGTGGTCCCCTGGATGGCTTTGATTAGAAAAGGTGAAAAACCCCTGCAGTAGAAGGTTATTGTTACTTATGTTTGCTTGACTAAGCCTCCAGTGTTAATACATTAAATCCACCTGCATTTTAGTTTACAATGGAAGGATGTGTAACATGATTTCTTTTTCACAAACCTTCATTATCCAGTCCCCTAATTACTTGCCACCTACCATATAATTTGTTGGTAACAATAAGAAAATACCAGAGATGCATTTAGAAAATGTGCTAAGTAATTGAAAAGGTCATTAAAAAGAAACATCTAAACTGTGATTTCAAAACAAACAAAACAAAACTTGTTTCACAGGTTTCAGGTATATCAGCAGATACTTTGCAGTCTCTGGTTACTCACCACCTAATACCATATAATTACACGGTAACAATACGGGCTCTATCTTGACGATCTTAGCGCTTGGTCTAAAACGCATGGCGCAAGTGCATTTAGGGTGTGTCCAAGTCCACTTTTGCAAGTTAGACGGCGTGTTATTTGAGCACCAAGTATGGCGCAAGGTGCAAATGGGCTGAACTTAGTCTCTTCATTAATTATAGATATGTCTTGGGCATAACATGCAATAAACCAATCAACATGTCATATCCCATTCCTTTTAAAAGCCTGCTTTTCCACCTTGGTGGATTGCTTATATGATGGCAAAACAGACATGCGTGTGCTTGTGTAGTTAAAGCACACGAGCAAGGAATAGGCTATATGGATCAATATTATGATCATTATTACTCAGACTAACCATTATGACGCGTTTTGATATGCACGATAATATAATTTAGCATTAGGGTTTAACACAATTCTCGACAGTTATTTGTTATTTAGAAAATATATGCGGTTTAATTTTGTTAAAAAGCAACTGCAACCGCTGAAAATAAGCAATGAATAGGCTATGGCTGCAGTCTCACCATAGAAAATGCCAAATTAGCCTGCTTGTTTAATGAATTTCCTTTGATTATACAATGAAGCATTGTCAAACATCAATTTCATGTTCTCACAGTAGTCAGATCACAGACAATAGCAAAGTTCAAAGTTAATCTTAAATTAATATTATAATAAGATACATAGTGTAATTTTTTACTGGTAGCTTCATGCTTTAAAACAAGCCCATTTCCCGGGACAACTTGTGTCTATTGCAGGAGAGAAAATGAAAATTTTTGGGAATAAAATGAATCCCTATTTCACAATGTAATCTTGATATCTTGATATCATGCATGCTTGTGTTGGCCCCAGTGTGACCAGGTTTGTGGTGGGTTTAAGTGCAAATGCTTTCTGCTGGCTCAATATAGGAATATGCCAAAAAATGATCCTGGCCACACCTCATTTTAAGACCGCGTAGTTCACTTGCTATGGGTGCAAGTTCACTTGGTAGTTAAACAATGTGAGCGCTGGATGCTATAATGACCCCAGCGCAGGGTATAAGATAGCAAAGACACTTGCGTTTGGGGTA
Organism: Ilyophis sp. 1 JC-2022; assembly: GCA_022702515.1. NCBI lineage: Eukaryota > Metazoa > Chordata > Actinopteri > Anguilliformes > Synaphobranchidae > Ilyophis > Ilyophis sp. 1 JC-2022. The sequence continues at coordinate 59,592,874 of CM040401.1, read as the reverse complement.
TTGCCAGGTGTCAGATAGGGCCCTACGCATTTTGATAAGTTGACATGGAAATATGTATTATATTGCTGTGGAAGTAAGTATTAACAGTAGGGATTAAAAGCAGGAACATTCTTCAGTCATTCCTTAGTTCAGTAGTTGGGTCCTCGTTTTCTTGCCTTATTGTGCAATTTTTTTCATTTATTTATGGAGGTACTGTGCCATTCAGGTAGTTCAAACCAACTGTTAGGGACCGGCTTCTTTTCAAATAATCTAAGTTAGGGCAATGCAGGAACTCACCAATACAACAAACACTTTACTCGAGAAAGTAAAAGTTAATTGAAAATCACACTGGCCAGTGGGAAGATCACTAAGACAGCAGAAATTGCGGACTAACAACCTTCGACGCGCTGGTCATCTAGCCAAGCTTATATACCCTCGAAGGCCTTGAGTTTTACTCACACTATCTGTGAGAGCATATCTCCCAAATGTGGTAATAGAGCAGGTAAAAAAGAAGCCAGATCCATTAGAACTATTATCGGCCACAGACCCCCGTGCACCCCACAATCACCTCGATGCTCTAATTTGGCCCACTTGACCGAAGTAAAAATCACCATAAACAAGACTGTACCCAGCTTACTTATATTGTTTCTAACCAACCCAAGATCACTAGTTAATAGATTTGATGAATTCCAATCAGTCTTCTTTGACAACAAAGTGGATATAGCTGCTGTCACAGAATCCGGGTTCAGCCACAAAATACCAACTGATATGCTGAACGTGGATGGATTTAAGCTATATTCCAAGAACAGCACTGAGAAAACTGGAGGAGGAGTGGCAGTCTACATCCGAGACTGTATCCCATCAAGACCATTAACCAGCATAGTTGTCCCAGACCATGTCGAGTGCATATGGACATGGGTAAGACCCCAGTGCCTTCAGCGCCCACTATCAGCCCTTGCAGTCTGTGTAGTGTATGCCCTTCCTAAAACACCTCATGCAGATGACCTGATAGATCATCTCGTGATGGCATCTGACACACTGAGGACCTCCTACCCGAACATTGGCATTGTCATTCTGGGAGACCTGAACTATCTGAATACCTATCAACTCTGCAGGGGAGAGTTGTCACTGAGAGCACCAGGGGAAATGCTGTGTTGGACGTCATCTTAATTGACCTATTATCATCCTACTCAAAACCAATCATATTGGAGAGAGACCGCCCTTGCAGACTTTGGCAGCTGGATTACAAACCACTCATGGGAAGGGGTGTATGAGGCTAACACAACCCAAAGTAAGGTAGCGGACTTCTACTCAACTTTGACAGCAGCAATTGACCAGTACCTCCAAATTAAGACTGCATCCCACCGATAAGCCATCATAACACCTCAGATAAAACATCTCATCTCACTCAGGCAGAATTTTTTTTAACAAAGACAGATCATCCAACACTTGGAAATTCTATAGAGTCCAAAAAGAACTGAAGCGTGCCAAAAAATAATTTCTACCTATCCAAGGTTGAACAACTCAAGAAAGACAACCCCAGAACTTGGCACAAAAACATTTAGGCCATGTGTGGAATTAAAAAACCTGAATGCCTAATTGGGCGGCAGTGTAGTATAATGGTTAAGGAACTGGACTTGTAACTGAAAGGTTGCAGGTTCGATTCCCAGGTAGGACACTGCCGTTGTACCCTTGAGCAAGGTACTTTACCTGCATTGCTTCAGTATATATCCAGCTGTATGAATGGATAAATGTAATAAGAAGTATGTAAGTTGCTCTGGATAAGAGCGTCTGCTAAATGCCTATAATGTAATGTAATGAAGCCCCCAATTGTGACCCGGGAGAGCTCTGTTCCCCGGTGACAGACATTTTGAATTCCCCCTTCCAGGAAGCTTCAGTGCCAAAGGAATGGAAGAAGGTGATTGTTGTTCCTGTCCCCAAATTTCAGCCCCCAACCTTTGAGGAACTAAGACCAATCTCCCTCACACCACAGCTCTCCAAAGTTGCTGAATGTTATGTGGTTGAGTGCATATGGCAGGACATTGAGGAACATTCTAGACCCTCAGCAATATGGCTGTAGAAAAGGGAGATCCTCATCAGCCTCCTGGACTTTCTTCACATATCTACGGACAAGCTCAAAACCAGCTGTACCCTGGCAGTCACTGATTTTTCCAAGGCCTTCGATAAGGTTAACCACACCATCGCCGCTAACTGCCTGATTGACCTGGGAGTCAGGCTGGATCTCATCCCTTAGGGCGTTGACTTCATGACTGACCGGAAACAAAGGGTGAGATAACAGGGCTTCATGTCCCCATGGCTCCATCTGACCTGTGGAGTGGTGCAGGAGACTAAGCTCAGGCCAATTATATTTCTGGCTGCCATTGACAGTGTCCTTCGCTCTCACGCAGCTAGGTGGAAGTATGTGGATGACATAACCATTGTAGAACAGCAGCACTCCACCCAGCCCTCCTCTCTGCAACCAGTCATGGATGAGCTGTGCTCCTGGGTCTCTAACCAGGCCATACAGCTAAACCCCAAGAAGTGTAAAGAAGCCATCCATATCAACTTCTCCTCCCCCCCCCCCCCCCCTGGTACTGAATGGACACCAACTAGAGGTGGTGCCTTCGGTGAAAGTTCTAGGCCTGTGGGTGCAAGCGAACCTGAAGTGGGACCAGCAGATCGACCAAATGCTCTCCACAGCTAACCATAAGCTGTATGTCCTGCAAAGGTTTAAATGGTTTGGTGTGGGCAGAGTCGACCTAGTGACTGTTTTTAAAACATACATCCGGCCCACCCTAGAGTATAACGCACCAGTATGGCATGCCTCCCTGATGGTCAATCAATCTGACCAGTTGAAGAAAATCCAAAAAAGAGCCTGCCACATTATTCTAGGCCAAGAATATAATCACTACTACCCTGCCCTTACCAGTCTCTGCCTCTGCCGGCTCGTGGAGAGAGAGAAAAAGAGCTGTGTTGGAGCTATGCTCAACATATCCAAAGCTCCCACCTGAAAGATCTCCTCCCCCCAACCAATGAGTCCGTCTCTGGCCGGAACACTAGACAGGCAAGAAAGCTCCGGTCCGTAAGAGCAAGAACTGAACATTTTAGAAACTCCACAATCCTCTATCTGAGCAGACTTTTAAATGAAAATCTGAATCCTCCTTCTGCAATCCTGTTACCTCACCTTTTTAAATAGTGTCTTAAATATTTTTAGAGTATCAATGTATGTTAATGTAAATTACCTGTATTTCATTTGAGTGAGAACTCTATGCAATGTGTCATAAATAAACTTGAATTGAATTGAATAAATAATCATAAAACATATCTAATTTACACTAATTATGGGACTGTAAACTACAGTCATTTTCAACATGCTTTTTTTGCTTTTTATACTAATAACACACATCACAAAATTATAGGTCACAAGATCCTGAACACGGTGGACTGCACGCAGCCAAATGGAGGGCAGTTGCCAAGCAACGTGGACTTAATGATGAGTGACTTTGCGGGCGGAGCCTCTGGGTTTCCCATGACTTTCAGTGGAGGAAAATACACAGGTCAGGCTTTCCTTTAAATCACTTTTACCTTGCATTTACATTGCAGTACATTGTATAAAACATGGCCTGATCTAGTACACGATCAAGTATTCTCTATACCTGATGAAATGCACCATTCAATCACCTGATTAATCAAGGCCACTACTGATCAAAACTACACTAAGCTAATCAGAAAAACTATCAGCTAACCACCTATAACAGACTAATCGGTTCCAAAAGTAAAGAATTAGTACAACTACACACTCAGTAATAAACTAACAAAGGACAAAGCAACACATAACCATAACTCCAATAGTGTAGCTAATGGGGAAATACACAGGTCAGTCGTTTACTTGAATCACTCTTTAAGCAAGTTTATGAAAATATGAAAATATTATTAAAAATCCTGTCCTATATGTGCTGGCTTTCCCTACATGTATATTTTATGTAGAATTTCTGAAATTACTCTAACAGAAAAATGGAAGCAGGATTTCATAAAGAATGAAAGGAAGAAGCTTCTTAATTACAAAGCGCAGTTGGTGAAGTCTTTCCAGCCCAAGATCTACTGCCCTTTCGCCGGCTACTTCGTGGAAGCTCATCCCTCAGACAGGTATTTTGAAGAACCATATGTTGCTTGGCCTGATGTCTATTGAAAAAGCCTGCATTGTGTTAATAGGTTTCAGGAAACAAAATTATGAAAGAACGTAAACACACGTGTTAAACGACTTACTTAAGAGCACATTGATTCACCTCAGTCTTTAATTTGATCAGTTATAACATAAGATCAGTTTAACTCTTTTTATGTAGTTATTTGCAATATAGCACAATAAGCAAAATGTGAACATGGGACATTTATTCTACATGGCATGCATAGCTATTTTCTGACATAATTTGGCTTAAAACAGTAAATAATCTATCAAAACATGAAAAGTGCAATTTAAAAAAATGAACATCTTATTAAAATTCTTGGATCGCAATTGTGGTTGGAACGAAAACCAGCATACACAGGGGGGCCCCAGGACAGAGTTTGAGAACCACTGGACTAGACAATGGCTCAGACAATGGCCCTCCATGGCTTTACATTTGACATCCCTGTGGTAGACAGATTACATTTAATTGAATTTCCCTGCTTTAAAATGAAAGTATGAATCGGAATAAGTAAATTGTTTTGATTTAGCTCCTTAAGCACCTGAATTGTGGTAATGTTGCTAATACTGTCCTACCTTTACAAAGTTACATCAAGGACACAAATGTTAAGAACTGTGCTGAAGACCTCAATGCCCTGATCTCAAAGCAAGCTGACAGTATCACCACGTGGACACCCAAACCCGGTGCGGTTTTGGACCTGGGCCTGACCTTGAGAGACCCCTCTGACAGGTGTGTTTATATACATCATGTTATTACAGGTACTCAGCTATTTAATAAAAATCAGGACGGTGCCTGAAAGTCCAACCCAGTTTTCCAACCTGTCTAATAAAATGTTGTGGTATACTGTGTCAAAAGCAGCACTAAGGTCCAATAACACTAGGATTGAGATTTTTCCGGAGTGTTTAAGCAAATGTCATTTCGGACTTTAATAAGAGTCTCGGTGCTATGATGGGGGCGAAAACCTGATAGAAAGTTATCAAGGCAGCCATTTGAGGACAAAACATTACTAAGTTGCTGGAAACCACTTTTTCAATAACTTTCCCTATGAAAGGTATATTTGATATAGGTCTGTAGTTATTAAATACAGACACATCTAGGCTGTTCTTTTTTTAAAAGCGGCTTAATAACCTCAGTTTTCAAAGCCTTTGGGAAATTGCCTGATAGAAGAGAACCCTCATTACATTTACTTAACGGAAAAGACTTCAGGGGCTATTGCTACCGGCGGGTTTGTTAGCCTATCAACAGTGGCAAATAGAATGTGTGAGTTTTTAATGTTATTGTTGATGATCTCAGAGAAAAAGGATTGTCTATCGCTTCTTATTTCTGAATTGTACATACAAAGTATCTCTTTATAGATGTCATAGTGAATCTGGAGACTTGATTTTCACCATCTTCGCTCTGCTTTTCGACACTTCCTCTTCTGGGTTTTTACAGACATGGAATTTCTCTAAGGAGCTTTTTGCTTGCCAGAGATTGACTCAGCCTTCACAGGTGCAATGGCATCGATAACTTTAACAATTTTAGAATTGAAATTGTCCAGAAGATCATTAACAGAAGTTGAGAAGCAGGGGTTGGAGACAAAAAAATGGCCTCCATAAACAATGCATTAGTGCTCTCATTGATAATATTCTATTCTATTATGGCAGGGACCTAGAAATATCAATAAGTGTATGCTGTACTCTGGACAAGGTGCTGTTGTAGATGTTGATGCTGACTTTGCGACTGAATCGTTCTGTCAAGAGAAAGGATTGGGGCGGGGGTGGGTTGGGGTGCTAGATGGTTTGTCAGGTTTTGGTGAGCAGGGATTTGGTGGTGTGGGGTTTTGATAGTCTTGGATGAATTAGTTATGTTTCTTCTTGTTGGCGCCAGGTAATATGTCATCACGTTCCTGGAGCTTTTACCTCAGGGCTCCAGTTGTAACGCTGAGTGGGGAGAGTGGGGGCAGCTGGGGAGATTGAGAGATTGACGTGGTTTTGGGGACCGCTGGGTAGATTGAGGAGATTCCGGGGACCGCTGCTCCCTGAGGCTCATGGATCGGTAGACGGATGGGTGATGGCTGTAGTAGAGCAGGTTAGCACCAAGCAGCCATGTTCCGGTTCTGTTTGGATGTAAGCGATCCGCTCTGAAAAGGTCCCTGCGCTCTCAGAACAGATTGAAATTGTTAATACAATTCAGATTATGAGCAGCACATGAAGAGCTAAGCCAGGTGTTTAGGCTCAAAAGCCGGTTTATTCCACGTCCAGTTGTAAGAGTAGAACCAGAAATATGCACTTTAACTGATAATTGCCTAAGAGTGCTAAATGTTGTTTTGAAATGTTATTTGAGCCAACATGTACAGTACAATAATTTTCTCAACCGTGGGGTGATTTGATAAATTTGCGAGATTATTTCAGTCAGAAAATTTACTGTGGCTGCAGGAAAACAGAGAACCTTTTACCATCTTACCTCTGACATCCAAATTAACCATATTAACTTTGGCCCTCCAGAGGCAATTCCCACCTAGTTTCTACTAGTCTTATTAAAGTGTCAATATCTCAAAAAATATTCACTGCACATCCATGGTTTAAGGTTTGAATTGAAGAAGAGTCTGTATCATTCAGATATTTGCAACAGAACACATTTATTTCAGAAGTCATATACAGTATATACATAATAAAAATATGCATAAAATACGTATCTTTTAAAATAATAATATTTTTTTACTTACAAAAGCATGTGTGTTTTTACATAATAGCAACGTATTTCAGTAGGTGTCTACTAAATCGAAAGTGCATTGGGTACCATACATAGTACAGTAAGCAAGGGAAAATGCCAAATGCTTAAACGTTTAAAAAATATATTGTTTCTATATCTGAACATGATTTCCTTAGCATGTATAAACGGTGCATTTTACAGTCTGTGGCAAGATGAGGGTCATAAGTGTTTTGGGCTATTAATAGTACCCTGCCATTTTATTTCCCTGCAGTGCAACTGGAGGGGCTGAGGTTTCCGTAAGCAGCGACCCTTTAAAACAACCCTGCGTCAAAATTAGCAAGGCTTTCTTGAAACTGTACTTTACAATTTCAGACAAACATGAGTACTGTAATTGGGACGGTTACGACTACCACTAGCGGGCCAACTTGGATTTGGGTTAATTAAACTCAAGGATGGTCTCTGTTGACGCTTTTAAAAAGCAGCTGAAGACCCATTTATTTAAATTGGCCTTAGTCTTTCCTAATGCTGACTAGCGTTCGTAACTTTGTGTGTTCTTAAGGTCTGTTGTTGCTTTTATTGTTTTATATTGTATTTATTTTATCTTATTGTTGTTTATTATTTTGTTTCTTTGTACGGTTTTTATTTTTAACATTTACTTTTGTGAAGCACTTTGTGACCTTGTTCTGTGAAAGGTGCTATATTAAATAAACTTTACTCACTTACTTATTTACTTCACATGACCTTATTGATCCTTAATAATCACATGGTCTTATTGGTTCCTGATGATCACATAATCCTATTGATCCCTGATGTTCACATAATCTTATTAGTCCTTGATGATCATGTGATTGTATTGGGCCTCCATCATATGAGCTTACTGGTGCTTCGACCATGTGATCTTATCAGTCCTTGATTATCACAGTCTTATTGATACTTGATAATCACAAGATATTTTTCCTTAATGATCATATTGGTGATTATTTCACGTTCCGTTTTCAGAAGAGCTATTACGGACGCCCCACCGGGTGCACAGATCATGAAGAACAGCTGGAAGTTTGATCAGTATGTGAATGAGCTCAATGCTGCCATCGATGAAGATATATTCAAGCATGAAGGCTGGGTCCAGTTCTATTACAACTGGGCAGGGTTCAAGGACTACAATCTTGTTGTGCAGGTAAAAAATAATTTCCTAGATCTATGTTTTGGTGAAAGAATCTCAGCTTGCCATTTCAGCAGCTCGTACTAATGTGTTTTTTAATTTTTTATTTCTCGTTAACCTGTCATTCATTACTTCAAACAAGTGAATGAATGATAATTCATAGGTGATTTAACATACCTTCAATTCAGCAAAAAGGGTTTACCTAAAAATGTTTAATACTTCATTGCCTGCTGTTATAAACAATTTTCAAATAGCATCTCAGGTCCAAAGATAAATTAATCCATGAACAAATTTGCCTTTAGGTTATTGAAACAGATGACGATTTCAATCCTATCCCTAATGGTTACAACTTCTTTGTGGACTTCCTGGACCTCTCCTTCCCCAGAGAGAGACCCAAGGACCGTCCTTTTGAGGAGGTAGGATGCTGTGGAATGATAATCAACATTAGCATTTTTTCCCATTTTCTGCCAATTTGAAACAGCCAATCAAATTCACCTGCAATGCTGAAACACCTGCTGTAAATTCAGGAGAGCACAGACAAGCATACAAAGCTAAATACTGAGAAACTAAAACTGACATACTTAGAAATGCCTCCTCTATTACAAATGTCTGCCTTGTAATTTTCAAAGGTTTAGGTTGGTTATAGCCTGGAGGGCCAAAGTTAAAGCGTTATTCCACCCAAACATGATGTTTGGTTTGTAGAAAAGTAGCTCTCCTCCTGATTAAAATGAGCTTTTAGCCAACTTTCTACCAGTAGTGAGAGCAGAAATATAGCCCAAACTACTGCACATGCACCAGGTACTTGCCTTAGTAACAACTACAACAGCCAAGGCGCTTACAGTTCAGACAACAGGTTGCCATGCCCACTGACTGACGTTACAGCAGTGAAGGCCGAGGGGCTAGGCATTTTACCGCTAGTGCCTGTCTGCAGCGTTTTTCGAGACTAGAGAGGCCACGTAACTCACTGGCAAGTTAGCCACTAATGTAACAGTTATACTGAAAAAATATCACCACCATTAGCTCAGTCTCCAGAAAAACAGCGGAAATACAGCCCTTAATTTATCTAAGTTTGGTATCATGAAAACATTAACCAGGCTAGCCAGAAGTCTGTAACACTTTTTCTCACCCCGGTTCCCTGTCAGAAATCAGGTTTGGGAAATCAACCCCGACATCCCGTTTTTCAGTATGAAATGCCTTTGTATCGACCAACATGCCGATACAGAATATTAAACATTAAAAGTTAAAATGTAGTTGTTAGCTGTTTTAGCTATGTTTGCTAGCAATGTCAAAACTTTCCCAGTGCAACTCGAACGCACTGATGTCGGTAATAACACGGAAAGGGGGAGGGGAGGGGCTCAGTGAGAATCACTGCGCACAGAACGGCCTTGGGCGAGTTGGAATCACATTCAGGGGCTCGAGGAGTCGCACACTGCAGAGGACGTGGCGCCCTCCTTCCTACCACCAGCTGACGGGGTAGTGTAGCGGCGATTTCTGGACCGATGCGATCTTTTCAGTTGTGATGGACTGCACCCGAGTAGGTCTGGTACACGCCTTTTACCAGTGAATATACAACTCACCGTCACTGCCATCAAACCAGTTTGTGTCAGTATAAAGAATTGTGTCCCTCTTCTTTGCATTTTAATTTATAGACCGCCTAAATCGACCACTGGTTTTAGGACTGAATTCGCTGAGCTTCCCTCAATGATTGTGCCCAGCTAGGACAGAATATTGATACAGGAGGACGTTAACATCCATGTTTGCTGCCATGATACCGCTTTAGCCTCTGAATTTTCTAACAATTGTGGTACTTTTAATTTTAAATCCGTTGTTACTGGGCCCTCTCACAATAAGGGCCAGAAACGTTTTCTGCAAGTAGGCAAGGGAGGCCGCACCACATTCTTTTAGACACCACATTTTTACATCTTTCTAGAGGCAAATTGCATTAATAATGAACATTCCTCCCGTGAAATTACACTCTGACGCTTTAGAACCCTCTCTCGTCAATGATGCGCCATTACTTTCTGTAAGGTTGTGCAAGGGAGGCCACTGACCAACTGCATCCGTTTCTTCCATTTTCTCATAAATTGGGTGACAGTGTGGAAAATGTGTCTTTTGCAGAGAAGACCCAAGTGAAATCTGAAGGCAGACCTCAGCCCCTCGCACCTCTTGGCCATCGTTCATGCTGTCCTAAACAGACGGAAAAAAATAAAAATAAAATCATTGATTCACTTCACAAGGACTGATAGGGATTTGAAATTTGAATGTTTTTTGTGTATGTTAAGCGTCAACTGTTACACAGTATATACGTTATGTACATTGGCGATCGCCCTGTAAATAATTTCCCAAAGGGTATAAAGCAGTATTGTATAGCTGTTCCCATTAACTGTATTGAATTTTATATAGTATATCAAATACGGTTTTAAAGCAAAAGCGATAGGTTTCTTTGTTTATCTTTAGTCCATTTATAATTTTTACATAGGGCTTGCAAACCATTCATCTGTTAGATACATTAACACATTTCCTTTTCCATTTCTGTGGCAGGGATGCAAGCAGTTGATTATAGCTTTGCATTGAGCCAGCCTGTCCATACACTTTGGTCATTTGATTATATGACTTGAGCTTACCACTTCATTGTAAATATCATTCACAAAAAAAAATTCTAACATTTGTTTAATAAATATTGGTTTATTATCTATTACTATACTTGTATTGAACCATATAATCTGTTGATTTATTGGATCTATTTTTTCTGGGGAAGCTATTGGAATTGTAACCAGCTTTGTATGGATTCACTTAGAAATTGAGACAATATGAAAAAAACATGTTTTCTTGATCCATTAAAAGCATTAAGCTATAAAAAGTGGACAGACTTTATGTGCATTAACATAAGTTTCTAGCAGGCGCATGCAAATAAGGAAATGTAAACATTACTCAAATTCATGTTTTAGTTTTGCTAGAGAACAAGGTTGGCCATAGAAGGAAGCAATGGTTTGCAAATTCTTTGCTGTTTTGCCCTGGACTGCTTTCAGATAAAGAACAGAGTGGGTGTCATGCGGTATGTGGTGAGACATGGCTTGCTGTGGGACAACCTTTACATTGGCTTCCAGAACAGGCTCAGCAGAGATCCAGATGTTTACCACCACCGGTAAACACCCTATATTTTCCTCCCTGATTGTACTGTAAGAGGTGCATGTGAGTCTTTGATTGAAATGGCATCATTCTTGAGATATAAAATATACATGTAATGTCCATATTAAGCCATTATTCTTCTCATACTTGACATATTTATGCACTTGGTTGAGTCTTTTAAAATTTATTTAAATTTTGTTTAGCTTTAAGATAGTGTTTGGAGTCACCTTGCGCATGTGCTCATCTTCGATATTGGGAGGTGCTTCCTTTTATGTACTGAAAAACGTAAATGTGCTCAGATTAAGCAGATACCCATGGGTGCACAAAAATACTGGCACTAGAATTTCACTACAGCATTTCCAGTAACCCATTTATTTATGAAAAGCTATTCATTTAAAGCACTTGAGAGGCAGTTTCTGTACATTCTTGGTAAAGTCTCACCAGGAGTCATCACCTTAAAGCTGAAAAATACTTGGAAGAAAATAGAACAAATAAAACAATGCTAAAGAAAATGTCCTGCCCATAAGTGAGTCCATCGGATTGTTTTCAATCCGCCCAATTGAAACAGGAGTCTAATAAATGTGTGTTGAAATGCTCTGTTTTTGTATTGATGCACAACCCATTTGGGAAGTCATTTTCATCCAGTGAAAATGCACATGGAGTGAAAATGCACACTTTGACCCCAATTTTCTTTATGATGGAATTACCCAATTTGTTTCTATTTGACTACTGTGATGAGTGCATTCTTCAGACTTTCCAAATGGAAATATTTTGTGTTGAAATGAGGGGGAAAAACCTCCCACTGCTGTACATTTTGAACGCAAAAATAGGTATAATGGTGGCTATATTCAACTCACTGTATAACGCCATTTACAGAGACACTGTCACAAAGATACTTTACAGGGTAAATACAAAAGAGAATTGGCCTTTTATATTTTTTTATATAAATATTTTATATATAGCTTTATCAGATTAACTTTATTTGTAAATCAACAAAATTTTAATCTAATAATTTGACAGATTGACACACCAGTGTGCCAGGAAACAGTGGGAAATGCTGGTCTAAGAAATGTCCTTTGCTTTAGTACTAGTAATGGTATAGTATTACTGGTAAAGTGAGAGATACTTGAAATGTGAAACTAAGGAACATGAATCAAACTAAGAAGGTATACACTAAGAATTGTCACTAATACACAACCTTTGTGTTTGTGTGCAGGCTGGATTAAAATTCATCAGCATTTTTGTTTTATGAAATGGCAGGTTTATTACTGGCTGGTGCAGAGTATACCTATTCTATTTGAGAATATCCAACATGTTTGCTTCAGCCTGCTTTTCTTTTTTCCACGAGTTTAGGTTCTGGAACCACTTCCAAATAGAACTGCCTTTAACTGGTCCAGACTGGGACATGTTTCTCCAGGAGGTGCATGGTGAGAAGCCTGATGCACAGACTACAGGAAGCAATAGCTGCAATGTATCTTAGACGACTTTACATATCAGCCTTTATTATTCAGAAAATGCTAAGATATGTAGAAAGTAGAACAGGTGTCATACTGAGAAATGTGTGGAACATTGAAAGTGAGGTCAAAGTACAAAGATTTTAACTTGAATATTTAGGCTAACTGCTCTATTATAGTTTTATTTTGTAAATTGGGTAGTCTTAATATGAAGCAATAAATGTTAATTTAAGTGAAAAACCAATCAAACAAGTAATTAGACCATTTTTTCTACATGGACTTAAACTATAGCCTACATCTTCTTGTAAGTGAACCACTATCTTCATTCTCTTTTGCAAACTGAATTTGCACTGGCCACTGGCCCATAATATCAAACACAGTTGACTTTTATTTAGCAGTCATACTAGGACATGCCCCTGGACTAAATTTGATAGTACACCTCTCCCAGATAACATGTACTCTGATAACTTTTCAACTTTTATCTCCCAGTTGTCTGTAATGCATCAATATTTGCTGTGATGTAATTCCTTGATGTACGCAGCATATACGTACATATAACCTCCCTGCAGTTGGCAACTTTGCAAATATGAAAACATAACAGCTAAATTAAAATGACATAAACATGTGTCTATTGCAGAGAAATTGAACTGATAAATTGATATGATGCATGGGTTACAATGTGAGGCCAAGCCAGCTAGGCTTGATACTTGTTGTCCCATAAAAGACATGAGTGAGGGAACACTGAAAGAGCAGCAGTCTGTGGACATGCAGGTGGCCTCCGACTGCCCTTGGAAATGGGATTTCCTCAAGATGTAGCTGATTTTAGATGGACCCTGACACATAGTTGTAGTAAGAAATGTGTATTTTACCAATAGAGAGTATTTTCTGTTTAATGCTCACCTTATTGAGATAACATATGCTGTGTCATTATTATTATTATATATATTTATTATTTTCACTTTAAGATGTGTATTTAAGAGAGTATCTTAAGAATTTGAATCATTCTAATTATTTCAAATCTTGGAGGGTGGGCCTAGCACCAGGACAGGCATTGTGTTCTTAATAAAAAATTTGCCAACAGCCTTGTATGAATGTATTGTACTTTACAAAACACACTTGTGCCTATGCTACTGGATTCTAGATTTTCTGCTGGACAGATGTCAGGTTGTCAGAATAAATAACACCTTGTATTGTATCCATTGTCTCTCAGCTATGTGTTCTCACCCTGGTTGTTCTCATTCTTGACTGATGACTTTGTATTAGTGGTGTGTCGTTCATGAGCAATTCATTATTTTTGAACACATCCTTTTGGTGAACGAAAGGAACGGACTAACCTTCATGTAAGGATTTGTAGGGACAACAGACTACATTTCCATTCATTCCACAGGCAACACAAGGGAAGTGTACAACATGGATCACAGCGTGACATCCGTAGCCAATCCTGTAGCTCGGAAATACGAGTAGGGGTCATAAAATTATAAACTCTGACATTCCAGACTTCGGGTCTCCTCTCCTTTCTACTCCATTTTTTGCTTTGTGTCAGCAACACAGCTGCACAAAAGCTGCTACTGCATTTTGGCTTCCCCTTTTGCTACCAACACAGCTACAGAATTTCATTTGGGGGCTCCAAATAGCAAAGCATGCGCGCAAAACAAATTGTGCCGATGGGAGGAAACACCACTGTCTCTGTGTCGGGAGATACAACGGTGTCTTGTCCCTCTCTGAGCCAGAAACCACCACAATATTATTATTAACAGATGACCAAATCACTTTGACTTCTGTGTTTATGCTCAAGTAAGCCTGTCTAATCACTGTTAATAACAACCACACACGTACAGCAACAAGAGTGGCCTGGTGTTAATTGCACTTTAATATTCAAAGTGACAGTACTAAGTGGCATACTGAACGTGGTGTCCTCAAAAGTAACAAAATAAACAAGCAGACAATGCATTTATGAAACGTCTGGACTCAGAAAACCCAATAGCAGACCAGGATAAGGCAGAAACGTCGTTTATTTCCAGTCCAATGTCAAAAAGCCAGGTGATCAAGAATTCCAAAACGAGATCCAAAAAACAAAATCAGAAAAACAAGCAAAGGTCAAAACTGGAAAATCAAAGGGCTAAGGTAAAAAAGGGCTAGGCTAATCAAAAGTCGGTAAACACAAAAGAAAGTCAAAACCAGAAAATCAAAGGCAAAGGTACAAAGAAGGGCTAGGCTAACTCTAAGTCAAAAACAAAGGGTGTCTCAGGAATTTCAGCTAATCTCTGGCTTTACAATAACAGGCTCAGGAAAAGTGATCAATGTTCTGACAGGGAAGAAACAGGTTTGTGGGTCTTATATACACATAGGAAAGGGAGGGGTAACAAATATAGGTAAACAATAATTCAATCACGAGAACATAACGAAAACATGGAAGGGACTCAGAAACATGCATAACAAACAACGGGCTCGAATAGGAGCGGAGTGTGCTCAGTAATCACGAGAGGTGAAGTCTACTTACAAACAGCTGGAGCGAATTACAGAGATAGCTCAGAAGCAGTTATAAATGCGAGTAACAAAGAGAAAGCGGAGAAGCTGGTTAACTGTTAGTATCTAACTATAAGACAGAGAGTTAGTTGTTAGTATACATCTATTTTAATTGGTTTAGTAAGTGCACGTAACTAATAAAGCACCCGAGTGATTGTTAGTGCGTGTTTGTAATATATACAATTATACACGGAAAGGAAATCAGGAAGTAGCAGAAAACGAAACTTCGGAAATACAGAGTTAACCCACGAAAACTCCCGAAGTCACCCGAATAGTGCATGCACGAGACTGGGTAAACAAACACACAGATGAGACTCGGACAACCCACGAACAGAGGGGAATGCAATGATGAAATGAAAACGAATAAATCCAGAATAATTAACAAATAATAATACAAACAGACAGACAGATGTACAGAACATAACAATTTACTGTAAACAAGTTAAGCACTTCAATTGCTTTATTGCAACGTGTAAAAGTGCAGAACAACAATCAAATAACTCAGATACAGTACTTCACTCAGTAAAGTTCTTGTATAAAAAATTTATTCAAATGTAAAAAACAGACAATATTAAGTAAATTAAATAAATACTTCAATAATGACATACAATTAACAGAGGAACCTGTAACAAGATGACAATAATGGTTCAATAATAAAATATAAAGGGGTCATTCCATATCAGATCAACAAATGCCCCACGCTCTTCGGTCTTGGATTTTGCTTAACTTTTTACCAAAGGTTCTATAGCCATAGTAAGGGACAGTTTGAGTGCTGTTGTCCAAGTATTTCTTGAGATAAGGCCATTTTACTGTGCATGGTATGGGTCACATTTTGCAAAATTTGCGGCCGTCTTATTTTAGGCTATTTCCAGTACCCCATATCTTTGCAAATACAGCACATAGAGCAATGACATTTTCTGTGGTGATATACAGTGACCTATAAGCTTGCTATAAATCTAAATATCTATGATTAATGTTAATATAAATTGCCCAGATGCATTTGAAATGTCCCAAATATGTAATTTAATTCTGCGAGCAGCCATGTTTAAGGACCTAAATTGTAGGGGATCTCTACGCCAGAGACACAGAGGAAATATTGGAGGTCCAGGTGTGACAGATGAGGAATCTAAAAGTGTTCAACGAACACCACTAAGATGGACAATAATCTGTAGTGGATGGGGAAAATAAGGAGAACACAAATAACCTCGCGATAAAAAACAAGGAGCTCGATATCCGAGCAAAACAAAATAAATAAGCAGTCACGCTTATCTAGCTCCCGTTGTGGAGTGAACAAAAAGAAAGGAAGGAGCAAAATAAAAATAACCCTAAAGGGTGAGAACATTCGTAGGTTTGAGAGGAAAACAAAGAAACCAAAACCTCTGCTCTGAAATAAAAGCGAAAGAGCGCCATTTACATTTTCAAAATTGTACTGCTAACATGAACCGCGTAGAGAAGCAAAGCGGTCGATAGCACGCACAACTCCTATACCTTTACCCGCTAGAAAGTAACACTTATCTAACTCCCGTATCGGAGTGAACAAAAAAAGGAAGGAGAAAAACAAGAGCGCTCGTAGGTTTGAGTGGAAAACAAAGAAACCAAAACCTCTGCTCTGAAATAAAAGAGCGAAAGAGCGCACTATACTTTTTCTAAATTGTACTGCTAACAAGTCCCACGTTGAGAAGCAAAGCGGTCAATAGCAGTACAACTTCCTATACCTTTACCGGCGAGAAAGTTACGTGAAATAACATGGAAGCGACGAGAAAAGGAGGAAGCGGGGTATAAGTAGTGAAAGGAAATGCAGGACAGGTGAACTCACTAATCACCGAGGCGAAAGCAAAACCCGTAGCGGAACACAAAAAAATCCGATAGATTTACAGGTAGATGAAAAAACGGAATACTAAGCGCGGAGATAAGGGAAGGAAGGCGCGATCCATGACACTAAAGGAGATACTTGTACTTAATATAGCCCCCCAATTTTTGTACTCTTAAAGCTGGTCCCACTGGCTGTGTAATTCCTGCATATTAGAACTCTATGTTCATTAGCTATCACATGACACCCTCCTAAAGTCAGGAAAAAACATTTTGTAGCACATTTTCAACAGACCAAAACCTCATGTGGGCATATTACAAAAAACAACAACAAGAGACCGAAGAGCATGGGCCTACAAAATATTGGGTTATTTGACATGGAATGACCCAAAGCTGAATAATTATGTTTGAAAACTATGTACAGTTTTCAAACATTTGAAAAATTTGAAAAATTACAAAATAAACTACTTTAAGACATTTACTCTTCTTATTTCTTCCTCTTACAAATTAACTCAATATTCCACTTTCTCCTTCGAATCTGTGTTTCCTGGCTTTTCTGGAGGGAAAGTCGTTTATGATATCACTGTAAGAGAGCTGACGGCCAACTCTGTTGTTAATACTAATTACTGCAAGTCCACTCAGTCTTTCTTGTGCCATGGAAGATCTCAAGTAGTTCTTGATAAAATTTGTGCTTAGAAAAGCTCCGCTCTGCAGACGCAACAGTCACAGGGAGAGTGCAGGCTATCCGGAGAGCTACCAAAAGATTTGATGGAGCAGAATGAGTTTATTTTACCAACATAAATTATTATACTCAGCAGCAAGCAATTTGTACACATAAAACAACTCAATCTATAACTAGCTAACGTTAGCTGAACATACCTTGACTGAACTGAAGGCTTGTTTTACGCTACCTAGCTAATACTGTAATTAGTCATGCAAACATACCTTTATCTTTAATATAGCTGTTTTTTTCTCATCTTCTGTTTTCTTCTTTTTAAAAAAAAATCTGCTCCAGAAGGATATGTCCTATGCGACATTTAGCTTTTTCCATCGATCAACGGAACGTTAGTCTGACTGACTGTGCTTGCATCAAAATGTCAACGTGACACCAGCTCTGACAGAGGCAGTGGGAATGGATTAAATCGGTTAGCTAGCCAGCCCGTTAACATAATATTGCGTTTTTGTACGATTACCATTGACATAATATAATTTATCAAAAAAAGTCATAATAATAATTTTTAAAAAATAAAATCGTATAAACATTTTTTTAAAAACATTTCAAGTTCTCTCCACGGGGGCCCTAGGCAGCCGCTTAGTTCGCTTATGCCTCGGGCCAGCTCCATTGTACCAGCAACACTGCTGCAGAAATCTCTGCAGGCCGAGGAGAGAGGAGCAAGCACCGCGCCACAGCAACGGGTTAACTTGCCTACCGGCATCTAACCATAGAACGTGAATTGAGCAAACAACTTTTGACCAAGGTGTTAGTTCCAGCCCATGGACAAAGACGCAAACCAGGCAATAACCACACGACATCGCCGGGCAAACCCAAAAACCCAAGACGCTCTGGCCATTCAACCACGGAAAAGCCAGCTGTACTCACCGCGGAATTCAGTAAGACTGATCAAGGGAGAGAAAATAATAAAGAAAGAAAAAACAGAAACGTAGTTCCTTAAGGCTAAACAGCCAAAACGAAAATAAACCCACAAAAATGGGCGAACTAGAAAACTAGTAAATAACAACTAAATCTCCAGAACACAAATAATGATACAAGAACGGGAAACTTAGTAAACAAAAAAACACCCTCGGCTGCCTTAGATCAGAGCCGGAGCCGTAAAACCAAAACGAAAGTAAAAAATAAAAACAGTCTCTGAGAGAACAGCAAAGTGCTAAATAGATAGCGCAGAACGCTACCAGGAGGAAAAACAAATCCTATAACTAATTAAGCAGCTAACTAGCAAGTCCCCCCTGAACATAATCAATGTTTAATATCAGGAGGTCGCTACTAAGCTGGCTATACCTGGCTCGAGTGCAATGTCGTAAGACAATCAAGCACCGGAGAAGCGGTGGAGGCAATAAAGAGGCTGGTAAACCACGAAACAGAACGTGGAGAAAATGCGATTGATTCACAATCGTGAAGGCAGGACGAGAGCCGCAAAAAAAAAAAACAGCCCCTAACCACTACAGGACCCCCCCTCTAAGGGACGACCCCAGACGATCCCTCAGGCCGACTACTGCAGAAATTTCTTGTTAAATCAGGATCTAAAATATCTCTGGCCGGAACCCAACACCGCTCCTCTGGACCATACCCCTCCCAGTCCACTAAAAACTGCCACTCCCTGCCCACCTGTCTTTCTGCCACAATACAGCGGACGGTATACACAGGACCTCCATCCACAAACCGAGGAGGAGGGGGTCTCTCAGCAGGAGACAACGGACTGACAAGCAACAGCTTTAGCCGTGAAACATGAAATGTGGGGTGAATCCGCATGGAGCATGGCAACTGCATACGGACTGTTACTGGATTTATCCTCCGGATAATGTTAATCGGTCCAATGTACTGTGGGGCAAGTTTCCGTGACTCAACCCTCAAGAGAGAACCACGCGACGAGAGCCAGACTCGCTGACCGACCCAATAAGAATGCAGACGCTCGCAAAATAGATGAGCGAACTCGTTTCCACACCGAGCGACACCTCCGAACAAAAGAACCAGCTGAGGGAACCTCCACATTCCTCTCCAGTTCCGGAAACAATGAAGGAAGGTACCCTACTTGAGCCTCAAAAGGAGATAGTCCCGTGGAGGCATTGCGCAGAGTATTGTGTGCATACTCCGTCCAAGAAAGATACCGACTCTGAGAATTAGTAACACCAGCCAAGCAGCGAAGGCGAAGGTGTTTGTCCGTTGTTTAGTTCTCTCTCTCTCTCTTTTAGTGTGCGGGAGAAACCCTAAAGAAAGACTAACCAACGCGCCCAACTGGGCGCAAAAAGAACGCCAGAACTTGGAGATAAACTGAGGCCCCCGGTTGGACACAATATCCTGAGGTAACTCGTGGACTCGAAAGACATGCGCAATGAGTAACTCAGTGGTCTCCAGCACTGATGGTAATTTAGCCAAGATGAGAAAATGTGCAGCCTTGGAAAATCTGTCCACAATAACGAGGATCACCGTATTACCCTGTGAGTCGGGTAATCCAGTGACAAAATTAAATGCGATGTGACTCCAAGGTTGCCTGGGTACGGGTAGGGGCCGCAACAACCCCAAAGGTGAGAGTCGAGAACTATTACTCATGGTGCAAACAGCACATGCAGGGACAAACTCGCGCACATCCTTCTCAATGCCTGACCACCAGAATCGTCTGGAGAAAAATTCCTTTGTCTAATGGACACCAGGATGCACCGCGAGCTGAAAGAAATGGTCCCACTGTAACACTTGAGACCTGACCTCAAGAGGTCCAAAAAGGCGCCCGACGGGGCCCCCACCTGGATCCGGGGTACACAGCAACGCCTGCTGAACCGCCACCTCAATGTCCCACAACACCGGAGCCACTATTTGTGAAACAGGCACAATGTGCTCCAGAACCACAGAAGCATTTTTTTTTGCTCGCTCAAAAAGCTGTGACAGAGCATCAGGCTTAACATTCTTTGTACGGGGATGATACATTAAAAGAAAGTTAAAACGTGTAAAAAACAGTGCCCAACACGCCTGTCTAGGATTACGTGTCTTGGCCTGCTGGATGTACTCCAGGTTCCTATGATCAGTCCATACCGTAAAAGGGTGCTCTGCTCCTTCCAACTAATGACACTATTCTTCTAGCATCAATTTTACCGCTAGCAACTCTCGATCACCTACATCATAATTCCTCTTGGCCACAGTAAGGGCACGAGTGAAATATGCACATGGATCAATAAGTGAATGTTGAGACAGAATGGTGCCTGCGCCCAACTCGGAAGCATCAACCTCAACCACAAAAGGGAGGGAGAGATTGGGCGTGACGAGAATAGGCTCAGACCTGAACCTCTTCTTCAGTTCCTCAAATGCAGAGTCAGCCCTCGGATTCTACCCAAATTGAGTAGCCAATGCTTTCTTTGTAAGGGCAGTAATAGGCACAGCGAGCGTACTAAAATTTAGAATGAAATGCCTATCAAAATTAGCAAACCCAAGAAAACGCTGAACCTGCTTCACAGAGTAGGGAGTAAGCCAATTTAGTACAGCAGAGACTTTCTCGGGATCCATACAAACCTTGCCTTCTGATACAATGAATCCCAGAAAAGAAACCCTGCTAGCATGAAATGAGCAATTCTCTGCTTTGACATAAAATTTGGCCTCCAACAGGGCCATCAATACCTGTTTAACATGCCCAATATGGGTCAGTAAATCGGCAGAGAAAATTAAAATGTCGTCCAAGTAAACAAACACAAATCTTTCCAACATCTCCCGTAGTACGTCATTAACTAATGCCTGAAAAACCGAGGGGGTGCTAGTGAGCCCAAACGGTGTGATCCGATATTCGTAGTTGCCGTTATGGGTGTTAAAAGCGGTTTTCCATTAATCTCCCTCAGGCAAGCATACCAGGTTATAGACATTACAAAGATCTAACTTGGAAAAAATAGTAGCCCCTTGGAGACGTTCAAACGCCAAATTCATAAGGGGAAGTGGGTACCAGATGGCGTTTCAAGTGCGATAATCGATACATAGTCTTAAAGTACCATCCTTCTTTTTAACAATAAAAAACCCTGTGCCAGCGGGCGAGGTAGATGGTTTTATGAAACCATTGGCTAACGCGTTCTCGATATATTTCTTCATAGCTGCACTCTCGGGAGCCGATAAGGAATAAAGTGTTCCTGCCATCCCAGTATCCTCCCTCTGAGAAGGCGACCCAGGAGGAGGCAACCCCTGAATCTCAGAGTCAGAGAGTTCATCAGAAGATATTTGCCTTCAATTAGAACCTCCGTCAGCCAGAAAGTCCCATTCTAAACTATCGCCACCAGACTCAGAACCTGAGACAGACTCCTCCTGATTAGGTGGAGAAGCAACCTCCTCCAGGTCAGACTCAGAACCAGAATCGTTAGAACGTTCCTCGGACAAACAGGGAGGAGTAACGTTGCCCTGAGAAGTACATATGTGACCCCATTGGCAAATGTTAACCTTATCCCCTCCCCACCTGATATGGGGATCATGTTTAACAAGGTAAGTGTGACCCAAAACAAGGGGATAAGCGGGGGAATCGATTTTTAAAAAACAGAATTTTTTCAGTATGGGTATTCTGACGAACAGACATAGTAAGCAGAGCAGTAGTCTCCTTAATAGTACCCTAGCCTAACGGGCGACTATCGAGAGCGGTGACTAATCGAGACTGTTTGAGGCGCTGAATAGGAATATGGTGTTCTCTAGCCCACCGGGAATCAATAAAACACTCCACAGCCCCAGAATCAATAAAAGACACTCATGCATCTAGAGAATCAGATTGCTCAAGAATCCTGAACAGACTCTTGCAATGCTTCAGAGAATTACATCATCAGGGGAGCCTCTGACTAACCTGTTTCACCTGCTAGCGATCAAAACTTTATGACAAACGTTTGTGTGATATGCAGTGGCGGCTCGTCCATAGGGACGCTAGGGGCGGCGCCCCACTTGATTGGATAGAAAAAAAAAATATTTTTAAATAATAAATAAAAAATTTAAAAAAATAATAATAATAATTTTTCATCTGAACACATTTCATAGATTGATTGTATAAATGTATATAAATTCTAGTCAATACATGTATGTTGAATAATTGGCTTTGGTTGGTTTGCGGACATCATTACCGTCTCTGTTGCTCTGGGGCGTCGAATCGTACGTCCCTCACACACTACATTGACATGCATTGCTACCTAGCGGTTGTTGGAAGGACTGCACTTTAGCTTGAGGTCTATGACAGCATTTGGGGCGTTGGGCAGAACGCCCTGGCCATTCTCATTTAACCCCATTCAAACGAACATTGTAGTCATGGTCAGTAGATGGCGCAAGAGAGCACACGCCGATGTCACATTCGTCCGACGAACTTTGGTGAACTTCGTTCTTCCAGCGACATGGCGGCTGCAGCAGATAATGTTACGTTAACGTTAGCACTCAACAGCGTGGAGTCTATTTTTAAAACTCACTTTGAGAAGCTTAGTCTACAAGAAAAACTCCGTTTAAAAGAGCTAGGTCCAGATAGGCCAGATATCCATCTACAGCAGGCGGCTAAGGACAGAGGGAAGTCGTACACACGAGTGTTCTCCAGGAGCTGGTATGATAAGAAATCGTGGCTATGTGGCTGCCCAATTCGGAATGCTGTTTTTTGTTTCCCCTGCATTCTGTTCCGTTCAGAAAAACATGGCCAGGGTGAAATGCTGTGGACGAAAACAGGGATGACAGACGTTAAGCACTTTTCCGAACGAGTGAAAAAACACGACACGAGCAGAGCACACATGGAAGCGTGCCTTAAGCTATCCATGCTAGGAAGAGCTAACATAGCTACACAGCTGTCGGATGGATATCACGCCAGTATTCGAAAACACAACAACCGACATATCCTTTCTAAATTGATCGACTGTGTGAAGTTCTGTGGGGCCTTTGAACTAGCTTTGAGGGGGCACGATGAAACGGAATCATCCGAGAATCCAGGTGTGTTTAGGGGATTTTGTATCGACACTGGACGGTGCAATGAAAGAGCACTTGGAGAATGCAACCGGATTTAAAGGCACCTCAAAAACCATACAGAATGAGCTACTGGACTGTATGCTGTCTGTCATGCAAGGCCACATTGTCCAGGACCTACAAAGCACGGATTACATGTCTATCCAAGCAGATGAGACCACCGACATAACGACGCATTGTCAGCTCGTCATTGTGTACCGCTACATCGACACTGCCAACACGGTGCAGGAGAGATTTTTTGGCTTTGTTCGATTGGAAGGAGGCACGACTGCAGATGCCATTGGAGGTGCTCTCCTTGAAAACCTGGCCCTGCAAAGTTTCTTTATAAGTGAGGAGGCATGCTGATAGTGGAGCAACATTGTAAGGTAGGCTAGGCCTATTCATTTATTTTTCCTTTTTTTGTGTGCGAGATCGTCATGTTGTTCTCCCAGCTACACGCTGTCGCTCTCCAGTGTCAGTGCCGCTGTCAAGGATATATTTTTTTGCTTTATATTGTTTGCGAGTGCGACCATGATCAATGATCAAAGAATAATCTTCTTTAGAAAACAAATTCAGTAATTTTCTATATAGCCTAGATCAGGGGTCGCAACCTAAATGACAGAAATAGCCTTTTTTTGTCAAATTCTCTAGTTTGGGAGCCGCAAGGAATGTACCCCCTGGATATGAGAATAAATAAACGGTAAAGAGATGCACGTTGATTGTACAACAAACGTTTAGTAATGTCAATAAATACCCTATTATTTTTTCCCTACGCTGTTGATGTCACTGGTGTTTTAATGAGTCGATCCTCTGTTGCATGAATATGAGCATAGCCTATAGCAGGTAGCCTACATTATTAATGTGCATTAGCCTAAACAGTCAAAATGTAATCGAGCTAAATATAGATGTGATGAGTCATATTTGATTGACTGCGCTCCGGCAAAAATAGCACTACAACTGTAGCAGTTAAAAGCCCTGTTTGTGCACTCGAGTCGGCCACAATGTTACTCTATGATCTCCGTGTCTGTCATGACCCGCCCCACTTAGTCAGCCAATCACCGGCCGCCACTGGTGATATGATCTCATTTTAGCTTACTGTAGATGGTTAACAGTATTTCCTGACTGAAGTGCGTGAACTTATTTATAGTAACGTTAGATTTGAGATCAATAACCACCATCGTGCTGCGACACAACCAGTTTACTTCACACTTCTTTGTTCTCTGAGCACACGTGGCACACGCACACACCTACACACGCACGCACACACGTGCATACCCACACAAATACTCCAAATATGCACACAACACGATATGTCTATTTCGTAGAATGTGATATTCCTGTTTTTCCTTTAATAAATCTATTTTTATTTGGTGCCGCGTGAAGACTGTGATGATTCAGAAATAATATTACTAATCATCTTGCTCACTGCTACCAGATTCATACGTATTCTCTACATTAGTTGGTGCCCGGGTGAAGACTGGTAAGACGGACATGTTTTATTCGTCTATCACTAGTATTGCTAAATGTATATGTAAACTGCTTGCATGAGTAATACTCCACATATAAGAATATAGAGGCACATTCCCTACAACGACAAACCCCGAAGCGGAATTAGAAAAATCCAGAATGTGGATTAACAATCGGAGAACCGCAAAAAAAAACTAAATTAACAACCACAAACCACGACAAAGAAGGCTAAAGGGTGTGGTGTCAAATGCATCAAAAGCTGCAGAGAAGTCAAGGAGGATGACCTTTCTGTTGAGCAATCAGCCCTGAAGCATGACAGGTGAGGGTGAGGCTGAGGGAAATGAAAAATTCATCATTCAACTGAGATGGTCCAGTCATACAGGTTATGCAGACTTAAGTTCACCTATACTTATGGCGCTGTCTAGCTCTCCTCATGTAATGGTCCGGGTCCCGGTATCTCCTCCACACTCTTGAGACTATGCTGTGCTAACCCTAACCCTAACCCTATTCTTTTTTCCTCAGCACCACATTCTTTTGTAAAATATGCAAACAATTACTCTGCAAATAAATGGAAGTATGATGTCATTGTTCTTTATTTTCGCAGTGCTATGGACCAAAAGTAAATCTCCCAGTTTGTATGGCCACCAGACTGCTGGATGGGAGTGGATTTTAACAGTGAAAAAAAATATATTTTTTTTGCATGTAAATGCCTTTAAAGGGGAAACTAATTTGATGGTATATTGGGGATGGTAAATGCTGGTAGACTTAAAAAGATGGTAGTGTAGTATATTAATAGGAACAATCCTTTCACCGCCCTGTCGGGAGGGGTCAGGACCATTCCACTACAAGTAATTCAAACTTTCTTCCAAATAGACACTACATTCCAGAGTCTGATATAACGTAATTTATTGTAAATAGATTTGCATGAATATACATACCCAGGCTGATCGGCTGAACATACATACGTTAAAAACACTCTTAATCACACAGTCCAGTCTAAGTACGTCAATTTCATGCTCACCCACGAGACGTAAAAAAGGTCCGTTAATGACAGAGACAAAACATTAACAGCAGCCGCCCAACTCAGATAACCCCCGTTTTATGCTTTTCTCACCCCCACCCCGTGTGAGCTAATAGTTTGACTCCATCCCCTTGGGAGATATATTTGCAGCGGTCTCTGCTGGTCTCATTTGAGCATTACAATTGGCCCTTATTTTATATCGTAGTTTTAATGAAACACTATGATTCAATTATCTTAGAAACAGTCTGGCCATGGTCTGACCATAGTTGTTCAATACATACTAATACAATGCTCTGATGGGTTAAATAATACTAGCTATAAGCTTTTTAATTGCTATTCACCACAGATATGTGTTTGTAGAATCCGCAATTACTAGACCAATGAGGGAATAGCTCGGAGCGAAAGTTTAAACGTGATGTATTCCACTCTTGCTGTGGGAAAAGGTAAAAGTTATTTAGAAATATTATTATTTTATTTACTCGTTTATCTGACTCCATTTATAATTATAATTTAGAATTTTGGTTAAACATGCGTGGAGCTCGGAGTGTGTACACTCAACTCGCCCTTAGGTACCATCATTACTTCAATATATGTTTGCCGGAATCAACATTATTGCTGAAGCTCAGTTCGGTGGCGAACGCAGAGGTTGGGGGTCTAGTCAACACAATACATGATATTCATTTATCATAGATAGTTGCGAGCCCCAGTCTGAGTACATTTAAAGGGCTCCTTAAGGCAAATTTGACAAGAACCGGCGTAAACGCCCATGGGTTCCTATATCAAATCACCAGAACCATGCACTACTCTGGGTGTATTTAAAGGGCTCCTTAAGGCAAATTTGACAAGAACCGGCGTATGACGCCCATGGGTTCCTATATCAAATCACCAGAACCATACACCACCCAACCTTATATTTGGACCGTCACTTGCTGCCTACCCAACTTGAGTACGCCACGTCTGTACCAGGCCGCTGATCAGTCGGTCCTGGGTCAGAATTGTCCCCCTGAGTCTTCAGTCGTAATTTAGGCTGAAAAGGGTATAAGATGGATGAGAGCCACGCACGTTAAATATAAAAAGAATTGGATAACAGGCAGGGAGGTCATTAGCTTGGAACGCTGCAGCTCAGATCATGCAGACAATTGAAGCTGGAAAAAGGATTGAAAGAAAGATGCAGTTGATATGAAAACATGGTAATTTATTAAATGACAAATAATCACTGGTTAAAACTGTGAGAGCAAACACGAACACATTCAATGCCTATAACTAAACACAGGATAACATGCTGTCAAGACAAATGAATATGAACAAGTTCACAAACAAAGTATATCACCAAGTGATTCCGTACGGTGTGACTATGGTACCAGGAGAACTGTTAAGCAGATTCTCCCTGAGTCTCCCTTTGGGATGTCCTTAAATGCAGTACAGCGCCGGTATGCCCACTCCACAAGTCCCTTTGTTTGTCCAAATAAGGTCTGGCAGGAAGAGCAGATTCACCACGCAGGGACCCCCTCCAGGGAGAGAAACAGAGTCTACCTCCCCCAATCTAGTGACAGTAATAAGACTCTTTGAACGACGGCGCGTGATCTTATGATCTTCTCTATCATATCTAGATATCAGGTGAGGTCCCGGTGATGGCCACTCTAGGTTCCAGACACTTATATGGACAAGCGCATCCCTGATAACCTATACAATCCTCCTTTCACATTCTTTATTTCTCCCCCTCCTATACTTTCACATACCACACACTTCAATTAGTATTATCCAGGTTCACCACATTTATCATATTATCCACAATTACTTTATACTTCCACAATTACCAATTTACATGCACATACATATGATTCAATATACATATACAGCTTTGTTTAATATGTTCACCATTCAGTCCAGAATCTAGGCCGTAAAAGACCTGTGCGGATGCCGTTTCTGATGTCCAGTTGTAGGCTCAACTCCAGCTGTAGGTTACGAGGCCGTGAGAAGTCAGAGGAACAGGTTCTCAGGCCATCATGTAAATTGTTTTATTGCACCCTCCAGGAAATCACCACCAGCTGCAAGGGTTTAGGACTGATAACACTTTTTCCAGCCTTACAGATCCCCCGTTTGGCCCCGTGGGACAAACAAACACAGTCCCAAGGGGTCATAAAGAGTGGCGCTGGTTCCATGCTGGTGTTTATGGTCCCAGTCCCAGCAGCTTTAGCAACTGGAGATAGCTGAAAACCAATGCAGCATGGGTTGAGGTGCACAGGGAGTAGCTGAGGTGTTGGAAATATCAGCACTTCACCAGGGTGAGGGCACATATGAGGGTGCTGGCAATGACGCATCCTCAGAACACCCAGTCCCACCATGTGGAGGCACCCTGGGCCGAGCGGGTAGAGGAGCTGGACAGGATTTCCGCTGTTCTTTGGCCATGTTCACCTCTACCTGGGCCGGTGGAGGTGATAGTTCATTTACCTGTTGAACAATCATCCCACAGTGCATCCGACACCTGGACTGCTGGATTACATCACAGTAGCTGTATTATACAAACATCAATATATGCAAATATGATAAATGTGGAAGCTTACATGTAAATATGACAAATGTGGAGGCTTTCTGAACAATTCAGTGATACTCTTTGCTATCTACCCATCTGTTTTGTAAGGTTAATCAAAGTATGAAGGGATGCGGAATTATGGAATGTCTACACAGAACTGACAGACAGGGAAATTGGGTTTGAATGTTTAACCCTTTGACACGTACGGTCACACCGGTTGTACAGCGCTAGAGTGGTCCCTGAAGCGTACGGTCACACCGGTGTGAATAGAACACAAGATTAGAACGTCTATTAACGAATGACGCAACAATAGGCCTTTGGGCTGACGCAACAATAGGCCTGTGGGCTAACCCTAGTAAACACACAGTTCCACAAAAACATTGTACCAAATAAACATCTTTACAACATTTACATTTATTTGTTTATGCAGACGTTCACACTTTCACAGAAGTAATGTAAGCAGCAAATACCCCCTAGCCTATAACGTTGATTTAGCTACAGTTCGCTAACGTCATTGCTAACCAAGCTGTCCAAATGAGCTAACTACAGACTGACAGAAAATATAATATACACAAGCGATTGTGATATAGCGATTACACTTTACAATGTTTTACATCACGGGTAAACTCATCCGTGATCAAAATAATTGACGGAATACTCGAAAAACGCATTTTCGAAAAAAGTCCGGCAGTAAGCTAAT
Organism: Ilyophis sp. 1 JC-2022; assembly: GCA_022702515.1. NCBI lineage: Eukaryota > Metazoa > Chordata > Actinopteri > Anguilliformes > Synaphobranchidae > Ilyophis > Ilyophis sp. 1 JC-2022. Next base: position 59,563,561 of record CM040401.1, on the reverse strand, counting down.
ATTGGTTTGCGGCGCTGCCATCTTGCACAAAGATGATGCATGATGAAAAGATGCTCCACTTGTACCCAACTGTAACCATATCAATTCTCAACCAAGTTAACCTGGAAGTGAGTTATCTTGTCACGTTATCATCTTTGGTTTGACCAGAGATGACGTTGTATGGCTGCGCCCGCGTAGTTATCAGAGATCAATAGCATACTCCGGAGCAGAAGGTGGCGGTAATGCACCAACAAGCTGGATGGCAACCGCCGTAAAAAAACACGAAGAAGAATAGCATTCTCATAGCATCTCATAGCATATGGTAAGCAGTAACGTACAACCTTCAAAAATGTACTTTACCAACATCATGGGTGTCCATTGCAATGGTTGCTTGAATCGGAACACGCCATTTGTAACAACTATTTAAAAACATGCGAAAAATATTTAAAATAAAAACATTTTCACCACACAATTAGCTGACAGATATTTTTATTGATGCAAATGAAAGACGGTGCAGTTAGCTTAGGAGTCAGATGATGACTGTCCCTTGTCGCCTCACACATACTGAGAGTCATCTAGTGTTGTTATATATATATATAGTGTAGGCTATGTATATGTATGTATGCGTGTGTGCTAATATTAGCGAACTCTCAACCGTGCGAAGGCTACTGCTGTGACGTAACAATAGAATTATAGAACACCTGTTGCACACAGAAAAAAAAACAAAAAAAAACTCACGCTTTGGGGCTGTTGAAAATATTTTGGAACTTACGTGCGAAAGGGTTAATACCGTATGCCTATTGCATATATAACATACTGTAGTTATACTATATTGTATTGCCCTCTATTACCCCCCCATTGCATGCTTGAAACCAGGATGGAAATAGACCGAAACAGAAAACAGTTTAACTGAAACAGTCCTTCATTATAAATTATTTTACAGTTGTAAAATACAATGTAACAACAAAGTTGTATGTTGTTGAGAGCATTGAAATATATAAAACTTTTGGTTTCACACACAAAACACATATGTCTGAATGTACATTGTTCTATATGTGCTGCAGTTATGTGGTTTTGGATGTGTGTTGATATAGTGGTGTTGAGTGCAGATTTCACTTAGCTCCTTCGAGCCTCCCTCTCTGTCGGGCGCAGCTCCAGGCTGGAGCGCAGCGGCCATGTGCTCCACTACAGGGACGCAACTCATGTGCTCCATTACCGGGACGCAACTCATGTGCTCACTGCTCTATGCGACCCGACCGGCCAGTGATCCAGTCGATAGAAATCCCTAGCTCAGTGTCACACCGAGCCCCGTAGTGGTAATCAGCCACCCGGTTGGGAACCGACGGTCTGGTCCCTATCCCACTTTGCTATGGGTATAGAAACATTTACCGTTTTTACCAGCCTTGTCTGTTTAACAGAGGTTGTCTCTTATGCAACTGTGCGAGGTGTGTACTGTCGTCATGGTGCTAAGTGAATCTAAGGTGATATTCTGAATTGGATGGGTGGATCCTTTTACACTAATAAATGTGTTGTAAACTTTGCTCTAGTGCTACACCAGGGGGCCTGTTTATGGTTCAGGTTTCCTAAACGAGGTTTGAATGTCTTTACGGCCCCTACAGGTATTTCCACCCATCTTACTCAGATCAAAGAATGGTCAATCACTTTGGATCAAAGCGTCTGCTAACTGACCGTAATGTAATGTAATGTAATGTAATGTGGTTATCACCAGGTCTTGATGATTGAAAACAAATAATCATACACTCTCTAAAGAATGTAGGTTCACTTCTCTTAAAAAACAAAGATCCAGATAGAGTAAAGAGACATAAAGACAAAAAGAGGCCAGTAAGCCAGTCTGGGCTAGAAAATGACCCTACTTTCAGCTTTTAAATGAAAAGGGCAAATACGAATGGCATTTGATACATTTTAAAGCATTAACTGGCTCACTGACATCAGACAGACATTCTAACACATGTTTTTGTGCTAGGGAAATTTACACAAAAATACATCCATGAAATTTTATAAATATGCCTCAGTTAACTGAATGGGCACCCAAGTAGGTATATTAGTGAATCCCAACATTTCCTACATGACATGCCCAGGCATAATTTATAGATTTAAAGCAAGTATACCACACTTTAGCCTTATTGTTTCACAGATGTATATCTTAAGACACAAATTAACAACAAAGGAAGACACAAATATGGTGGCAAAAAAGTAACTACAGAAGAAAGACTTCTGTTTTTACATGAAAATAGCCAATGATCCATTTATATAGTTCTGCAAAAATGGCATGCAAGTTTTTTAAAGATGTGCTTTCCTATGAAAGCGTGGCCTGCTGGATTTTAGAGCAGTGCCACATATGCCATTGTTCTAATAGATATATATATATATATATATATAGATATATATACATACACATACGCACACACACCTACATATACATACATCTACACATACGTACACAAATACATATACACGCACATATACACATACCTACATATATATATCATCTTTAATTTACCCATTCTAGGGTTTTAAAATGATATTGTCATTATAGTGACCTAATTGCATATATGACTTCTGCATTTTAAAATGACAGTGTCAACCTTGCATACATATGACAGTGAGGACTGCATCCTCACTATTCCACGGATAAAAGGAAAACTTTGCACTTATATGTAAATCCCCTAAACAGCCTCTAGATGTGGTGAAACAACAACAACTCTCCCTAGTATATGCTAATACATAAGATAATTGTGTTACTCACCACACCAAGGATGAAGAACCAGCAATTTAGCTGACCAGAAACTCCCTGTAAGGAATATCTTGTACGCCAAACTGCCAGGAATTTTTCGTAGACAAAAGTGCAGGAAAAATTAGGAGGTAAAGGAAAAGCAGATACCCCCCTGCCAGAGGGATCCAAATTGTAAATCCCACAAACAGCAATTGGAATCACGTCGAGGTCACCAAATGTAGAATCCGCAATTACTAGACCAATGAGGGAATAGCTCGGAGCGAAAGTTTAAACGTGATGTATTCCACTCTTGCTGTGGGAAAAGGTAAAAGTTATTTAGAAATATTATTATTTTATTTACTCGTTTATCTGACTCCATTTATAATTATAATTTAGAATTTTGGTTAAACATGCGTGGAGCTCGGAGTGTGTACACTCAACTCGCCCTTAGGTACCATCATTACTTCAATATATGTTTGCCGGAATCAACATTATTGCTGAAGCTCAGTTCGGTGGCGAACGCAGAGGTTGGGGGTCTAGTCAACACAATACATGATATTCATTTATCATAGATAGTTGCGAGCCCCAGTCTGAGTACATTTAAAGGGCTCCTTAAGGCAAATTTGACAAGAACCGGCGTAAACGCCCATGGGTTCCTATATCAAATCACCAGAACCATGCACTACTCTGGGTGTATTTAAAGGGCTCCTTAAGGCAAATTTGACAAGAACCGGCGTATGACGCCCATGGGTTCCTATATCAAATCACCAGAACCATACACCACCCAACCTTATATTTGGACCGTCACTTTCTGCCTACCCAACTTGAGTACGCCACGTCTGTACCAGGCCGCTGATCAGTCGGTCCTGGGTCAGAATTGTCCCCCTGAGTCTTCAGTCGTAATTTAGGCTGAAAAGGGTATAAGATGGATGAGAGCCACGCACGTTAAATATAAAAAGAATTGGATAACAGGCAGGGAGGTCATTAGCTTGGAACGCTGCAGCTCAGATCATGCAGACAATTGAAGCTGGAAAAAGGATTGAAAGAAAGATGCAGTTGATATGAAAACATGGTAATTTATTAAATGACAAATAATCACTGGTTAAAACTGTGAGAGCAAACACGAACACATTCAATGCCTATAACTAAACACAGGATAACATGCTGTCAAGACAAATGAATATGAACAAGTTCACAAACAAAGTATATCACCAAGTGATTCCGTACGGTGTGACTATGGTACCAGGAGAACTGTTAAGCAGATTCTCCCTGAGTCTCCCTTTGGGATGTCCTTAAATGCAGTACAGCGCCGGTATGCCCACTCCACAAGTCCCTTTGTTTGTCCAAATAAGGTCTGGCAGGAAGAGCAGATTCACCACGCAGGGACCCCCTCCAGGGAGAGAAACAGAGTCTACCTCCCCCAATCTAGTGACAGTAATAAGACTCTTTGAACGACGGCGCGTGATCTTATGATCTTCTCTATCATATCTAGATATCAGGTGAGGTCCCGGTGATGGCCACTCTAGGTTCCAGACACTTATATGGACAAGCGCATCCCTGATAACCTATACAATCCTCCTTTCACATTCTTTATTTCTCCCCCTCCTATACTTTCACATACCACACACTTCAATTAGTATTATCCAGGTTCACCACATTTATCATATTATCCACAATTACTTTATACTTCCACAATTACCAATTTACATGCACATACATATGATTCAATATACATATACAGCTTTGTTTAATATGTTCACCATTCAGTCCAGAATCTAGGCCGTAAAAGACCTGTGCGGATGCCGTTTCTGATGTCCAGTTGTAGGCTCAACTCCAGCTGTAGGTTACGAGGCCGTGAGAAGTCAGAGGAACAGGTTCTCAGGCCATCATGTAAATTGTTTTATTGCACCCTCCAGGAAATCACCACCAGCTGCAAGGGTTTAGGACTGATAACACTTTTTCCAGCCTTACAGATCCCCCGTTTGGCCCCGTGGGACAAACAAACACAGTCCCAAGGGGTCATAAAGAGTGGCGCTGGTTCCATGCTGGTGTTTATGGTCCCAGTCCCAGCAGCTTTAGCAACTGGAGATAGCTGAAAACCAATGCAGCATGGGTTGAGGTGCACAGGGAGTAGCTGAGGTGTTGGAAATATCAGCACTTCACCAGGGTGAGGGCACATATGAGGGTGCTGGCAATGACGCATCCTCAGAACACCCAGTCCCACCATGTGGAGGCACCCTGGGCCGAGCGGGTAGAGGAGCTGGACAGGATTTCCGCTGTTCTTTGGCCATGTTCACCTCTACCTGGGCCGGTGGAGGTGATAGTTCATTTACCTGTTGAACAATCATCCCACAGTGCATCCGACACCTGGACTGCTGGATTACATCACAGTAGCTGTATTATACAAACATCAATATATGCAAATATGATAAATGTGGAAGCTTACATGTAAATATGACAAATGTGGAGGCTTTCTGAACAATTCAGTGATACTCTTTGCTATCTACCCATCTGTTTTGTAAGGTTAATCAAAGTATGAAGGGATGCGGAATTATGGAATGTCTACACAGAACTGACAGACAGGGAAATTGGGTTTGAATGTTTAACCCTTTGACACGTACGGTCACACCAGTTGTACAGCGCTAGAGTGGTCCCTGAAGCGTACGGTCACACCGGTGTGATTAGAACACAAGATTAGAACGTCTATTAACGAATGACGCAACAATAGGCCTTTGGGCTGACGCAACAATAGGCCTGTGGGCTAACCCTAGTAAACACACAGTTCCACAAAAACATTGTACCAAATAAACATCTTTACAACATTTACATTTATTTGTTTATGCAGACGTTCACACTTTCACAGAAGTAATGTAAGCAGCAAATACCCCCTAGCCTATAACGTTGATTTAGCTACAGTTCGCTAACGTCATTGCTAACCAAGCTGTCCAAATGAGCTAACTACAGACTGACAGAAAATATAATATACACAAGCGATTGTGATATAGCGATTACACTTTACAATGTTTTACATCACGGGTAAACTCATCCGTGATCAAAATAATTGACGGAATACTCGAAAAACGCATTTTCGAAAAAAGTCCGGCAGTAAGCTAATATTGGTTTGCGGCGCTGCCATCTTGCACAAAGATGATGCATGATGAAAAGATGCTCCACTTGTACCCAACTGTAACCATATCAATTCTCAACCAAGTTAACCTGGAAGTGAGTTATCTTGTCACGTTATCATCTTTGGTTTGACCAGAGATGACGTTGTATGGCTGCGCCCGCGTAGTTATCAGAGATCAATAGCATACTCCGGAGCAGAAGGTGGCGGTAATGCACCAACAAGCTGGATGGCAACCGCCGTAAAAAAACACGAAGAAGAATAGCATTCTCATAGCATCTCATAGCATATGGTAAGCAGTAACGTACAACCTTCATAAATGTACTTTACCAACATCATGGGTGTCCATTGCAATGGTTGCTTGAATCGGAACACGCCATTTGTAACAACTATTTAAAAACATGCGAAAAATATTTAAAATAAAAACATTTTCACCACACAATTAGCTGACAGATATTTTTATTGATGCAAATGAAAGACGGTGCAGTTAGCTTAGGAGTCAGATGATGACTGTCCCTTGTCGCCTCACACATACTGAGAGTCATCTAGTGTTGTTATATATATATATAGTGTAGGCTATGTATATGTATGTATGCGTGTGTGCTAATATTAGCGAACTCTCAACCGTGCGAAGGCTACTGCTGTGACGTAACAATAGAATTATAGAACACCTGTTGCACACAGAAAAAAAAACAAAAAAAAACTCACGCTTTGGGGCTGTTGAAAATATTTTGGAACTTACGTGCGAAAGGGTTAATACCGTATGCCTATTGCATATATAACATACTGTAGTTATACTATATTGTATTGCCCTCTATTACCCCCCCATTGCATGCTTGAAACCAGGATGGAAATAGACCGAAACAGAAAACAGTTTAACTGAAACAGTCCTTCATTATAAATTATTTTACAGTTGTAAAATACAATGTAACAACAAAGTTGTATGTTGTTGAGAGCATTGAAATATATAAAACTTTTGGTTTCACACACAAAACACATATGTCTGAATGTACATTGTTCTATATGTGCTGCAGTTATGTGGTTTTGGATGTGTGTTGATATAGTGGTGTTGAGTGCAGATTTCACTTAGCTCCTTCGAGCCTCCCTCTCTGTCGGGCGCAGCTCCAGGCTGGAGCGCAGCGGCCATGTGCTCCACTACAGGGACGCAACTCATGTGCTCCATTACCGGGACGCAACTCATGTGCTCACTGCTCTATGCGACCCGACCGGCCAGTGATCCAGTCGATAGAAATCCCTAGCTCAGTGTCACACCGAGCCCCGTAGTGGTAATCAGCCACCCGGTTGGGAACCGACGGTCTGGTCCCTATCCCACTTTGCTATGGGTATAGAAACATTTACCGTTTTTACCAGCCTTGTCTGTTTAACAGAGGTTGTCTCTTATGCAACTGTGCGAGGTGTGTACTGTCGTCATGGTGCTAAGTGAATCTAAGGTGATATTCTGAATTGGATGGGTGGATCCTTTTACACTAATAAATGTGTTGTAAACTTTGCTCTAGTGCTACACCAGGGGGCCTGTTTATGGTTCAGGTTTCCTAAACGAGGTTTGAATGTCTTTACGGCCCCTACAGGTATTTCCACCCATCTTACTCAGATCAAAGAATGGTCAATCACTTTGGATCAAAGCGTCTGCTAACTGACCGTAATGTAATGTAATGTAATGTAATGTGGTTATCACCAGGTCTTGATGATTGAAAACAAATAATCATACACTCTCTAAAGAATGTAGGTTCACTTCTCTTAAAAAACAAAGATCCAGATAGAGTAAAGAGACATAAAGACAAAAAGAGGCCAGTAAGCCAGTCTGGGCTAGAAAATGACCCTACTTTCAGCTTTTAAATGAAAAGGGCAAATACGAATGGCATTTGATACATTTTAAAGCATTAACTGGCTCACTGACATCAGACAGACATTCTAACACATGTTTTTGTGCTAGGGAAATTTACACAAAAATACATCCATGAAATTTTATAAATATGCCTCAGTTAACTGAATGGGCACCCAAGTAGGTATATTAGTGAATCCCAACATTTCCTACATGACATGCCCAGGCATAATTTATAGATTTAAAGCAAGAATACCACACTTTAGCCTTATTGTTTCACAGATGTATATCTTAAGACACAAATTAACAACAAAGGAAGACACAAATATGGTGGCAAAAAAGTAACTACAGAAGAAAGACTTCTGTTTTTACATGAAAATAGCCAATGATCCATTTATATAGTTCTGCAAAAATGGCATGCAAGTTTTTTAAAGATGTGCTTTCCTATGAAAGCGTGGCCTGCTGGATTTTAGAGCAGTGCCACATATGCCATTGTTCTAATAGATATATATATATATATATATATAGATATATATACATACACATACGCACACACACCTACATATACATACATCTACACATACGTACACAAATACATATACACGCACATATACACATACCTACATATATATATCATCTTTAATTTACCCATTCTAGGGTTTTAAAATGATATTGTCATTATAGTGACCTAATTGCATATATGACTTCTGCATTTTAAAATGACAGTGTCAACCTTGCATACATATGACAGTGAGGACTGCATCCTCACTATTCCACGGATAAAAGGAAAACTTTGCACTTATATGTAAATCCCCTAAACAGCCTCTAGATGTGGTGAAACAACAACAACTCTCCCTAGTATATGCTAATACATAAGATAATTGTGTTACTCACCACACCAAGGATGAAGAACCAGCAATTTAGCTGACCAGAAACTCCCTGTAAGGAATATCTTGTACGCCAAACTGCCAGGAATTTTTCGTAGACAAAAGTGCAGGAAAAATTAGGAGGTAAAGGAAAAGCAGATACCCCCCTGCCAGAGGGATCCAAATTGTAAATCCCACAAACAGCAATTGGAATCACGTCGAGGTCACCAAATGTAGAATCCGCAATTACTAGACCAATGAGGGAATAGCTCGGAGCGAAAGTTTAAACGTGATGTATTCCACTCTTGCTGTGGGAAAAGGTAAAAGTTATTTAGAAATATTATTATTTTATTTACTCGTTTATCTGACTCCATTTATAATTATAATTTAGAATTTTGGTTAAACATGCGTGGAGCTCGGAGTGTGTACACTCAACTCGCCCTTAGGTACCATCATTACTTCAATATATGTTTGCCGGAATCAACATTATTGCTGAAGCTCAGTTCGGTGGCGAACGCAGAGGTTGGGGGTCTAGTCAACACAATACATGATATTCATTTATCATAGATAGTTGCGAGCCCCAGTCTGAGTACATTTAAAGGGCTCCTTAAGGCAAATTTGACAAGAACCGGCGTAAACGCCCATGGGTTCCTATATCAAATCACCAGAACCATGCACTACTCTGGGTGTATTTAAAGGGCTCCTTAAGGCAAATTTGACAAGAACCGGCGTATGACGCCCATGGGTTCCTATATCAAATCACCAGAACCATACACCACCCAACCTTATATTTGGACCGTCACTTGCTGCCTACCCAACTTGAGTACGCCACGTCTGTACCAGGCCGCTGATCAGTCGGTCCTGGGTCAGAATTGTCCCCCTGAGTCTTCAGTCGTAATTTAGGCTGAAAAGGGTATAAGATGGATGAGAGCCACGCACGTTAAATATAAAAAGAATTGGATAACAGGCAGGGAGGTCATTAGCTTGGAACGCTGCAGCTCAGATCATGCAGACAATTGAAGCTGGAAAAAGGATTGAAAGAAAGATGCAGTTGATATGAAAACATGGTAATTTATTAAATGACAAATAATCACTGGTTAAAACTGTGAGAGCAAACACGAACACATTCAATGCCTATAACTAAACACAGGATAACATGCTGTCAAGACAAATGAATATGAACAAGTTCACAAACAAAGTATATCACCAAGTGATTCCGTACGGTGTGACTATGGTACCAGGAGAACTGTTAAGCAGATTCTCCCTGAGTCTCCCTTTGGGATGTCCTTAAATGCAGTACAGCGCCGGTATGCCCACTCCACAAGTCCCTTTGTTTGTCCAAATAAGGTCTGGCAGGAAGAGCAGATTCACCACGCAGGGACCCCCTCCAGGGAGAGAAACAGAGTCTACCTCCCCCAATCTAGTGACAGTAATAAGACTCTTTGAACGACGGCGCGTGATCTTATGATCTTCTCTATCATATCTAGATATCAGGTGAGGTCCCGGTGATGGCCACTCTAGGTTCCAGACACTTATATGGACAAGCGCATCCCTGATAACCTATACAATCCTCCTTTCACATTCTTTATTTCTCCCCCTCCTATACTTTCACATACCACACACTTCAATTAGTATTATCCAGGTTCACCACATTTATCATATTATCCACAATTACTTTATACTTCCACAATTACCAATTTACATGCACATACATATGATTCAATATACATATACAGCTTTGTTTAATATGTTCACCATTCAGTCCAGAATCTAGGCCGTAAAAGACCTGTGCGGATGCCGTTTCTGATGTCCAGTTGTAGGCTCAACTCCAGCTGTAGGTTACGAGGCCGTGAGAAGTCAGAGGAACAGGTTCTCAGGCCATCATGTAAATTGTTTTATTGCACCCTCCAGGAAATCACCACCAGCTGCAAGGGTTTAGGACTGATAACACTTTTTCCAGCCTTACAGATCCCCCGTTTGGCCCCGTGGGACAAACAAACACAGTCCCAAGGGGTCATAAAGAGTGGCGCTGGTTCCATGCTGGTGTTTATGGTCCCAGTCCCAGCAGCTTTAGCAACTGGAGATAGCTGAAAACCAATGCAGCATGGGTTGAGGTGCACAGGGAGTAGCTGAGGTGTTGGAAATATCAGCACTTCACCAGGGTGAGGGCACATATGAGGGTGCTGGCAATGACGCATCCTCAGAACACCCAGTCCCACCATGTGGAGGCACCCTGGGCCGAGCGGGTAGAGGAGCTGGACAGGATTTCCGCTGTTCTTTGGCCATGTTCACCTCTACCTGGGCCGGTGGAGGTGATAGTTCATTTACCTGTTGAACAATCATCCCACAGTGCATCCGACACCTGGACTGCTGGATTACATCACAGTAGCTGTATTATACAAACATCAATATATGCAAATATGATAAATGTGGAAGCTTACATGTAAATATGACAAATGTGGAGGCTTTCTGAACAATTCAGTGATACTCTTTGCTATCTACCCATCTGTTTTGTAAGGTTAATCAAAGTATGAAGGGATGCGGAATTATGGAATGTCTACACAGAACTGACAGACAGGGAAATTGGGTTTGAATGTTTAATACCGTATGCCTATTGCATATATAACATACTGTAGTTATACTATATTGTATTGCCCTCTATTACCCCCCCATTGCATGCTTGAAACCAGGATGGAAATAGACCGAAACAGAAAACAGTTTAACTGAAACAGTCCTTCATTATAAATTATTTTACAGTTGTAAAATACAATGTAACAACAAAGTTGTATGTTGTTGAGAGCATTGAAATATATAAAACTTTTGGTTTCACACACAAAACACATATGTCTGAATGTACATTGTTCTATATGTGCTGCAGTTATGTGGTTTTGGATGTGTGTTGATATAGTGGTGTTGAGTGCAGATTTCACTTAGCTCCTTCGAGCCTCCCTCTCTGTCGGGCGCAGCTCCAGGCTGGAGCGCAGCGGCCATGTGCTTCACTACAGGGACGCAACTCATGTGCTCCATTACCGGGACGCAACTCATGTGCTCACTGCTCTATGCGACCCGACCGGCCAGTGATCCAGTCGATAGAAATCCCTAGCTCAGTGTCACACCGAGCCCCGTAGTGGTAATCAGCCACCCGGTTGGGAACCGACGGTCTGGTCCCTATCCCACTTTGCTATGGGTATAGAAACATTTACCGTTTTTACCAGCCTTGTCTGTTTAACAGAGGTTGTCTCTTATGCAACTGTGCGAGGTGTGTACTGTCGTCATGGTGCTAAGTGAATCTAAGGTGATATTCTGAATTGGATGGGTGGATCCTTTTACACTAATAAATGTGTTGTAAACTTTGCTCTAGTGCTACACCAGGGGGCCTGTTTATGGTTCAGGTTTCCTAAACGAGGTTTGAATGTCTTTACGGCCCCTACAGGTATTTCCACCCATCTTACTCAGATCAAAGAATGGTCAATCACTTTGGATCAAAGCGTCTGCTAACTGACCGTAATGTAATGTAATGTAATGTAATGTGGTTATCACCAGGTCTTGATGATTGAAAACAAATAATCATACACTCTCTAAAGAATGTAGGTTCACTTCTCTTAAAAAACAAAGATCCAGATAGAGTAAAGAGACATAAAGACAAAAAGAGGCCAGTAAGCCAGTCTGGGCTAGAAAATGACCCTACTTTCAGCTTTTAAATGAAAAGGGCAAATACGAATGGCATTTGATACATTTTAAAGCATTAACTGGCTCACTGACATCAGACAGACATTCTAACACATGTTTTTGTGCTAGGGAAATTTACACAAAAATACATCCATGAAATTTTATAAATATGCCTCAGTTAACTGAATGGGCACCCAAGTAGGTATATTAGTGAATCCCAACATTTCCTACATGACATGCCCAGGCATAATTTATAGATTTAAAGCAAGTATACCACACTTTAGCCTTATTGTTTCACAGATGTATATCTTAAGACACAAATTAACAACAAAGGAAGACACAAATATGGTGGCAAAAAAGTAACTACAGAAGAAAGACTTCTGTTTTTACATGAAAATAGCCAATGATCCATTTATATAGTTCTGCAAAAATGGCATGCAAGTTTTTTAAAGATGTGCTTTCCTATGAAAGCGTGGCCTGCTGGATTTTAGAGCAGTGCCACATATGCCATTGTTCTAATAGATATATATATATATATATATAGATATATATACATACACATACGCACACACACCTACATATACATACATCTACACATACGTACACAAATACATATACACGCACATATACACATACCTACATATATATATCATCTTTAATTTACCCATTCTAGGGTTTTAAAATGATATTGTCATTATAGTGACCTAATTGCATATATGACTTCTGCATTTTAAAATGACAGTGTCAACCTTGCATACATATGACAGTGAGGACTGCATCCTCACTATTCCACGGATAAAAGGAAAACTTTGCACTTATATGTAAATCCCCTAAACAGCCTCTAGATGTGGTGAAACAACAACAACTCTCCCTAGTATATGCTAATACATAAGATAATTGTGTTACTCACCACACCAAGGATGAAGAACCAGCAATTTAGCTGACCAGAAACTCCCTGTAAGGAATATCTTGTACGCCAAACTGCCAGGAATTTTTCGTAGACAAAAGTGCAGGAAAAATTAGGAGGTAAAGGAAAAGCAGATACCCCCCTGCCAGAGGGATCCAAATTGTAAATCCCACAAACAGCAATTGGAATCACGTCGAGGTCACCAAATGTAGAATCCGCAATTACTAGACCAATGAGGGAATAGCTCGGAGCGAAAGTTTAAACGTGATGTATTCCACTCTTGCTGTGGGAAAAGGTAAAAGTTATTTAGAAATATTATTATTTTATTTACTCGTTTATCTGACTCCATTTATAATTATAATTTAGAATTTTGGTTAAACATGCGTGGAGCTCGGAGTGTGTACACTCAACTCGCCCTTAGGTACCATCATTACTTCAATATATGTTTGCCGGAATCAACATTATTCCTGAAGCTCAGTTCGGTGGCGAACGCAGAGGTTGGGGGTCTAGTCAACACAATACATGATATTCATTTATCATAGATAGTTGCGAGCCCCAGTCTGAGTACATTTAAAGGGCTCCTTAAGGCAAATTTGACAAGAACCGGCGTAAACGCCCATGGGTTCCTATATCAAATCACCAGAACCATGCACTACTCTGGGTGTATTTAAAGGGCTCCTTAAGGCAAATTTGACAAGAACCGGCGTATGACGCCCATGGGTTCCTATATCAAATCACCAGAACCATACACCACCCAACCTTATATTTGGACCGTCACTTGCTGCCTACCCAACTTGAGTACGCCACGTCTGTACCAGGCCGCTGATCAGTCGGTCCTGGGTCAGAATTGTCCCCCTGAGTCTTCAGTCGTAATTTAGGCTGAAAAGGGTATAAGATGGATGAGAGCCACGCACGTTAAATATAAAAAGAATTGGATAACAGGCAGGGAGGTCATTAGCTTGGAACGCTGCAGCTCAGATCATGCAGACAATTGAAGCTGGAAAAAGGATTGAAAGAAAGATGCAGTTGATATGAAAACATGGTAATTTATTAAATGACAAATAATCACTGGTTAAAACTGTGAGAGCAAACACGAACACATTCAATGCCTATAACTAAACACAGGATAACATGCTGTCAAGACAAATGAATATGAACAAGTTCACAAACAAAGTATATCACCAAGTGATTCCGTACGGTGTGACTATGGTACCAGGAGAACTGTTAAGCAGATTCTCCCTGAGTCTCCCTTTGGGATGTCCTTAAATGCAGTACAGCGCCGGTATGCCCACTCCACAAGTCCCTTTGTTTGTCCAAATAAGGTCTGGCAGGAAGAGCAGATTCACCACGCAGGGACCCCCTCCAGGGAGAGAAACAGAGTCTACCTCCCCCAATCTAGTGACAGTAATAAGACTCTTTGAACGACGGCGCGTGATCTTATGATCTTCTCTATCATATCTAGATATCAGGTGAGGTCCCGGTGATGGCCACTCTAGGTTCCAGACACTTATATGGACAAGCGCATCCCTGATAACCTATACAATCCTCCTTTCACATTCTTTATTTCTCCCCCTCCTATACTTTCACATACCACACACTTCAATTAGTATTATCCAGGTTCACCACATTTATCATATTATCCACAATTACTTTATACTTCCACAATTACCAATTTACATGCACATACATATGATTCAATATACATATACAGCTTTGTTTAATATGTTCACCATTCAGTCCAGAATCTAGGCCGTAAAAGACCTGTGCGGATGCCGTTTCTGATGTCCAGTTGTAGGCTCAACTCCAGCTGTAGGTTACGAGGCCGTGAGAAGTCAGAGGAACAGGTTCTCAGGCCATCATGTAAATTGTTTTATTGCACCCTCCAGGAAATCACCACCAGCTGCAAGGGTTTAGGACTGATAACACTTTTTCCAGCCTTACAGATCCCCCGTTTGGCCCCGTGGGACAAACAAACACAGTCCCAAGGGGTCATAAAGAGTGGCGCTGGTTCCATGCTGGTGTTTATGGTCCCAGTCCCAGCAGCTTTAGCAACTGGAGATAGCTGAAAACCAATGCAGCATGGGTTGAGGTGCACAGGGAGTAGCTGAGGTGTTGGAAATATCAGCACTTCACCAGGGTGAGGGCACATATGAGGGTGCTGGCAATGACGCATCCTCAGAACACCCAGTCCCACCATGTGGAGGCACCCTGGGCCGAGCGGGTAGAGGAGCTGGACAGGATTTCCGCTGTTCTTTGGCCATGTTCACCTCTACCTGGGCCGGTGGAGGTGATAGTTCATTTACCTGTTGAACAATCATCCCACAGTGCATCCGACACCTGGACTGCTGGATTACATCACAGTAGCTGTATTATACAAACATCAATATATGCAAATATGATAAATGTGGAAGCTTACATGTAAATATGACAAATGTGGAGGCTTTCTGAACAATTCAGTGATACTCTTTGCTATCTACCCATCTGTTTTGTAAGGTTAATCAAAGTATGAAGGGATGCGGAATTATGGAATGTCTACACAGAACTGACAGACAGGGAAATTGGGTTTGAATGTTTAATACCGTATGCCTATTGCATATATAACATACTGTAGTTATACTATATTGTATTGCCCTCTATTACCCCCCCCATTGCATGCTTGAAACCAGGATGGAAATAGACCGAAACAGAAAACAGTTTAACTGAAACAGTCCTTCATTATAAATTATTTTACAGTTGTAAAATACAATGTAACAACAAAGTTGTATGTTGTTGAGAGCATTGAAATATATAAAACTTTTGGTTTCACACACAAAACACATATGTCTGAATGTACATTGTTCTATATGTGCTGCAGTTATGTGGTTTTGGATGTGTGTTGATATAGTGGTGTTGAGTGCAGATTTCACTTAGCTCCTTCGAGCCTCCCTCTCTGTCGGGCGCAGCTCCAGGCTGGAGCGCAGCGGCCATGTGCTCCACTACAGGGACGCAACTCATGTGCTCCATTACCGGGACGCAACTCATGTGCTCACTGCTCTATGCGACCCGACCGGCCAGTGATCCAGTCGATAGAAATCCCTAGCTCAGTGTCACACCGAGCCCCGTAGTGGTAATCAGCCACCCGGTTGGGAACCGACGGTCTGGTCCCTATCCCACTTTGCTATGGGTATAGAAACATTTACCGTTTTTACCAGCCTTGTCTGTTTAACAGAGGTTGTCTCTTATGCAACTGTGCGAGGTGTGTACTGTCGTCATGGTGCTAAGTGAATCTAAGGTGATATTCTGAATTGGATGGGTGGATCCTTTTACACTAATAAATGTGTTGTAAACTTTGCTCTAGTGCTACACCAGGGGGCCTGTTTATGGTTCAGGTTTCCTAAACGAGGTTTGAATGTCTTTACGGCCCCTACAGGTATTTCCACCCATCTTACTCAGATCAAAGAATGGTCAATCACTTTGGATCAAAGCGTCTGCTAACTGACCGTAATGTAATGTAATGTAATGTAATGTGGTTATCACCAGGTCTTGATGATTGAAAACAAATAATCATACACTCTCTAAAGAATGTAGGTTCACTTCTCTTAAAAAACAAAGATCCAGATAGAGTAAAGAGACATAAAGACAAAAAGAGGCCAGTAAGCCAGTCTGGGCTAGAAAATGACCCTACTTTCAGCTTTTAAATGAAAAGGGCAAATACGAATGGCATTTGATACATTTTAAAGCATTAACTGGCTCACTGACATCAGACAGACATTCTAACACATGTTTTTGTGCTAGGGAAATTTACACAAAAATACATCCATGAAATTTTATAAATATGCCTCAGTTAACTGAATGGGCACCCAAGTAGGTATATTAGTGAATCCCAACATTTCCTACATGACATGCCCAGGCATAATTTATAGATTTAAAGCAAGTATACCACACTTTAGCCTTATTGTTTCACAGATGTATATCTTAAGACACAAATTAACAACAAAGGAAGACACAAATATGGTGGCAAAAAAGTAACTACAGAAGAAAGACTTCTGTTTTTACATGAAAATAGCCAATGATCCATTTATATAGTTCTGCAAAAATGGCATGCAAGTTTTTTAAAGATGTGCTTTCCTATGAAAGCGTGGCCTGCTGGATTTTAGAGCAGTGCCACATATGCCATTGTTCTAATAGATATATATATATATATATATAGATATATATACATACACATACGCACACACACCTACATATACATACATCTACACATACGTACACAAATACATATACACGCACATATACACATACCTACATATATATATCATCTTTAATTTACCCATTCTAGGGTTTTAAAATGATATTGTCATTATAGTGACCTAATTGCATATATGACTTCTGCATTTTAAAATGACAGTGTCAACCTTGCATACATATGACAGTGAGGACTGCATCCTCACTATTCCACGGATAAAAGGAAAACTTTGCACTTATATGTAAATCCCCTAAACAGCCTCTAGATGTGGTGAAACAACAACAACTCTCCCTAGTATATGCTAATACATAAGATAATTGTGTTACTCACCACACCAAGGATGAAGAACCAGCAATTTAGCTGACCAGAAACTCCCTGTAAGGAATATCTTGTACGCCAAACTGCCAGGAATTTTTCGTAGACAAAAGTGCAGGAAAAATTAGGAGGTAAAGGAAAAGCAGATACCCCCCTGCCAGAGGGATCCAAATTGTAAATCCCACAAACAGCAATTGGAATCACGTCGAGGTCACCAAATGTAGAATCCGCAATTACTAGACCAATGAGGGAATAGCTCGGAGCGAAAGTTTAAACGTGATGTATTCCACTCTTGCTGTGGGAAAAGGTAAAAGTTATTTAGAAATATTATTATTTTATTTACTCGTTTATCTGACTCCATTTATAATTATAATTTAGAATTTTGGTTAAACATGCGTGGAGCTCGGAGTGTGTACACTCAACTCGCCCTTAGGTACCATCATTACTTCAATATATGTTTGCCGGAATCAACATTATTGCTGAAGCTCAGTTCGGTGGCGAACGCAGAGGTTGGGGGTCTAGTCAACACAATACATGATATTCATTTATCATAGATAGTTGCGAGCCCCAGTCTGAGTACATTTAAAGGGCTCCTTAAGGCAAATTTGACAAGAACCGGCGTAAACGCCCATGGGTTCCTATATCAAATCACCAGAACCATGCACTACTCTGGGTGTATTTAAAGGGCTCCTTAAGGCAAATTTGACAAGAACCGGCGTATGACGCCCATGGGTTCCTATATCAAATCACCAGAACCATACACCACCCAACCTTATATTTGGACCGTCACTTGCTGCCTACCCAACTTGAGTACGCCACGTCTGTACCAGGCCGCTGATCAGTCGGTCCTGGGTCAGAATTGTCCCCCTGAGTCTTCAGTCGTAATTTAGGCTGAAAAGGGTATAAGATGGATGAGAGCCACGCACGTTAAATATAAAAAGAATTGGATAACAGGCAGGGAGGTCATTAGCTTGGAACGCTGCAGCTCAGATCATGCAGACAATTGAAGCTGGAAAAAGGATTGAAAGAAAGATGCAGTTGATATGAAAACATGGTAATTTATTAAATGACAAATAATCACTGGTTAAAACTGTGAGAGCAAACACGAACACATTCAATGCCTATAACTAAACACAGGATAACATGCTGTCAAGACAAATGAATATGAACAAGTTCACAAACAAAGTATATCACCAAGTGATTCCGTACGGTGTGACTATGGTACCAGGAGAACTGTTAAGCAGATTCTCCCTGAGTCTCCCTTTGGGATGTCCTTAAATGCAGTACAGCGCCGGTATGCCCACTCCACAAGTCCCTTTGTTTGTCCAAATAAGGTCTGGCAGGAAGAGCAGATTCACCACGCAGGGACCCCCTCCAGGGAGAGAAACAGAGTCTACCTCCCCCAATCTAGTGACAGTAATAAGACTCTTTGAACGACGGCGCGTGATCTTATGATCTTCTCTATCATATCTAGATATCAGGTGAGGTCCCGGTGATGGCCACTCTAGGTTCCAGACACTTATATGGACAAGCGCATCCCTGATAACCTATACAATCCTCCTTTCACATTCTTTATTTCTCCCCCTCCTATACTTTCACATACCACACACTTCAATTAGTATTATCCAGGTTCACCACATTTATCATATTATCCACAATTACTTTATACTTCCACAATTACCAATTTACATGCACATACATATGATTCAATATACATATACAGCTTTGTTTAATATGTTCACCATTCATCTCATCTCATCTCATTTTAAATATAGACAAAACTAAGGAGCTGGTGTTTGATTTTAAAAGAAAAAAGGGTGAGTTAGCCCCTATTTTTATTAGAGGTCAGCCAGTAGAGGTAGTTCCCTCATATAGATACCTTGGTGTTCATCTAGATAGTAAACTAGACTGGAAGGAGAACAGTAGAGTTACCTTCAAGAAGGCCCAGTCTAGACTATTTTTTTCTGAGGAAACTGAGGTCATTTGATATGGGCAGGCCTATTTTAAATATTTTCTATCATGGAATACTGGAAAGTGTCCTTTTTTATGCTGTTGTGTGTTGGGGTGGTAGCATAACTGTTGAGGACAGGAACAGGCTTAACAAACTCATAAGGAAGGCAGGCTCCATCATTGGCTCATGCCCAAGTTCTGTGGAGGAAATAGTTGAAAAGAGGGTGATGAGGAAGATGAGGAGTGTGTTGTCAAGGGATGATCACCCTTTGCACAGCATCTTCACTATGAGTGGTAGGAGCAAAAGGCTCCTTCTACCCAGATGCTCCACTGAGAGATTTAGGAGGTCCTTTGTTCCCACAGCAGTAAGACTCTATAATAAGAGCTGTTGACCAAATTGTCCTGATGATTGTATGATTGTATGTTGAACTGTGTTCTGTTGATTGTATGCTGTTGTGTGATGTGGCTTGGTGGCAAAAGAATTTCCCCATTGGGGATTATTAAAGCAATCTATCTATCTATCTATCTATTCAGTCCAGAATCTAGGCCGTAAAAGACCTGTGCGGATGCCGTTTCTGATGTCCAGTTGTAGGCTCAACTCCAGCTGTAGGTTACGAGGCCGTGAGAAGTCAGAGGAACAGGTTCTCAGGCCATCATGTAAATTGTTTTATTGCACCCTCCAGGAAATCACCACCAGCTGCAAGGGTTTAGGACTGATAACACTTTTTCCAGCCTTACATGTTTTTATAAACCAAGGACAACATTTTTCTTTGTGATTTGAGACATTATCTATAGTAACATATTCTTTTATACTAAATGGTTGTGAAGGAAGAAAGGGAATGTTTTCTTTGGATTTACTAAACTCTATTAGTTTCTCAAACTGCACACACACACATTTCCAAGCCTGGGGCGCCAGACGTTTTTAACGACCGGGCCCCAAGGAATGTTTGGGGAGATACTCATACTATCTCTTCAGGCGATCTAGGACCATAAATGTGTCCCGTGTGTGTGTTTGTAGGTGTGAATGGGTCCATTGCCTCCTTATCAAGATAAGTATACATATGCTTCATCACTCTGATGTTTGAGTATACAAATGTAACTGAAATACTCTCTGGAAAATTAGGGATTGTTTTACCATATGGCTTTCTGCTGAGAGCGAGCTCTTCCCATCAATTTTCCAGTGTCTGGGTGCGTGCACATGTCCTTGATTTACAGGTGTCGAAGATGAGATCATACTGTGTGCCTAGCTCGGGACAATCGCCCCCGACCATGCTGATACAAATCATGAGCTTGTTTTTCTTCCTTGGCGTGAGTGTCTGCTCGTGGATGCAAGGCCACGACTGTGTGCTGTGTGCACATTTGGGCCTTTAGAGCTGTTTCTTCCAAGACACCCTAACACAGAAAAGCATCTTCTTATTGACGCCATTGATTCATACAGAAGGTCCGACAGTGGTTTGTAATAATATATAATATATGTTTAATCTATTGTTTTTTTACACTACAGTAGATGCCATAAAACAAACTCGGGGAACAGCATCCATAAATCATCTTACAAAAAGCAAGTGTCCCTAGAACACATGAGTGTGAGGTGGGAAAGAAGTGCACGTAGTGGTGTCTGAGGAGGAGGGTATACTGTGAGTATGAGGTGGTACACCCCTGCCCTCTAGAGAGGTCTGGGGGCATGTCCCCCCAGGACAACATTTTGTAAGGTCAAATTTAGTGTGCCAGACAACAAACCAAGGTAGTTCATACATTTTACTTGGTAGAATTGACTCTGGTCATATTCACATTTTAAAAATCGATTATAGAATCTAGATCTGAAGAAAGACACATCCCACTACAAATGTATTTTATAGCCTAAAGAGAAACGTTTGTCTCTAGATTTTTAAAGCTGCATTCAGAACAACAATCATACAGGACCTAATGATTGTTTTTATATTAGTGTTCAATGAGACAATAGTACTGCGGACAGTATGTCTGGAAGATAAGACTGAGTATAGCCTGTTATAGAATAAAAAATGATATATTAATTAAAAAATGTTTCATTTAAAAATAAAAATAAACTATGCCATTTTGAGCACTTCATAGTGTTGTGTTCACTACTACAGCTATAAATGTTACCGGCTGACCACATATTTCCGTACCACTAAGGGTCGCAGTATTACTTACCCCATAGTAGTTGAAGGGATATCGAGAGGATGTGATGTGATGATATTGATGAGGAAGCAGTGATGTATACATGCCATGCTTACGATCCTGCCTCCTTCTTGAGATTCCACTCACTTATTTTCTTCCTGAGCTTGGAACATAACACAAGTATATGTAACTACTTCAATGCATTTTGTTGCAGCACTTCATTTCTTCTAGAACAAAAGCAGGATAAGTCAGATGTCTCCATCTAGTGGTAGACACAAGAGACATTAGGCTCAGTTTATACTTCAGTTGCAGTCAAATGTTCTAATACAATGGTTCCCAACCTCTGCTCAGGTACCTCCAGCCAGACCCAGATATTTGATGTTCTCCATCTCTTATCTTCTTCTCGTATTTAATGGCGGATCGCAAACCAACGTGTATAGGTGCATACCGCCAACATCAGGGCTTTACATACTTCAGGTTATAACAAAAAAAAAATATTATATCTTACAATATAATCCTGTGTCTTTAAGAAAAATAAAGAGAGCCTTGCAGCACTCCCTCATTTCCTCACCTATCCCTAAAATCCCATCCAAGTTCCATCCCCGTCCTAGCTCATATATCGTATCACGGCAAGATGTTCCTCTCTGAACAAATGTCTAAACAAATGTCTGAACAAATGACAACTCTCTCATGCCTTACCTCTTCTATCCATTGTAATCCTAAAATTATAGCGACTATTTCTGCTGTAAATACACATAATCTATCATTAATTATTTTGCATATGACTACATCAAACTCAGGTATGTACACTCCTGTTCCTACATGTCCACTTCCTGGATCTTTACATCCATCAGTAAATATTGGCATATAGTTATATTAATTCCTCTTTATCCACATTATTTTGAACCAAATATCCAATGTTATCCACATTTCTTTCAATCCATTTTCTCTTCTGCTCCACAATTTGTAAGTCCACATTGGGCACTGGAAATATCCATGGAGGAACATAACCCCACACAGTATTTGGCCCATAATCTAACCCAGCGGTTTTCAACCTGTGGGCCGGTGGTATGCAGGGGGGCCGTCATTTTTTAACTGAAAAAAAAAATTGTCAAAAAATAGGTTATTACCCCAAATTAAATAACAATTTAAAAATCTCGTATTTAAATACTTTTTACAAAAAATAAGATAAGACATCAGATTTATGGAGAACTCTGATTCGTCTCTACGGCGGCTGGAGAATTGTTTGATCGATGTGACCACCATTTTAGCTGTGTGCAAGCTAAACCGTCAGTGCTAAAACATTTCTCTTTTTGAATTTATTCAAAGGAATTTATCATGGATAAGTGGTTACAAACAGGGTCTGTTACGTCCCAAAATCCACCTGTCTTTCATTAACCAGGTGTACAGTCCTGGACGTAACACTAAGCCACGTTAAACGATAACCACATCCCAAAAGGAAGACCAGTGATGCTCGCGGTGGTATAGTACAGATGTTTATTAACATAGACACAAGTAAACTGTTATCTAATTAAAACATGAAAGTCTTTACAAGACAAAAGCAGGCTGCAAGGTCTCACCAGATGAAGCATACAGAAACACAAACCAGCAGCCCTAAGGTGCAGATACACCATACAAAAACACAAAACTAAGGCCCTGAGTTGCAGATACAGCATACAAAAACAGAAAACCAAGGCCCTGACGTACAATAGGGGTGTGCAGCGATGCCACTATCTGTATTCGACCATCAACATTATCTGTATCTGTATCCGGATTTAAATTTAAAAAAAATCTAAGTTTGTATACTTGTACTTTTACTCATTTACATTTCAGAGAAAAAAAAAACATACTTTTTACTCCTTACATTTAAAATGCAGACCTTCAAAGTACAAAGTACAAATCTAGCAGGCCCAACGATTTTAATTAGTATATTTGTTTCTCTGGCCGAACATTAATGTTTTTAATCCTGCGGCCGCACTTTATTTAAAACAGCCAATCAAATCCCCATCAATGGAAAATTAACCCGCCCATTGGTCCTTGTGCAAGTCTAGAAAGCGGGAATCTTTGATTAGACACCTACTATCAAAATAACTATTTGACAAGAACCTTAGGATGTGCAATGTCGAACCCACGTATTAAAAAAAAACTGAACTAAACCCTTAATTTTCCAAGGTTGTAGTTTGGCCAACTTTACAACTGGATGCTGTGATGTGAATGCCGTCCATGTTAGTTTATCTCGACATGTTTTTTCAAACTCGATGGAGAAGTGCATTAAATAATTTTAATGCAAAAAAAGTGTCCTCTGTTCTTTAATTTCAGCATTGTCTATCGC
Organism: Ilyophis sp. 1 JC-2022; assembly: GCA_022702515.1. Classification (NCBI taxonomy): domain Eukaryota; kingdom Metazoa; phylum Chordata; class Actinopteri; order Anguilliformes; family Synaphobranchidae; genus Ilyophis; species Ilyophis sp. 1 JC-2022. The sequence goes on along the minus strand of CM040401.1, from coordinate 59,539,481 downwards.
AGAATTCATTCCATTGTGGGCCGAGTGTATGCTGGGTTTCATTCCAGCCTTGCCTAAACACCAGCTGATTATTTCACTAATTAGCTCACCTATTCAACTAACTCACCTAGTGCAATGTGTAGTTGAAACTAAAACTTGTATACACTCGACCCACAATGGAATGAGTTTGAGACCCCTTGTCATTCCCTTGCAATAAAAAGGAGTACATTTAAAAGTAGGAACTTTTTTTACTTTTACTCAAGTGTATTTTTAGCCAGATACTCTGACTTTTACTTGAGTAAGATTTTGAGACAGTATCCATACTTTCACTTAAGTATAATTTCTGGGTACTTTTTACACCCCTACTTTTTTTACATGGGCTGTGCGTCCTGGCATAGGACGACTGTATAGCCTACTACTTGGGCTACGGCATACTGTTTAGTGGCATACAGATGTCCTCCATGCTCCATACTATTAACAGCGAAACTCGGAAATAAGTATATAATTTGGGGATTTTAAGCACACTAGTTAGAGAACGACAGTCTAACGTAAAACACCTTCATGCACACTCGTCTTTACCTGTAACACGTTGATTTGCGATTCATTTCTGAGAATCGTAGCCTATGCTAAAAATTAGTCTAATAAAGTGCAGGAAACTGGAATGTTTGTTTTTTCATATCCCACATCAATTCGCACACTGTAGTGTAGCCTATATCTATAGTTGTATAGCGAATTGCTTAGCTAACGTCAGATTAAAAAATGTAGGCCTACAAGATACAAGCATTTTTTTGTTCAATTAACCTAAACTACGAGTTTACAGAACAGTCACACTGCCGCCGAGGAGCAGCAAGCAATAGCAACGGTAACGTGAATGTGTTCAATCAGCAGCGCACATCCATCTCAAAGCCACGAAAAATCATAAAAGCACTAACCTTCCTACTTCATCTTCACATTCGTCACTAAAAGGGTTTGGCCTCCTCGGGCCTTTTTGTTTTATTATTTTTAAACTAAAAAAATGTAATAAAAAGCAATCTTGCAAATTTGGAAAAATGTGTCATGTTTAACTTTGGACCATTTAGAGGTCAGCTTCTGTTCACTTGGATATTAATTGTAAAAGGCAATTGTGCCTGTAGCGCCGTCAGTAGGCTATTAGAGCTACAGACGATTGGCCAATCATAAAAATGCCACATTGAAATTATATATTTTGATAAAATATGGAGTATGGCTAAAATATAAATGAAAATGATGAGCCAGTTACAGTAACGTAGTTTCACGTTGTAAATAGACAATAGCACAAAGAGACTGAAATTATGAAAAAATATACAGTAGCTAATTGCTTCCATATAAGATTAGATAATGATCTGGTATTATTGGGCGTAAATAAAGTTGTCCTCCTATAAGATGAGGGGGGTGGAGGTGTGTTTAAAATGTAATAAAATTATATTATCTACTAATATACTGATTAGCCTATGCTTTAGCTTTATATGAAAGTATCTCAAATCTCATCTAGGGCTTTGAAGAAAAAAAATCTCCAAAATGTTCATAAATGAAACATTTTATTTTAGAAAATGCCCTGTGTGAGGTTGTGTAGAAATGCAGGAAATTAGTTTTAAAAGGCTCCTATTGATTCACTTCAGTCTTTAATGTGTTTAATTTGATCAGTTAAAACATTTTTACCTCTCTTTTTGTAATGGTTTGCAATATAGCACAATGTGAATATTGGACTTTTATTGTTCATGGCATGCATATCTATTGCTAACAGAATGTGGCTTCAGAAGGGAAATAATCCCTCTATACATGAAAAACACCTAATTAAGAAAAATCAACACCTTGTTAAAATTCTGGGGTTGCAATTGTGGTTGGAATGAAAACCAGCGTATGCAGGGGCCCCCAGGACAAAGTTTAAAAACCACTGCCCTTGTGGTTGTCGTCGACATCTCAATTATGGTATTGTAATCAAGGTATGGTAATCTTATGGAAAAAAAAATGTAGGCTAATTTTTTACGTATATATAAGGCATAGACTGTAGAAAAATAAGGAATGGGCTAGTTAAAGATAGTGTCATCACTGAAATAGCTTAAGTTAGGAACAGCGCCTGCATAGCCTAGATGGATGGGGAAACAACTGAGTCTGCGGTTCTTTTAATAAAAGTTTTATTCACTGTTTTGATTTTATTATCATTTGAGAAAACCGTTACAGGTGAAACGAATGAAACCTAGCAAATGCCGCCAATGCACCAAACAAACCGTCTGCTCGACCCCCGCACCGTAGTGAGCGTATCGATTTCATAGTCCGTGAAGTTTCTCGTCTTTTTTGCGGTCTGACTTCTCAATCTCTATTACAACCAACCTGATTACAACATATCCATAACGTTACACAAAACATGTCAAATTTGAACGTCCTAAGACGTCTATTTTTTAACGTCTACGTCTCAAGACTACAGAAAATACCCTGTTAACACGTCCATTTTGAACGTCTTAAGCAAGGCGTTTAAATTTGGGTGCTACCATTACATTACATTACATTATAGACATTTAGCAGACGCTCTTATCCAGAGCGACGTACATAGTGCATTTTCAAACTAGGAACAAGAACGTTTAAAAACAACCCTAAAAAGGCAAATATGAATCTAAGTACTAGGCGCAGTCAGTATGATTGGGGTGTTTTTTTTTTTTTTTTTTGGGGGGGGAATTACACAACATTAATAACAATAGTCACAGGGAGGTAGGGAGGGGTGGAGAGAGGTGCAGCTTGAAGAGGTGAGTCTTCAATCTGCGCTTGAAGGCAGTCAGACTTTCTGCTGTTCTGACCTCCACGGGGAGCTCATTCCACCACCGTGGGGCCAGGACAGACAGACGTCGAGACCGGGTGCTAGCATGAAGAGGGGGGGGTACCAGTCGTCCTGAGGAGGCGGAGCGCAGGGATCTGGCAGGTGTGTAGGGTCTGATTAGTTTTTGGAGGTATGGGGGGGCAGAACCTCGGACTGCCTGGAAGGCGAGCACCAATGTTTTGAATTTGATGCGAGCCATCACCGGTAGCCAGTGGAGGTCAATGAGCAGGGGGGTGACATGGGAGTGTCGGGGGAGGTTAAAGACCAGGCGCGCTGCTGCGTTCTGGATAAGCTGAAGGGGTCTAATGGCCGATGCTGGCAGGCCAGCCAGGAGAGAGTTGCAATAGTCCAGGCGAGACAGCACCATTGCTTGGACCAGGAGCTGGGTTGAGTGGGTGGTGAGGAAGGGGCGGATTCTCCTGATGTTGTACAGGAAGAACCTGCATGCCCGGGTTACCGCTGCGATGTTCTCGGAGAGGGACAGCCTGTTGTCCATCACGACTCCGAGGTTCCTGGCACAGGGCGTTGGGGTCAGTGGAGTGTCCCCTAGGGAAATAGAGAGATTGAGAGGAGGAGAGGTTAAAGCAGGAATGTAGATGAGCTCAGTCTTGCCAGGATTGAGCTTGAGATGGCGGTTGTCCATCCAGCTCTGGATGTCGCTCAGGCAAGCGGAGACGCGGGCTGATACCTGAGTGTCAGAGGGTGAGAAGGAGAGAAAGAGTTGAGTATCGTCAGCATAGCAGTGGTAAGAAAGACCATGAGCAGTGATAACAGGGCCAAGGGATTTGGTGTAGATGGAGAAAAGGAGGGGACCAAGGACTGAGCCCTGGGGGACTCCTGTGGTAAGGGGACGGGGTGCCGATACTTTACCAGCCCAGGCAACCTGGGAGGAGCGTTCCGAGAGGTAGGACTCAATCCAGGCCAGGGCCGAGCCGCGGATCCCCGCTGCAGACAGGGACGACAGGAGGATGGAGTGATCTACGGTGTCGAAGGCGGCAGAGAGGTCTAGAAGTATTAGCACAGAGGAGAGGGAGGCTGCCCGAGCTGCATGAAGCATCTCGCTGACGGAGAGGAGTGCGGTCTCCGTTGAGTGGCCGGGTTTGAAGCCGGACTGGAGGGGGTCTAGCAGGTTGTTCTGGGTGAGGAAAGACGACAGTTGGTTAGAAACAGCGCGTTCGATAGTTTTGGAAAGAAAAGAAAGAAGGGATACCGGTCTGTAGTTTTGGATGTTGGAGGGGTCCAGCGTAGGTTTTTTCAGGATCGGGGTGATGTGGGCTCTTTTGAAGGATGAGGGGAAACAGCCAGAGGTCAGGGAGGAGTTCACCAGGGAGGTCACAAACGGGACCACTTCATCAGTTTCTGAGAGGAAACTCTACGTACAATAATTGCAAAAGAGAAAACAATTCCCCAATCAACCTACCCTGTATGAATTGAAAGTAAGAAATAATATTGATTGAATTGGACTTAAGAAATAATTATTATTTACGGTGACATTATTAACATCTGCATTTTTTTGTAGGCTACTGGTTACTTATTGAGAAACTGTAGCTTGTATACAATATCATACTTGACATAGTCATCTAATGTTGTGTGTTCGCCTAAGTGCCCACTAGATGGGAGTATTAGAGCACAAATGGCAACCTGTTGAATTTTGAGTAGATTGGGGATTTGGTGTTCTGCAAGCCAACTGGTTATGATCCTTTATGATTAATGGCGAATTTTTTAGTGCAGCCAAGGGGTATTTTTTAATGTAATGGTGGTGTGAATTATAATTTACATTGTGACTATTATGTAAAAAAAATATATTAATTAATTATGTCATCAAGGGTCTAAGGTATCAAACAAGCCTCAAATCTTCACTCTGCTGCCAGATATGCAGTAGATGTGGATGGATCCCTTTAAGGTTTTCTTCTCCTGAATTATTTTTCCGCAGAGTTCAATAGGAAAATGTGTCGGGAGAAACAACTCTTAAAGTGATCCATTCATATCTACTGTGTATCTGGCAGCAGAGTGATGGTTTGAGTCATATTTGATACCTCAGACCATTGATGACTTACAGCCATTTAGCCAACTATGTGTTCTATACTGTACCTGCATAATTTACATCTTAATCTAGTCCCACCCCCCAATTCCCATAGAGATCCATTGAAATTCAGAGAGGTTATAGTATCACTTGTAAGAGTACCAGAAAATAAGATGTCAAGAGTCTTTTGAAGTAGACATCAAAAAAGTCATGGCATGCAAAGGATATGTAACAAAATACTAAACATGGATACTTTATTTTACATTATGTTAATTTGTCCCAATACTTTAATTGGTCTGAACTATGTTTAAAAAGTGTTATAATTTCTAAATGGTGAATTTAATATTTATACAAATACACTCAAATAAAAGCTGATACCTCATATGAATAGTTTGATTTCAAATCTGAACTTTTGGAGTATAGAGCCAAATGAAGAGAAAATGCTTCCTTGTCCCAAAACGTCCATAGGCCACTGTATGTTTTAATGCAAAATTGTGGTTACCTCGTATATAATTTTACTCAATCCTTAACGTTTCAAACATAGTGCGCAGACATAGGACTCCTCAGCATTTAAAGTAAAGTTAGTATAATTATTTCTGTTACTTTCATTTAATGCTTGTAATCTAAGACCCCGGTGTTGGTATATGCCAGCAACCCACTGCTTTCACACGCTTCTCTTGTTTAAGGATTCCACTTCTCTACAATAGCACATGATGGGTATTTCTGTTTATTTCAGGTGACATGATGACTCCAAGGGCCTGGTTATTGTCCATTGATGGTCAGGTGGTCATGGGACCATACAATTACTTCATTAATGGTATAGCTGCAATCTTTGCAAGCTATTACAACTTCAATTTGAAGTACCCTGAAGACGCTTCATGTACTCTGGAGTTTATCCAAAGGTAATGTAACATTCGCATCAACGTTGTACTGAATGGCTTTCTTGTTGTCTTGGTATACAACCTGCCTTTCCTCTATACTTGTTGATTAGTTAATTTTATCAGTGGTGCATACTAGGGATGTCAGGGTGACCGGTGGCATACGGTGGTAGAACTTAAACCAGAGTAATTTGCTCTAAACCGTCACCACCTACTTGTTAGA